>CM032453.1:86067567-86090067 GCA_019049505.1 Pachyrhynchus sulphureomaculatus | reverse complement strand
CACTCGACTTCCTTGATTCACACGAATGCCAAACACAAAGAAATAGACCAATATGGCTGAAACTTGGTGTGCGTTCATTCAAGAGATGCTACTAACTAAACATGACCTCGATACGCGCAGGTGGTGCCATCTCTCGGACTTTGCACGGACTTTTCAAACCAGCCTCGTATATATATATATATATATATATATATATATATATATATATATATATATATATATATATATATATACATATATATATATATATATATATATATATATATATATATACATATATATATATATATATATATATATATATATATATATATATATATATTCTGCAAGGGTGTGGTACTGAAAATGCCATGCATAAATTAATATCAGAAATTACAAATCATCTAAACATGGGTAGGAAGTGTTCTGCCGTTTTGATTGATTTGGCTAAGGCATTTAATACGGTCCCCCACGAAAAACTTCTTAACGTATTATGGCACAGTGGAATTAGGGGAACAGTTTGGAAACTATTTCAAAGTTACTTTAAAGAGAGATATCAAGTTGTCAAGATTAATAAAACTTTAAGTAACAGACAAATCATTAGAATGGGCATTCCGCAAGGTACGGTGCTTGGCCCATTATTATTTACTGCCTGTATTAACTCTTTATTATCAGAGAACGTGGGTGGCACAATGCTATCATATGCGGACGATACTGTACTGGTGTTCAGTGGAGATACTTGGGAAGAGTAAAAAAATAAAATGATCCATGGACTAATGATTACAAAAACATGGCTTGATACATTTAAATTGTCTTTAAACCTCTCTAAAACAAATTATATTGCTTTTTCACTAACAAAAGCTAACAAACCACCATTTGATCATTTTAAGATCAATAACCATCAAATAAAGGAAGTACCTCAGACAAAGTATCTAGGTATAGTAATAGATCAGTTCCTAAAATGGACACCTCATGTTGAATACCTTACTAATCGAATAAGCAATTTAATTAGAAAATTTTATCTTCTTGGGCAGGTTATGAGCACCGATACTCTTATCGTCATTTATAAGGCTCTCATAGAATCTTTGATTAGATATGGAATTTTAGTTTGGGGATGATTACACAATAGTGCCCTTTACAAATTAAGTATTATTCATAAATACATATTAAAAATCATATACAAAAAAATAGGTTATACCCAACTGAATTGCTTTTTTCGGAAGACATCTGTAGTGTGAGGGCATTATATACTGTTGCCATCGCTTTGTTTCTCTTAAAAGAGAAATTTCTTAGAAATATTGTAAAACATAACTACCACACCAGAGCAAAAACTAACAATAAGATGGTTATCCCCGTAAGTTATGAGACCATTAATCTTAGAAGTATACATTACCTTGGACCAAAGATATATAATATGCTACCAGTTACACTTAAAAGAACTCAACAGTTTCACAAGACCAAAATAGAGTGTAGAAAGTATATATATATATATATATATATATATATATATATATATATATATATATATATATATATATATATATATATATATATACATACATATATATATATATATATATATATATATATATATATATATATATATATATATATGTATATAAATATATATATATATATATATATATATATATATATATATATATATATATATATATATATATATATATATATATATATATATATATATATATATATATATATATATATATATATATATATATATATATATATATATATATATATATATATATATATATATATATATACACATATATAGGAATTTTAAAATGTTTGATCTCTTTTTTAAGTGATTTTAAGTAATCTTGCTCGGAATAAATTTAAACCTAGGATAGATACATCGAGCAAGTAAATTTTAAACTGTAAAAAGTTTTTTGTAATTACAAGGGTACATACAAATATATTCAATTATTTAGGTACCTACTAATAATTAAGCATTTTGTATAGAAATTGCTAATATAGATGTAATAATTTTAATGTTTGTAAATTATAATAACTAATATCGTAATATATTTATTTATTTATTTATATTATATATATATATATATATATATATATATATATATATATATATATATATATATATATTATATATATAATATATATAAATACAGTCGACACTGCTTGTAGTGAAACTCTACATAGTGAAAAACTCTTTATAGTGCAATTTTTTCAAGACCTAGAATATCTTACATACATAGCAATATATACGGATTTTTTCTTTATATAGTGAAAAACTCTCTATAGTGAAATTTCGGTCAACATTTTGGTCTTTCACTATAGAGTGTCGACTGTATATATATATATATATATATATATATATATATATATATATATATATATATATATATATATATATATATATATATATATATATATATATATATATATATATATATATATATATATATATATATATATATATATATATATATATATATATATATATATATAATAATTTACGTGTTCTTGGAATTAGATCATTAAAACTATTCTTGGATCTGTTATATATTTATTGACGTTTCGATCTTCGGAAGAGGTCTTCTTCAAAATTTGTTCTTAGAAAGTAGTTTATATATAATATAAAGTCCTTCAAGTTAAGTGGTTTGTTTGTGGAAAGTAAAAATGTGTTTTTGACAGCGATTTAAAATTAACACCCCATACAATGAACTACTGTCTAAGAGCAAATTTTGAAGAAGACCTCTTTCGAAGGTCGAAACGTCAATAAATATATAACAGATCCAAGAATAGATTTAATGATCTAATTCCAAGAACACGTAAATTATATATATATATATATATATATATATATATATATATATATATATATATATATACATATATATACATATATATATATATATATATATATATATATATATATATATATATATATATATATATGTATGTATATATATATATATATATATATATATATATATATATATATATATATATATATATATACATACATATATATATATATATATATATATATATATATATATATATATATATATATATATATATATATATATATGTATGTATATATATATATATATATATATATATATATATATATATATATACATATATTATATATATATATATATATATATATATATATATATTATATATATATATATATATATATATATATATATATATATATATATATATATATATATATATATATATATATGTATGTATATATATATATATATATATATATATATATATATATATATATATATATACATAAATATATATATATATATATATATATATATATATATATATATATATATATATATATACATAAATATATATATATATATATATATATATATATATACATATATATATATATATATATATATATATATATATATATATATATATATATATATATGGTATATACAGTAGAACCCCGGTTATCCGAGGTAACGTAGGGGGGGCACTCTTCTCGGATAACTGAAAACTCGGATAATCCGGATTTGTTTTTTATTCATTCAAAAAATAAACACCAATACTTTAAACCGATGTATTAATGTTTTTAACATATAAATAGGTACATACATTATAAAACAGTGAAATATGTATCTATGTGCTTCTGTTTCATATTGCATCTTCTTTTTCTCGCTGCAATGTTTCTCCATCTATTAAGAAGAAGCAGATCCGCAGGGGTTGCCTCTGGTTGTTGTTCGATATACCTCAAAGCTTTTTTCAAAGAACCAAAACCTTCTTGATGAGAGATCTTAGTGGGAGACTGTTCATCCACCGCCGCTTCGTCATCGTCATCGTCATCTGATTTTTCGGTTTCCTGAAAGGCATTCCTTATTTCTTCAATACTCATTTCTTCTTCTAAATCATCTGCTGTAATCCATTCAACAACATCTTCTCTTGTCACATTTTCGCAACGTTTTAATTTTTGCTTTAATTCAAATAAACGTTTTTCTTTTTCTTCTATCTCGTTGTCAAAATTTGAACAGGACATTTCTCCATGGCTTCTCAATTTCAAAGCTAATTCATTTAATGGAGTATCATCTTCACTGTCATTATAGTCTTACCCAAGACAAATCATTTCAAACTAACACTAGATCCCCCTCACATACTCTTTTTAATAAATTTAATAATTTAATGAAATCTAGGGCCAGTAAATTAAAGGTATGCCCCCACTGGTTTATTAGCCTCACCCAAGTCAACTTTCCCACTGAAGTTCATACGATTCTTTCTCTTGGTCCAAAATTCGTTTTCGATTCCATCCCATGTAAGGATATTCCTATTAAGACAGTCCTATCTGATGTTGCATCCTTTAATAGACTTGCGCCCACTCCCAACCAGGATATCCTTAGAGCTAAGTGCATCAATGCAGTCACTAATTCCGTTCTGCAAAACCACAACACTGCTATATCTTTTGAGAAGACTTTGTTCAGGAAGACAGAGAAGTTCCTCAAGCAGCATGGTGATATCTTGATTGTTCCTTCAGAGAAAGGCTTAGTTACTGTAGCATTGGAGAGACAGCATTATGAGACAAAAATTTTTGAGCTAATAGACGATGAACAGGTCTATAAGAAATTCTCGTACAACCTCATAAATCAATATCAAACTAAAAATAATGCTTTTGTTAAGCAAATGAAGAACAAGAAATGGATCGACGATAAAACAGCAAGACAACTTGACCCCTATAAAGCTATCCCACCAAGAATATATGGCTGGCCAAAAGTACACAAAGAAGGTGTAACTCAGGCCAATAGTTTCTACTATCAATTCTCCTACATCAAGCCTCAGTAAATTCTATGCCGATCTACTAGAGATCTTTAGAGATAATCTTTTTCCAACTATCACACTTATGCTGTCAAGGATTCCTTTGCTTTCAGTGCAGAAGTGAATGATCTTCAGTTGCCTGACAATAATATCATTTCCCTCGATGTAGTCAGTCTCTTTACGAGTATTTCATGGCAGTCAACTAGACAGATTATTGATTCTAAATGGACTTTAATCTCACCCAATACAAAAATGAATAAACCCTTCTTTCTCTCATCATGGAATTCTTTTTTCAATCCATCTTCTTCAAATTTAAGAAAATTTTTATTCACAAATCTTCGGTTGCCCCATGGGCAGTAACCTAAGCCCAATTCTTGCTTCTATAGTTATGTCCTACATGTTAAAGATTTGTACAGAGATATTATCCTTCAGACCACCTTTTTTATAACAATATGCTGATGACCTTATTCTGTCTCTACCAGTAGATGGTAAAGAAGAAATCCTCCAGATTTTCAATTCCTTGATCAACACCTACAGTTTACTATGGAAGAGGAGTTAAACAACGCTGTTCCTTTTCTGAACATGAGAGTTATCAGGGGCGCTGACAATATCATCAGACTTGACTGGTATAGCAAACTAACTTCCTCTGGAAGATATATTCATGCAAATTCCGGCCATCATTGGAAGGTAAAAGTGAACGTCATAAAGGGTCTGTACAGAAGAGTGAAAAATATAGCTCAGCCAGATTACTTACTCCAATCACAGCACTACTCACAGGTCTTTTTATGGAAAATCGATACAATAGGAAACACCTGCTCAAAACTAAGGATGAAGTCAATAAGTTCTGCTATACAAATCACACTCTACCAGAACCTTATCCCCCATCCGCACCTCATTCTCCCCCTACCCCTACATCACCTGTCACCCATACCGAAACAAATTTCTCGTTACTTTCTTTGCCCTTCATTCTTGGCCTCACAAGTAAATTAGTCCACATCTTGCATGTTATTCCCAATGTCAAAATTGCCAAGTATTATTTTTTCAAAAACAGAATATTTTCAGTAAGTTAAAAGCTCCCTTGCCCGTTCTTTCACTGTCAGATGTAGTGTATTCAATCCCCTGCCTTAATTGCCCCTCAATTTATATTAGACAGACTTCACAATCTCTCAATCGTGCATTGGCAAATCATTCTGTTGATAATGGACATTATTTTAATTTTAATAAACCCAAAATTCTCCATTTCTCAAAAAATCTATCCAAAAGAGAATTTCTTGGAATGTGTTATATCAATGAAAATCCCAATAATATTAATAAAAGAACGTCAGTTGGGTTCTTCTTGCTGGGTTGAGCAACATTTACAGTTTTCTCCTTTCATGTGACTTGTTGCCTAGACATGATACCTCTGGTTTATCACTCGCTTCATAAAACCTCCTCCCTTTTTTATTTTATTTTGGTTTTTTCTTGTACTAATCATTGGTCCCTTCCCTTTACTTTACTGATTACCCGTTGGCTTTTCACTGTTGCCTATATTTACATGATCAACTCATATCATTTATTTTAACTCTTGCAGTTCCCCCCCCCCAGTCCCCTCCTTATGTCCGGTCTTAAGTTATCTCCACTACTTCACTTGGTTCCTCTTCTGCCCTCAAATGCTTGGTATATCTTAACCCCTACAATTTTTTTATCCATTTCTAGAAAATCCATATAAGTTCATTACGGAGTTCTTTACTTCATCCCACCCACCATTATTCGTTTTGATACTTGATTCAGTATCTTCATAGGTACCAGATCTCTTTCCTAATATTCACTCTCTCTCTCCTCTCCCCTCTCGCTATCTCTGTTCCCCCCAATTCTGTCTTCTTTACTCTAAATTACAGTTCATCATCCTATTCGAATTTTCATACCGCATTTAAGCGTGTTCAATTCGTATTTTCCGTATTACCAATACTCCAATTTAAATATAATTACAACTAATAAAAGAAGTGAAATAATTTTATCATAAGCTACGTCATTTCATTTCATCATTTTAAATTATTAATATGTTATATACATAAATATTGGAGTTTATGCTCGGTGTACAGCCGCTTAATTAAAATAATTAATTGATTAATTTTTCCTTAATTATTAAATGTGTTTCCTCTAGTTTGAATATAATATCGAGGGACTCACTCTTTCGAAAACCTTAATGTAATTTCACAAAATACCCTCAAAATTGTTTTTTACAACTTCACTCACAAGTATATAAAAAACTAGATGAGAGAGAGCTTTCCCACAGAGATTCGTTTTCTACAGGAAAAATGCGACCAGGGCCATCCTATGGTACCCTCGAACCCAAAACTCTGCTGTACTATGTATCTAGAAGGGTGAAAGTAGTTTTTAACTATTTTAGTTAAAATGTTAATGTATTAAATATGTCTAAATTTTCTAACTAAACTACAGATTGGGGATTATTAAACTCAAGAATAATTTTTTTATTTTTCAGTTTTAATTCACGTTTATAGATTTGCTAAATTAAATTCTAATAACAATTAAAATAAATTCTTAAATTAGAAAACAACAAAAAGCCTTTAAAAAATCATTAATTATTTACTTTTTTATAAAATAAGTCTCCCTCTGCCCCAGGATCTTAACCACGCCTCCGGTGGTATAATATTTATGATAAATATCTTAATCTCAAGTTTAATTTTACTAAGCAATAAATTGCGCAAATTATTTCAATTTAGTTTTTTGCACATTCAATGAAGAGGAAGTGGAAAATGGGAATCCTAGCAGTGAGAAATAAATTTATAAGAACAATACCAAAATATTTTTCTGAGAAAGTGAGGAGGACGGTTCCGTTTTTCAAGTTTAGCATTATACTAATGAAATCTTAGCGAACCTAAACAATCATTTTATAGTTCACCAGCACAAAAATAGTTTATAATGGATTTAGAGATTCTTATGATAATTAAAACTGTTTTCGTAATATTTCCAGAAAAATATATTTTTTATAGGTCTAGCACATGTACTGCAGGGAAATCCTTAAAGCGCTACCAGAACGACACGTGTGCGGAAAAGGAGATTCACGTTGTTCTTGAAACGCTGTAAATTGCAAACACAGTCCTGGGATTTGCCCAGGACTGTGTTTTTTATTCCAATGAGATGAGGTTCTCCATATAAACGACTGCTTGAAAAGGGTTGAAGGAGTAACCAGCTGAACCTCATACGGATGCGAAGTGCGACGTCTATTTCTAACATGGACCGCTCTGAGAGGAATTAGGCGGGCTGCATCCATAGAACACCTTCCCTGAAAATACTTGTAGAATAGATTCAAGTCGCGTTCTTCGATGTACAAATGAATCAAGGTTGCTGGCCACTTCCGGGTTTCCAATCAGACGATCAACTCTCTTCTGGATAGAATCCAATAAACGCAGTGTATGTTTGGGAGCAGAGCCTGAAATATGAGAGCGGTATTCCATCGTTGGTCGAATTTGAGCTTTGTACAGAATTAATAGTTGTTGTGGAGTGTATAACTTTCTAGTTCGAAGTAATATCCCCAGCTATTGCGAGGCTCTGTTTGCTATGTTCATGCCAAGACATATTTGCCCAGCAAATTGAGTATAATGATGCTAGAACAATGGAGTGCCCCGACATAAGTATGGCTGGTTCAGCAACGTTCGACTTTTTAGAAAAAACTGCCGCCTTAGTTTTTGTAGCATTAAATTCTACTTGGTTACTGTCAACCCAAGACAGAATTTGTTCCAGCTCTTCGTTGAGTTGGACGACTTCTCGTGTGCGGATATATGCATGAGTAGCCGATGTTCAGGCATTCAAAATGAATAAAGAGATAAGCTTACTGTCATCTGCAAAGCTGTAGATTGGATTCTTGGCCTTTTCCAGCAGATCGTTAATATAAATGAAAAAGAGAGTAGAAGACTGTTGGAACCCCGAGCACACCAGCGTTAATAGTGAAGGTGTTACAAAGAAACACGTCGACTGCCACTCGTAAAGGACGCTCTTTGAGGAAACAGAGCTTTTCAGACATACTAGAAGAGTATAGCTTAGCCAACAATCTCAACGGTCGAATGCCTCGGATATATCAATATAAACGGCTCGAGTTTCTCTAAAAGGTTCAATTATGTTGTACCAAACATGTCCTACATAAGTTAAAAAATCTCCTGTTGAACTATGTTTACGAAAGCCATATTGATGGTCGCTAATAATATTGAATCCTTCAAAATATTTTAGAAGATGCTGATTGATCAATTTGATTGATATAATTTACTATTATAGCTGAGACTTTATTTATCCAAAAAGGTTTTTTTTGAATATATATGTGAATATATATATATATATATATATATATATATATATATATATATATATATATATATATATACATGGAGTGTTATGGAATTCACTACATATATTGGAACTGGTAGATCCTTGTAACAAGACCAATTGCAGAAAATTCACCTTAAATAGCGAATCTCAAATGATGTCATGAATATTTTTTTCACGCCGCCACTCGCCAGTACCGAAAATCGTTAGTCAGATGTAAGGTTGATCTTTAAGCCGGATTTCTGAAATAAATTTATAAAAAAAATATTATTAGTATTTTATCTACCGACAAAAGATTTGCCGGTTGTCCACATTCCACGCGGACATGAAAGAGTTTATGCCGCAAGTGGCTGTTTTCTCGGGAAACTTCAAATTCAGGTTTAGTTTATTTGCTTTCTTGTCAGGAATGTTTCGAATTTTAAAAATGAGAGGTAACGATAAATCTTATTGCAGGGTTTTTTTCAAAATGTGTGTGTAGAAAGTATAGAATATAGCAGCAAATGTGATAAAATGTGTTTCGATACAGTTATTCAGTAGTAATTGTGTCACTGACAACGTAGGATACTTTATATGGGGACCGACGAATGCACGTTTAAGGTACATTTATTTATTCATTTATTTCATATGGATGTAATATACATTGCACACAGCACAATTGAAGTTGAATAAAATTACCTAAATGAATTATGCAAAATAGAAATACTGATAAAACACGTCAACAATAAGGTACCGATTTACAGTAGATAAGACTAATACGTTTTTTCACTTTAATCTTAAAAAAATAGCTCATCTCGGAATAGAGGAAAAAATGTACCCTAGTTACAATCGTGGGGCCGATTACAACGTTTTTAAAAAACAATTCTTTTACTTTTCAAAAACTTTTATTTTTGTAGGTTACGGAAAACTTTATTTAGACTTTGATACAACAGACACTCTCGTCCTGCGCTGGTTTGCGTCTTATATTTATAAATTTTTTATGTCTATTATGCAGAACGGCGTTTTTAGATAAGGGAAATCTACATCAGTATATTTTATGCATTTTAAGCATATTGTCAGAATGTAACTCCTCCCGCCTTAGTTGAATAGATAACCTGTAGTTATTTTTTCATATAATCTAACTCAATTTCATCATCGGTATTTATATTATTATTTTTCATTATTTCCCTTGATTTCCTTAATCTTTTTACAATATATTTATGAACTATTATAATCAAAATCAATATTAGTAATATATATGTAACAATTGTCCATACATTATTATATTTTATGGTGATGTCAGAAGTCATGCTTTCCAAATGTCTTTTTTGGTTTCTTAGTTCTTCTTTGATTTCGTTGTTGGCCTTTAGGTTTATATTGTCCAAGTTTAGAGCATGAGGGTTGAAGTAGGGTTGGTGTCCTTCTTCTGGGTTCCATTGAATTTTGGGTAAAGGGATTTCTTCGTAATTTAATTTTGATTCGTGATATGATTTTAAAATTATATTATTTACTAGAATTTGATAATTTATTGGAACTTCAATTAAGTAAGAACCGTTTATTAGAGATCAGTGTTTTCTAATTTTTGACAACTTATTTTGATAAGCTCTTCTTTTGATGTAGTTGTTAACCATTTATTATTTGAGATTTGTGTTATTTGATTTTTTACAATTTTTATTCGAAAAGGGTGACGTGTTATATTATTTTTATATCTTAAGAGTTGTACGGTACAGGGTGGTTCTTCATTGGTGGCTTGACTTTCTTTTTCTTCACAGATGTATTCATTTTGTTGAATTTCTTTACAACTTTCTTCTTGATACTGGTATTTATGGGTATTTAAGGCAAGGTAGGGTTTTAAGGGTATTTCCAGGAGAAATGTTATTTTAGTCTTTTTAGTATAACTTTTAATTTTTATTATTTTTTTCCAAAAGTAAGATATTTTGAATATTATTATCGAAAGGTAACTTATCATTTGTTAATTGAGTTTTTAACTTGTTTATCTCTATTATTAACTCATTAGGGTCTATTATAGAATTATGTAAAATATTTAATTTGGAAAATGTGATAGCAATCTCTATCTTATTGAGAATGTCATAAATTATTTGAAAGAGTATAAATATTTGGTTTAAACAAGTATTTATTCTATTATATTGCCGCTTATTGGCTTTTTCGAGTGATACTTCCTTTAGCGTTTGTTCTACCTGCATAATTCGTGATTTTAATATCAATTGATTATGGGTCAAGTTTGAGACCATTTTTTGAATGTTATCGATTGTTCTATCCAAGATAGATATTCAATTTATTGCGTCTATTTTTAGCTCGTTGCCTTGTACCTGTAATGCTTCGATGTTCTTCTTTATTATTTCTGCGTCGTACTGGTCCATATTTCCAGTTATGCTTTTAATAAATGTACCGAGGGGGTTAAAAATTCTACGTTTAATTTTTTGGATTTTCTTACACGGTATTATTTGGGTTAATAAACTTTTTATTCGCTTTTCTATAACATTTACTGTAATTAAAGCGTTATGATACTCCTTTTGGTATTCACTTCAGTTCCTTAAAGTAGCTAACATATAATTAGATTGTTCCTGAAGGGATTCAAATTCTTGCACTAATGGCTGTATATCGTATTCTTGTACGAAGGTCCAATGGTTTATTACAATTCTAGCTATTCCTTTCTTAAATGGTAGGATCCCTGGGTAAGTATTAAGTTCATGGATTTTTACATCATCGACTCTGGTGTAGAGGGTTGTGAAGATGTTAAGGATTGTGCAGATGTGCCAACATCTGGTACAATTGGTATTTTAGTTTCATTCGTATGAACGATTTCTTTTACTTTCGTTCTTGGATTTTCTATCTCGATTTTGTTTCTCTCTAATATTTTAGTTATTGCAAATGGGCCTAAGAATTGGATTCTTGTTTTGCTAGATCGTTAATCCGTCTTTTTATATACTTGCATTCCAATTTTGGGTTTTATTTCCGTTGTCTTGTCATTGTATTTCGTAATTATTTTTTCTTTCCTTTTTGTGCTTTTTCCTTTATTTTATCGAATAATATTTGGGTGTTATTCTTGTGATTATGTAAGTATTCTGTGTAAACATGTGAATGTGTTAAATTCATATGATCCCTAGAGTTTGTATGTTCTAGTACTAATTCTTGGGGTGTGAAATCGGTATCTGAGTGAATAGTATTATTGTATGCTACTACAGCATAAGGCATCAAATTAATTATGTCCGTTTGGGTGTCTTTCTCCTTTAATATTCTAATGTGTTCTATTAGAGTACTAAGTAAACGTTCTACAGACAAGTTCGATTCGTGGTGATAAGGAGTTGTAAAATGTATCTCGATATCATGCGTTTTTAGTATAGATATTATCTTTTTGGGTATGCCCATAAATGAAAAGAATCGAATTAATTGGTCACTGCATGAGATTGCGTCTCCTAGGTAAGGTAAGGCCTGTCCGAATTTTGAAAATTTAACAATGATAGTCAAAAATTTATCCTTTCCGATTTTTAAAGTGTCAATATGAATTATCTCAAAAGGTTTACACGGTGTTTCAGTTATTATCAGGGTTGTTTTATTGGTCTTCGATTATACTTTGTTCTTTGGCAGGTTTCACATTTATTAATGTATTCGGTAACATCTGCTTTCAATGATTTCCAATAGTAGTAACTCTTTAAAATTTTTACAGTTTCTTCTATTCCTCTGTGATTTGTCTTTCCTTCATGTTTATATTGAATGAGTAAGTTTCTTTCGTTTTCTTCCACATTATTGACGAGTTTTGTGCACTCTATTAGTTTATAATTTCTAAAGTTATTAATCATGGCTTTGGTTATTAAGGGTCTTATCTCTTTTGATTGAAAGTATATATGTTATTTTTTCGTTTAAGTATTCTTTAAAGAATTGGATTATTTTTTGTAAGGACATTGGTAACGTTGTCTTTATGATTTTATTCCCATCTAAAGTTTCTCCTTCTATTTTGCTATAGTCTGCATAAGGAGATTTCTTCACAATTATTTGGTTTTTCTTGTTATTGATTATTTCGTCTAAAAGTGTGAATCCATTTTCATTATTTTCATTATTTGTTGTGTGAATTGTATCAATCGGGTTTCGATCTTTATATGGGGGTAAAATTTGTATATCTGAGATTATATTTATTTTTCCCTTCTTTTTCTTTGTATCAGTTGATTTTGGGTTTTCAAGTTCTGCGATCACTTTTTGCACTTCTTCCACAGAAATTTTAGATGGGTCGTAGTTATCAGATAGAAATTCTGAGATTTCTTGATCTATGTTTCCTGGATAATTAATTAAAGATTCATTTTCTATAGCGTTTAATGGAATTCGAGATAAAGCATCTACATTGGTGTTTTTTTTTTTGCCTTTTTTATAGATAATTTCGTAATCATATTCTTCTAGCTTTAGTCTCCATTTTATTAATTTGCTGTTGTTGTTTTAGTTGGTCAGAGCGCATCGACAGCTAAGGTCATTTAGCGCCCCACATTATCTAATGTGTGTTTAACTGTGTTTAACTGTTATATAGAAATTTTCAGGTCTTTTAGGTATTTGTGAATATTTTCTTTGATTGATGAGAATTGTTAAATGTTCTGTTTAATTGAATGTGGAATGTTATATTTGTTTCTCAGATGAGAGGAGTGGTTAGCCTTAAAGATGTGCTTGACCGTCAGGGTGGAATTGCATATATCACACTTTGGAACCGGTTCTTTTTTTAGGAGATATGAGTATGTGAGGTAAGTATGACCTATGGCCAATCTTCTCAGTAATACATTATCTCACCTTTTGTCGTTTGGGTTATAAAGAGGAGGAAATACTTGAGGCTTTATGGACCATAATTTATTTTCATTATACTCCAAGTCCCACTCCAGTTGGAATAAGTCTTTTTTTATTGAGTAAAGCATCTTTATAAAATCATAATTGTTGTTTTCCCCCGTGAAGAGAGTTCCGCTAGTTACTGCCCGTTTAGCCTCTCATCAGCTATGTCATTGCCTCTAATGTTCATGTGTCCAGGGATCCACAGGAATGAAATTTCAATATCTCTCAATTTAGCCATATATAAGAGGTCGCTGATTTGACTTAAGTAAGTACTATTGGCTTTATTGGAGATAACGTATTTTAGCGAACTCGAGGAATCAGTAACTATGAGAAACACTTAAGTGCTTCCTTGATGGCAAGCAGTTCTGCTGTAAAAATGGAGGGGAAGTGAAGTTTGAAACGCTTGATGGCTCTTTCATGGACATAAGCGGCTCCCACTCCCTGATCTGATTTAGAACCATCAGTAAATAATATGGAATGATCAGGGTATTTGGAATGAATTCTTTCGAGAAATTCTGACTTAATTTCTATTGGGTTTTTGTCTTTTACCTTTTTGGAATTGAGGTGAAAATCTACCTTAATTTGCTATTTGGCACTTTTAAATTAAACAACCCCACTAGAGGTTGGTGTTCTGTGTAAATTTTGAATTTTCTTCCGTATAAATATGGTCTAAAATATTTACATTACCAAACTATACTTAATAGTTCTTTTTCTATAGTTGAATATTTTTGTTCTGTGTCATTTAATGTTCTAGAAGCATAAGCTGTGGGGTTATCGTTTGGAGGGTTGCCTTGAGATAAGGGCTATATTCGATGCGTCGGTGGTTAATACGAATGATTTCCCAAAATCGGGATATCTTAATATCGGTGCGTTAGTTAATAATTTTTTTAAGTGTTCGAATGGTTTTGTGAATTCTGGAGAATAGTTTACTTTAGATCCTTTCTTTAAACATTTCGTAAGAGGTTTGGTAATTTTTCCGAAGTCTTTAATAAATTTCCTGTTGGCCTGCTAAGCCTAAAAATGATTTTATTTCTTTTTGGATTCTTGGAATTGGGAATTTTCTTACTGCCTCTATTTTTTCTGGGTTAGCTTTTATACCTTCGCTCGTGGCCTGGTGACCTAAGTATATTATTTCTCTGTGTAAAAACTCACTTTTGTCTAGCTGTACTTTCAAGTTAGCTCTTAATCTTTCAAATACTTTTTTCAATCTGTCTGTGTGTTCCTGTAATGATGTGGAAAATATTATAATGTCATCGAGATATACGAGGCATATTTCGTTTTGCAAGTCTCGTAATACACTATTCATGATTTTTGAAATATTGCGGGGGCGTTTTTAAGTCTAAAGGGCATTCGTTTAAACTCGTAATGTCCTATGTCAGTAGAAAATGCTGTTTTTGGTGTATCGATAGGATCCATTTCAACTTGATGGTATCCGTTAGCTAAGTCTAACGTGCTAAAGTATTGTGCTTTTCCAAGTTTGTCCAAAATATCGGTTATCTGTGGAATGGGAAATTGTTGATCTATCGTTTTTTTGTTCAATTTCCTATAATCGATTACAATTCTCCATTTATGCTGACCTGATGCATCTAATTTCTTTGGTACTATCCATATCGAACTACTCCAAGGTGAAGTTGACTCTTGGATGATTCCATTTCTTAGCATTTCTGAAATTTGTCTCTTCACTTCCGCTTTGTGTATGTGAGGATATCTGTAGGTTTTAGTTTCATCTTTTAATTTAATTTGGTGTTTTACTTTATTTGTAAAGGTTAAAGATGTATTTTTGCAGTAAAATATATCTCTATAATCATAACATAATTTCCTCATTGCGTCATACTCTTCCTGATTGCAATGGTCTAATCTTAAATTTTTGTTTTCTCAAAATATCTTCTTCATAATTTCCTTGTACAAAGTTTAGTTCTGTTTCTTCAAATTTTTCTATCTCGAATGGTTCGAATATTGTGATCTTCATTGGGTTTACGCTGGAATTAATTATTGTTGTTAAAGCATGGTGATTTTCTATTTTTACAATCGCTTCGGGCATCTCTGCTTTTCCTAGTTTTTCATCATTTAAAATTCCTATTCCATTTTTTTGATTTACTGGAATTTTTATGATTTGCTGAGTTCTGGGGGGAATAATAAATTCACATGGTTTTTCTCTTTTTGGATTTTTAATATAGTATAAGGGTAGATTTGCGTTTACCGATTCTAATCTGGATTCTTTCAAATTTATTTGTGCGTTTATATGGGTTAAAAAGTCTATGCCTAATAATCCGTCGTAATTTGAGGAAAAATTGAATTTAAAATTTATGATAATCTACACAATTAAAAGAGGGAAATATTGGGATATTCATTATTTCGTTTTGACTTGAGATTGTATGGGCTGTTTTCACGGTAAAAAATTCATTTTCGATGAAATCGGAAAATATTTCGTAAGCTAGTTCGAGTCTTATAAAGCTTTTGCCTCTATCTATTAGAAAATATGGGTTTAGTTCGGGTAAGTATATTATGGATAGTTGTTATCCGAGTTTGTGTTCATTATTATCAAATCGTCTCGTCTAATCCCTGGCTTAAAGAAACATTTTCATCAGATTAGGCATTAAGAAGTTCGTTTTCACATTGCGTTCTCCAATCTATATTGTTTTATTGATCTTCGGGGTGATACTCGTTATTATAATCATTTTGGTCAAAATCGATGGGTTTCGTATTATTCGGGTCAAAATCTATAGGTTCCGTGTTATTTATGCGTTCAATCATTTGATTGTATAATTCCTGTGCAAGGATTTTTCTCTGGGGCCGATTTCTATGTAAAATTGCGTTTCCGGACGATGTGTCCATAGGTTGGGGGTTATTTGCCCTGACTATAGAAGATGTAGCCTGTCGTTTTATTCCACGATAGGGTTGTTGGAAATTATTATTATTTCTCTGCGAGAAATTATTTATGTTCTGTCTGGCGGATATAAGAGGAAATTTGGCCTATTCGTACGATTTTGGAAATTTTGTGGTTATTTGCATGTTTCTTTGTGGGTTATAACGGGATTGACCGTATCCTAAAAATTGGTAAGGGTTGTTATTGGGTCTGTTCACGTGTGGAACAGTCAGGGTTCTTAGATGTGGATTTATTTAGGTATTTTGACTTGTTGGGGTATTTTGATTTATTTTAGTTATTAAATTGCCACGATTTTTATATTGTATAAAATTTTCTTCCTCTTGTGCGAAGCTCAAGTTCAAGGGATAAGGGATTTTTTAGCCTTAGTACCAACTGCATGTTGTATGGTAGGTTGTTAATATATGCTTTTAGGATTAAATTACTGTATTCTTGAATTTTTAAAATTTTTACGTTACATGCTATATTTTCCATATTAATTTTCGCAAATAGTAAGCTGCGTGCATCTTGTAATCTGATTCCGAATGGTTTAATTGATTCATTTTTCTCAATTTTATACGTTACAATATCCTGCACTAAGCAATCTATCGAACGTCTATCGGAA
This sequence comes from Pachyrhynchus sulphureomaculatus, assembly GCA_019049505.1. Classification (NCBI taxonomy): domain Eukaryota; kingdom Metazoa; phylum Arthropoda; class Insecta; order Coleoptera; family Curculionidae; genus Pachyrhynchus; species Pachyrhynchus sulphureomaculatus. Next base: position 86,072,671 of record CM032453.1, on the reverse strand, counting down.
AATGTTTCGATTATTGCATTTTTGACTAAATCCCACGTGTTAAGTTCTACCCGTGAGGCAATAAAATCGGCTGCCCTTCCCGTTAACTTTGACAAAATGGTGTCAAACAAGCACATATTTATTGGGGCATTTGAGTCTTCACGATTTATGTGGTTTGTAAGGAAATTATCACACGCCTTTATAAATCTGGTGATTAATTTTGTATTCCCGTCAAACTGAGGGATGTTGTCAGCTTGATATCTGATTAAATTATAATTTGGGTTTGCCATCTTTGAGAAAATAAAGTTTTCAAAAAAATTCAAAAAAAAAAATTCAAAAATATAAAATATATAGAAATATATAAAAACATATAAAGAATGGATAAAAATATGTAAAATATACAAAATAAAAGTTATACCTTAAAATTATGTTTCCTTAAAACTAAAATTGCGAGAATCTTTTGAATTTCACTGCGTGATTATTCAAAAATGTCTTGCTTTCAGTCTCAAAATTCTCTGCTCTCCGTCGAAAATAATCCTTCCGCACTGCGCTAGTTATAATCGTAGGGCCGATTACAATGTTTTTAAAAAACAATTCTTTTGCTTTTCAAAAACTTTTATTTTTGTAGGTTACGGAAAACTTTATTTAGAGTTTGATACAACACACACACTTGTCCTGCACTGATTTGCGACTTATATTTATAAACTTTTTATCTCTTATGCAGAACGGCGTTTTTAGATAAAGGAAATCTACATCAATATATTTTATGCATTTTAAGCATATTGTCAGAATGTAACTCTCTAAGCAAATTTAATAAAAAAATACATGATTTTTTTTTATTAAATTTTTTATATTTCATTATTTTTTATAAGAAAAAGTTTTAACACATATTATCTGCTAAAATTTTATTTGCTTCATTTTAAAGAGGGATACCCTAATAAATAAATTATTCCGATGGGTTTTTAAAGCCATTCTTCGTCGTCTCGCACAGTCAGATGAAGTAGTACTAACCTGAACAAAATTCTGACTGCCCTTTAATTTTCATCGTTTTTTAATATAATTTTTTTTAATGCTTATAATAAATAGTACTTTAAAAAGTACTTGCAGATTTGTCGATACTTTTATTTATTTTTTTAATATAAACCAATTTTTTATGAAAAAATTATAAATTTTCCGTAAAATAGATATTTGGATAGTTACGGATCCTATATATTTACGTAGACATGAAATTTTCCAACATTATAATAGGTTCTTAGGATCGCAGATAGCGAGAAAACTTTGTTAAATTATAAATTATCTTACGATAAATTCATTTCAATTACCTCCAACCTAACATAACTAAAGTAGTTAGTAGTACTTCATTCGATTGACCGGCGCCCAAAGAAATTCCGATCGCCATGCCGGTTTTAAAGGAAGTGTTTAGTTTAGGTTGATGGAGAGTTGAGTAAATGGTATTATTTTTTTTATTGACTTTTTCTTTTTTTAAATTGCTTCTTTTGTTTATTTGTGTCTGTCATGCCAGATTTTCTCTGAAATTATTTAAGGTAGAAAGTTGAAATTTGGCATAAATATAGGAATTGATGGCCCAATCACAGTTCGGTTATCGAGTGGTGTGTCAAATTAAAATCTGTGAAAACACGAGATAAAAAATATATATGATGTACTACTTGCCCAGACTTTTCTTTGTAGTATTCTTAAAAAAAATGGCCAAAAAGCCCTGTCTATCCACCCTATCTCAAAAGGATCTGATGAAAAAATTTTGAAAAAATTCTGAAATATTTTCCATAAGGTTTAGATTGAAGGAAAATTATCACACGTGCATTACCTTTTCATTCATGTGGTATATAAAAAAACAAAAATTTCAAGAGTATCAGTTTTCAACAAAGATCGGAAACAAACTTTGTTGAAAACTCATTTGGGGTGTGTTTTGTGAAGTCATTGATCATTTTATACCTCCGTAACAAAATTTTTCACCGTGGGGAACACTAATTACGCAATTCCGAGTTGCTCTTGGCAGGTTTTATTTTAGTTGTATTTTTCCCCCTTTTGTACAGTATTTTTTGTAAAATTGGACATATTTAAGATTTAAAATTTTTTTTAAAGCTTTAGCGTCAAATCCTGAAGTAGTTCACTATTTAAATGTGGTAATCTATTCGGAGATATCAGGTTGCTTGTTTTCATTAATGGTAATAACAGAAGCGTTTTATTACGTCAGTTTGTTTTTATTTACATTTATACTTTCAGCTGCTTTAAGCAAATGTTCGAGAAAGACATTTTTGTCCAAGGGTCGAACTCCAGCCGCTTTAAATCCGTTCATCAATGGTAGCAGCTCTTTGTTCAGTTTCTGCAAATAAACTTGTAAATTGATATTGCGTTACTTGACGACCTCGACTTGTCCTCAACTATTTTTCTGTTGCTTAAATGTAATAACTGATCATAGGTTTAAAAAAAGACTAGTCTAGTCGCGGAAGCCGATGAGTAGTAACGCCTGACAGTTGTAACATTAGCCTTTGCTATGTTCAACGCTTTCAGGTTCTTCGAATGCGTTATATTTTCACCAAGCACTAGTAAGGTTGGATTTAAGACGCTTATAAAATGTTTCATCCATTTTACAAATAAGTTTCAATTAATATAGCCAGTGTCTGGAATGGTGACAAAACATTTAGAAGGTGTGCCATTCCCCAATTCAAGATTTTGTCTCATTCTTTTGAATATAAGCATTGGTGGCACATACTGTCCAGGCACACTGGAACAACACGAGGCCTATTTTCCCACTTGTGATTGTGCAGATTTATTTCTTCCTTTTTATTCTTAAAACTTTTTGCATTTTTTCTGAACGGTGGAAAATCCACTTTCATCAACGTTAAATATTTTTGTAGACGAAAATGTATTTTTAGATGGACCTTGTTTGGCACGATAGATTGTTGGCTAAGCTACGCTCTTCTGGTATGTCTGTTTATGGCTCTCAGGTTTCCTCAAAGAGCGTTCTTTACAAGTAGCAGTCGACACTTTCATTACCAACGTCTGTGTGCCATAGGGTTCCAACTATCTTCCGCTCTCTTTCTCATTTATATTAACGATCCGCTGGAAAAGACCATGAATCCAATCTACAGCTTTGCAGATGACAGTAAGCTTATCTCTTCATTCACTTTGAACGTTCAAACATCAACTACTCATGGAAATATCCGCAGACAGCAGGAAGTTGTTCAACTCAACAAAGACCTAAAAGAAATTCTATCTTAGGGTGACAGTAACCAAGTAGAATTTAATGCTTCAAAAACCCAGGCGGCAGTTTTTTCTAAAAAAGTTAACGTTGCTGAAGCCGCCATAATTATGCCAGAACACTCCGTTTCTCTAGCCTCGTCACTCAATTTGCTAGGCGTTAATTTGGAAGTAAATATTTCTTGCCATGAACATGTTGCAAACATAGCAAAGAGAGCTTCTCAAAAACTAGGAATATTATTTCGAAGTAGAAAATTTTACACGTCACAACAACTATTAATTCTGTACCAAGTTCAAATCCGACCAACGATGGAATATTTCTCCCATGTTTCAGGCTTTACACCGAAACATACACTGCATTTGTTGGATTCTATCCAGAAGAAAGCCGTTCGTTTGATTGAAAACCCGGAACTGGCCAACAACCTTGATTCATTGGAACATCGAAGAACGGTTGCCGCCTTGAATCTATTCTGCAAGTATTTTCATGAAAAATGTTCTATCGATGTAACTCGTTTAATTCCTCCCAGAGTGGTGCATGCTAGAAATAAACGTCGCATTAATGCTTTACAGCTGTATAAGGTTCAGCTGGTTACTCCCTCAACCCTTTTCAACCAGTCTTTTATATGGAGAACCTGATCCCTTTGGAATAATTTGCCCAGGACTGTGTTTCCGACCGAGTGTAATTTACAACAATTCAACGTGAATCGCTTTTCCACACACGTGTCGCTCCTTAGCGTTTTAGGGATTTCGCTGCAGCACGTGTGCTAGACCTACAAAAAAAATTTCTGAAAATATTACGAAAACAGTTTTAATTATCATAAGAATCTCTAAATTGGTTCTAAACCTGTTTTGTGCGGGTGATGTTAATGTTTAGGTCCGATAACTACGATTTCATTAGTATATTATTAGCCACAAGTAGCAATGGATGCCAAAACGGGCTAGTTGGAATCAACTGGGTTTTATTATTAATAGGAAATCAATGGCTCATAATATGCAGATTTAATTTGATGCTAAAACTTGAAAAAGGGAACCGTCTTCCTCACTTTTTCAGAAAAATATTTTGTTATTGTTCTAATAAATTTATTTTTCACTCTTCATTGAATGTGCAAAAAAACCAAATTAGAATAATTTCCGCATTTTATTGCTTAGTAAAATTAAATTTAAGATCAAGATACTTATATAAATAATATACCATCGGAGGTGTGATTAACATACTTGGGCAGAGGGAGACTTATTTTATAAGAAAAAAATTAGTTAATTTTTTTTTTATGGTTCTAGCACACGTGCTGCAGGGAAGTCCCTAAACCGCTACAGGAGCGACACGTGTGCGGAAAAAGTGATTCACGTTGTTCTTGAATCGCTGTAAATTGTACTCGGTGAGAAACATAGTCCTGGGCAAATTATTCCAAAAGGATGATATTCTCCATATAAAAGACTGCTTGAAAAGCGTTGTACGAGGAGTAACAAGCTGAATCTCATACGAATGTGAAGTATTAGCGCGACGTGTATTTCTAACATGCACCGCTCTGGGAAGAATTAAGCGGGCTACATCCTTCCAACACTTTCCATGAAAATACTTGTAGAATAAGCTCAAGTCGACAACCGTTCTTCGCTGTTCCAGCGAATCAAGATCGCCGGTCAGTTCCGGGTCTCCAATCAGACGAACAGCTTTTCTCTGAATAGAATCCAATAAATGTATGTTTGGGAGCGGAGCCCCAAACATGGGAGCAGTATTCCATAGTTGGTCGAATTTGAGCTTTGTAAAGAGTTAACAGTTGTTGTGGAGTGTAAAGCTTTCTGGTTCGAAATAATACTCCCAACCTTTGAGGAGCTCTCCTTGCTATGCGTGCGACATGTTCATGCCAGGACATATTTGCTCGTAAACTAACGCCCAACAAATTGA
>CM032453.1:86055067-86062567 GCA_019049505.1 Pachyrhynchus sulphureomaculatus | reverse complement strand
ATATATATATATATATATATATATATATATATATATATATATATATATATATATATATATATATATATATATATATATATATATATATATAAATATATATATATATATATATATATATATATATATATATATATATATATATATATATATATATATATATATATATATATATATATATATATATATATATATATAAAATATATATATATATATATATATATATATATATATATATATATATATATATATATATATAAATATATATATATATATATATATATATATATATAAATATATATAAATATATATATAAATATATATATATATATATATATATATATATATATATATATATATATATATATATATATATATATATATACATTCAAGGTAACGAGAAGAAGATTTTAAAAACAGCAATCTTTAAAGGCAATAAATACTTACGATTATATAGCGCAATTAGAACTTTTAATAATTTTTATTATGTTTGTATTGTAAAGATTAATTCTATCAAGTTTTAGTTCTAAATCACATTTTATTGTGTGCAGAATTAGTCAAATTCTCGCAATGTCGAATATATTTTTCTGGTTTACTCTCTGCTTTACAATACCATATATCAGGTCTGTATAATAGTGTTTTATTTTTCAATTTAATTTTTATTTTAGTTCGATATTTCCAGCTACCAAAGAAGTGTGGCGAGAATTATGTCTTTGTTATTTTATTATGGGGTCTATATAAACTTAACACATCATTTAAAAAATGATAAAAAAAGATCAAACATAGGTTAGACAAGTGCTTTGCAACTGTCTCGTTTGATAATATAGTTATTTTTTCTTTTACTTGCCAAAATAGATTCTAGAAATTATCTTTATCAAAATCGAATTTTGCAAACAATATAGTATAATAATATAATAACAGCAAGAGAAGGTATACTTCTGATAAAAACATCTTTTGTGTAGCAGGTAAAGGGAAATAGAACTCGCCTCCTGTATAAATGTCAGTCTGTTTAAGTTGTTTTCCTATACCCAATAAAAAAATATATTTTTGGCTCACCTTATATATGTCAAAACAGCCTGTTTAAAAGGGAAACAAATGTTTATCATGTAATAAAATGGATGCAAATATATAAAGGACATGACAAATTTTTTTTTCGTTCGACTGTCGTCAAGCGAGAAGGTATTTTGTGTGTGAAATATGTTAAGTGTAATGTAGTGCTCAACAATTCATCATCCATACAACCCCAAGAGGCGGTAAAATCCATTCGAGATCTGCGAAGACCGAAGACGGGAACAAGTTGCTCAGTACTCAGAATAAAGCTTGAAGACAAAGTCACAGCTATGCAAATCTTAGAGATACCAGAATCAAGTACGTCCAAAAAATATAGAACTCTCTAAGTGTGACCCAGACTCAGAGAAACGACTCAACGAAAATCACAACAGCTTTGATCTTCCAAACAGTTGGAACTGCCAGAAGTGGAATAATTCACTAACGACGACAGCTGCTGGTCAAGCGATGTTCACCTCAAGGCCTTCTTCACAGACCTTCGCCCCAGCATGTGAGCTTAAAACATTCGCACCATAGTTAAAAGTAAATTACTATATAAGAATTTTAAGCTAATTGATTTTATATTTTTTTTTTTCCATAAATACACTCGCACAATATAAGAACTGCTTTACAAAAAATTGCCTCTTGTATGTTGAAAGATTTTACCAACAAAAAAAAAAATACAACAGCAATTAAAATGTAATTACGGAGAAATAAAGGAAAATATAGAAAATTTCTACACCTCACGAGTTAATTAACGGAGACCTTTTTAAAAGTAAATATTTTCTTAAATGTACAACACCAAAATTGCAGTTTTCATGTCCTAACTTTATCACTAAAGTTGTAAAATACTAGTACAATGAATTAAACAAGGATATGTAAGTAAAAAAATGTCCACGTTAGCATATTTATCTACTATTTATAAACGGTGTGACATAACTCCTGCCTTCAAAGATCTCACACTCATCGGGGGTATCCTTTATTTTGAAAGTTCGAAATATCCTTGACAACCTTTCGTGGTGTCTGGGAGGAATTATTAAAAATATGCCGATCTATTGAAATTACGACTTTTTATATCATAATGTGTAAAATTCAAACAAACGAATAGTAATTTTTTAAAAATTTCTTTCTTATCTGCAATCTTTTAATAATACTGTATATTTTTTACTACAAAAAATCTTGGTATTAAGATAATAACAGCAAATATATATATATATATATATATATATATATATATATATATATATATATATATATATATATATATATATATATATACATATATATATATATATATATATATATATATATATATATATATATATATATATATATATATATATATATATATATATATATATATATATATAATATATATACACAATAAAAAATGCAACGTCTCCTGTCTGTCTGTCTGTCTGTCTGTCCGTTAGTGCGCCTATTACTGAAGAACCACTTATCCGATTTACGTACTTTTTTTTTTAAAACATACATATGTTCTCTGGCCAGGTTTTAGGCTATATTTTATTACGATAGGTAGCATAAGGAATGAGCAGTGACGTAAAATAGTGAATGATGTCGGAAATAAATTTGCCGCTGGCGTGTGCCTTTGCAATACACAGCCTAAACCATTAAATATGGAACAATATTATGTAGCAAAGAATATCTGTAATGTATATTCTATAATATATATAAAATGCAATGTCTCTCTGTCTGTCTGTCCGTTAGTGCGCTTATCACTGGAAAACCACTTATCCGATTTTCGTACTTTTTTTTTTAAAACATACATATGTTCTCCGGCCAGGTTATAGGCTATATTTTATTACGATAGGTAGCATAAGGAATGAGCAGTGACAATAATAATAAATTAAGTCGGACAAAGTTTGCCGCTAGCGCGTTCTCCTGCAATACACAGTCCAAACCATTAAATATGGAACAATTTTATGTAGCAGAGAATATCTATAATATATATAAAATGCAATGTCTCTCTGTCCGTCTGTCTGTCTGTCTGTCTGTCCGTCCGTTAGTGTGCTTATCACTGGGGAACCACTTATCCGATTTACGTGCTTTTTTTTTAAACATACGTATGTTCTCTGGCCAGGTTATAGAATATATTTTATTAGGTGACATAAGGAATAAGCAGTGACGATAATGGTGAATCAAGTCGGAGAAAAGTTTGCCGCTAGCATGTTCTCTTGCAATACACTCCCTAAAGCATTAAATATGGAACAATATCATGTAGCAAGGAATACAATATATATAAAATGCAACGTCTCTCTGTCTGTCTGTCTGTCCGTTAGTGCGCTTATCACTCGAGAACAACTTATCCGACTTACGTGTTTTTATAAATTTATACATATCTATAATATATATAAAATGCAACGTCTCTCTGTCTGTCTGTCTGTCCGTTAGTGCGCCTATCACTGAAGAAACACTTATCCGATTTACGTACTTTTTTTTTTAAAACATACATATGTTCTCTGGCCAGGTTATAGACTATATTTTATTACGACAGGTAGCATAAGGAATGAGCAGTGACGTAAAATATTGAATGATGTCGGAAATAAGTTTGCCGCTAGCGCGTGCCTTTGCAATACACAGCCTAAACCATTAAATATGGAACAATATTATGTAGCAAAGAATATCTGTAATGTATAGTCTATAATATATATAAAATGCAATGTCTCTCTGTCTGTCTGTCTGTCTGTCCATTAGTGCGTTTATCACGCGGGAACTACTTATCCGATTTACCTGGCTTTTTTTTAAATTCATACATATATTCTTTGGCCAGGTTATATAATAATAATAATAATAATCTATATCTATAATATATATAAAAATTCAATGTTTGTCTGTCTGTCTGTCTGCCGTTAATGCGCTTATCCCTCGAGAACCACTTATCCGATTTACGTGATTTTTTAAATTCATACATATGTTCTCTAACCTGGTTATAGGTATATATTTTATTACGTCTATAATATATATAAAATGCAACGTCTCTCTGTCTGTCTGTCTGTCTGTCCGTTAGTGCGCCTATCACTGAAGAACCACTTATCCGATTTACGTACTTTTTTTTTAAAACATACATATGTTCTCTGGCCAGGTTATAGGCTATATTTTATTACGATAGGTAGCATAAGGAATGAGCAGTGACGTAAAATAGTGAATGATGTCGGAAATAAATTTGCCGCGAGCACGTGCCTTTGCAATACACAGCCTAAACCATTAAATATGGAACAATATTATGTAGCAAAGAATATCTGTAATGTATAATCTATAACATATATAAAATGCAATGTCTCTCTGTCTGTCTGTCCATTAGTGCGTTTATCACGCGGGAACCACTTATCCGATCTTTTTTTAAATTCATACATATATTCTTTGGCCGGGTTATATAATATTTTTTTTTTTTTTTTTTTATTGGTCTAGCACACGTGCTGCAGGGAAGTCCCTAAAGCGCTCCAGGAGCGGCACGAGTGCGGAATAAGCGATTCACGTTGTTCTTGAATCGCTGTAAATTGTACTCGGTGGGAAACACAGCGCTGGGATGACGTTCTCCATATAAAAGATTGCTTGAAAAGCGTTGTACGCGGAGTAACAAGCTGAACCTCATACGGATGCGAAGCACCAGCGCGACGTGTATTTCTAACATGCACCGCTTTGGGAGGAATTAAGCGGGCTACATCCTTCGAACACTTTCCATGAAAATACTTGTAGAACAGACTCAAGTCGCCAACCGTTCTTCGATGTTCCAGCGAATCAAGGCCGCCGGTCAATTCCGGGTCCCCAATCAGACGGACCGCTCTTCTCTGAACAGAATCCAACAAATGCAGTGTATGTTTGGGAGCGGAGCCCCAAACGTGTTAGCAGTATTCCATAGATGGTCGAATTTGGGCTTTGTAAAGAATTAACAGTTGTTGTGGGGTGTAAAGCTTTCTGGTTCTAAATAATATTCCCAACTTTTGAGAAGCTCTCCTTGCTATGCCTGCAACACGATTATGCCAAGACATATTTGGTCCCAAACTAACACCCAACAAATTGAGCGACGATGCTAGGGGAATGGAGTGCCCCGACATAACTATGTCGGGTTCAGCAACGTTAACTTTTTTAGAAAAAACTGCCTCTTGGGTTTTTGTAGCGTTAAATTCCACTTGGTTACTGTCACCCCAAGATAGAATTTCTTCCAGGTCTTTGTTAAGTTGAACGACCTCCTGCTGTCTGCGGACATTCGCCTGAGCAGCCGATGTCCGAGCGTTCAAGGTGAATGAAGAGACAAGCGTACTGTCATCTGCAAAGCTATAGATTGGATTCCCGGTCTTTTCCAGCAGATCGTTAATGTAAATGAGAAAGAGAGTAGGAGACAGTATGGAGCCCTGGGGCACACCGACGTTGATAGTGAGGGTGTTAGAAAGAAATCCGTCGACCGCCACTCGTAAAGAACGCTCTCTGAGGAAACATGAGAGCCGCAAACAGAACCTTTCCGACATACCATAAGAGCGCAACTTAGCCAACAGTCCATCGAGCCAAACACGGTCGAATGCCTTGGATATGTCAAGAGCAACCGCTCGAGATTCTCCAAAGTGTTCAATTGCGTTGTTCCAAACATGTGTTACATAAGTCAGAAGATCTCCTGTTGATCTATGTTTACGAAAACCATATTGGTGATCGCTAATAATATTGAATCGTTCAAGATATTTTAGAAGATGCTCATTGATAACCTTTTCCATGACTTTCGATATTATTGAAAGCAGTGCAACTGGTCGGTAATTATTTGGCAAGGTTGTCTTACCTTTTTTAGGTATCGGCTGAACCGTGGCACATTTCCAGCAGGACGGAAATATTCCCTTTCTGTAGGATAGGTTAAAAAGTCTACAGAGAACTGATGTTAGTTCCCTTGCACAGTTTTTGAGAACTATGGCAGGTATTCCGTCAGCGCCAGAAGCCTTCTTGGTGTCTAGCTTCATTAAAATACGCTTTATGATGCGCTGTCTGAAGACAACATCGGGCATCCTTGACTGCAATATGGGAATAGTAGGTGATGTTTTTCCTTGGAAATCGACAGTAGAATGTGAAGCAAAGAGTTCAGCCAACAAGTTCGCTCTCTCAACAGGTGTGGCTGCAATGGAATTATCTGGCCGTGTGAGTGGTGGTATGGTGGATTTGGTAAAATTTTGACTAACTGCCTTAGCGACTGCCCAAAAGGACCTGTTTTGGGACAAGCGAGAAGTTTGTTTCTACGGTGTTGTGTGCCTTTTTTCGTCGCCATTGTTCGGTAGGAACAAAGATATGTTTAGAAGGCAAACAACAGCTTCTTTGCATTTTCGGTCGAACCAAGGCTTGCCGTTGGAGGAGCATTTCTTCGAAAAAAAGGGATGTAAGCTTCCATACCAGCCAAAATAACATCGGAGACCTCCCTGGCGCAGTCAGATGGGTTATCGGATCGAAAACAAACGTCCATCCAAGGGAAAGTTCGAAAGTATTCCATGAGATCTTCCCATTTAGCAGATTTGTAGTGCCAAATCTTGCGCGGCCTAGGCGCCTCTCTGCCACTGATTGGCAGGATAATCGATGTCGAAAGCAGTTTATGGTCGGAAGAACCTAACGGAGGATTTACGGTGACCGTGTAAATCTCCGGATTGGTGGTTAAAAACAGATCAAGAAGACTGGCGAACTCCCCGTCTCGATCGGGGATCCGTGTTGGTTCGTCAATAAGCTGAGTTAAGCCATAACTGATTGAGAATGATTCAGCTTCACGACCTTGTTCGTCGGTAGTATTTGAATATTTAAGCCAGTTGATATTATGGACATTAAAGTCGCCCAGGATGGCAATTTCGGCACTTGGATAGTTACTTTGTAAATGATCGATGGTGTCTGCAAGAGAAGCGAAAAAATGTTCGAAAATTGGTATCACTTGGTGGTCGATACAGGATACAGATGAACCTTGTGGTTTGTTGAGTCGTTAACCACATAACATCAAAGTTTGGGGGCTCCAGAGCTTCTTCTCGTTGACAAGATAGGTCCCTTCTGACAAAGAGACAGATTCCAAAGTTACGCCTAAATCGGGAATAGAAGTCGTACCCAGGATAAAGATAGTTGACCGTGCTGGTCGATGGACTGACCTTGGTTTCACATAGAGCGGTACATGAGATTTATCTGATTGCAGGTGTTGATGCACTGAATTTATGTTCGAGTTTATACCTCGTATGTTGCAAAAATCTATCTTAAAATTATGATGTCTGCAAGTCGACGCCTCCGAACCAGCCCCCACCCTGAGATCCGAACGGGGGGCCATTCTACCTCCGGAACTTCTTGCATCCAGGCGCCTCATCATGCTCTTTGGTCCCACAGTAGTTAATGTGGAATTTTTCTGTTCTGTCACATGGTTATCTTTGCCTTCTTTGGCTTTGATCCAGGGGGTGTTATTATTGGGTAGTTTGGGTTCTGACCAGATACTTT
>CM032453.1:85952567-86050067 GCA_019049505.1 Pachyrhynchus sulphureomaculatus | reverse complement strand
CTCATTCGCTCACTTACTGACTCATTCGCTTGGTCAGTTACTAAGTCACTCACTTCTGCACTCACTCACTTGCTCGGTCGCTCGCTCAACACACTATTCCTCACATTTTGATATCAAATTCAAATTTGAAACTTAAAAAACTACTAGAAATGATAGTTTTGTTCGAAAACTTTCTATTCTTTTTAAATATGTGTACGAGCTTATGGTGTCGAATGCTTTCTGGTAGCGTATAAAGCACACCTGTATATCACAACTAATGTCTCGATATCTTTGAAATAGAACCTGTGTGCAAAATATCCCCTCACGGGTGCCTGTGCCCCCCCTGAATCGAAACTATTTCTTCTTGTTTAGCTGTTGCATTTATTTACTTAAAAAAAGCATTCTACCAACCACATAGCACCCTTGTAAGTGTTAAAAGAGAGTTTTTTGTTGAAACTGAACATAAAACTTTATTTTTTGATATCAAGTCAAGATTAAAAACTACAAAATAGTTTTGTTCAATATTAATAAAGATTAAAAAACATGTTTTTAATTTAGCCGTTGCACATGTTTATTTTAAACAGCATTTTGCTACGTTTATCATAAAAACGAAAAAGTATTGTTACGTTTTTTATGATAAATGTAGATTCAGAACATTTAAAGAAGATAATTCCATAATTTTAATGATTACACAGTTTTACATTATTTATTAAAATGTATTTTTTTCAATTTAATAGTTTTCTGGCAACTTTAAGTATGTGCTCTGAAAAAACTTCATGGTGGATGTCTTTTATGATTTTTTTGGATTCAGTATAAAAAAATACTTAAGAAACCACATGTCTCATTTAAAAGACAGAGATTTTTTTTTTATTTCGTACACCTTTATTTTCAGCCTAATTTCAAGTTAAAACAATTTTTTTTAATTACATGTTTTCCCGTTTTACAACATGTATGTTTAATTTTTAATGCTCGGAAGAAAAATCACTAAAGGCAAAAAATATTTTTTCTTCTCAACATAACCTAACTCTTTCAAGGAGCTTATACGGTATAAACAGAACTGCAGGATTTAGATACAAATATATGTAATATTTTATAGAAAGAATTTTGGGCAGTTTTATTTGCATTTTTATGCGTCGCCTTATCTAAAACCAGCTGTATACTTAACAAAAATAACATTGATTGAAGTTTCTTTGGACCATAACGGTATTACCCATAGACATAGAGGATGAACTGAGTGTTTCGTATCCCGCTGTGAAGTAAATATGGATGCAAAAGTATGAGAGAGCAAGCTAATGAGCGGCCAGTAGCTGCCTCTTTCTAGAATGCCGTTAAGCTGCGGCGCTCTTAAAAATAATATTTCTAAGTGTTCTATTTGAACTAAAATCGGGTGAGGGTTTTTCTCGCCTTGAATTCCGTCTCGGAGTACTGCGCTTTGTTTATTACAGGCCTACAGAAAAGAGACAGGCATTGGCCGCACAGTCGTGTTGTCTCTTTCTAGGGAGTGGTCAATTTTATGAGGTTAATGCTCAGTCCATCCTCTATGTCTATGATATTACCAAAATTAAAATTTTTAGTCGTTGTGCCTACTCCAACTTGACCTAATCCGGAACTATTTTCTCCTTTTTTAGGCTATAGCAGAAAAATTTGACAGTCTACGAATTTTTTTAATGGCAGATTCGTGTTTACATCAGAATATCAAAGTCGCATTTACGGGTCAGAACCATTTCTTTTTATGGGACTGTGTAATCTATATTTGGTCGGTGTGAAATCAAAGACATCATCATCATGAAAAAAATATTTTGAAAAAATTTAGGTACTTAGTAATTGCTATAGATGGCAACTGCTATAGGTTTAAATCTTATTTTCATCGATTCGATAGCTGAGATTAACGTTTGGCAGCTGTCAAATTTCAATTCTCATATCACATTTGCAGCCAGTGAACCCCAAAAAATTAAATATGTGAATGACTTACCTCAAAATGACAAGATCGTTTTTTATTGTCTAACCTCTTAATTTCGTTGTTTTGATAGCTAATTAAACGGTTGGCAGCTGTAACATTTAAAATCTGATATTACATTTGTAATTTGCGATTGAATACAGAAAAACCATGTATGCATTTGAAAAACCCTACAAGAAAAATTTATTATTTCGATGTAAAATGCCTCAGCTAGCAGGTGTCAAAATATCCTTTTGACATCAGATTCGTATTCAGCGACCTCGAAAACATGAAGGTCAATGTTTAAATAGTGTTTTAATGTGATGAAATAATGATTAAATGGCATTTTGAGTAAATTGATAGCTCGTTTGACAGATGTCTAAAATATGTTTTTTGTATCAGGATCGTATTCAGCGATCTCGAAAATATAAAGGCTAAAGTTTGAATAGTGTTTTAATGTCATTAAATGGTGATTAAACGGGATTTTGGGTAGATTGAGAGCTCGTTTGACAGCTGTCAACTACTAAAATATATTTTTGTATCAGGATCGTACTCAGGAACCTCGAGAACATAGGAGCCAATGTTTGAATTGTATTTTAATGTGATGAAATAATGATTAAACAGCATTTTGAATATATCGACAGCTCGTTTGACTGCTGTCAACTACTAAATTTTTTTTGCATCAGGATCGTATTCAGCGACCTCGAAAACATAAGGGTCAGTATTTCAATAGTGTTTTAATGTGGTGAAATAATGATTAAATGGCATTTTGAGTAAACTAACAGCTCGTTTGACAGCTATCAATTACTAAAATATTTGTTTTTGCATCAGGATGGTATTCAGCGATCTCGAAAACATAAGGTTCAATGTTTAAATAGTCTTTTAATGTGGTGAAATAATGATTAAATGGCATTTTAAGTAAATTGACAGCCCGTTTGACAGCTGTCAACTACTAAAATATTTTATTGTATCAGTACAAGCTAAATTTTTAGGATCGTATTCAGCGACCTCAAGAACATAACGACCAATGTTTGAATAGAGTTTTAGTGTGATGAAATAATGATTAAATGGCATTTTGAATAAATTGACAGCTTGTTTGACAGCTGTCAACTATTAAAATATTTTCTTTGCATCAGGAGCGTATTCAGCAACCTCAAAAACCCCTACTTATATATTTAGAAGTATTTTTTCATTTAATATGGTCTTAAAATTGAAAAGTATTTGACACTGTCACTGAGAATTTAAAAAAGTGCCACACGGCATTCGATTGTACATAAAAAAAGCTAAAATGAGCCCTTATACTTTACAAAATCATTTAATTAGTTCTGACGGCAGCCATTTGCGATTTCGTATGGAATGATTCATATATATATATATATATATATATATATATATATATATATATATATATATATATGTATATATATATATATATATATATATATATATATATATATATATATATGTGAAAGGAGTAACAGATAGGATTGGAAGAGTTCTAAAAAAACACAACATAGGCACAGCATACAAACCACAAGACATTCTGGCAGATATCCTGAGTAACCCCAAGGATAAGAGAAAACTGGAAAACCATGGAGTTTACAGAATCCCATGAAGAGACTGCCACAAATTTTACATAGGCCAAACAAACAGAAGAATGTCCACCCGAATCCAAGAACATAAAATAAGTATCAAAAACAAACAAACAACTCTCTTTTTCAGCACCATCATGATACTAGTCACAACATCAATTTTGAGAAATCCAAACAAATAGCCCCGATTTTAAATTGCCCAGACGACCACTCCCGATCCCCCCACCTACAATCTGCGTAGACGCCGACCGCACTTCGGTTTCTCAGTTAGCTTCGAGCGGCAGCAGCAGCAGCAGCAAGATCACAGCATCGAGTAACAGCAGCAGCAAAAGCACTTGAAAAGGCCAAATGGGATTGTAGCGAGACATCGTGCAAATTCATTGTTAGACGAACGGATTGAAACCCGGAATTTTAGTGTATTACATTCCACCATCCGTGAAAACCTCTATTGTAACATTTCTTACGTCTACGCGGAGAAGACTCTAAAAACAGTAAAACGCTTTGAGAAACATCGTTCTAGAGTATCGACACTTTGTAGCGACCTAACCTTCCTAATTAGGTGCAGGAACGACAATCTTCTTCAAACATGTACCAGATTATCATACCGCCTTAAAACAAAAAATACAACATCAATCTTAAAAAGAGCTTCTACGAGAACAAATCCGGGAAAAAACGAATACAAATTGCCATCACAGAGAAAGAAACCTTCTACCTACATCTTACAACTGAGCGACCATATACAGCCTCTACTATGGTCTGATATTGACAAACTTTCATTCTTGCTGGCAGAATCCGATACCAACCTTAAAACCGAAAAAAACTAAAAAAGAAACTAGAAAACATCAGAGGAAAAGATACGCGACCGCTGATCCACAACTAGAAACGTGCATAACCTCTCAACACACCATCTTACAGACCACGAAGAATCAGTACTAAGCAAAGGTCTCGATTACGCCGTAACACCAAAATCAATCCCAATTGAAGATATAATCTCAAATGTAGAGGTTGCCCTAGATACCATGCCCAAACAAAATGCTGAAAGAATAAGACAAAATATCACTTAAATCCTGAGGACAAGCAGACCTCTTAAGCGAAACCTTAAATTTGAAGAATGGAAAGCTCTTCAAGCGCTCAAGAAAACAAAAACATCACCATATTACCAGCAGACAAGGGTAATGCCACAATGGTCCTAAATACCGAAAACTACATGACAAAAATGGAAACCATTCTACAAGACGACACCTACAAGCCAGTTACCGGGGACCCTACAATATATCTGGAAAAAACTACAAAGGCCAAAATAAGAGCTGCAAACTTAGGACCAGAGGTTGAAAGACTCATAATTCCAAGAGAGAAATCAAGCCGTTGCCCAAAGTTGTCTGGCCTACCAAAGATACACAAGCTCAACGTCCCCCTTAGACCCATTATTAGTGCGGTGGCCTCACCTATACAAAACTTAAAAAAACATATGTCAAGGATCATGCAACCAACAGTTGAAAGTGCTGATTCATACCTCAAAAACTCCGAACACTTCACGAACACAATAAGAGACATTCAACTAGACGAAAATGGCATTCGGGCAAGCCTAGATATTGTTTCACTTTATCCCAGTATTCCAGTGGATGAAGCACTAGACAAAATAGCAATGAACGAGGATTTTCCAGCTCATGTTGTAGAACTATCGACATACTGTCTAAAAAATACCTATTTTGTCTTCAATCGTCAGATATACAAACAAACAGATGGAACCAGTAATAGCAAATCTCTATATGATGTATTTTGAAACAGAGGCCCTTAAAAACTCACGACTCAAACCCAAACTCTGGAAACGATATGTTGATGACATCTTTATAATTTAGCCCCATGGATGAAATGAATTAGAAAACTATAAAAACAGTAAAACGCTTGTTATTCTATTTAAACAGAATCCACTACCGGATACAGTTCACGTTGGAAGTAGAAGAAGAAAAAAGCCTCCCTTTCCTTGATGTGCTCATAACTCGGAAAAACAACGGTCAACTTCAATACTCAGTTTACCGGAAGCCCACCCACACCAACAGATATTTAAACGCTGACTCACACCACCATCCATCCCAAATTCAGTCGGTAGCCAACACCCACGTATCGATATCATACCGAGTCACCGAACCAGACACCAGACAGCAAGAAATTACACAAATCACTAAGGCCTTTAAGCAAAACGGATATAAAAATCAGTCCTGTTTTGAGTTCGTCAAATCACCGGTCCAGCGCATCGGAGATCTTCCCCTTGATCTTTTGCAGAGGTACGGCCTCTATTGGAGAATTATTTTAGGCCAGCGCTCTATTTTATATCTCGCTACATGACCCGCGAAATTCCATTTGAATTCTAGGATTAGTTCTACCACATCTTTTATTTTTGTTCTTGGTCTGATCTATTCATTTCTTCTCCAGACCCTCAAACTTATTCCCAAGGTTTACGTTCCATGGCTCTTTGAGTAATTTTTAGCTTGTTCATGGAGAACTTTGTTAGAGTCCACATTTGGGCACGAAAGGTAAGGACGGATAAGAGGCATTGGTCAAGCAGACGGACACAAAGATTCATAGAGATGTTTTTATTCTTTAATGATTGTCCTAATTTTCCAAAGGTCGTTCAGGTTAGTTCAGATTCTAGGTTCATTATTCTCATGTCGTTTTTTTGTCAGTCATTGTTAGTGTCATTTACCTGCGTATAATCTACTATAGAATGTCTCTGTGCTTTTTGTTATCTGGCTGCGATCTCTAGTTTCAATTCTGTGTTCGTTTTTTATTGAAATATCCGCTCTATGCTTGTAATCTTTTCTTAGACTTTTTAGATTTTTGTTCTCCTCGATCAGCTTCTCAATTTCTCTCTCTTAATGTTTATTTAGGTATTTTCTTATTAATCTTCTAGTTTCTTTCGCCATTTCTCTACTCTCATTAAATTTGCCGTCTCTAAAGTATTGGTTCTTTATTCTTATTTGGTTTTTGGTTTCTGAACTTAGTTTGGTTTATTTCTTGCCATTTTCAACGCGTCCTCCTTCACAGGCGAAATTAGGTATATGTTGTTTTCTGTTTACTCACTTTTTCAATACCTTTATTCATTTTGCATTTTTCGCTGTTTTTCCATTGATATATTTATGGCAATCTTAGCTCGTAACAAACTATGATCACTATTCGGACTAAAAGAATTCAATGTTGTTTTACCTTTAACCACCCGTTTATCACTCGTCACTTCGTTCTTTGTTTTTGGGTGATCCAGCTCCATTTTCTCTGCTTTTTCTCCTGAAAAAACGAATTTATGGCATACAGACGTTAGTGTTTAATGAAATTAAACATTATACTACCTCTTTCGTTTCTTTCGTCTCTTTCGTCAAAACTGTAAAATCCTACATACTCTTCTCCCTCCTCCTGTCTTCGTCCCAACCTTGTGTTCATATCGCTGATTACAAGACTATAAGAGCATTTATCCTCCGCGAGTGTCGTGGTGAGATCTTCGTACATGTTTGTCTCGATCTCATTGCGTAACATAGGATGATTTTAATATAGCATGTTGATGAGAGCTTGATGATTATACTAGCTGTTCTATCTAAGATATCGTTAAATTTAACGATTTTGTTTGCTAGTTTCTTATTTAATATAAAACCGACTCCTCGTTGGCTTTCTGTGTCTGACACTTTATAGTAAAACATATGTCTCGATTTAAGTGTAAGGCGTTCATCTAGTGCATATAATTGGTTATATATATATATATATATATATATTATATATATATATATATATATATATATATATATATATAAAAATATACATATATATATATATATATATATATATATATATACATATATATATATATATATATATATATATCGATATTAAAAAAGGGAAAAAACCCTCAAATTGCCCTCAATCCCAATTTGACCATTCCCCCAGTGGTAATTATATACCAATTTCTTAATAATGTTACACTTTCCAAAGCACAACGTAAATTATATTGACCAAATGATTTTTACAATTATAGTAAATTTTTAGACCTTAAGGAATCTAAATTATAATATCCTAATTTTTTTTGGTTTATTTTAAACCCCTTTTATAACTATCGGTACCATTAAAACTTTATTCTTCTTGTTGTCATTCTTTTTACTAGTTGGAAATTAACTTTAACTCTAAATGTCAATTTTTATTTTTACTGCAAATTTTTTTAAATAAAATTTTTAGATGTAAATGCTGCGTAATTTATAGGGAAGATATAATTTTACTGTTTTTTTTTTACTTCCCTTGTTAACGAACCTATTGTATTCGTGGTCTAGGTCCCCGGATCACGAAAAAAAAAAACATGTTTTACCATTTTCATAGGTCTGTGAATCTGTATATCGACCAGTCTACCTCTTTCTCTGTTAATCTATCTGTTGGCAATATAATTCTGGAAGGATGTGAAATATTGACTTTAAAATTAGGTTAATTTAACTATAAAGTGCATGTAAATATATGTTTTCTTCAATAAAACACAATAGTTTATTCATAATTTTTTTGGTCCTTTTATATTTAAATGAATTCTCAATGTTCTACGAAAATTGTTTTCGATTATAATTTTCTCTTTTATAAGTTGAATAACCAAAGCCATTTTTTGAACGGAAGACAGAACCTGAGAAATTCGTTGGGATATTATTGGTCTACGCGAAATAAGACATAAGGGTTAAAAATGCCTTACACTTAAATCGAGACGTACGTTTTACTATAAAGAGTCAGACACAGAGAGCCAACGAGTATTCGGTTTTGTAATAAATAAAAAACTTGCAAACAAAATCCTTAAATCTAACGGCATCTCAGTCAGAATGGCTCGTGTAATCATTAAGCTCTCATCAAAATGCTATATTCAAATTATCCAATGTTACGCTCCGAGATCGAAACAAACTGACGAAGACTTAGGACCATTCTACACCTATGAAGACCTCGACACTCAGAGATGCTTCTACACTCTTGTAGTCGGTGCTATGAACGCAAAAGTAGTATAGATGGCGGGGTCCGGTAAAAATTTGACCTTGAAATTTATCCGGCCGTCAGAGCAAGTTTTTGGCATTGAATTCAGCAAAAAATGTGTGAATAGTGCAAGTCTCCTGGAAATTTGCGTAAATGTGTTTAGCGGCCGCATAACTTGTCTTCAATGACGTCACAGACTGCTCCAAAGGCGTAAATTTGGTAACCTTGAAAGAGCCAAACACAAATAGATAGGTAAGTATAGGTAAAAAGCAGATGTAATGTCGGTATAAAGAATGTAAGGTGTTCGGAGACAGGTGTAAATAAGTAGTAAATACAGATAGGCAAGTAAATATAGGTAAAAGCCAGGTATAATGTCAGAAGGGCCTTAATCTTAAGTTGTGCGACAATGTAGGTTACCTGTCGTGAAGATGTAATTAGGCGGGTAATTTACCTGTGTTAAAAAAGTAATTACCTGTTTGACTGGGCAAAAAAGGGTAGATGACAAAAAGGCAGCAGCTGCCTGAAGAGGTAATTACCTGTCTTAAAAAAGTAATTAGCTGTTTTTACACAGTTGTCAAAAAGGCACTGTTTATATGAGGGGGGTAAAAGAGGTGTCAAAAAGGTCTTATTTAGGGGTGGGGTGGGTGTCAAAAAAGGCTTTGCCAGGGGTTAGTTTTTCAGGGGTAGTTTTGATATGGTGTAAAAAAGGCAAAATAAAATATTTTTTTATGAAGGTAAAGCTAACCCCTTCATTTTGGGGTCTTAAGTATTTTATTTAAATTTTAAAAAGTCCTGTATTAATTGGATACGAACTGCCAACCTTTTGTATATAAGACGGATTCTCTACTTATTAGTCCAACCTGCAAGTTGAATAAAATCGTGAAATGAAGTAGTAGTAATGAAGTGTAGACTATAATCAAAATAATAGATTAGAGAGAGGTCAACAAACATGATAAAAAAAGTTCAAACTCGTGAGCCATAAGCAGTTGCATATATTAGAGAATGTAATATTTATATACAGATAGAGCGTGCTAGCATGCATGCAATTGAATTTAAATGATTTAAATATTATCGAGAGTGCTAGCATCCAACTTAAAATAAATGCTTTTATAAATGTATAAATTAAAAAAATAAAACAATGATTGTAACAATGAAATATTTTATTTATTCATAATTTTTATCTATCCAACTATTGTGTTTATTATCCAAACCTAACCATTTTACAAATACTTTATTTCCCTGTCGTTTTAGCACTTTTTCTCAACTAAATAAATATCAGGATATATGAGCCAGATTCTAGTCTAGCTGGCCATATAATGAAAAGGGGGGTAAATAAAATTAAGACAATAAAAAACAAATCGGTTGAAGGTGTAAACTTTTCTCGGCACCTTAAGAAGTAATTACCTGTGCTACCTGTCTTATAAAGTAATTACCTGTTTGAGACAAAAAGACAGTATCTGACTGAAGAGGTAAGTAGTAGAACAAACGTGGTTCTGGGACACCTCGATGGCTACTTTTTTACCCGACCTTGACCACAAGCCGAAGAAGTGAATTCAGGAGTTTCAGTCGTTTGGCTGAAATCTTCTGGAAGTTGTGTCAAAGAAGGTCGTTCTTGGTCCGCATAAGTGAATTAGTTACGCTTTATTTGACCTTTGACCTTTCTACCTTTCTACCTGAAAATCCGAAGAAGTGACCGTCAATGACGTCACAAGTCCAGTGGTTGTTGATCAGTGCCCTTTTGGCACATTTGACCTTGAGTATAGTAGAGGTAGAATCTGTGTAATTAGGTGTAAGATAGGTGTAAATAGGTGTTAGATGTGTTAAGAGCCGAAGAAGTCTTCAATGACGTCACAGTCCAGTGGATGTTGATCAGTGCCTTTTTGTCACTTTTGACCTTGAGGATTCTTGATATTGGTATATGTGTGTGTTAAATGTTGTGTATTAAATGAAATAAGTTAAAAAAAGTGATGTCTGTAGTAGGATTAGAACCTGCATATGTTGTGTGGAGAACTGCAAAACTGGGGACTTAACCTACTTAGCCAAATAGGATTCGTAAGAGAGAATGCAATAATTGGGATGACATAAAAAAGGATTGGTGAATAATATGTGAAAAGTCTGCAAGAAGAGTTGAAATTCGTACAAGAAGTGGTCGTCAATGACGTAATATGTCCAGTGGATGTTGAATTAGTGCCATTTTGGCAAATAAGTTGTCGAAAAGGTGTAAAACTAGAGGTAAATAGGTGTAAAATAGGTGTAAATAGATGGGAATAGGTGTAAGTGTGTGTATCCGAAGAAGTCTGCAAGAAGTAGTCGTCAATGAGGTAATATGTCCAGTGGTTGTTGAACAGTGCCTTTTTGTCAGGTTTTGATGTTGAAAATGTCTTCAGAATCGGTGTAAATAGGTGTAAAATAGGTGTAAATAGGTGTGAATAGATGTCTTAAGAGCCTGCAAGGAGTGGTCGTCAATGACGTAATATGTCCAGTAGATGTGGAAACAGGGTATCTTAACTTCATTAAAACTTTAATAAACTTTCATTAGAGGAGAAGTTGCATTAGTTTTGATTGGTCTCGTTGTACGAAAGTAGGCGTAACCTGATAAGAAAGGTGTTATTTTGATAGGTTGAATGTGTATGTAGTGTAAAAGGAAGATAAGAAAATAGTTGTTGGTTGGTTGTCTAGGTAAAATAGCTTCCATAAGGCATGTATTTGATTGGTCTGTAGTGTATAGGTGTGATAAGAAACTTGTAATTGGTTGGTTGACTAGATAAAATGGCTTCCATAAGGCATGTATTTGATTGGTTTGTAGTGTATAGGTGTGAAAGAAATTTGTAATTGGTTGGTTGATTAGATAGAATGTGTGTTGATAGCACTTGTTTGTTATTTTGAATAGTAAAAGCTATGGGGTAAAAGTTGATCAAAAAGTAATATATTAGTTGGAAATTGTGTTGAAAAAGGCTTTATTAGGTAGTATATTTGATGTAAAATTTGGTAACTGTTCCCCTATAATGTTGTTTGGCGTCTAAAAGTCGGTAAAAAAGCTTGAAAATGTAAACAAGTGGCGCCGTAATTTTTTTTTTTTTTCTTTTTATTGGTCTAGCACACGTGCTGCAGGGAAGTCCCTAAAGCGCTCCAGGAGCGGCACGAGTGCGGAAAAAGCGATTCACGTTATTCTTGAATCGCTGTAAATTGTACTCGGTGGGAAACACAGCGCTGGGCAAATTATTCCAAAGGGATGACGTTCTCCATATAAAAGATTGCTTGAAAAGCGTTGTACGCGGAGTAACAAGCTGAACCTCATACGGATGCGAAGCACCAGCGCGACGTGTATTTCTAACATGCACCGCTTTGGGAGGAATTAAGCGGGCTACATCCTTCAACACTTTCCATGAAAATACTTGTAGAACAGACTCAAGTCGCCAACCGTTCTTCGATGTTCCAGCGAATCAAGGCCGCCGGTCAATTCCGGGTCCCCAATCAGACGGACCGCTCTTCTCTGAATAGAATCCAACAAGTGCAGTGTATGTTTGGGAGCGGAGCCCCAAACGTGGGAGCAGTATTCCATAGTTGGTCGAATTTGGGCTTTGTAAAGAATTAACAGTTGTTGTGGGGTGTAAAGCTTTCTGGTTCTAAATAATAAGTCTGTAAAAATGTGTGAGATAAGGCAAAATGTAAACAAAATGTATGAATAATGTGTGATTCATGGTACTTTTTGTAAGTAAAATTGAGTAAACAAGTGACTCGTTAGGTCATCAAAGTAGATAAGAAAGGTCAAAAATAGTTGATAAGAGATGAGTGAATGTATGTGAGAATGTAAGAAATAGCAAAAACTTGTATTAATAGGAAAATTCCATGCAAATAATTGAAAGAGCAAGAAATTTTAGTTGGTTGTGGGATGAATGTAAACGCAAAAGTTGTTGTTTGTCCGCAAGTTATGATATGAAATGAGCTTAATCTAGTTGGGGCTCGTTGAAATTTTGTGTGAACTCGTTGTGGAGATTTTGTTAGAAAGCAAAAGTAAAACACATATTTGTCAAGAATAGTAAAATAATGAGCTTAAATGAGTTTATTTGGAGTTTGTCGGAATGTTTTTTGAATTAGTTTTGTCTTGTAATAATAGTAAAATTTTAAATGAGTCAAACTTTTTACCGTATGTGTGGGAACGTTGTAAAAGTTGTTGTTTGTTTTTTCACAAAGAGTTAGTTTTGTTGAGCGCTTAGTTTGGTTTCGTTGGATTGTAATGAAAGTAAAATAGAGCCTAGCCTAGCCTAGCCTGTACTCGTTGTTATTATTATGAGAGGAGAATAAAACAAGTATGAGCACACAGATTTAATAAATATATTAATACCAATGAACAAACACAAAAGAGCCTCGTCTAATTTGATTAAAAATCTTTACAACTATTCTTATATACCTTAAAAAGGAGAAAATTTGAAAAATTACTTACTAAAATACTTAAAAGTACAAAAATCTATAAAACTAACTAAAATCTTAAGATGTAAATAATATTTTGCCTGGTACGAAATGATATAAAAAACCATTTGTATTAAATGAGAGTTCAGTAAAAACAGATAAGAAGTAGATTCGAATACATTGATTCCAATAAATTTACTCTACTAAAAAGCAAACAGGAAAAATTGAAAACTATGAATTGTTATTGAAATACTTAAAATACAAAATCTCTATAAAACAATAAAAAACTAATTAAAATCTTAGATGTAAATAATATGTTGCCTGGTACGAAATGATACCAACAAAAACCAGTTGTTAAAATGAGAGAGTTCAACAAATTTGATAAGAAAGATCAAATATTTGTCGATAAGAGGATGTAAAATGTATTGGATAAAATATAAATTGCAATGTTATGCTTTACTAATAACTATACATATTTGATTAGAAATATTAAATAAATGCGAGAGAGTTCAACAAAAACAGATAAGAAAGGTTGGTAAAATTAGTTGATAAGAAGTAGATTCGAATACATTGAGAATGCAAAATAATTGAAAGACCAATAAATTTACGATATTTCGTTGTAGTTAAATGTAAACACGTAAAGGTTGTTTTGTTTGTGTTAAAGTTACTATCACTACTTAGTAATTCTGATATTTGTATAAATCAAAATTTGTTTCCAAAAGAACAAAGATTTTACTAATAATAAACTAAGAAATAGGTTGTAAATATAATATCAATATTATTTGTCTACTAAAAAGCTAAAAGGAAAATTTGTAACTGATTTTGTTACTACTGTTGTTGGTAGAAGCCATTTAGTTAAATAGAGAGAGAGAGAGTTCTTTATTTCCAACAATTTCGATAATTATATAGTAGTTAAGAATTTCTTTAAAATATTCATTTTTGCATTTCCTATTTTGATATTTGTATAAATCAAAATTTGTTCCCAAAAGAAAAAAGATTTGACTAATAATAATAAACTAAGAAATAGGCTGTAAATATAATATCAATTCTATTTGTCTACTAAAAAGCAAATTGGTTTAAATTATTGACTTACTTAAATACTTAAAAAATACAAAATCTCTATATAAAATTAACTAAAATCTTACTACACTACTATTAAAATTATTATAATACATTAATCATCCTGGTGGAAACGTTTACGTATAGTGGAGGCTGCCATCTTCAGTTTAGCTGAATACGGACCGCTCATTCCTGCTATTACATTAATTCGATTGGTATATCGAAGACATTTGCGGTCCATATGATGTAGCGTGTCCCTGAGCCATTCATATTGTTCCTTGTCCATGATCAGATTTTCGTACAATGGTCTGACCAATGCACAAGGCTTGTTTTTATAATAAGTTTGCATAACTAAAGGTTGTAAACAATTTTTACACTTTATTTTACTTAACTGAGTTAGCATCAGGGACCAGCTCTTCATTTGTACCATTTCAGCACTCCAACAAAATTTTAACGTTGCACCACTTCGTGAACATTTTATTACTACACTATATAATATAATAAATTAATTAGATCTTAACTGAAAATATTTTTAAAATTTCCAAAGAGATTTTAATTACACTAAAATTGTAAATGACTCGACATAAGACTTGTGTTTGTTTATATATTAAATACAAATCATCCGAAATACATTTTTTAGAAATATATACTAATTACACAAGTTTATCAGTATAAATGCAATTTAATTTGGAAAATTACCACTTAACTAAATAATGATGTATGGAGTCGACTAGTCGCTAAAAATCTCAAAAATAACAAAAACAAATGGATTAATTTAGTTTATAAAATGATAAGAGATAAATGTCGAAAACATGTTTATAATAACAAATATCTGATGATTGGAAAATTTGGTATGACTTAATTAGCGCTATTACTTAAAAACAAACTGCAATATATAAAAATAATAATAACAAAATCTGGTGATTGGAAAAACAGTAAAAGTATCAGAGAAGTCAATTTTATATTAGTTTTATAAATATATATTTAGATGGCAATTTATCATTTATTTAACATTGTATTAAAATTTATTTTTTAAAACAGCTCGATAGATTTACAACTAGTTTAGATAATTGTTCAATTAGCTAATTATTCTTATTATGATTGCAATAAATACTACATTGTATACATTTGTTTGATGTCGACAACGCTGACAATTCTTCATTGACACGTCTTAGTACCATACGAATGTAGAAACATTCACATGTATCGGGGCCTTCTCGAACTCCAGGATGTGACCATACACATGATACGTAATGTGTTTTTAAATTATTCGTAACTTGTTTGCGATCGATAAGAGGTGTTAAATATTCTCGATAAGATATTAGTCGAATCCTTGTTTCACAACAACATGATAATTTCTTGACGAAATCATCAATTTTTCTACAAGTTTTATATACTAAATCATCTTGACTGAATAAATTCATTTTGCAAATAAGATGAAATCTTATACTGAGATGCTTCTATGATCAACTGAGAAGGGATAGGTATATTTAAATTGATATGTTGTGTCTGGTGTTAGTAGTAGTAGTAGTCAGTATTTGATAAACATAAAATCAAATAAACAATGAGTGAAGATCGTCAACGAGAACAAGTATATGTAGTAACAAAAAGAAATGGACTTTGGATTAATCGTAATGCTGTCGAATTAACACCTGGTAAATTGTTAAGTGGAGTCGGTTTATATCAAAATGGAGGATGTATAGCATGTGGTGTTCGTGATAACGATCTGTTTTCAGGGAGACAACAAGGAATGCATTCGAAATGTCAGGATATCTGGAAGACTGGTACACTGATCTTATAGATAAACATGTATAATCAATAATTCCAAGAACGAGAATACCAACAACAACAACGAGAACAAAGAGGCAATCATTAGAAACTCCTTGTTAATTCTTATTACCTTTTATTTATTTTTTAAGTAATAGATATATGTATATTTGTCTTAATAAAGTCCTTATATCCTTAAATATTTAATGTTTTGTTTTTCTAGTATCATAATAAAAAACACACAGGTTTGAATTTAAAATATTTATTAAGCTCGCTCTTTCAATAATTTTTCTACAAATTATTCAGTTAACATTGTTTTTTACGAAAAATCCCAAAGTTTATTATGGGATGAATATTGATAGCCATGTCAATAGTGTCATACAATTTGTAGTACTACATTAAACCTTAGCATTCTAGGTGAGATTATGATCTAAACAGGAAGGTTTTGTCGGTTTAAATGTTGGCATGTTCCATACATTTAAAGTATTTATATTAATCATCTTGAAATTGGAATTAGTATGCAAATTAGTAGTAGAAGCAGCAATGTTGTCTTGAACGAATCGAAAAACATGTTTTCCTTTTACATACAATACATCAATATTGTCCAGTACTCTATCTCAAAATTTCTCCACCTTGATTGTAATTTACATAGCCGGAAGAATATCGTAATCCATGTTCCTTTTCAGCCTTACAAACAGCTCTTTTATTGAGTCGAGATAATTGAGCAAAGGGTATTTTCGGTTTCAATACATAATGACTTGTCTGTAAAACATTTGATATCGTAATTTCTTTAGCATGGAATTCTTCCACATACACATCATCATGATTATCATCATCGGCAGCAAATAAAAAGTTAAATCCCTGAATATCGAGAACAGCCAACTTCATCGTGTCACAGTTGCTTTACAACTAATACAACTTTTACAAAGCACACATACATATTTAAAATATGACTTTGTCTCTCCACAAAACACAAGTCAGAATTGACTCACTATAGAGAAAAATGAATTTGTTTACCTGAATTGATTTCAATCTTACTCTTGTTTTTTAATAGTATTTGTAGTGAATAGAATAAGGTCTCTAGAGATTTTAATGTTAAAATATTAAACAAAAGTTTTATACGAGAGAAATATTTATTTTCTTCTTAAAAAAAACATTTATGTTAAAAAATATCTAATATCCTTACATCCTCCCAACTTAAATATTCATTATCATCATCCACATCCATTTCACTCTCTGATTGTTCAATCATCTCTTCCTCTTCCTCCCCATCCTTTGTCTCCTTTAACCATCTTTGTTTTAAGATACTCAGAGGGATTTCATCATCATTTTCATCATCATCATTTTCAACTTGAACAGTTTGTTGTAATTTTTCTTTTAATATGTTTAAAGGTAAATTTTCTTCTTCCTCTTCAGCAATTTCCATTTCCCTTAATTCCAATAGTCTTAGTAACTCTATATTTCGTTTAATAACGTTGTTTGCATAATCTTCTTCATTAAAAAGCGACATTATTAAGTATTATTTTATCAACTAACGACGAATGAATTTTGTATTGATTTTAATATTATTCTATCCACCTATTATATAGGGGATTTAATCACATCATTAAAAATTCCAAAAGATAAGCAAATATGTAAACTAGTGGAGTCGCTTTGTCTGTAAAAATGTTGTCTGATAAGGTTTTAAGTAAACAACATATTATTAATAATTTATTGCTCAAACTAGTCACATAAATTTTTCAAATATCAAATGACGTGATTTATTTTTTTTTCCTGTATTTACTATATAAGCATTAAAATTCTTACTCAGAGTCAAATTATATCTCTGTGTGTCGTTGTAAAAAACAAAAATGGTTTTATACATATTTGAAACTGAAAATGTAAAGGTTCTTTCTACTAATATGTTATATATATATTATTGAAAAATTTATTCAAGTGAGTATTTTGTTTTTTATTATATATTCTGGTGTTGGAGTGATTTTTACAACAATTTCTTAACATTATCCAATATATACATCTCTCATAAGAAAGACATATATTTTAAAATGAAAAGGACATACTAAAAAGTAAATTCTGTTTGTATTGTTTTATTACAACATGTGTGTATGTATTTATTTCAGACGTGGTGTTCAACACATCTGTATACAAAATGATCAAGTCTATGTGTATGTGAATGAAGAGATTCCACAAACTAAAATAGAGGACATTACATGGATGATACCTGCTAAATATTTGAAAGTTGAAGCCTCGAATGAAGAAGAGGAAACAACATTTAAAGAAGCAATAGAAAAATATCCTAAAGTAAAAGATTATATATTAAATAATCTATATACCTTATAAATATATTGAAAAAACAAAAAAAAAAAAACATTTACTTTGTTTTATTTGATATTTCCTTTTATATAGTTAGATATAGGATACATATGAAAACAAGTATTTAGTTATTCATCTGATATTCGTTAGATCTCTTAGGAGATCATTTTATGTATATACTGAAAATGAATTAGGTAGTAGGAGTAAAATAATCTTGAATTGATTCGTTATATCAAAAAGAGTGAATAATGTGTATATGTTTAGTAGAAAACGAGATAGAAATCGATAAAGAATGGATTCCTCATCGTCATCAACAAGTTGGAAATGTCCTTCATGTCAAAGTAAAATAACATATTTCGGTCATAAATCTTATAATCAGAATACTTATTGTTCCAATTGTACTCGATATTACAAAAAAGCTTCATGGCAAACTGTATGTAGTCTAGGCTATATACCAAAAGATACTTTGGAAAGACAAAAGAACAAATTGGAAAATGAAACCAAGAATCAATTTACTAACTTAATGCCAAATAGATCTGTAAGAGACCGAAATGAATCATCATAAAATGTGATAGATGTGTTTTATTTATTTGTACTATTTAGTAAACTTAATAAAAAACATGTTATTACTTAAACATATCGTCTATTTTATAACTGAATACAATGTTAAATACACAAGTATTAACTAATTACATACTAAGAAATTTTTAGCCGAGTTTATTCTTCGATAAGATACCAAATAGTCGTGCGTTCGCATTTATAACAATAATCTCGTAATCTGAGTCGAGGTCGAAGTTGTGTAACAGAATTGTTACGTCTAATGATTAAATTTACTTGAGCTATATGTGGTTGAAAAGGTATACTTTTCGATTCTCTCCAACAACCACTACATAAATAAGTAAAGTTCATGGTAGCAGCAGTTGTTGTTATTTCTATGAGTATTTCCAAGATACTGATTTGTTAAATTATTCCTCCCGAAGATATACGAGCACATTGATTACAATAAATCCGTATTCGAGTTCGAGTTTTTTGATGATTTGCATATGGAACCCTGAAATCTCCAACAACTACTACATAAATAAGTAAAAAATTCCATGCAGCCTAGTTCAAGAGTGTAATATTATGTTGTTTCTATTACAAATAAAGATAAATTGTATTACTATGCAATGAGTAGTTCAAATGCACCAATATGATTTATGTGTGGTCTTTTTAACTTTCTCCTCCTCCTCCTTCTCGCAATTTTCTATTATTTTTTCTACATGTAGACAATCGAATAATATATTTGTCTTTCGATTCCAAAAGTACTTCTTCTCGTTCTAAACAGTCTTTTAGATTTACGAAAATTTTCGTTTCATCTTTCCTCTGTTGTTTTAAATCCTTTTGACATTTGGACAAATCGTTATCTAACTGATAGATTTCACGAGTCAGATCAGTCAAATTACTTTTAAAATTTTCAATTTCATCCTTTAAATCGGCAATTACGATATATGCTACTTTGTTTTTTTCTTGACAAATTTGCAATGTTTCCGTTAGATTGGTTCTCAATAAATACAAATCCGATTCCAATTTGATATTTTCCTTGAGCAGAGCAATATGTTTCGTATAATTTAATGACATTGTTAAATTCACAGCCAGGTATTCGTATTCTAGAATTTTTCCCATACAAATATCATTAACAGCTTGTTCATTATCGTATAAATCCATATAATTGTTGATTTAATACATTCCTGATACAAGTTTAAACTGGTATTATAAAGTGAATGATAATCCTCTAATAAATATTCATAATTTTGATTACAAGAATTATTAACATCACCATCATCGTAGTTGTTTGTACTTTGAACAACAACAACGCGAACAAACAATAGATAGAATGTTTAAAATGAACCAAAAATTTATTTAGCGTCTGTTTTATAGAGATCGTTTTCCTCCCGAAAAGACTAATCTTGTTGTTTGAAATATGGAAAATGTAACCTTTAACTGTTTAAAATGTGGATGTAAGGTTAACAAAACTATAAATAGTTACTATAGAGATCGAGTTAGAATACGCAAATATTGTACATATTGTTTAATTAATTATGTATATAGGAAAAATAGCCTAATTTCCATGATTCTATCAATTACGACGACGACGGAGTAGTAGGGAGAGATAAGGATACTTGTAGAAAACATTTATACACATCATATCAGTCATTCAAAATGCCAGTTATTGTACGAGTAAAATGTCCACAATGTAAAGGTGAAAGTGAAATACGAAATCAAAAATGTTTGTCGTGTGTAGTCAAAGATCGTAGCAAAACGAGAGATGGAGCAAAACATGTACCTGCTGAATTTCTTTCCTTTGGCAAAGAAGAACGAGGAATCGAGAGAGAGAGAGAAATACTGCTGCAAGACAAGGAAACAGATAAATCATTGTATTGTTGATCATATATAAAAACATACATCAACACTACAATCATATTATTTGTATGCTTGCTATTGACACATACATACATACATACATATATTATAAAATAATGGCTTGTCTAAGAGCTTGGTGGAATGAAATATCCAATTTTCCCGATTTACCAGCGAAATTTATCATTTATTTTCAAGATTTTGTCAATTGGAATATCATATCACGAAAACAACATTTAGATGAAGATCTAATACGAACTTGCATCAATAAAGTCAATTGGCAACTCGTTTCCCAATATCAGCAATTAAACGAACGATTTATGGAGGAACTTGCCGGAATGTTGAATTGGAATGCAATTAGTATCCATCAAAACTTGACTGAAGATTTTATCCGTCGACATAGAGAACAAGTTAACTGGACATTTATTCAAAAATTTCAACGAGAAATCAGTCCCGCCTTTTTACACGAAATGAAACCCTACAATGATCAACTTGAAAATTGTTGTTGTTAAATCATTATAGTTTTCCCTTTTATACTTAATAAAACCTTTTTGTAACAGTACAAGTTGTTTTTCTTATTTTTAACTACATACTGCTAATACTTTTATCATTGCATAAAACACGAGTTATGTTAATTATATTGTACATTCAATGTATTTGAATTTATTCCTTATCTGCTAAATTTTAACCTTCTTATCTGTTTTGAACTCTCTCATAAATTATTGAATTTTGTTGTCATAAAAAGATTTAATAAATACAAGCACGACAGTTGTTTGCGCTTTCCTCTCTCACAACATATATATTATGTTTGTTTTGTGTGTGTGTGTAATTACTTAATCAGGTGAGTTTAACAGGTTTTATACAAACCATATCATATCTAATTTGAATTGTTGTTTGCAGTATGTCCTCTTTAAACGTTGAATCTACCATGGCTACAACATCATCATCATCTAATCTAATAATTGATATGGATGCAACAATTCCTACTACTAGTACTACTACTACTAAGGAAAAATTTCCACTTGTTAAAAATATATTTTTGGATGGTCTTACACATATGGGACTACTCAAATTTCTCAAGAGATATTCAAATGTACACCTCTATAATGATGTTAAACATGAAAATAATAGGGAATCATTAAAGACTTTTAGACAAAACCCGCACACATTAACAATTGTGAATAAAATGCAACAACAAAATGAAAAATCTCTATTTGAACGTTCACCACTATCTCAATTGTATTTTTCTTTAATATTTGACTCGATGGACAATTTTGATGAAAAGAATATCATTGACTGTATAAAGGAAATTCCCACAGAAATATTTGAACAATTTCCATCGGTAATTGTTATCACTAATAAGTACAATCTTAAGGATATTATTTGGAAAATTATGCAACTACAAGAGATAGATTTAAGTTCAGCCATAAAGTATGTAAAGACTCAATTTAAATTTTTAACCTTATTGTCCAAATACAACCTTTTCAACCAATATGTCTTTTTACCCCATTATTCACAAATGTATGATAAAGCTTACTTTTCCGACTTGTATGTACGTATAGAAAGAGCAATTCAAATAATTAATGACGATGATGATGACAACTCGAAAATAATTATTCCGGGAAGTAATTCTTGTTGAAAAGCATACAAATCAGATGCAGGTTTCGATCTTTGTATTAAACACGATACATTTTGTCCCGCAGGGAAAGCCACAAAGATTGAACTGATTGAAAAAGTAAATATTCCTATAGGATTCTATGGACAAATTATTGCAAGATCCTCTACGAATGCTATAGGAACTATACGAACAGGTATCGTAGATGCAACCTATAACGGACCTCTAATTATTTATTTTATATCGGATGAAAATATCTTATTGGAAAAGTATAGAAAAATTGCTCAATAACTTATATGTCCTTTGGTAAATGCATCGATCGAAACAAATACTGCAAGTCTAAAGAGGAGTTTTATCAGAAAATCAAACA
The DNA here is from genome assembly GCA_019049505.1 of Pachyrhynchus sulphureomaculatus. Taxonomy (NCBI): domain Eukaryota; kingdom Metazoa; phylum Arthropoda; class Insecta; order Coleoptera; family Curculionidae; genus Pachyrhynchus; species Pachyrhynchus sulphureomaculatus. Next base: position 86,027,649 of record CM032453.1, on the reverse strand, counting down.
ATTTTGGTTCTTCGGGAAAATATAAGATTCCCGCTACTGCGTTGGGTGGACGACAATATTGTGCACAACCGCAAACAGATATTGACATTGCAGAATTTAATCAATGTTTTAAAAATTTAGTCTATTCAGATTCTTCCGATTCTGAATAAATTATTTACCTATATGTTTGTTGTTATACCTCTAAGAATCTTTTTTTTACCTATTGTAGTAGAAACTGTATTAGATTTATCTATTATTAGTTTTTAATCTATTAGTATATAAAGTTTAACCTAGGAATAATTTGGTTATAAAATAAAACAATCTTTATAAGGTTTTTTGGATTTTATTAAAGACTACATCATTTCCAGACAAAAAACTTTTTTCACAGGAAGCCTCGCAATTTCATCCCATACTTTTTGTGTCGGTTCCTTCTCCAAACACACATGAATACGTCTCCTTTGCCTTTTTATTTCCAACAAAATATCTCTGAAAATAAATATATTGCTAGTAAGATGATCTATAAATTTTACTATTCATACTCACATGAATAACTCTTGGAGTAATAATATATTTGTCGATAAGGCATTCAAATCTTCAGATTCAAATATTAAAAAGATCATATTTTTACACTAACTAGAAACGAATCTTTACACAACAAAAACAAAAGTTCTTTTTCTCGAAAAACTGCTACTTTGATCAGACTTTCCTCTTCTGCTTTTTATAAAAATTGAAAATGGTATAATTTTCTCTTGAACAATTCTTGAGAATCAATATCAACTTGCCTTTCTTCTCTAAATTGTAATTGACTCGGCATAAGACTTGTGTATGTTTATATATTAAATACAGGCTATTAATCATCCGATACGCATTTGATTTTTTAGAAATATTTATTTATCTATTATTAGTTTTTAAGATTTATCTATTAGTATATAAAGTTTAACCTAGGAATAATTTGATTATAAAATAAAGCAATGTTTATAAGATATTTGTATTAGTTAAGAGACTACCTAAGAATTTTATCATAAAAAACAAATTCCACAGGTAACTTGTAAAATTCCTCCCATTCTTCTCGTGTCGGTTCCTCCTCCAAACACACATGAATCGTGTTCTGTCCTCTTCTTATTTCAAACAAAATATCTCTGAAAATCAATAATAATAATAATATGTTAGACAAGAAACAAGTAAAATTTTAGAAAGGTGAATAGTATACTCACTTGAAGAACTCTTTTAGTAACACATACAACATGTCTAATGACATATCCTCATCTATTAAGTCGACTGCGAAAAAGATCATTTCGTTCAAACTAAGTAGAATCTTTACACAACAAACAAAAATTGTAATTGACTCTACATAAGACTTGTGTATATTTATGTATTAAATACAGGATATTAATCATCCGATACGCATTTGATTTATTTAGAAATATATACTCAAAACAGTTTAATTTGGAAAATTTTATCTAATAAACTTGCATCATGCAAAATTTCCAGTCTATTTGTTATTAAAAACATGTTTTTCGAGATTTCTCTCGTAGCTATTAATCGCATTTTGATTTATTGCAAAATTTTTGTTATTAAAAACATGTTTTTTTTCAATATTTATCTCGTTATACTAATTAACTTGTTTTTGTTTTTGCAATAAATCAAAACTAATTAAGTAAGACAAATCTATAAAGTTTAAAACATAAATAGAACGATTTATTTAATATAGTCGTCAGTTCAAACGTTTAACTTGAACAAAAAATATCAGTAGTCATTCAATATGATTGAATCAGAGGTGTTTATTGACATTCAAGAATATTATTGCTCTTTTGGATATGTAATCAAAGAGTTGGCAATTTATGATGGTCATCGTTGTACAAATTATTTATTTAAACCACCATTCTCAAGAACTATGATATCTAATGCTAAAGATCAAAAACTGATTGATTGGTCAGAAACATATCATGGTTTATATTGGGAAAATGGATTTGTTGAAATAAACGATATCGAACACATTTTACAAGATGTATTGAAAATTTACCAAACTCCATATCGAATTTACGTCAAAGGAAATGCAAAAGTAAATATTTTAAAGAAATTTTTAAATGGGGACTATATACACAACATTCCCATTGAACAAGAACCTAAATTAAGTCAATTTAAAATGATTCCAGAATGTTATTTTCAAAAGGATATTAATCCATGGTATTGTGCATTATCCAATGTAAAACTACTATATAATTATCGAAATTGTTGGAAATAAAGAACTCTCTCTCTCTATTTAACTAAATGTCTTCTACCAACAACAGTAGCAACAAAATCAGTTACAAATTTTCCTTTTAGCTTTTTAGTAGACAAATAATATTGATATTATATTTACAACCTATTTCTTAGTTTATTATTAGTAAAATCTTTGTTCTTTTGGAAACAAATTTTGATTTATACAAATATCAGAATTACTAAGTAGTGATAGTAACTTTAACACAAACAAAACAACCTTTACGTGTTTACATTTAACTACAACGAAATATCGTAAATTTATTGGTCTTTCTATTATTTTGCATTCTCAATGTATTCGAATCTACTTCTTATCAACTAATTTTAACCTTTCTTATCTGTTTTTGTTGAACTCTCTCGCATTTATTTAATATTTCTAATCAAATATATATAGTTATTAGTAAAGCATAACATTGCAATTTATATTTTATCCAATACATTTTACATCCTCTTATCGACAAATATTTGATCTTGCTTATCAAATTTGTTGAACTCTCTCATTTTAACAACTGGTTTTTGTTGGTATCATTTCGTACCAGGCAACATATTATTTACATCTAAGATTTTAATTAGTTTTATTGTTTTATAGAGATTTTGTATTTTAAGTATTTCAATAACAATTCATAGTTTTCAATTTTTCCTGTTTGCTTTTTAGTAGAGTAAATTTATTGGAATCAATGTATTCGAATCTACTTCTTATCTGTTTTTACTGAACTCTCATTTAATACAAATGGTTTTTTATATCATTTCGTACCAGGCAAAATATTATTTACATCTTAAGATTTTAGTTAGTTTTATAGATTTTGTACTTTTAAGTATTTTAGTAAGTAATTTTTCAAATTTTCTCCTTTTTAAGGTATATAAGAATAGTTGTAAAGATTTTTAATCAAATTAGACGAGGCTCTTTTGTTTTTGTTCATTGGTATTAATATATTTATTAAATCTGTGTGCTCATACTTGTTTTATTCTCCTCTCATAATAATAAACAACGAGTACAGGCTAGGCTAGGCTAGGCTCTATTTTACTTTCATTACAATCCAACGAAACCAAACTAAGCGCTCAACAAAACTAAATCTTTGTGAAAAAACAAACAACAACTTTTACAACGTTCCCACACATACGGTAAAAAGTTTGACTCATTTAAAATTTTACTATTATTACAAGACAAAACTAATTCAAAAAAACATTCCGACAAACTCCAAATAAACTCATTTAAGCTCATTATTTTACTATTCTTGACAAATATGTGTTTTTACTTTTGCTTTCTAACAAAATCTCCACAACGAGTTCACACAAAATTTCAACGAGCCCCAACTAGATTAAGCTCATTTCATATCATAACTTGAGGACAAACAACAACTTTTGCGTTTACATTCATCCCACAACCAACTAAAATTTCTTGCTCTTTCAATTATTTGCATGGAATTTTCCTATTAATACAAGTTTTTGCTATTTCTTACATTCTCACATACATTCACTCATCTCTTATCAACTATTTTTGACCTTTCTTATCTACTTTGATGGCCTAACGAGTCACTTGTTTACTCAATTTTACTTACAAAAAGTACCATGAATCACAAATTATTCATACATTTTGTTTACATTTTACCTTATCTCACACATTTTTACAGACTTATTATTTAGAACCAAAGCTTTACACCCCAGAACAACTGTTAATTCTTTACAAAGCCCAAATTCGACCAACTATGGAATACTGCTCCCACGTTTGGGGCTCCGCTCCCAAACATACACTGCACTTGTTGGATTCTGTTCAGAGAAGAGCGGTCCGTCTGATTGGGGACCCGGAATTGACCGGCGGCCTTGATTCGCTGGAACATCGAAGAACGGTTGGCGACTTGAGTCTGTTCTACAAGTATTTTCATGGAAAGTGTTGAAGGATGTAGCCCGCTTAATTCCTCCCAAAGCGGTGCATGTTAGAAATACACGTCGCGCTGGTGCTTCGCATCCGTATGAGGTTCAGCTTGTTACTCCGCGTACAACGCTTTTCAAGCAATCTTTTATATGGAGAACGTCATCCCTTTGGAATAATTTGCCCAGCGCTGTGTTTCCCACCGAGTACAATTTACAGCGATTCATCCCACAACCAACTAAAATTTCTTGCTCTTTCAATTATTTGCATGGAATTTTCCTATTAATACAAGTTTTTGCTATTTCTTACATTCTCACATACATTCACTCATCTCTTATCAACTATTTTTGACCTTTCTTATCTACTTTGATGACCTAACGAGTCACTTGTTTACTCAATTTTAATTACAAAAAGTACCATGAATCACACATTATTCATACATTTTGTTTACATTTTGCCTTATCTCACACATTTTTACAGACTTACGGTGCCACTTGTTTACATTTTCAAGCTTTTTTTACCGACTTTTAGACGCCAAACAACATTATAGGGGAACATTTACCAAATTTTACATCAAATATACTACCTAATAAAGCCTTTTTCAACACAATTTCCAACTAATATATTACTTTTTGATCAACTTTTACCCCATAGCTTTTACTATTCAAAATAACAAACAAGTGATATCAACACACATTCTATCTAATCAACCAACCAATTACAAGTTTCTTTCACACCTATACACTACAAACCAATCAAATACATGCCTTATGGAAGCCATTTTACCTAGTCAACCAACCAATTACAAGTTTCTTATCACACCTATACACTACAAACTAATCAAATACATGCCTTATGGAAGCCATTTTACCTAGTCAACCAACCAACAACTATTTTCTTATCTTCCTTTTACACTACATACACATTCAACCTATCAAAATAACACCTTTCTTATCAGGTTACGCCTACTTTCGTACAACGAGACGAATCAAAACTAATGCAACTTCTCCTCTAATGAAAGTTTATTAAAGTTTTTAATGAAGTTAAGATACCCTGTTTCCACATCTACTGGACATATTACGTCATTGACGACCACTTCTTGCAGGCTCTTAAGACATCTATTCACACCTATTTACACCTATTTTACACCTATTTACACCGATTCTGAAGACATTTTCAACATGTAAACCTGACAAAAAGGCACTGTTGAACAACCACTGGACATATTACCTCATTGACGACTACTTCTTGCAGACTTCTTCGGATACACACACTTACACCTATTCACATCTATTTACACCTATTTTACACCTATTTACCTCTAGTTTTACACCTCTTCGACAACTTATTTGCCAAAATGGCACTGATTCAACATCCACTGGACATATTACGTCATTGACGACCACTTCTTGTACGAATTTCAACTCTTCTTGCAGACTTTTCACATATTATTCACCAATCCTTTTTTATGTCATCCCAATTATTGCATTCTCTCTTACGAATCCTATTTGGCTAAGTAGGTTAAGTCCCCAGTTTTGCAGTTCTCCACACAACATATGCAGGTTCTAATCCTACTACAGACATCACTTTTTTTAACTTATTTCATTTAATACACAACATTTAACACACACATATACCAATATCAAGAATCATCAAGGTCAAAAGTGACAAAAAGGCACTGATCAACATCCACTGGACTGTGACGTCATTGAAGACTTCTTCGGCTCTTAACACATCTAACACCTATTTACACCTATCTTACACCTAATTACACAGATTCTACCTCTACTATACTCAAGGTCAAATGTGCCAAAAGGGCACTGATCAACAACCACTGGACTTGTGACGTCATTGACGATCACTTCTTCGGATTTTCAGGTAGAAAGGTCAAAGGTCAAATAAAACGTAACTAATTCACTCATGCGGACCAAGAACGACCTTCTTTGACACAACTTCCAGAAGATTTCAGCCAAACGACTGAAACTCCTGAATTCACTTCTTCGGCTTGTGGTCAAGGTCGGGTAAAAAAGTGGCCATCGAGGTGTCCCAGAACCACGTTTGTTCTACTACTGAGGTAATTACCTGTTCAGAAGTAATTACCTGTTTGAGCAGGTAAAATAGCCAAAGCTGCTAAGAGTATATGTACTGAAGAATGTAATATTTATATTAATATTCGAAAGGTCAGCAAGCTGATAAGAAAGGTCAAATTCCTTGTGATAACCGGTTAAGTATATGTATTGTAGAATGCAATATTTAATATTCTGAGAGAGAGAGCGAGAGGTTAACAAAGCTGATCAGAAAGGTCACATTCCTTGTGATAAGCTGTTAAGTATATGCACTGGAGAATGTAATTTTCATATTCATTTTTTTTAACAACTGAAAAAGTGCGAACTCTTTATAGGTATGTTAATTTTGAGGTAAACAATATGAATAGTAAGAAGATGTTATTTATTCATCTTAATAAACGAGAGGAAAAGGTATAATTATTTTATCCGTATGAGAATTTTATTATAAATAAATAAGATGCAGTTATTTAAATCGTTAATAAAAAAAACGAAATGCAGGTATTTAACTCAACTACACTGCAAATTATGAAAATGTATATGTGACTTTTTGCAGTACGATATTTTATGAGAAAATAAATGTAAATTTTTATGCATATACGTATAGTATAAGGGGGAAAAAAAAAACGCTTATTTGTGTATATATTAGATGTTTTATTTTAAACAGTTGAAATAAATATTAAATTATACCTATGCACATAGAGTAATTGGAAAAAAATGCCTATTTGCTTATATATTAGATGCTTTATTTTAAATAGTAGAAATAAATGTTAATTTATGCTTATGCACATATAATAATTCGGAAAAAAAATTGCATATTTGCTTATATGCATAAAGTTTTGTTTCCGAAAATTATCAGGAAAAAAGTGGCGTAATATAAGCAAACGTATAACTTCTGTATAAAGTAACAACGAACAATTTTATTTCTATATAGTGTTTCTCAACAGTTTTTTTCAAAACAAAGTAATCGTGAATATTTCTTCTATTTTAAAGTCGTTTAATTCAAAAATTTATCAAATAAAGTATTATGACATGTACGAATGCATAAAAGTCTTGTAGTAAAAAAATTATAGGGAAAGTGGTGTGAAATTTTTTTAAATATGCTTTCTGTATAAAATAGCAAGGAACATTTTATTTCTATATAATTATTTATTCTTCTAGTATTTTGTTATGGGCAGTTTTTTTAACACAAAGTAATTAGAGTTCATTTATATTTGTCATATTCTCCTAAATATAAGACGGTAGAAGACAAAGTGGAACATTTACCGATGAAATATTTATGAGTAAAGGCGACGGACGATAAAAGAAAACTACAATTATTTTTAGATGGTATGAAAAAGTTTAATAAAGTAAATTTTTATATCAAAGAGAGAAAAAAGGATGATAATCTAAATAATTTTGATTTTTCATATAAGACAGTACTTGAAGATATAACCCTTTAGCGAGACGTGTATTCTTAACACCGATATGGGAAGAATCAAGCGGACTATATGTATCCAACACTATTTATAGTAGTGATTTAAATTGCTGGTGAATTCTAGGTTTCTATTCGTATTAGTCACTCTCTTCTTGGAAGACTCTGAAAAATGCATAGTGGTATATTTGAAAGAAGAGCCCCAAATATGTAAACTTTTTATGAAATTAAAAGCTGTTAATGCATAAAAAAAAAAACTTTCCAAACTTTAACAATATAACAAACAGTTTTCTTTAATAAAAATAGCCTAGCCTAGCCTAGTTTAAATTATTTATTATATTAACTTAAAAATACAACAATAATTACTTACTCGTGGTAATCACTGTCCTTTTCATTATGACTTTAAGTTATTTTATCTGAATGGAAATCATAGTTTGTTACGAGCTAAGACATAAATATATCAATGGAAAAATATCGAAAAATGCAAAATGAATGAAAGTATTGAAAAAGTGAGTAAACAGAAAACAAAAGATAATAATATGTGTAACAACCTAATTTTGGAATAGAAGGAGGATGCGTTGAAAATAGTAAGAAGGAAACCAAATAAAGAAGACCAACTGAGTTCAGAAACCAAAAACGAAATAAGAATAAAGAACCAATACTTTTAGAGGCGGCAAATTTAATGAGAGTAGGGAAATGGGGAAAAAAACTAGAAGATTAATAAGACAAGACCTAAATAAACGTTAAGAAAGAGAAATTGAGAAGCTCAGTTGGGAATGTGGAATATTTGGCACAATGACACTACTCAGTATATATCACCACTACACCAAACACTTTATTTTTGCACTCGACGCGCGTTTCGCTAACCATGTTAGCTTCAGTAATGATTGATTCAGTCAATTATCACTCCTGATGAAACTAACATGGTTAGCGAAACGCGCGTCGAGTGCAAAAATAAAGTGTTTGGTGTAGTCGTGATATATACTGAGTAGTGAAATTGAGAAGCTGATTGAGGAGAACAGGGGCTCGAAAAGTCTAAGAAAAGATTATAATCATAGAGCGGTTATTTCAATGAAAAACGAACACGGAATAGAAACTAGAGATTGCAGCCAGATAACAAAATCATAAAGACATTCTATGGTAGGTTATACAGATCGCAGGTAAATGATAATAACCATGACGGACAAAAAAAACGGCACGAGAATAATGAATCTAGGGTCCGAAGATAATCCAAAAATAGCAAAGGAAGAAATAAAATACGCACTTCATGCTATGAAGAACCACAGGGCACCTGGACAAGATGGCATAATGATGGAAATGCTGAGGGAAGTGGTGAGAGTGTGTCAGAAAAATGATTTGATCTGTTTATCAGATGCTTGAAATTTTCCGAATAATTTGAATAACACACTAGTTATACTACTTTACAAAGAGGGAGATAAAACAAGTCTGGCAAACTACCGGCCAATATCACTATTTTTTTACAAGCCATTTACGAAAATTCTAACAGACTGTCCAACAAAATCGATCAGTATCAACCGAAGGAGCAAACGGGATTTCGAAGAAACTTCAGAACAAGTGAACATCTGTTGCCAACACGACTCTTAACAAAAAAGGTTGTAGAATACAATCTCAATTTGTGTTTGGCTTTTGTCGATTTTCAAAAGGCATTTGATAGCTATGGGCTATTATGAACTCGCTGAAACATGTTAGAATATACAGTAGATTGTTATTGTCCAAATGGACCCTCGAGAAAATCCTTCCCTGGTCCTCGTCATTGTTTTCTTTACTTGAAACATACATAATCTTTTCTTTTTGGCATAGTATTTTATAATTTTTACCAATAAAACGTAAGGAGGATATAATTTCCGTGGTGTTTTTTCAGTGAAGGATAAATGGCAAAAGTTATTTTGTATTTTTTTTAAATTTTGTTATGTGAAATTCCTGGACGGCAATTTTTTAAGAAAACAAATATGTATAATACTGTACTGCTATAATTTTTCTATAATATTATAAAATGTAACGTCTCTCTGTCTGTCTGTCCATTAGTGCGCTTATCAGTCGTGAACTACTTATCCGATTTACGTGTTCTTTCTTAAAATATACATATGTTCTCTGGCTGGGTTATAGGATATATTTTATTGCGTTAGGTAACATAAGGAATAACCAGTGACGATAATAGTGAATCAAGTCGGAAAAAAGTTTGCCGCTAGCGCGTTCTCTTGCAATACACTACCTAAACCAATATCATGTAGCAAAGAATATAATATAGATAAAATGTCTCTCTGTCTGTCTGTCTGTCCGTTATTGCGCTTATGACTTGAGAACCACTTATCCGATTTATACATTTTCTTTATATATATATATATATATATATATATATATATATATATATATATATATATATATAAAATGCAACGTCTCTCTGCCTGTCTGTCTGTTTGTCCGTTAATGCGCTTATCATTCGAGAACCACCTATCCGATTTACATGTTTTTTTAATTCATACATTTATTCTCTGGTCTGGTTACCAACAATTTTCTATAATATATATATATATATATATATATATATATATATATATATATATATATATATATATATATAATGCTACGTCTCTCTGTCTGTCTGTCCGTTTGTGCGCTTATCACGCTTATCAAGAACCACTTATCCAATTTACGTTTAATTTAATTCATAAATTTGTTTTCTGGCCAGGTTATCTATAATCTTCTATAATATATATATAAAGTGCAACGTCTTTCTGTCTATCTGTCTGTCCGTTAATCCGCTTATCACTCGAGAACCACTTATCCGACTTAGTTGCTTTTTTTAAAAAACTACATACGTTCCCTGGCCAGGTTATATAATATATTTTATTACGATAGGAAACATAAGGTGACGATAATAGTAAATCAAGTCGGAAAATAATTTGCCGCTAGCGCGTTCTCTTACAGTACACTGCCTAAACCATTAAATATGGAACAATATCATGTAGCAAAAAATATAATATATATATAAAATGCAAGGGGTCTCTGTCTGTCTGTCCGTTCGTTAGTTCGAAAACCACTAAGAGTGCGTCTAATGACACAAGGAGTGTACTGAGTTGCCTACCTCAATATGAACTAAATTAATAAATGGTTTGTTGTTGTCTCGGCTTTTTTTAACGTTATAAATTAGGATCCATAAAGTGATTTTAAAGTAGATTTTTAATAGACCAGTGTCAATAAAAAAAATTAACTTAAATCTACTACGGAAAAACGAGCCAAACCGAAAATAAACGGTTTAAAATTTTTTGAATAAGTGAAGTGACTTTGATAATTTTAGTGTACAGTTCTTGGAAAAATAAACCATTGCGGGATAAATGAGTTAAAATTTTTAGTAAGTTATGCAATTAAACAAAAACTCATCTGTAGATAAAATATTATGAAAAATGTTACAGAGTTGCTTCGAAAATTACAATATTGAAATAAGTGTAATTAATTGGTCGGTCAGTTATTTTAAAAGGTAATAATTTTTATATATCTATTTTTTTATTAAATTTATTGAGAAAGGCCAATCTAGTAACAAGTAGATTGTACATAAAATTTTAAAATCTATAATTGTTGAAAAAAATCATATATTTGGCAACACAGACCTGCGCGTATAATGTCAGCCTTTCATAAGCGGGTTAATTTTATGTACTATTTGATAAAATCCAGTTTCAAAAATCTTCGAATTTGAAAAAAAAGTATCGAAAATACGTGTGAGAATAGAAAGTGCGAGAGCATGGTTTAATAATATGAAGAGAGTATTTATCTCCAACGGTATAACCTACCTCTTAAAATCAGACTTGTTGTAAACCAATTATTTTTATTATTATATTGTTTTGCCCTTTAGCTACGACTATGAGTTTAATACAAGTCATAGTTTAACAATAATCAATTCTCAATAAAAGATCTACTATGTACACTTACTCATGGCTCAATAATTTCCCTTATAAACTTCTTGATGGCACCAAGAAGTCGCTACACTTATTTCTCATTACCATGGTAAGTAAATATTTGTTAGTTAAACTTAAGAGTACGCCTATGGTAAATTTAAGAGAGCAAAAATACAAAATACTAGGCGGTCAGCTAGAGAGGACATTAATATTACATTATTAACATTATCATTATTAGTGACATTATTAGTACCGTTATTAGTATTATTATTAGTATTGCATTATTACAGTAACATTTTTATTTATTCATTAATTAACAAAGTACCAACTATTAAATATTATTTTTTGCAAGCAACGATAGCATTACAATCATATTGAGATGATAAATGTCTTGAAATTTTCTTAAAAAAGAGTTGGAAGTTTTTATTAAGTGTTATTTTTGATCAACTTACTAAACCAGTAAAACACCGTTCGGCTACAATATTCGTGGCAGCGGAAAACAATAGAAGGTTGCAACATTGGTAGCAGCAGAAAATAACGGTAAGTAAGTGCTAACTGGAGGAGCGCCAGGACGCAGCAGGGAGACATAACAGATTCCTAAAGGAAAAAGCAACCACCTAGAGAAGGAAGCAAAGGAAAAATCTGAAAGCACGCGAAGCCGCAGCAGATTTCCAAAAGAGGAGAGTGTGTAGACCATTGAGAGTGAAATGCACATGTAAGTCCTTTATCTTGTTTCTCTTTGGTGACACTGTTTTAAGTTAAGAATTAATAGGTGAAAAAAGTTATAAATATATATATATATATATATATATATATATATATATATATATATATATATATATATATATATCTATATATATATATATATATATATATATATATATATATATATATATATATATATATATATATATATATATATATATATATATATATATATATATATATATATATATATATATATATACATATATATATATATATATATATATATATATATATATATATATATATATATAATATATCTTAATAAAAATGGCTCATAAGGACGCCTTAGATTTACTTAACCCAATAGATTCATTTGATGGCTACGGTGAGGGAAATTTTCTTCGAATTTTTTATAAAAAATTGCGATGTAATGATGCAAATCGTAAAAGAAGAACAAAAAGATACATTAACCAACTTAATTTTCGGTACTAAACATAAGGGATAAGCTCAGAAAGTAACCCAATTTAAAGAATTTCAAAATTGGGAAGAAATTAAAGATTTTTTAATTGAAATTGAAATATAAAGAAAGTTGCTATTTACATTATGAACCAAATGAAGCTAAAATTCTATTGGATAACATCAACTCAACTTTAATAAATACTTTTAGGAAAGGGTTAATTAATGAAAAAATTCAAATTAGGATAATAGCGGAAAGTAACTCCCATTTAGATAAACCAATCGCTATAGCTATAGCGACAGAATTAGAAGAAAATGATAGATTTAAAAAACAATAGAGATATAAATCTAGTTCGAAACTAAAGACAATTTTTTAACTTACAGTCAGATCCAAATTTTTCTTGTCTTTTCTGTAAAAAAGTAATCATTTAACCTCCCAGTGTTGATTTTTACATAATTTTGAACAAACTCAAACAAATCAATATAATTTTAACTCAAATTTCCCAAACCAAAATTCAAACAGAACTCCTAGGTCAACTCAATACCAACCAACCTATCAAACAAGACCCAACTTTAATAATATTAATTATTACAATCATAGAAGATATAATCAAAATTTTAATCAACAAACACCACGCAGCTTTTCAAATCACAATAACCAGCATTTCCAAAGAAATACAAATTACGGTTTTAGTAACTATAGGAATAAAAACAGTCATGAGAATAGTTCACATGTACATTCCCTCACAACTCAACCTCAGTCCCAACAATCAAACGAACAACCTCGTGAAACTTTTCCGGAAAACTTCGAAGAAGCCTTGGCTGCGAACAACCAACCAAGGACTTCCTAAATACAATAAATTCTAGCTGTTCAAATCAAAAGAAAAAAGCCAAAATAAGCGTGAGTGATAACACAATAAAAGCAAATCTTGCAAATCGATACTGGTCTCAGAAAATAATAAATTAGACATAATTAAAATAGGTATCAATAGATACAAAAAATTCAGTAGCATATCTCTTGTTAGACATCGGTGCTGATGTTTCTGAATTAAAATTATCTAAATTAAAAAACCATAACATTAACACAAACCCCATTATAGAACTAAAAGGCATAAGTAAATAACCCACGTATGCCCTAGCTGTTTGTACTATAACAATTACATTACAAAATAATAAAACCATAACGCATCCTTTTTACACAGTATCTGATAACATTCCCTTAAAAAATTGTAGGACGCGATTTTTGCCAAAATATAAAGCTAAAATAAACTATGTAGATGAAATTTTACATTTCCAAGACAATTTTTTCAGAATTTTACCCTCTGATATGGTTACAATCATTCCCGCAAGATGTGAAATCATAATACCCGCTTTAGCTAATGTTTCAATTCTAAAGGAATCGTTAATTCTAAAAAACTTTCCGAGAACATCTATTTAAGATCCGTAGTAAACGATAACTACTCGTGTTTAGTTAGTGTTCTAAATATTTCCAGTGAACCAGTAATCATTCCCATACTTAGAGTCAATATTGAACCAATTTCTAAAAACGACCATGAAACCCTCAGTTTTACAGATAATGACCATATTAATCGTTTAGAAGAATTAACAAAAATCAGTTAGGCTGAAAGGCTTAAATCAAGAGGAGAGAAATTTACTATTGGATATCTGTACGAATTTTAGCGATATTTTTTTTCTTGAAGGCGACAAATTATCTTGTGCTAATGTCATAAACCACACCATTCCAACAGACCCGGCTAAAGGGCCGATTAACTTAAACCTTATAGATTACCGTTTAAACATAGGGAAATAATAAATAAACAAAGAGATCAAATGTTAAAAGACGGTATAATTTCACCTTCACTGAGCCCATGGATAGTCCCTTATTAGTCGTACCCAAAAAAGCTGATTTTTTTAGACACTCCCAAATTTCGCGTATATGTAGATTTCAGAAAAATCAATGAAATTACGACAGGGGCTGATGCATTCTCGTTACCCAATTTTACCAATATATTAGACCAGTTAGGAAATGCTCATTATTTTTCTACTCTAGATTTAGCCAGCGGCTTTCATCAAGTACAAGACAATGAAAAAGATAAAATTAAAACAGCATTTAGTACACCAACACGTCATTATATTTATAATAGAATGCTATTCGGACTAATAGGAGCTCCAGTACCTTTCAACGATTAAAGAACGCAGTTTTAAGTGGACTTAATGGTATAAAAATGTTTTATTTATTTAAACGACCTCGTAATTTATGCAAATAACATAAATGAACATAACAAAAGGCTATTCCAAAAACATAATTTAAAATTTCATGCGAATTTTTGCGAAAAGAATATTTGTCCTTAGGATACATTATATCCGAAAATGGTATAAAACCGGACCCATCAAAAATATATTGTGTGTCAAAATTTCCTCAACCAAAAAACGCAAAAGAGATAAAATCGTTTTTGGGTACAGAAGGGTACTATAGAAAATTTATAAAAAAATTCACCAATTGCCATACCCTTAAATGTAGACTTTAAGTGGGATAGTACATGTGACATATCTTTTGAAATTCTAAAAAATAGTATAACTTTCCTATCTGTCCTGCAATATCCTGACTTTTCTAAAAATTCATCATAACAACTGACGCAAGTAATTATGCAGTAGGGGCTATTTTATCCCAAGATGAAATTAATAAAGATCGACCAGTTGCATTTGCTAGTTGAACCCTAAATAAAGCCGAACACAATTACTCTACCAGGGAAAAGGAATTGGCAGCTATAGTCTGGGCAGTAAAAAACACTTCAGACCACATATTTTCGGTACAAAATTCAAAATTATAATAGATCCTAAACCATTACTTTATGTATTTAATATCAAAGTGCCCGGTTCTCGATTGACACGGTTTATATTAAAATTAGAAGAATATGACTAAGAAGTTCTATATAAAGCAGGTAAAATAAATACCAATGCAGACTCCTTAAGTCGAATGATAAATACTAACATCTTAACTACCAAGATTTTAAAAATCATCTCAAAACACATGTCATTCTAAATCTAAAAATTAAAGAAATTAACATTCCCCTTGTTCAGATAAAGAATCCACACCCCTTAATTTTATTTATACTAAAAAATTTCGAGGCCAAGCAATTTTTACCTTTAGAAAAAAATAAACAAATAAAGACATTTTTGGACACTTTCAATGTCAAAGACAATTTAAAAATTATTTATGTTTACCAACATCATAATAATAATGATAAAATATTCCTGTTTACGGATAACGAAAATTCATTTAGTGACATTGGTTATGAAAGAATTTGGTCATGTTTATTAAACTTATAAAGCAGCAATATCAGGGGCCCTTAGAGATGTAGTTTGGAAAAACAAAGATCTAAGTGTAGAATCAAAAACAAGAATATACAGAACTTGCGTTAGACCCATACTGGCTTATAGCATAGAAACACGGGCAGATACAAACAAAACCAAACAGCTCTTAAGAGCAAATGAAATGAAAATACTGAGAGCAATAATGGGAAAAAGTTTATTAGCTAGAGTGAGTAACAACACCATAAGAGAACAATGCAATGTAGAAGATATAGTCAGATGAGGAAGAAAGAGAATAAGAGAGTGGCGTGAGCATGTACAAAGGATGGAACATACGAGAATGATAAAAATATGTATGAACAAAAAACCACATGAAACAAGACCAAAAGGACGACCACCAAAGAGATGGAGAGACAGCTGGACATCCGAATCACAAGAAGCTCAATAACGAAGTAGAACAGGTCTATGACCTACCCAGAAGAGGAAGTAAGTAAGTATTAAACTTAAAAATCTCCTAAATGACACTAATACTAAGCTATAATTTATTAAGTATCATTATAATATTTTAGTTGAATGGGAAATTATTTATCCCATACTAAGATATATTTTTCTAGATTCAAAATTACATGAATATCATAACCGTCCTCTAGATGGTCAGCAAAGTATATCGCATAAAAAATCTCAAAACTATACACATGGAAAGGAATGAAAAAAGATATAAAACGTTTCATAAAAAAATGTGAACTTTGTCAAAAAAATAAGCTAACACGTAAAACAAAAATGCCTATGCCGATTAGAACTACCACATCTAAACCTTTCGAAAAATGTTTTTTTGATATAGTAGGACCTCTACCGGAAACTGAATCTGTAAATAAATATATTCTCACATTTCAGAATAACCTAACTAAATTTAATATTGATATTCGGATAACAAATCAAGAAGCATCTACTGTTGCCAATCATTTTGTAATTAATATAATTTGTAGTTACGGGTTACCTGAAACTTTGGTGATTGATCAAGGGACTAATTTTCTAGGTGAACTCTTCAAAAACACTTGCAAATTGTTGAAAATAAAAAAAGTTCATACAACGACCTATCACTTTGAATCTAATGGAGCGCTTGAACGTTCTCATAGAGTTCTGGAAGAATATTTGAGACATTTTATTATCCCCTCTCAGGAAGACTGGGATAATTGGATCCCCTTTGCAACATTTACCTTTGATACTACCCCACACACAGCAAATGAACTCCTATTCGGATATTTTCCAAATATACCTACTTCAATTAGCCAGCCTGCTAAAACATATTAATACTACGATGACTTTGTTGCTAATTTAAAACAAAACTTAGACAAATTGCTAGAGAAAATTTACTCCAAAACAAAAATATTTCAAAAAAAAAATATGATCAAAACACTAACATTAGGAACTTTAAATAGGCGATAAAGTAACGTTATACGATAAGTCTGTTCGAAGATGCAGAAGCAAAAAACTAGATTCACTATGGATTGGTCCATATGCAATCACAGAAAAAATTTCAGATCTAAACCTATGCTATATTGAAAAATTAAAACATCGCAAAATTGCTTTCTACTGGATCCCCAGTCACATTGGCATCAAAGGTAATGACAAGGCTGACCTATATGCAAAACTAGCAATAGAGAGAGGCACCACAGGATGAGATGAAAACCACCCCAGAGATTTCAACTCTCTCCTTAATCATATCTTTCGTTCCTTATTCCAACTGGATTGGGACCTAATACCTCCTGACAATAAACTATGGCCTATCAAACCTTTGATCTACCCTCCCCTAAACTCCTTGAATATAACTAGAAAGGAAAATGTCCTCATGCGCAGATTGACGATAGTACGCATAGACACCTTTTACAAAATGACCAACAAGCCCCTACATACCTCTTGTGCCCTTCCTTTGACAGTCTCCCACATAATTGAGACTCCACATCTCAAACCTATCAGAGATAAACACCAAATTCCATCTAACCTATCGCTTTTAATAACATCATTCGATCCATTCCATGCTAATATTAAAAATTATCTAAAAGAGATTAACTTCATCGTATAACTATCCGAACACATAAAGTGGCGCTAAATGACCTAGCAGTCGATGCGCTCTAACCCCATAACATCCATCCATCCATCAGAGCTAAATTGTATTAGCCAAAAAGGAAAAAATAAACACACAATTCATGCTAACAGGTTAGGTTTACACCCATTATATACATCCTAATTATAAGCTTGGCAAAATCCGAATATAACACTACCTATTATGATTATAACCATGGGATACATTTCGAAAAAATTGGAGAACTACGACTCTTCAGCAATAAGTGGAAATTAATTACGTTTGTAGATATAGATAATCTCGGCAGTAAGTTTTTATCATTAAAAATTACTTAACTTCAGAATTGTGCAACGACAAAAATACTCAATTTCACTATTACATATGCGATGTTTTTTTAAAACCAGCTAAGTATATGATTGATAAAATTAATAAAGAGCTAAACGTTTTAGATGAAGCCTACCAGCTACGATCTTTCTAATCGAACAAAAAGGGGATGGTTTAATATTATAGATAAAGCCACAAAAGTTCTTTTCAGTGTTTTAAAAGAAAATGATGATATTCCGAAAATCTCAGAATTTATGAAAGATGAATCTTCCGTAATAAATCTCTTAAAAAAGCAAACAAAGATTGTAAAATCTACAATACTAAATTTTAATAATACCATAGGTACCTTGGACTTTAATGAAAATCTTTTAAAAAATAATATAAAAAAACTAACGGACCAAGTTAATAAAAGAACAGAAAGATATATAATTCTTAAAACTAAAAACAAATTTAGAAGAACATATAACCTTAACGAATATGATGCTTAACCAATTACAACTCGAAGTTATGACACTCGCGAATGCAATTTTAGTTGCTAAAAAGGGTAATATTACAGTTTAGCGGGCCTCACCTCAAATGTTGATAAATTTATGATGAATCGACACGTTTTTGAGAGAGAAATAACTTTTTCCTATGCAAAAATCGTCGCTCTGTCACGCGAAGTGAGTTATTCAACGTGAAAAAACACCACTTTAAAGGTTATAAGACACTGTCGTAAGTTACTTAAGACACAGGCCGTAGCAACATACGGATACTGCATGCGCATGCTATGAAACGACCGCGAGTTGTCACGTGACTACGAAGCGAAAATGCGCCAATTTCAAACAGAGTTTTGTAGAAATTGTAAAATCTCGGTTTAAATTTTAGCGCGTTTCAGTGTAGCGCTGCAAACGTGAGTGAAAAATGCGCCAATTTCAAACAGAGTTTTGTAGAAATTTTAAATTCCGGTTTAAAATTTAGCGCCTTCCAGTGTGGCGCTGCAGGAGTGAAAAATGCGGCAATTTCAAACAGTTTTGTGAACATTGTAAAATTCTGGTTTAAATTTTAGCGCGTTTTAGTGTATCGCTGCACACGCTTCAGACACTATGACTACTTTGTATTTTTTTTTTACAAAAGGTCGTTTTGGGAACCTGGGGAGGCAAAGCCCCCCTGACCGGAGGCTTCGCTCCCGGAACCCCCACTAGGGGGTTTCGCCCCCCTAGAACCCCCAGGTACCAGCGGGGCTTTGTTGCTCCTACGCGTAAGTTACAGGAGCGTTTTGCACGGCGCGCTACGCGCGCCATTCCCCCCCCCCCTGCGGGGGGGCAGGGGTCACACCCCCCTGCTACTGATGTTCAATTTAAATTATAAAAAGCCACATGTAATCGAAAAAAGTTGATAAATTTTTTATTTCCACAATTTTGACATACTCAATCAAGTGCAAGAAGTATAATATTAACATCAAACAAAAAACATTATACTAATGTAAAAAACGTAACGCATGCGAGTAACTAAACAGTGCCGCCGCTGTTACTCGGTTCCCCGGCTTCTGGCTCTGGATGCTCTTCTGCCGTTGGATTTGGAGGATACATTTGTCCTATGAGATCAAAGAAGGATCCGATACGCTCCGTAACACTATAGGCACGTTTGAAGAGATATTCGCATAAATATCCGTGGAGATGATCTTCTCGAACACCATACCTCGGGATATTTCCGCGAACCTCTCTCCAAACGCGCTCTATATGTTGCGTATGTGCCCCTGTGAATTAAACAAAATTACAACTTCATATTCATACAGCAGGCAATTGCAACATAGATACGTTTACTTACCAGTGTCAGGATAGACGAAGTTATAGGAGTGATTTACCGTCAGATGCTGGAAGCCTTCATTGCCTAAGCAATTGTAGGCTTTCCAGCAATCTGACATGATGATGGTACCCGTAATATCCACTCCTTTATTAACGCTAAAAGCGTATTTTCCGTCCTATCCTCCACTGGGACTATAAAAATCTTCTTTGATTCACGGTCATATCCTCCAAATATCCATTTACCTTTAATCAGCCGACCACGATTATACTTTCTTTTGCCAATTTTTGCTTCGTCAATTTCTACTATGTGCCCTGGGCCACCAAGTTTTTCACTGTACTTTTCAGCCCAGAACACACAGACTTGTAACAATAAATAATATTAATATTTCATTGTTTATATATCTTTGTAATACATGTAAGACCATTAGTAAAAATATACCTACTTCTCGGCAAAAACTAAACCAATCCACGATCGTGGTCGGCGACGAAATACCGGTGTGAACCATTGTATCACCTTGACGTGGGTGTCTAAGTACTAAGAAACATACTACAATTTCACATACTTTTACCCACGTCAAGATGACTCTTGTGGAACCAAGTACCAGCCGTGGCACTCTTCTTGAATGTGCACTGTTTTGCCACTCGCTTTTTGTGAACATTCAGCTCACTGTATCGTTTTCTACATCTGTATAATAATGTTTTTTTGTCGATTTCCACATTATTATTACAATTATCGCACTTGATTGAAGATGCCAAAACAGCATGTTCAATTAAAAAATCCATCAACTTCTCTCGATCTCCGCTTATCCGACCGAACTCGAATAAGGACATTGTGCCTTTGTTATACAGCGGACGGCAAACAAACTCCTTGGTAGTATATAACTTCGATTTGGCGCATTTGTATCTGAGCATGCGCAGATGTACACCCAAAGCACGCATAAGCATCTTACGGAATGTGCCCATGTCGCTACGGGCGGCGGTACTTAGTATCTTAAGTGACATACGACAGTGGCGTGTAACCTCAAAAGTCTTGTTTTTTAACGTTCAATAACTCGCTTCGCGTGTGAGAGCGACGATTTTCGCAGAGGAAAAAGTTTGTTTTATTTTCGATAACGCGTCGAATAAGCCTGATTGGATCAAGATCGGAGGTGAGGCCTGCTAAACTGTATAATTACCCTAAAAAGGGTATACTACACCCAGCAATCTTAACCCCCATTCAATTAATAAATTAATTAAAACAGACTACTGAAGCTATTCCTCATATTTTTTTATGGGTCTAGCACACGTGCTACAGAGAAGTCCCTAAAGCGCTCCAGGAGCGGCATGTATGCGGAAAAAGCGATTCACGTTGTTCTTGAATTGCTGTAAATTGTACTCGGTGGAAAACACAGCCCTGGGCAAAGAGATGATGTTCTCGATATAAAAACGTTGTACGCGGAGTAACAAGCTGTACCTTATACGGATGTGAAGTATTAGCGCGACGTGTATTTCTAACATACACCGCTCTGGGAGGAATTAAGCGGGCTACATCCTTCGAACACTTTCCATGAAAATACTTGTAGAATGAAAATACTTATAGAGTTTAGAATATCCTGTATTTTTGGATCCTTTACACGCAAATCTTCTTCTTAATATAATTGATTTACAAGTTTACTTTGAAAACAAACGCCTAATATATATATTAAATATTCTACTAGTAGAATCACAGTTATTTTATCTCTATAAAGTATTGCCTTTTCCTAAACTAGTAACATCAAATGAATTTATGTTAATACAGCCTCCGTCTAAATACGTAGCAATTGACGAAAGTAAACAACAATTTGTTACATTAGGTGAAACAGAATACAGTTTTTGTTTAAAGTTAACAAAAGACAAATTTATTCGCAAACAACAAAAACCTGTTTCTCTTGCTCACCTTGTAAATAATTGTGAAGTCTCACTAATCCAAATGGCAAGCAAAATCCCTGATGTTTGTGACAAACGTGTTATCCATTCAAATACAGCCATTTTTTGCAACTTACCACTAGTAACACCTGGTTATTTGCAGTCGCTCATCTCGAAACACTAACAATTTCATGTCCGAATAAAGATAAGCCTGAAAACATAGTTTTAAGAAATAGCGGTAGTGTCACCATAGAAAAACAATGCAAGGCATACAGCCCGTCAGCTGTACAGAGTGAGTCAACGATAGAGTAAAGTTCATTATCTCATTTGTTTCGGGAATCACGAAAAATTGTTAAATACAATAGTTTTAGGGAATGTTAAGGTGCACAGTTTAAAATTATTTTTGAGTATACAAGGTACTTCAAAAAAGTGTGGATAATATAACATATGGTTTTTTTTAAACAGAAGATCCTATTTTCTAATTTATTTTTAAATTATGGTATTAGATACCTAAACCTAGTAGTTTTTCTAATATTTCATTTTTTTTTAAAAAAATACTAGTTTTCAGTTTCGTAAAAAATTGCCAGTAGCGCCATTGTTTCTGAAAGTGGAATACTCATAATTGGTACGAGCATTCTATAGAGATGAAAAAAAGATATATGTAGAGAAAATTGAGTTAGATGCTACAGGGTGTTTAAAATAAATTTATGCATTTCGACTATTTTAAATTGAAAAATCTCACATTTTTTAAATGGTACACCCCGTATATTATTATTTTTGTGATAGATTTTACAAAACCCTCCAACTTTTATTAAGTATGTCATATACCTATTTCTAATAGTTTTCGATTTATTTTGAATTTTTACCCTTGTTTTTAATACGCTAATATGCTATAACATCATAGTTGCCAAGACAAAACAAAAATGTAGGCATTGTCAAATTTTGACATGTCTATTAAGCAAGTAAGAATAGTATAATTTGTTTTAGTAAGTGACGTACAAAGGTAATGGTTATGGATTTTCCTAAAAATGAATTAAATGATGGTTTATATACTGGGCGAGGCGGGCAAAAATTGTATTTTGGCAGTAAGGCTTTACGTAGCGAAATACCCTAATAGACGTATACCATCTAAAAAATCTTTTCAGTGCTTAATGGAACGGTTTGATGGTAGTGGTAGCATTGAGTATACGAAACGTAAGCCAGAATGCTACCAATGAGGAAAAAGAAATAGAGATTTCACTTTATGTTGAAGATAATCCACAGGTCAGCAGCCGTCAACTAGCTAACTTATCTGACACATCCCAATCTACGGCTAATCACACCACGAGAAAATAAAAGTATCATCCCTTTCATATAGAACTACACCAAGAACTTCAAGACCGTGATTTTGAACGACAAGTAAACTTTTGTACCACCATGAATGGAGCAATAAAGGCCAATCCAAATTTGTTATCCAAAATAATATTTTCTGATGAAGCGACTTTTCGCAGTAATGGAGCAGTTAACAGCCATAACGTTAATTATCATTCAACAGTTAATCCATTTTAGGCCAGGGAAGTTCAAAACCAAAACCACTGGTCGCTTAATGTATGGTGTGGAATATTAAATTTTAGAATTATTGGTCCATATTTTTTCCGCGAACCGCTTAACGGGCTTAGATATCTAAATTTTTTGCAAAACGAATTACCCCAGCTTCTTGAAGAAGTTGATAACTTTGAAAGGGAACAAAGGTAGATTCAACAAGACGGAGCTCCTGCTCATTACCAACGGGAAGTTCGTGAATTTTTAAACGATCGTTACCCACAAAAATGGATCGGTACGGATGAGTAGTTTCCCTAGCGGGGTTCTGGGACCAAGGATAGCCTCTGCCATACCATTATCCGAAGAAGTCGAAGTCGTGAAAAAATCTGCAAGAAGTGCTGAAATTTCCTGAAAAATTCTGCAAGAAGTAGTCGTTAATGACGTAATTTGTCCAGTGGCTGTTGAAACAGTGCCTTTTTGTCAAGTTTAGATGTTGAAAAGGTCCTTATAGCCGAAGACTAGAGGTAAATAGGTATGCAGAAGGTGTAAATAGGTGTGAATAGGTGTAAATAGATGGCTTAAGAGTCTGCAAGAAGTGATCGTCAATGACGTCACACGTCCAGTGGATGTTGAAACAGTGCCTCTTTAACAAGAAATTAGAGTTTAATATAGTATTTATCGTAACGGTAAATTTTTTACCGTAACGTTATTAGGTATTTGGCAATAGAGCTGATTTTAGCAGGATATCTTAACTTCTTTAAAACTTCTTTGTACTTTCATTTGAGGAGAAGTTGTATAGAGTAATATGGGGTAAAAGTGAAGCTTTAGGTAATATTTTCGTTGCAAATGTGTGTAAAAAGACCTTATTTGAATGTTTTTTAGGTGTTAAAATTGGTAAATGTTCCCCTATTTTGTTGTTTGGCGTCTAAAAGTCGGTAAAAAAACTCGAAAAAGTAAACAAGTGGAGCCGTAAGTCTGTAAAAATTTTCAAGATAAGGGTAAATGTAAACAAAATGTATGATTATTGTGTGATTCATGTTAAATTATGGAAGTAAAAACCAGTAAATATGTGCGTCGATAGGTCACTAAAGTAGATAAGAGAGGTCAAAAATTGGTGATAAGAGTGGAGTGAATGTATGGGAGAATGTAAGAATGAGCAAAAACTTGTATTAATAGGAAAATTCCATGCAAAATATGAAAATTTGTTGAGAGTTCACCAAAACTGATAAGAAAGGTCAAAAATTGGTGATAATGAGTTGAGTCGAATGCATTGAAGGGTTGTAAAGTTTGTAATATTTACGTCAAATGTTAAAATTGTTAAAAAAATGAGATGAGCCTAGCCTAGTCTAGTTTGAACTCGTTGAAATGTTTTTGTAACTCGTTGGTTTCTATAAGAGATGATGATGCGAAAATAAAACACAAGTATGAGCACAGATTTAAAAAATATATTAATAAATTTTAAAATAATACAAAATGTTACAAAATGTTACTAAATTAAGCAGATATAAAAACTATATTAAAAGAATAAAATCATATAACTTTACAATATTTACTATATAAAATAATTGAGCTATCCATATGTTATTCTGTTGGTTTCCAAGGTTTCATTCGAGAGCGGAGAAAGTAACAATATGACGGTGTTAACCCACAATATTTGCATTTTGAATTCGGTGGGATAGGTTTCTTTATGCATCTATCACATATTATACTTAGGAATCCTTCACAACGAGCACATTCCTTAAAATCATATGTATCAATCTGACAGTCCATACATTTGAATATCTGAAAAGTAAAATATTAATAAGTAACATATATATGGCTCAATTTCTTACAATAAATTTTCAAAACAAGATTCTCTTTATTTTTTGTATACATTTAAAACACAGTTAAGTCCTTTTTCTCTTTTTGTTTAAGTAGTTATTGAAATATTTGTTACAATAAATATATGTTGATTCTTGGTAGTCGAGTTCATTTTTCACTCTCCTCCAATATGAATGTGTCACAGAATCGTATAATTCTGCTAAATGGAAACGATGTTGCATTTCATTCCATTCCCAGTCGTACATAGGTTGACTTTGATACATCAGAAAAAACCTCTTCGAGGAAATTGGTAGCAAGTTTGTTTTCAATGTTTTTCAATTGTTCCTTTGCTGGAATGTCAACACCAAAGAGTTGCTATAAGTAAAATTATGAATCAGGAATTTTCTTATAACAGTACAAGTCCTGTATAGATATTTTGGTAGTAGTAGGAACCATAGTACCATGAAGCGACAAGGAATTTGAGCAAAAGCAGAAATATTGTGTACATTGTTTGCAAAATTGGCTGCCATTTCGATGAAGACGATTATAAGCATTTGGCATTAAGTTAATAAATTGTTGTTCCCTTTCAAAAGGATGAGGATGATGATGCTGAGTCTGAAAATATGCGTTATATTAGTATTATAGACTGATATTGCTTGGAAATATTTTTATTACATTTGTTGAGTTCAGCCCAGAGCATCATATAGAGAAACGGTTAAACCGAATAGATAGCAAAATAGATTACTTTCTTAAAAGGAAGAATACGAAGGATCATCATTATAACACCAGGGTACAGTGTCTGTGTAAATATAATTAACGATTCGTTTGTCATCATAGGGACTTAAACCTGTTTTCTGTTGTTCGACTGTATAAACGTTATGTTTCTCATTACGTATAGAATTTTGAGTTACTTCAATTTTGATGTGGTTAAATAAACATTGATAATAATCTTCGAATGAAATTAATTTTAAAGCAGAAGATTGAACACCTTTGGCCTTTTTGACTATTCCAACATTTGAGATAATTTTTGAGTTGTGTTGTTCAATAACATTATTATTATTGTTGTCCAATAAACTCAGTCATGATTTTTCCATTATTTTCATTCTTCATGAGACCATAAATTTTCTTATTTTTAAGCGGTTTATTATATATATTATTTTTAGGATAGTCAGAAGTATCAAACATGTGGATATCATCTTTAATATGTGTATAAATATCATCTACGTTTGTATATAACAATTTTGAGTTCAAACCAAATTTTTGTTTAATGTAATTGTAGTAAAATTTATATAAAATAGTTTTTGATATGTCTGGAATTGACATTCCAAGATAAATAGGTTTATTGAATTTTACATTTAATCGTTTCATTTCAATTAGAATCATGTCTTTACCAAAAACCTAACAACTATGAAAATTGCTGGCTGAGAAATATAATAATTTGCACCATATCGTCCTGACCATTTGTTCACCAATTTTACATCTCTATATTTGCGAACGTTTTCAATCGTTTTACCATATGGAGCAAGATTCATTAATTTAAAGAAATTTTTTGTCAAAACCATTTTTACTTAATTTACGAAGCTCAATATTTACATCAATATATTTTTTAACCATGAAGATTGTTTGAACTTTAAACATCTGTGAAATTTTGTAACTTTTAATCCCAATTGCATAGCTTATTGGAGAGCTAAATAGTGAATAACATATCTTTTCTTATTATAAAGAGTTGAAAGTAGCTTGGGAATATTAGAGTCTGAAATTGGTGGTACTAACTGTTTAGGACAAACATTAAATGAAACATGAAATGAACATTAAATAGTTCTTTGGGATAATGAAGGTCGACTTCAAAAATATAACCGTAATCGTTATCCCGAGGAATATTTAATATATTGTCTTCTTGATAGAAATCATCTAACCATTTAAAATCTCCTGTAGGCAATGAAAAACTCATGGCTGCTCCATACAGGTTATTTACATCAAAATACATAAGAAAAGTGGAAGGTTCATTGCTATTATTTTCGTTATTCATGTATTTATTATTTGCTTTGCCGTATCTATTAGAACATTGTAAAACACCTCCTCTAATACCCCTTTCAATAAACATAATCATATCGATGTCAGTTAATAATTCTAAATTTACCTCGGAGCATACTGTCGAAGGCCAAACAGGGGGCTGTAAAATAGTGGAGGCTGTCTAATTTATAAGTATTTAAACAAAGCTTTCGAAAATTTTCAAAAACGTCAGCTAGAACTAAGACATCAGTTTTCAAATAGAGTTCAGCATATTCTTGTAGATTTTGTACATTAAAAGTATTCCATACTTTGCAAGCATGTTCATACTGCTGTACGGTTATATTAGAATTAGTAATTTTACTAAAAAAATGTATCTATAGATGGCAAAGACTTTTCTTGCAATTTTTCCCAACTGTCAATATATTCATAAGGAAATACTTCCTTTCCTCGTAGCTAATTTAAATTGGGTCTCATCTTTATAAGCTCTTTTCGTAATAGTTTTCTGATCATCATCTAGATAGGATGCGAATTTATCTAGACTACTTGCCGTAAACCGATAAGAATCTAAAAATCGGAACTGAATATTTGAATTTTCCACGTATTTTGTAAATGATATATATTTTTCCTTGTTAATTGGAAGTAAACTGATTCGTCCTTTCATTTCAATAAAAAGGGCTCTAATTAAAAAATGACTATCGTAACCGGAAAGGTTGTGAAAAAGAACAGGCATTACCATTTTATTTTTAAAATTTATATTGCAAGAGTTGTGAGCTGCCCCTCTAAAATCACCAGTTAAATGACAGTGATCTCTTACTTTATAATCATTCGAATCTGTTAAAAAGGGTTTAGAGCAAATGTGACAAGTTTTCGCACGATAAAATTCATCATTTTGTTGTTTCGTTAATGATAATTTAATAGAATTTGAATATATTGTCTGTACTTTCGCAATTGTTGTGCAATTTTTTCCAGTTCTTTAACAAACCATACCTGACAATTTTCACCAGTATACATTTGAAATTTGGAAAGAGAATCATCATAGGAACATTTTAA
The DNA here is from genome assembly GCA_019049505.1 of Pachyrhynchus sulphureomaculatus. Lineage (NCBI taxonomy): Eukaryota > Metazoa > Arthropoda > Insecta > Coleoptera > Curculionidae > Pachyrhynchus > Pachyrhynchus sulphureomaculatus. The sequence goes on along the minus strand of CM032453.1, from coordinate 85,999,212 downwards.
ATAATAAGCAATACTAAAAGATTCATGTTTTTGATATTTTTTTTAGATTTCTTAGTGGTCTGCTCATCAATGTAATTTATAAGCATACTTTCTAAATTTGCATAAATCGCAAATGGAACCATCAATTTGTTTGAAAAATCCTTAAAAGTTAAAATTTTCTCATTTTCTTTGGGTAAGGTAATTTTAGATTTATTTAGTCTCTTACAATCAGTTAAATGTTTAGTCAGGTTTGATTCGCTTTTAAAGTGATTAAAACATCTCTCGCAAAACCATTTTTTATTTTGAATATTTCCTACTTGTTTGCTTACTAAACGACTTAAATTCTTAATATATGCAAAATGGAATTTATTGTTAGGGTTGGAATAGTCAATTTCAAAGGAATCATCATCAGAATCATCATCAAGAGTAGTTAAAATAAGTAAATTAATTTTAGTTGAAAATTTTGTCGTAGTCAACATTAAAGGTAAAACTTCCTGGTTTGCCACACAAAAAATATTTATAGCCAATTTATTCATCGCTTCAAATCGAGGAATATCTTTTAATACTATGGGAAATAAAATTCCTTAGTATTTTAATACTTGGTTGAAATGTGGATAAGATGAAGTACGTGTAACATTTTTACCGTTGTCAGCTGGATATAAAGCACATACAACAGACCAGAGAAAGCAATAAGAATCATTATTTTTAATATTCACAACACTTTCAGTTTTTTGAATGAATTTAGGTACTGTTACATACGTGGAAAAACCTCCACCTATGGGATTATATTTGTTTAAATTTACTTTCAAGTATCATATTTCACATAAGGCCCAACCGCTGTCTTTTTCCTGAAAATCTTCTAAATTACCTAAAATTTTATCAACTACATTCATCTTATACTACTCAGTCAAGTTGGTATTCTGATCAATTATTTGATTTTTAGTCGAAAAATGTTTAATGGATGTATCAGCAGTTTGAGTTTTTATAAATAGACCACAAAAGTTAACATTTACTTTAAGCACAATCAATTGTTTGAGTTCCTTTCTAATTCGCAGAGAAAATACATGAAAAGCTTTTTGTAAACATTCCTTAGGCTCTTTATATTTAAAGTTTGTTATAATTCCGGTTCTTATGCGTCCCTGAAAACAGGAATCTACATTTTGCCAAATCAATTTCTTCTTAGCCAAAGATTTATTAGTTCTAAAATGAAATTAACTAATCGTTCTATTTATACTTTAAAAACATCATGTTTATAATAATTACTTTAATAAACAGTATATGTATGCAACGTGACTTTGATAAGAATTATCTGTTGAGTTGTTATTATGTTGAAAACATGTTTTTACTAACAATTATCTGGTGATTGGAAAATTTTGTTTGACTTAATTAGTTAGATTTATTGCAAAACAAAAACAAACTAGTCAATGAGTATATAAAATTTCAAAAATGATATGAGATAAATGTCGAAAACATGTTTTTAATAAATTTGCATGATGCAATCTTATTAAGGGTACTAATATTTTATTTCAAGAATATATTTTTTGTTATCGACTATATGTTCATGCACATTGACTGCAACGTGACTAGAGATCTCTAACGAAATAGTTTGAACTAGTATATAATCTCGATTGAAATTTGTTTTTGGTATCATTATTACTACAACAGTACAGTAAATAAATTGTTGTTTTACATTATGGCCAATACTCCATGTATTCTTTTTCTTTTCTCCGAGGATCCCATTAATTTTTCTCGTTCGTTATGTGAATGTGGTTGTTAAGGAACTTTTTCAGTAAGTTTTTTTGTTTTTTAATTTCTATTTTGTTTTTTTTTTTCAATAAGGGTTATTATTTATTGTGCATGTTATTTGTAGATTTGGAGTGAAATCCATTAAAACCAGGGGGATAGAGTTTACGTTTACCTATCCTATTGCCCGAAGGGTAACAAGTTGAAACAAAAGCTGGGCATCGTTGCGTTATATGCGTACCAAAATAGACAATGAAGAATATTTTAAGATACTGGAGAAAATTGTAAAGATGTACAAATTTAATCTTCTCGATGAAGAACAGTCTGATGCACCTCAATCGATAGCAATAAAAAATCCTTCTCCTGCTGTATGCTATCCAGAGGAAGGAACCTCTTCATCTACACCCCGAAGGAAGAAGACCAAATTACCCGTTGAGGAAGTCTATTCGGAGAGTGATGAGGATTCTGATAAAGAAAATGTACTACATACTACTATTGGTAATAATAGCAAATAGGATTTGTCATACATATGTTACTTATTGATATTTTTACGTTTCAGATAGAGTTTAACCAGATTGATATCTATGACTATAAGAAGTTATTATTGCTGTTGTGGAACAAAATGAAATATTGCTGTTTTCTTTTAATATTTATTTACATTATATATGTGTATGTATAAAACATTTTCTTAATAATAATAATAAAATAATTTTAGCACATAAGAGAGTTTGTTGTTTTATTGACTTGTAATATTCTCTCTCAAAAAACCTTAACAGTACTGGTTAAGAGGGTTATATCCAACTAATCGATCATGTAGGATTAAACAATAGGCAGCTGTATCTTTGGGTACATTTTTATTGGTTTCAAATTCGATGCGTATATCAACAGCTCCTCCTTTGAGTATATCTTCACTCTGTCGAGAACAATCAATTACCACTAGAGGTGTATGTGATTTAAATCTTAGAGGATAGACACATGGATCGTTGAGAGATGTATAATAGTAGGATTTTTGAAATTGTGCATACATTTCATAGAGAATTGAATATTTGTTAGAGTCAAAATCTAAGTTTAAATTGTCGTAGGGAAACACCTCTGAATTTAAGTAGACTTTTAAATTAGTCAAATTGATGTGATTAAAAGTACTCATATCTTTGTCAATTTTCGTTTTCATAGCTGTTTGAAAACCAATAATAATAAAATGTGGTTTTTCCAATTGATTGGAAGATTTTACAGTCCAAGTATGATTTTTAGCTTGTTGCAACTGTAGATATTCATGCAATTCCCAACTACGAAAAGCCATATTTAAATCCTTGTTGCTCTCGAATTGTTTGAGTAATCGTAACTTTTGATAATCGCTCACTGAAATGTGTGGCATCTTCCAAAGCACTTTGTTCAAAAGTCACTTAATAGGTTTCCTTTTTATCCTGAATTTGTTGAATGCCATTTAAATCTGAACTGCTTCTGATTAATATCAATTCTTGACGTAGATTCATCACAATTTTATGAAAATCTTCAGCAAAACCCATCCTAGTTTTTAGTGGAATGCAAACACTGAAATTTCTACTTCCATCTACTAGGGCAGGAGCCTCTTTTTCACACCATCCTGCTTTTTGTAATCTATTACTATCAGTTGGAGTAAATGGTACGAGATCCTTTAAGGTTGAAGTTATTCCAGGATTTCTAACACGATCAATTACCACACCTCCTAGTTCATAACGAATTTCTTCAAATAGATATAGTATGCCATTGTTGATAAAATGTACATTTTCACTATAGGTATTATCATTTTTCAAAAGTTTACTTTCAATATACAAAAACCTTTGACTGAGCAACGTATAAAAATCCTGTGTTTGAATGGGTATTCTAATTTCATCGTTGTTACTTAAAGTTGTCGATGAATAAGGTTGATGAGTATGATATTGATAACTAAAAATTGCATTGTCATGTAACACACTTTCTCCAACTTTTAATATGTTATAACTCATTTTCTTCTTCTTCTTCTTCTTCTTCTTCTTCTTTGACTTTGACTTACACCTAATTATTAGGAAAATTCTCTCAATACCTGTACTAATCTGTAACTATCTACACCAAAATAGTCTTATTTGGTTTGCAATATTTATTAATTTTTTAATTTAAATCCCAAAGAAAGTAGAACAGCTTTATTCTCAGAAGTTAATTCTTTCAATGGTCTTTATAAACTGATACGTTTATCCTTCTTCCTAGAGGTTTTATATTCAGGTTGTTGTTGTTGTTGTTGATAGTCCCCGAATGGTCTGTCAAATGAATTATGGTTATATATAAATACCATATTTAAACTCTTTTTAAATGTAAACGTGCTGTGATCAACTCTTTTCTAACATTAACTAAATTTCCATGTTGATCGGTGATTTTAAGCTGAATTTCATCTATATAACGTGTATTGATTGGTAAATATATGACATTTGATGGGTTCTCCAATATTTTATATCCAGGTTCTACATTAGGATAAAACATATGAATTATATGCACATGCGCTTCATTATTAAACGAATTGGTTACTAGATTACATTCGATACAGGTAAAATTAACCTTAAAAATATCTACAGGATTTTCAGATATGTACCGTGTATTCGGTTCTAGGACAATTTTCCCAAATCCCAATAGTTTTCCTATAGAATTTTCTTTGCTAAAATCAATTTTTACTGTACTTTTAATTTGACACTTAAGAGTATTCAAGTTTGCACTAAGAAACAATTGCGGTTTAACTTCTTCCTTTGACTGTAGGCTAATTTGTTCGAGTGAATATTTGTATATATCTCTAAGTTCATAGGAGCCTTCTGGTAAAACAATCTCATTGTCGTCTTTCCCATAGTGAAAGGTATTGTTGGTTTTGTCAACATTTGGTATTCAATTGTAACTGACAAAATTAATTAACCCCAAAATGAACTTTTCGTTTTGGTTTAATACAATAGGAGGATACATTTTTGTTGTCAGTGTAGATTCATTTCCTGACAATGTAAATGTGTAGGACATTTTTTGAATAGTAGTTCTGATCTGTTCAATATAATATAAATAATTAACACAATATCTAGTTGTAAAATGCTTTCATTTTAAACATACAGGATTATACAAAAATTTGAAACATAAATGACCACAAATAATAGAATTATAAGACTGATAAGAATCATGAATATAATATATAGTACTTGGTTCTTTAGATTCAAAAAATAGTTGTGTTTCGATTGGTGGTAACAAATTCCCAAAGCTGTCAAAATAATAAATGATTGATCCATACTCCTTGTAAGCAGTCCAGGGCCAGAATCGTTATCCAAATTAATAACTCCTGATTCATATTTATGAATTTTCCTGGGTAACCTATCCTTCATAAAGACTCCTCGAAAATAGGTAATGTTATTGGTAATTTCATATCTTGGGAGGACGACGATGATGAAAAAACAGATCCATTCCAGTTTTATAGGATTTAAATAGAGACTTTTCCCCATAACAATTGATTCCATTGTTTTATTGTGGCGTTGACTTTCATGTAATTATTGTTTAGCTGATCGAGCGTCATTAACGGCCTTTGCTATTCCTGCTGCTCCTCCACTCAAAGCCCCCCCGGCACTAAGACCTGTAAATATAGGTATTAAGGGTAGAATTCCTCCAGTTTTAGGAATTTTAATAACCCGAGGTGTCTTGATTTTTCCTTTTTCATTTTTAACCGTTTTAATTGCAATATTAAGCGCACTGTTTATACTTGTAGGCTTTACTTTTAAAATATTCCTCTTTATTTTCTTTGCGATAGATTGAAAACTTAATCTTTTCGTATTTTTACTTCTTATTTGTTTTTAACGTTTTCCTCCCCTTTATCGATTTTGTTTCTTAGAGACTGCCATAATAAGAATTATGTTCCCTTTTGTTGAAAGGTTTGTAATGAACTAAACAATATTTAATAAGAATTTACTATATATAATAGGATTAAAATTTCAATTTCTTACTATAATCCTCATCAATTTCTTCTTCACTGCTACTACTATCACGTTTTCGCTTTTGACTAGTACTAGTATCCATATCCATGTTAAATGTAGGGGTATTAGTAGTAGTAGGGGGTTGTTCTGTAATATTTAATTTACGTTTCCGATTCTGCTTTTGTTGTTTTTGTTGACGCCATTATTGTTGAATATCTCGCTTAATCTCTTTTCTAACAATTTCACTTCTGATTCTTGAATATTATTATTATAAAGTTTCCTGTTTCTGTTACTACGTGGTACTTCTGTGGTTTGTGATAATTTATTTGCTGCTATCTTTTCCTTAATTTTTCTTTCATGATAGTTATAAATAGGTTTTTCTTCTTCATCATATTCCTCCTCATCGTCACTACTATCTATTTGAGATTTCTTCTTCTTAATAGTTTTCTTCTTAGTATTAGTAGTAGTAGTAGCTGATTTATTTTTTGGAGCTTTTATTTTCTTCTCAGCATTTGTTTTTAACCTTTTGTGGGATCGGTGATGGTAAGCTATTGATTTTTTCTAACAACGTTTCCGTTTTTGTTAGATAATTTTGCATTGATTTTACACTTTGCTTAATAATACCTGCAGTTTGTTTATTGTTCTTCTTCGTTTCATTCATAATGTACTGATTAGTTTTATGATTATCATTCATTTCATCTTGTTTACTATCCCTTTCTCTTCTACTATAACCCATACCTAACTTAAGCTTACTGTCCATGGCAGCAGATACACCTATAGCTGCAAGTTTTTCTTTCCAAGATGCATCCCGTGCATTATTTCGATTTAAAGCATTTTTAAGTAAAATTTTATCAGCCTGATGACGATCAGGTAAGGCAATATGATTTGAATAAGCTATATCATGCTCTCTACAAGCTTCATCGAGAGGATTAATGCCTTTATCACCACGGGCTAGACGTTCTTGTAGTTTTGTACCAGGTCAACAAAAATGATAACCCGGTAAATGTACTTCAAACGGAAGCTTATCGATAACAGTATTTAAAAGTCCACTCCCTTGATATGTACTGTCACCAGAATAGTATTTCATTTTCGAAAACAAAATGTATACTAACTATAAATTTAACAAAAATCCTATTTTATACTTATTTTTATTCTAACATTGAATATGAAGAGAATTGTTCAACAGAAAACTAGGCTAAAGGTTGAGAATCACGATTTACAAGAATTTAATAACAATGTTAAATATAGTGTCTTATTACCCTCTACGATGCGATGTATTATTTCAGGTCCTAGTAATTGTGGAAAAACTTCAACTATGCTAAGCCTTCTTGAACATCCGAATGGTTTAAAATTTGAGAATGTTTACCTGTATTCTAAGTCATTATATCAACCTAAATATATTTATCTGGAACAGTTATTAAAACCTGTCAAAGGAATAGGATATTTTGCCTTCGATAACAGTAAACAAATAATAACACCGTCGGAAGCAAAACGTAATTCTGTATTGATATTTGATGATGTAGCCTGTGACAAACAAGATGTAATACGAGAGTATTTTAGTATGGGTCGTCACAACAATATTGACTGTTTTTATTTGTGTCAAAACTACGCAAAAATCCCGAAACATTTAATACGAGACAATGCCAATGTACTTATTTTATTCAAACAGGATGATTTAAGTTTACAGCATGTGTATTCCGATCATGTTGGTACCGATACGTCATTTGAACGTTTTAAAGAAATCTGTTCTTTTTGTTGGAAGAAAACATTTGGATTCTTATCAGTTTTTAAGGACAACAGAATTGATGAAGGAAGATATCGTTATGGTTTGGACAGTTATAAATATTTAAATTAATGTTTATATACAGTTAATATTCACTTAAACGTCTCTCAGACAAGATGGCTACCAAGAAGAAAATAAGCTCAAGTAAAAAGAGTGTTAAACAAAAATTAACCCACAAACGAAGAGATATCAAAAATAAATTAAACCTTTTAAATCATAATCAAATTGCACATGAAAATTTATTTCAACCAATAACGAAACATCTGCAAAGTATTGGAACCAAAAAAATATGAAATACTAACAACAAAATCTCTTGAAGCACCTCCTGAGTTAAATATAAAATCTGAGGAATCTGATTATGATGATGATGATGATCTGGAAGATTTTGAAACTGATAAAGATTCGATAGCCTCAACTTACACAGATGCACCTAGAAAAATGATGACAATTAAATCACCTATGTCAGCAGCACCTCTAAAGAGAAAATTGCACTTTACCACAACATCTAAGCCATACAGTTTAAGAAAACTTCTCGTCAAAGATATTCAAGAGGAACATTTCAATGAGGAAGCTAAAAGACAAAAAGATTACGAAGACCAATTAAATAAAACCATAGAAGAGAAATCCTTATCAGATTATTATGAACAATATCATTCCTTGCCTGCAAAATATATTAAATTGTATCTTAGGAATCCGAAAGGTAAAGGCGATTCAGAGGAAAAAATTAGAGTAAAATTTGATAGGGATATTGAACGCTTTTCCATAGGTAATCAAACTATTAAATTCGATGGACCCGATATCTTAATTGGAACTAAAAAGAATTAAAGGTACGAGTGGTTTGTATGGACTACTTTTTAATAGAAATCCACCAACTAGATATACCAAAAATGATGCTAAGCATTATGCTGAAATTCTATCTGATTCAAGTGCAATAAGAGATATTAAAACTATACAAAATAGCAAATTTAGGAAAATTATTAAACCAAATTTAAGTAAACTAGACATAGATTCGGAAAAAGAAGAAGAAGAAGAATCAGACAACTCAGAAAGAGTAGGACATGGTATGTTTATGAAAGTTACAAACAATCCTATCGATTATGTATACTGGGATGATCGAAATGAGTTGGTCGAACGATTAAAATTATTAGTTGCCTCTGAAACATCTGGCAATACAAGTCACACAAACGAGATCAACTGAATTATTGAAGAATTACGTGAAGCTAATATTATTGAATAATGTCCAACTATGCAACTAAAGTAAAGAAACAAATTGTTGAAGAAATCCATAGGCCTGCAAGGAAAAATTTTAAACGTAGAAGAGTCATTTTAAAATCACTTTTCGATCTAATGCAAGCCGATTTGGTAGAAATGCGAGAATTCGAAAAAGAAAATAAGGGATTTAAATACATATTGGTTGTAATTAATTGTTTTTCCAAATACGTATGGGCATATCCATTAAAAACAAAAACATCTAAAGAAGTAGCACATGCCCTTAAAAATGTTTTTAAACAACAGACTACAATCCATTTGTGTACGGATTCTGGTGGAGAATTTACGGGAAAAGAAGTACAAATCCTTCTGAAAAAATATAATATTTTACATTATGTCGTTTACAGTGAAAAGAAAGCATCAATTGTGGAACGTGTGAACAGAACTCTTAAGAGTATGATGTGGAAAGAGTTTAGTATCCAAGGATCGTATAAGTGGGTTAAATTACTACCGAAAATCGTCAATATTTATAATAATAAAAAACCTAGTGAGGTAACTAAAAAACATGAAAAATTTCTACTTGACACAGTTTATAATAACATAAAGATGACTACACTTTAAACGAAATATAAAGTAGGTGATAATGTACGCATATCAAAACTTAGAGGTGTCTTTGACAAACATTACAAACCAAATTGGTCTACGGAAATATTTACCATTAAAAAGGTATAATATACAAACCCTGTTACGTATTTACTTCAAGATGAACACAATCAAGACATTAAAGGTGGATTTTATGAACTCCAACTGCAAAAAGTTAAGTATCCAGATATTTATTTAGTTGAAAAAGTGATAAAACGACAAGGAAATAAAGTACTTGTAAAATGGTTCGGTTTTGATAATAAACATAATAGTTGGATCGATAAAACTAATGTTCAGTAAGAAGTAATAGTAGTAGGAAGTGTTCAGCAATAAGTAATAGTAGTAGATATAAGATCGAGATTGATCTAACTAAACTTATTTCAATAACAAGTGTCTAAGAGAAAACTACCATTAAAAATGCCAATTATTTTACGAATAAAATGTGCCAAATGTAAAGGAGAAACAGATCTGTATAATGAAAGATGTTTGGTATGTGAAATTAAGGATCTGTTTAAAACAAAAGATGGTTCAAAACATTCACCTTCTTCTTATTTTTCCAGTAAAGAAAGAACAGGACTCGAAAGAGAAGCCAACGAACGAAATGGAAACAGATGACTTGAATGAATTATTTTAACAATATAAATTTATCTAGTACCTTTTTGTAACATTTTGTATTATTTTAGAATTTATTAATATATTTTCTTAAATCTGTGCTCATACTTGTGTTTTATTATCTTATCATCATCTCTTATAGAAACCAACGAGTTACAAAAACATTTCAACGAGTTCAAACTAGGCTAGGCTAGGCTCATCTCATTTTTTTAACAATTTAACATTTAACGTAAATATTACAAACTTTACAACTCTTCAATGCATTCGACTCAACTCATTATCACCAATTTTTGACCTTTCTTATCAGTTTTGGTGAACTCTCAACAAATTTTCATATTTTGCATGGAATTTTCCTATTAATTCAAGTTTTTGGTCATTCTTACATTCTCCCATACATTCACTCAACTCTTATCATCAATTTTTGACCTTTCTTATCTACTTTAGTGACCTATCGAAGCACATATTTACTGGTTTTTACTTCCATAATTTAACATGAATCACACAATAATCACACATTTTGTTTACATTTACCCTTATCTTGAACATTTTTATAGACTTACGGCTCAACTTGTTTACTTTTTCGAGTTTTTTTTACCGACTTTTAGACGTCAAACAACAAAATAGGGGAACATTTACCAATTTTAACACCTAAAAAACACTCAAATAAGGCCTTTTTACACATATTTACAACGAAAATATTACCTAAAGCTTCACTTTTACCCCATATTACTCTATACAACTTCTCCTCAAATGAAAGTTTAAAGAAGTTTTAATGAAATTAAGATACCCTGCTAAAATCAGCTATATTGCCAAATACCTAATAACGTTACGGTAAAACATTTACCGTTACGATAAACACGATATTAATCCCTAATTTCTTGTCAAAAAGGCACTGCTTCAACATCCACTGGACGTGTGACGTCATTGACGATCACTTCTAAGCCATCTATTTACACCTATTCACACTTATTTACACCTTCTGCATACCTATTTACCTCTAGTCTTCGGCTGCCACTAGACAAATTACGTCATTGACAACTACTTTCAGGAAATTTCAGTACTTCTTGCAGATTTTTTCACGACTTCGACTTCTTCTGCTAATGGTATGGCAGAGGCCATCCTCGGTGTCAGAACCCCGCCAGGGAAACTACTGGGATGGAGTCATTCAGTAGCCTCCTCGATCATGTGACTTAACACCTTTAAACTTCTTTTTGTGGTGCTACATTAAAGATCGTGTTTATGTAAATCCCCCTACGTCACCAGTAGATATGGAAAATAGGATAGGCGATGCGTGCAGGACAATAACGCCCTTTATGCTAAGGAAAGTGAAGGAAAATATAGTAAAACGACTAAACATGTGAATTCAAGTAGACGGGCATATTTTTGAACATTTGTTACGTCATAATAATTAATCATTAGATAAGTTAAACGATATTAAAATTATTATTACCTATTTATTTATGTTTTACAATAACGTAATTGTATTAAAAACAAGGGTAAAAATTGAAAAATTGAAAACAAATCGAAAACTATTAGAAATAGGTATATGACACACTTAATAAAAGTTGAGGGGTTTTGTAAAATCTATCAGAAAAAATAATAATATACCGAGTGTGCCATTTAAAAAAATTGAGATTTTTCATTTTAAAGTAGTCGAAATGCATAAATTTATTTCGAACACCCTGTAGCATCTAACTCAAATTTCTCTACATATATCTTTTTTCCATCTCTATAGAACGCTCGTACCAATTATGAGTATTCCACCCTCAGAAACAATGGCACTACTGGCAATTTTTTACAAAACTGAAAACTAGTATTTTTTTAAAAAAATTGAAATATTAGAAAAACTATTAGGTTTAGGTATATAACATTTACGCAGAATTTAAAAATAAATTAGAAAATAGGATGTTCGATTTAAAAAAACATATGTTATATCGGCCACACTTAGTACCCTGTATACTCAAAAATAACACAGGTCAACATTTGATCTAAAAAAAAAACACTCGGAGCGGTATGGTCCTTATGGGCTTTTTGGGGTCGCTGATTACGATTAGCGGGTTGGTTAACCTTCATCACATCAGATTCAAAGTCATTTGAAGGTCAAATAGAGAAAAAAAAAACCGTAGGAAAAATCTGAAAAATTTCATGCGTATGTTTTTGAGGTCCCTGAGTCCGAATCCGTAGTTTGTTTGACCTTACGCCCTTTCCCAGAGGTCATTTGAAGGTCAAATAGAGAAAAAAAAACCGTAGGAAAAATCTGAAAAAATTTATGCGTATGTTTTTGAGGTCCCTGAGTCCGAATCCGTAGTTTGTTTGACCTTACGCCTTTTCCCAGAGGTCATTTGAAGGTCAAATAGAGAAAAAATCGTGGAAAAAAATCTGAAAAAATTCATGCATATGTTTTTGAGATTCCTGAGTCCGAACCCGTAGTCTATTTGACTCAAGCCGCCTTTCAGAGGTCATTATAGGTCATTTCATCATCAGTTTATGTTTATTTGAAAAATATGTATGGTCATTTTGCGTTGTTAAATTTATTATTTTTTTTATCGTACACTTATGAAGCATACAGAGGTTAATTTACGGTACATTTTTATTGATTATATCTTATACATATCATTTTACATTTACGTTAATATATCACAATCAAAAATGTCTTTTATGCTGCTCGGCCATTGCAAGGGAATTAATATGTGAAATATAAGCTAAATAATGGCAGGTAGACTGATGCAAGCAAATGTTTTAATACTGTTTAAAGGTACTTATTAGTAAAACTTAAAATATTGTTCATATCAAAAATAGACTATACAAATATTTTGACTAGTTTTGTGACTGTGAAATAGACTTTGTTCCATATATCTAGTAAATTTAAAGTCCAGCCCGACTGTGTTTCTTGAGGTATAAATGAAACATTGTGTGCCATGTTATGTTTAAATTTCGTTTTATAACTCAATTCCCAATACATTTCAAATTAATAATTCTAATGTCGAACAACCTTGTTATCAAGTAACCCTTAATCTGTATACTTCAATACTTAATCCTTGTCGACAAAGAAACTCTAATACCCAATACCTTTGAACCCAATAACTTACTTGTACAGTAATTCTTATATCTACTTATACTCTCATATTGTCTTACATAATACCTCAATGCGTAAGTTAACTACTAAAAATGATTCGGCTCATACTTCGTAAAGAGTCTCGAGTGTCCAAGTAGATTTTCGAAATCGCGCAGTCAGTATTTAATATGAATTAAGCATAAGAGTTTGCTTCTTTTAGTATTTATCAAAGCATATTTGAAGTAGTACTCTAAACGAGAACGCTTTCGTTTCTCGTGAAATGATCTTCGACTTGCTTTTCTTTTATGAGATTTATTTGATTCTCGCTTCAGGCTCCAACAATAATCTGCCAATATGTTTATCCCCCAAACACCTTGATACCTTTTTTCAAATTCACTCAAGTCTTGGTGGATCCTTTCTCCATGTTCTTCGCTAAAATCTCCGAGATTTTCAGGGAACCAATCAAGGTGTGAATGGAGAAAATGCAGTTTCAGACTCATTAAACACCCCATTTCTTTATAATTTTGTACTTAATTTCCAACAATATTTTTGTAATTAGGGTCTTTATGATTTCCAAGAAATTTAGTCGTCACCTCTCTAAAACTTTGCCATTCATTTTCCTCTCAAATGCATCATTTTTTAGGATGTCTCTTATTTGTGGTCCAGTAAATATGCCCTCTTTTATTTTAGCTTCAGAAAGATTAGGTAGCACTTTAAAAATATGCATGAAAGCAGGACTTTCGTTTCGGCTCATGGCCTTGACAAGTTACTTTGCAATACCTAGTTTGATATGCAAAGGTGGAAGTAGGACCTTATTGGTTGATATCAAACTTGGACCTATGATGTTTTTTTCACCTGGAATTAATTCTTGTCTCAACGGCCAGTCTTTCCTCACATAATGCTCAGCTCGAGCCCGACTATTCCACTCCCAAATAAAGTGTTTCCAGATTGCTGTCCCAGTAATATTGTAAATATCTTTAAGTCCCCACAAAGTTCCCACTGGTTTTGATCGTAATTCAATTTTTGGAATAGCAACTCAAAATTATGGTATTTTCATCTAATACAACAGAATGAGCGACTGGTAAAGGGGCATAAATATTTCTATTATGTAACAAGATAGCTTTTAAGCTTCTTTTTGAAGAATCTATAAACAGTCGCCAATCACTTGCTGTGTATTCTATACCGTATTCTTGCACTAACCCTTCAATATTATGGCAATAGACTAGATTATTCATTTTAGTAAAATATTTTCTGAATGGACGTTCTCTCGAACGATAGACAGAAATTTTTGTTCCTGTGGATAGACCATTTTTTTCTTTTAGTCTAGATGCTAAAAGCTCTGATCTATCTTTCGAGAGTCCCAAGTCTCTGCACAGATCACTTAATTCGTTTTGATTAAATGTTTCGGCTTCCGATATATAATTTTCCTCAACATCTGATTCTTCTGTGCTGAAATTTTCTCTTTCTACGTGTTCGAATGTTTCATCTGGCATATCTTCATTAGTTACCACTTCTTGTCCCAATTCATTAATTTCCATGATATGATCAGAATTTGTTTCAATAAGAACTGGTAAAGTCACAGTCACACACACGTGCATATGAAATAGAATCCTTATTCTTTTGGTTTTACCCTTTCAAGTTTGTTAAGCAGTTTGTTAGTCGGTGGTATGGTCTGTTGGGGGTCTCCATATCATTGGCCGCGAAAATACCTGGTTGTTAATTCTATATAGAACATTGCGGCATTTATGACATATAGATTTTGGTGTGTAAGAGTTATCCAATGAGCTTGTATCAATATGATAAATTTGGTGATATTTTACTTTTAACGAATCTGAAAACATGAATTTCTTTTGTGGAATATATTCCCCACAAACAACACAAAAATTGTGGAGTTTAATGGAACATGACGAATTTCTTGTAGCATTTGACTCTACAGAGGCCAAGTTTCCCACCAATGTAGAGCTACGATCGCATGATGATGACGCCTGCGGGCCCGCTTTCCCACCCTGACCAGCCGCCGATTCTGGGTTTCCGGGACCCTGTCTCGTAATTTTTCTAGGAATAGTTGCCATGACGGCATAAACGCCGTAACCCAGGGACTTCGCCGGATAGTGAGACAACTCCGTTGCCCACCGTCACCACGTGGAGGTGCCCTGGGTGCAACTACACCTTAATACTGGAGTTTAAAGCGAGACTGAGCTACATTTATAAAAAAGAAGAAAATAAATAATTTCGCGAGGAATGAAAAAGCATTTTATTGTCAAAGTAAAACTCCAAATATATATACAAAGATACTTAAAATGACCACCGTATATCTTTTGAGCATAAGATCATGCAGGATTTGAACTGAATGATCTGAAAAAATAATAGATGAATTTTTCAGATTTTTTCCACGATTTTTTCTCTATTTGACCTTCAAATGACCTCTGGAAAAAGGCGTAAGGTCAAACAAACTACGGATTCGGACTCAGGGACCTCAAAAACATACGCATGAAATTTTTCCGATTTTTCCTACGGTTTTTTCTCTATTTGACCTTCAAATGATCTTGAATCTGATGTGATGAAGGTTAACCAACCCGCTCATCGTAATCAGCGACCCCAAAAACCCCATAAGGACCATACCGCTCCGAGTGTTTTTTTTTAGATCAAATGTTGACCTGTGTAATTTTAAACTGTGCATCTTAACATTCCCTAAAACTATTGTATTTAACATTTTTTCGTCATTCCCGAAACAAATGAGATAATAAACTTTACTCTATTGTTGACTCACCCTGTACTTGTTCTACACGGTAATGTGTTTGAATCTACTGCATTTAGTGAGTTTGTCCACCTTTTGATATCGCAGATGAATGCTGTGATAAGCTTAAAGATAGATCTATAAACATTTCAGAAATTGTTTTAAACGACATTATAAAGGTCTTTCAAAGCATATTCCAGAACTTAATCTCGCAAGTCACAAATTAGAAGACATTGATAAAATAGCTGATGATATTAAAAAAAATGCGATCTCAAAATATATTAGATATGTCTAGTATTGCATCTATTATAAAAAATTTACACCAAATATAAAAATAAAGCCTCATGTTGTAGACTGATACCCAATGTCTGTATTAGAGTTAACCAAAATATTGAACCATCTCATAACAGAGATAGGTACGGAGCAAGGTATATCCATAACAATAGGGATATATCTCGATGTAGGGAAGTAAATAATTCCGAAGATGAAAATGCAAACATAGAATCTTCCCAACGCAGATCAATTGGCTATACTCCCGCTAGACGATCAATAAGATAAAGTTCCAAATATGTTAAATGATAAGTTTATTAGATTATATTGGTATATTTAGATACTAACATATAATAAGGTTCCATGTTTACTGAATATAGTTTATTTTTATGAGATTTTATATAATTTGCAATCATATAAAATCTCTTAGCAAATGGGAAGGTGTTGTAAACCAAATATTTTTATCATTATATTGTTTTGCCCTTTAGCTACGCCTATGAGTTTAATACAAGTCATAGTTTAACAATAATCAATTCTCAATAAAAGATCTACTATGTACACTTACTAATGGCTCAATTGATAATTTCCATTGTAAACTTCTTGATGGCGTCAAGAAGTCGCCAAACTTATTTATCATTACCATAATTAGTAAATATTTGTTAGTTAAACTTAAGAGTACGCCTATGGTAAATTTTAGAGAGCAAAAGTATAAAATAATAGGCGGTCAGCTAGAGAGGACATTAATATTACATTATTAATATTATCATTATCAGTGACATTATTAGTATCGTTATTAGTATTATTATGAGTATTGCATTATTACAGTAACATTCTTATTTATTAATCAATTAACAAAGTATCAAGTATTATATATTATTTTTTGCAAGCAATGATAGCATTACACTCATATTGAGATGATACATGTAGTGAAATTTTCTTAATGGAAGTTTTTTATTAAATGTTATTTTTGATCGACTTACTAAACCAGTAAAAAAACGGTCGGCTGCAACAGACTTCTCCAATGTTATATATTTCCGGTACTGTTGTACGGAGTAGAAGCGTGGACAATGACCGAAACGCTCATAAAAAAGGTTGAGGCCTTTAAAATGTGGGCGTACAGATGTATCCTGTGAATATCTTGGACAGGAGGTACTGCGTCGGTTCAATAAGGAAAGAGAGGTGGGAATGACTACTAAGAGAAGAAAACTGGAATACCTCCGACATCTTATGAGGCATAGTAAATATCAGATACTTCAGTTAATAATCCAAGGGAAGATAGACAGCAGGGGAGGATCCGGGAGAAGAAGACACTCTTGGCTCCAGAACTTGCGCCATTGGTTCAGGCTAGCCAACTGTTCAGATCTGCCACAAATAAAATCAGAATAGCCATGTTAATAGCCAACGTTCGCAACGGAGAAGGCATGTGAAGAAGAAGATATATATATATATAACCCCTCCCCTCCCCTCCCATTAATTTGATGATATAATAAATCAATTAATAAAGTCCTATGTTTATCCGTTTAAAACTAACATAGTATATCAAACATGGATTTAGTTTAATTGGATGTGTTTATTGACATTCATATATATATATATATATATATATATATATATATATATATATATATATATATATATATATATATATATATATATATATATGAATGTCAATAAACACATCCAATTAAACTAAATTCATGTTTGATATACTATGTTAGTTTTAAACGGATAAACATAGGTGCATGAAGTGATCGTCAATGACGTCACACGTCCAGTGGATGTTGAAGCAGTGCCTTTTTGACAAGAAATTAGGGTTCAATATCGTGTTTATCGTAACGGTAAATGTTTTACCGTAACGTTATTAGGTATTTGGCAATAGAGCTGATTTTAGCAGGGTATCTTAATTTCATTAAAACTTCTTTAAACGTTCATTTGAGGAGAAGTTGTGTAGAGTAATATGGGGTAAAAGTGAAGCTTTAGGTAATATTTTCGTTGTAAATGTGTGTAAAAAGGCCTTATTTGAGTGTTTTTTAGGTGTTAAAATTGGTAAATGTTCCCCTATTTTGTTGTTTGGAGTCTAAAAGTCGGTAAAAAAACTCGAAAAAGTAAACAATCTGTAAAAATGTTCAAGATAAGGGTAAATTTAAACAAAATGTGTGATTATTGTGTGATTCATGTTAAATTATGGAAGTAAAAACCAGTAAATATGTCCGTCGATAGGTCACTAAAGTAGATAAGAAAGGTCAAAAATTGGTGATAAGAGTTGAATGAATGTATGGGAGAATGTAAGAATGAGCAAAAACTTGTATTAATAATTTATGATGGTATTTATTATGCAAATTATTTATTTAAACTATCATTTATAAGAAATATGTTATCTGCTGATGATCAAAAATTGGTTAATTGGTCGAAACAGCTTGGTTTATATTGGGAAAATGGAACTGAAATTAATGAAATAGATAACATTTTAAAAGTTATATTAAATATTGACCAATCTCCATATCAGATTTATGCTAAAGGAAAAACAAAGGTGATTTTTAAAAAAAAAAATTCTTATGTAAAAAATAAATAAATAACATTCCAATTAAACTACAACTCAAATTAAATCGATTTAAGAAGATTTCAGAATTTAGAATTTAATTTTCATAAGAATATTAATCCATGTATTGTGCATTAGCCGAAGTAAAATTATTATATAATTATAGAAATTATTGGAAATAAAAATATAGATAAATATTTATTGACTATTCCTTCCTTTCTCACCCTATGCCATTTAACAAAATAATTTTAAATAATTTTAATATTCTCCACTGTATTCACTTAACAACTTATCACAACGAGTTTGAACTTTCTTATCAGCTTGATAACCCTACTAAATTATTATTTTTGATTATAGTAAACATTTTATTTACCAATTTTGATTAACTGGAAGGATAGAATAATGGCATAGAATCCATCTTACAATACAAAGGTTGACAGTTCATATCTACTTGAAATTAAATAAGAATTTTTTAATTTAAATATTTAGTCCCCCAAATGGAGGGTAAAATACTCTCATAAAAACAACCCCTTTGCAAATAAGCCTTTTTGACACCCACACCCACTAAATAGTGCCTTTTCAAAAAGGTAACTACTTCTGAAGGCAGGTAATTATTTTTTCAGACAAGTGGCTTCTTCAGACAGGTAATTACTTCTTCCGACAGATAAATACCCACAGGTACGTTTACATAATCATTAAGGCCCTTCTGGTCAACAGCCTTTAGTCGATTGCATCATTGACGATCACTTTTTCACCCCTTGTTCGGCCCTAAGGTGGCGTTCTTGCTGCAAGAATTAGGACTACTCCCAATCTTTAGGTGCTGCTGATGGACAGGTGTCATCCTCGGTAACAGTAAATCTGTAGTTTAACTACTACAATAGATGTTAATAATCTAAACAAGACACTTAATGAAAATAATGAAGATGTACAAAATATGGCAAAAAAAAATTATTCGAAGATAAAATAACTCCTGAACACACCGTCAAATTATTAAGTATAAAAAATATTGTACAAAGAGAGAGGTTATTAGATCGTGTTCCTCAATAAATATTGAAATGTGAAGGTGATGTTCCATCAGCGAAACAGAAATATGTTGATGAATTAAATAGTTTGAGAAAAATGAAATATCGGAGGTAAAAATGATAACGAAAGATACAGCAAAAATTGATAAAGTAAAAGATGATATTCCAAAGAATATGCTGTTAAAGTTTCAAACTTTTACAGATAAGCTTAATAATAGAGTTTCAGAAGAAGTTCAAAATTTTAAAAAAGTTCAGGATGATATGAATTATAATTATAAAAATATAGAGACTATTGATAGGTCTGTGAAACTTCATTATCTAGTACACAAATTGACAGTGTAAAAGAGGGAAATTGTTGCTAAAGTGTTGGTTTCTCAAAAAAAAGTTATTAACACAAATGATTGAAACTATAGAAGAAGCTTTTATTTGTTAATATCAACAAAATCAAAAAATGAATTCATAAATAGAACAAATACAAAGGAATAATTAAGCAGGAATAAAATTACACGAAAAAATTACCGAAAGAAAGAATCGAGAATAAGATTTTCACCTAGTTAGAAAGTCGTGAAAATGATTTCAAAGCAAGAATTGAGGACAAATTAGTTAAGGAAAAAGATGTTTTATAACGATATAATGATCAAAAACCTGATTGAAGAAAAAACAGAACAAAAATGAGAGAGGTGTTAAAAGTAACAATGAGGATATAAATACTCTTAAATTTCTTTATAAAGAATCAGGGTCCAAAATTATAATGAATATATTAAAATAAAAAATGTGATCGATCAATTACTTAAGGAAGGAAACTCTCCGGATGAGATGGTTCAAAAGGCAGCTGAGTTCTCTAGAAAACAATTAAATTCTATAGTAAAAGGAATGACTGATGCAAATAATTTAACAAAGGTTTATACAGGGAGTAAAAATCACGTTAATTTGAAGAACTTAAAAGTAGAGTAGAAGAAAATCAAAGCAACAACGATCGAAACTCATCAGAATAATATTAAAAAGATTAAAAATAAGATTGATCAGTTTGATAACCGAATTAATATACCTTCGATTATTATTTAAGCAAGATATCTATGAATAAGTATTAGCAAAAAAAGTTAATATGAATGAAAATATAATGGAAATTGTTGTTGAAGAAGTATATAAACCTGCTAGAAAAAAATACTAGTGAATAAGAACAACTGTTAAAGGGTTAATTAAGTTTAGTTGAAATGCAACTCTATGCCAGGTTTAATAAATCATATAGATACATTTTAGTAGTAATAAATGCATTTACAAAATATGTTTGGATACAACCGCTTCAAAGCAAAAGTGGAAAGGATGTAACAATAGCTCTGAAAAAAATGTTGCCATGTGCAAACAAACTTGGGGAAATAATTTTATAAACAGAAAATTTTAACAACTAATAAAGGATTATAAAATCATGTATAGTAGTTTTTTTTCAAATTTAAAAGGCAGTATACTTGATCGGGTTTATCAAACTTCAAAAAACATTATGTTGAAATATTTTTTATGTTGAGTAATCCAGGATAATACTACTACTAAGACTATTATAGAGAAATATAGTAATACTTTTTATAGAACTACGCGATATAAACCTGAAAATGAATAAAAATGTTGATCGTTCCCCTTAATATTTTTGTTAGTTAATCTCTTCTTCATTTAGAGACACTCCTGATTTTTTCCCACCAATAGAAACTTCATTTACTTTTAAGAAAATATATGTTGATTTAAAACGTATCAGTGATAAGATAAATAACATTTTGATAAAGTGAAGAGAAAAGAAACACAAATGATTTAAAAAAATCACTAAAAACTGAAGAGAAAAGAAACACAAATAAGCGAAATAACAGTGTAAATTTTCATTATTTTCAAGACTTTAGCAATCCAATGTGAAATTGGCAACTATTGTTTGTTTTATTTGTTATATTGAAATTATTCAAAATTCCCATAAATATTTCCAATATTTAGTGATTTCACTCCTAGTTTCTATTCAATTAGTACCGAGAATGGTGTAACAATATAAAATTTTAACGTATTAACCATTATTCTCTACATTAAGCATCTTATATAATGTATTTGGTAAAATTCCATGTTCCTGTGAAACTGGTATGATTTCCAAGACACAGCACACTATTTGTTGCCTTATAAGGATTATAAAAAAACAAAGTACCACTAATAATATGGAACAACAGGATAAAAGGGGTCATTGAAGCCATTTTAATATCTTAATATTTTTATTACAAATAATAAGACAACACCAATAATAACCAAAATTTTGCGTGGTAATACCTACAACAAACTAATCAAAATCAATTGGTACTACTATTTATATATGACAATATATCACTTAAAAAATATAAAAATAAAATATTAGATGGAAATGATCATTTTTCTTCATTTGTAATACTTTTAAATTTATACCTTTAATTTTAGTTTGTCTTAAATACTCTGTTAAACCACAGTTTTCATAACGTTTAAAATGTTTATCGATATCATTATATAATAAAATCCAGCTACTCGTAATATTTCTGGACTCAATTTTCCCTTCCACTTTTTAAAAGAATAAGTCTTTGTTCGTAGGTCCTATATGAAGTATAATCGATATCCTTATCGGGAAATTCTAGACACATTTCTAGAAATTTTAGACAATCTAAAATAAAATTGAAATATTTTACAGAGATAAACTCAATAGAATAGTTGTTAAGTAGAGGAAAATTTTTAAGATCAAAAAGTTACTAACTTTTCTCCATTGATAAAGTAAGATATCCTCGTGACCCCAAGCAAGCGTATAGAAAATGTTTTGAATTGCAGTCTATATCCAACTTCATACATGGAACAAAAGGTTTTAGAATTATTTTGTACTACATCCTATAGTGAATAATATGCAATTGTTTATTTACAGTTTTTTACTCCTTTGGCTTTTCTAAGAAATTATTTTTGTTTTCACACAGTAAGTATTATGCAATCTAGATCAAAATCAAAAGGGTTTAGAATTATTTTCTACTACATTCTTATAATAAATGATATCCAATTGTTTATTTACAATTTTTTTAAATTCCTTTGGCCCTACTAAGTAATTTATTTTTTGTTTTTACATAGTAAACTTTCGCTCGTGTTCCATAGAAGCATCTTATAAGTCCATATTCATCTTTAAATTTTCCTACCTCGGATTTAGTTACTGGCATGTTGTGAATACTAATTTTATAATTTTAGCATTTTTCATGTCTTCATAGAGATTATCTGTTTCTATTTCTAAAACAAATGAGTCAGTATCATATACAGTAACTTTACCTTTTCTTGAGATAAGTATTTTAAGAAATTATAAAAAAAACCATACGTTAGAATTTTAGATATGTCTACAATAGAAAATCCAACATAAAATGGTTTGTTGTTGAATTGTGTTTTTTTTTCATTTGATTAGCCACAAGCTTTTCAGTAAAAATAACTGATTCTTTAAAATATACTTTTGCAATTAGATTTTCTGCTCCAGCTTTTATTAATTTTGTTCCATTGAGTAAATAATCAAATATCTGCTCTTTTATTAACATTTTCCATAGGTTACAGTATATACTGTTATTACTTAATTTACTATTAGTTCTATAAAACCTATTTATAGATTCATTTCTCCATTTAGTGTATATATATTTATTTGACCAAGACGACTGAGTAAAGGCTAAGATCTTTATTTATTTTAGTAGATTTCCAATGCATTATTTTAGAAAATTAAAATAAATTATATGACTTTCTTTTTTTTCAAAGAACAAATTTAAAAATTATGTCACTCTGTGAGATATATTGGGTCTACTTCTAAAATATAACCTTTTTCGGATGTGTCCGAAACATTTGCTACATTCCAATTTTCGATCTTTTCTTGCGAGAGCCAAACCAAATCATTTTGTGGAAGATATTGAGACATTGCATAACAATATAAATTCCTGATATTAAGGTGTAAAATGTAAAATGTTTAGCTGAGTCGTAGTTTTCATTCATTTCATATTATTTGCTATGGCTACTCCACCACTCATGCTACCTTTAAAAAAATGAAACATATCTGGATCGGTGAACAGTTGTAATTCCTCTCCAGCGTATTTGAAACATGCATCAAAACTTAATCCTGGCTAGCTATAATAATGTGTCGTATCCAATTTATAGGTACTCAGACATGATTTCAAAATTTTTGATAATATCTTCCAAGAGCAAAACATCTGATTTTAAATAAATATTTGAATATTCTCCTATTGATTTACAACTGGAAATACTCTAAACATTTTTATTTTTTGGCTAATATATTCATCCGTTAATTCATTATAAAACTGTGCTTATTCTGGAAACAAATCTTCATTTAATTTTATAATTATAAATATATCTATAAGGAAAGACGAATCGTATTAGTTTTTTCCTTTTTTCATGAACAAAATTTGATACTTCTAGTAATTGTACATCTTTAAGATTTTTGGATAATTTTGATATAAAATATGATGAAAACCAAAAAGAATCTATAAATCTAACACACAACTGTTTCTTTATTTTGTACTATTACTTTAGTTGTTCATTATTTTGACATAAATTTTTGATAAATTACGTAAGTTATGTAATATTAACTAAATAAAATTAGATATATAAGTTTTTGTTTATGTTAAGTTTGAAGACCGGGCAACCGAAAATGGACCTGCCAAAAGTGTGCCGGCTTGTAAGCCGACACCCACCAAGGCGGAAAAATCAAAGCAACGCATGAGTTATTCCGCACACATGCCGCTCCTGGAGCGCTTTAGGGACTTCCCTGCAGCACGTGTCCTAGACCCATAAAAAAAAAGTTAAATTTAGAATGTGCCTATTCTCTATAATCACCTGTTAGATAATAGTAGTTAGCAACTTTATCACCTTCATCTTTGATCATTTTGCTACAAATGTGACATTCATGATGTATGCATAGCCTATCAAATTCATTGTATTTACTCATAGGTTTATTTTTTTTTAATATTTATTGTAAATGTCACATACATTTCTTTGTATTAATTTTATAAAAATTTGATCGCAATTAAGCCCCTTTACATTTCATATTTAGAAGCAATATCGTTAAAAAAATATTTTACGTAGTAAGCAAATGGATATGGAATGTATTCATATTGTTTAAGAGTATAAGAACTGGTAGAATTAAAATCATTTATTTCATTATTTAGTGCATTCAAAATCTACATAAAAACAAAAGTATTTCCTATTTGTTTCAAATTTTGTAAAATTATAAAATTTAAAAAATTTTCATATACCAAATTACCAAATTTTTCTATTCTGGGTTCTTTTAATGCTAAATTAATTTTAATATGATCACAATCATAAGCATTATGTCTAATTAAACCATTATAGTTAGAAAAATTCTGTAAATAGTCATTACAACGGTATATTTTTTCATGATATTCCAAGAGTTGGTAAGAGATCAACTTGGACAAATCAGGAATATAACGGTAATGAAAATTCACCTTCATCGTCGCGTTAAAAATAAATTCACATGATAATTTCGTTTCTCCTTCGTAGAATGTCCTATAACTTCATATCTAGTGGCACAATCATTTTTAGTTTTTTCTAAACCTATATTAACTGATATTTTGAATTTCAAACCTTGATATTTAATTATTTTGAAAGGTAGATTAATATCTGAAATATCCAATAATGCAGCAAAATGTGGGTAAGATGACATCTCATATTCTAATCCGGCTTTTGGGAGTAAAGTTACTGTGATTGACCAGAAACAACAAAATTCGTCATCGTTTCGTGGGTTGACTACGGCAAGTTTCAGATAAATTTTTGTTAATACTGATCTCTAAATGTAGTAACTTAAATAAATTAGATCCTACGAAAAAAGAACACTGTGATATAAATATTTAAAGCTTAAAAGATTTAGGCAAATTCGTCTGGTTTTCTTCCTATTATTCCACAAATTTCTTTAATTGTATCGGAAATATCTAAACTATTCCGAATTATTTTATACTGTGTATTAAATGATTTAGCACTATGAGTTTCATTAACGGAATTCAAATATAAGCAAAATAATTCGAAATAAGTTTTTATACTTGTGTGTTTCTAAATTTGTTTTTCCAATAAGAAATTAATTTTTTTGCACAACTTATTCGAAAAAGATATTAATGTTTATATGCAAACCATCAGATTTAATTCTGTATCAAATTATTCGTTCTTGAAAAGTAGATTTTATGATTTCAATTCCATTTTCTACTGTGTGAATAGCTACATTATTTTTGTATGTATTTGATCGGATGTGGCTTCATCATAATTTTTTTGGATAGTTTTTTACAATCATCACAATATTTAGTTCCTTCTGGAACTAACGAAAAATAAAAGTTAGTTAAACTGACTGAACTGAATATGAGCCACTTTTTTTTTATTACTGTGTAATAATTTTTGAAAAGTTTTTAACCGCGTTTATGACTTTTTACGTTACATGCTTTTTTAGAATGATGGATTAAATTGCCTTTTCTGGCAAAAGTTTTTGGACATATATTAATAAGTCATTTTGTCTCTTAATTGTTTTTTCTGGTGAAGCTGTTCTGCATTAGGTTCGAGATGAATTAAATTGAAATAAACTTATCTTTAATAGGTTGGTGAAATAGAGAGACAAGTAGGATATTGATTTTAAAATTAGAAAAGGGAATTCGTCAACTCGTCGGTGATTTCCTTAATTCTGTCCACTTTTCCTCCACTGCTTTTAAAACTATACAGGAAATCTAGTATAAAACTCAAATTTGTTAATTTTGAAAAAACTTCTTGGTTTCCTCTATTGTTAATTTTTTTCTTTTGCAATGAAGGAGGGTTTTTGCAAACGTAAAGTCTTATCAGTTTTTGTCTCTCTACTGTCATAAATATTTAATGTTTAAGTTGAAACTGAACTTTAAAAATGTACCTCAAAAGTAGACGTAAATTCGATCTCGGGAGAATAAGGTGAAGTATGATTAGAATTATCTTGCGTTACCATATCAAAATTTGAATTTAATAAAGGAGATGATTGTCTAATTTGAAAGCAAGGAATTGACTCGCTATCAGACTGGTCGGAATTACTATTTATTAACTTCCTTGAAAAACTAGTTATTTCGAAATTTTGATTCGAAACATTATTTTTCTTAAAATTTTGTGACAGGAATTAATTAATTTGTAGATAATTTCCAGCTGAACGGAGTTCATTTGAATACTTTCTACTGAGTTATTGGCTTCTTCAATTATACGTAAAATTTGAGACAAGTTATTATTTTCATTAAAATTTTGTGAAAGAATTTTGTTAATTTCATTAGTGCTTTCAGTTGAAAATCACAATTTAAAGTAATATTTGTTGCATTATCAAATAATTCTGACGAGAACCTTGACGTTGGGAACGTAATAAGTCAAAATGATTGACGTCACATACTTGATTCAATATTTCTTCGTTAAATCTAAAAGAAATTCTTAAAATTTCATCTTGTAGTTGTGGTCCGTAAAAGAGTTGTCTGAATTATAATAAAATGGTTCTTGTAAATGTTGATGAAGATCCCTTCTCTTATCACTAACAATTCTACTATTATAATTCTTCTCAATAATATTAGTAGAACTGGAAATACTTTTATTAGTTGATAAACAAGTCAATTTCCTTTCAGTGTATTCTTATCACCTCCTTAAAAGCTTCGACTATTAGCTAGCTAAAAATTTACATATTGACTAAGAAAAACGTGAATACTGGGTCTTAAGATATATACATGTCAGGGACCTAACTAACTTAGCCTAGGTAAGAATTTTATATACATATGGTAAGAGACTTATATTTCGTATACATAAACGGGCGATAAGCGTTCCTGATTGTGGAGTTGGGGTGGTACCTGGCTTTGTCCAGGAATTTGAGCTGAACGTTGCTCATGTATTCTAGGATTGTTGACATCTAGAGGTCTCGGTAAAGCTGGGCTTTGGTGATGATGCGGAGGGCCTTGTTTTGGACGGTTTAGAGAGTGGCTGTATGGGTACGTGACATTTGGCACCATTGTATCCCTGAATGTCGACCAATATGTCTAAATGATGGACCACCATAAAGGAAATTGTACTAATCTTATTTTAATGTATAGAACAAACATATTACCATTGATAATAAACTTCATAAAAAATTATTCCATGATGTATATTTTAGTGGGCCTAATTTGACCTTTTATTGAAAATTATATTTTAATATATTTTGGTATAGATGTAGTTAACATGCAAATTAATGCTTTGCAAATATATGTAGTTTTAAATTAAAACTTTTGTTGGTATACAGAATGAAGCTGTAAACATTAGTTCGTAGCCAATAAAAAGTATTAATTGAAACCAACATTTTTCTTATTTATAAATACTTACGTACATTATCAAGTTGTCATTAAATGAAATTTTTTTCCTGATATAAAATTCAATTAGAATTCTTATTATGGGCTGGGCTTGTTTTACTTATATTATTATAACTCTACAAGCACAAGAATACAGTAAATGGTCAAAAAATATTGAATACATCAAAACAAAACTCTGAGCCTACGAAATAGAGTACATTAGAAACTCGGTTATCTACGAATTAAAAAGTGTAAAACAAGGTAAAGAATTCTCTGGAAGGCATAACACTTTCCTACCAGCTTTCTTCACTAAGAAAAATCGCACCAGATGCTTAACCTACCACGATACAGCTAATTGTGATGACAATAAAAAACCGATTTACTGCCGCCGATATAAGATATATCAACTTTATTTAAATACAAATATATATCCCGTCTGTTAGAATTGGAATTTTAAAATGTTTTTTGTACCTGTTTTTATGCCTCTGAAATTTTCTGCGCAGTTGCTGTGGTCGATACGTGCCCAATACAATAAAGGATATTGAAGAATGCTTTTTTAAAAAAATCTGCATTTCTAATTGTAGTCGCCGCTACGATACTATTTTTTAATAGTGTTTAACAGTAGGATTTTTATCCTACTGTTAATGTAAAAATTGAATTTTAAAAAGCTCAAAATTTCAAAAAATATTAAAGTTTACGCCTTAATTGTATACGACATCTTTCTGTACTACAACGTCTTGGGTGGAACAGTAAAAACAGGCTATATTACTATGAATTATATTTTTTAATTAAAAATAATCTTCCTATTTCTATTAATGGACCGTGTTCCTTCAATACAAATGTCAAAAATTCAGCATTAAATCACAGAAAATTCCTGTTGTAAAACCTACTGCACAAGTATTGAATGCCCTCTCTACATACATACACCAGACGAAATTCGACTGAAAAATCACATGGAAATCCGCAGAAAGCTAAGGAAAAATCAGCGGAAGTTTGCGAGAGCTCACGGAAGTTCGAGGTATATTACGGAAACTTCGTGGAAATTAAAATAAAGGGACTATTCTATGTGGTATTCTTTCCTACTAAGGATGATATAAAACGTAAACTTAAATACATTTTGCCTGTTTTAGATTAAGTTCTTCTTAGAGAAATTTGGTATATTAAAAATTTTCAAAAATATCGATAATTCCAGACGAAACTAAAACTCTTTTTTAAAACAAACTATCATTTTAACACTTCTGAGAAGATAAAATTAAAACAAGACGTTAAGGCAACTACATATAAACTTCAACCTAGGTGATATTTTGGAAGGAATTTATTTGTATTATTTATTTCTATCTTTCTGATTTCAGGGCACATTGTATAGATGTCCAATTTTGATATTTATGTTACTTATTTTTAGTTGTTCTTCGGTGTGGCAATATGAGTGTAATCAGGGATACTGTGTAAAGAAACAATTAACAAATAACACAGATCAACTAAGTTTGGCAGAATGCAATATACTATGTTTGGAATCGGCGGCGGTTTGGCCAAAACCGCATAAAATTTCGTTAGTACAAAACCTAACAGAGATAAATTTGGATAAAATCTTTATAAGCACTTTACAATATGCAAACATTACAAATTTAGTTTTAAAAGCATTTGATATTTTTATTTTTCAAGTTAAAAAAGCGATGCCATGTAGAACATTTTTACGTTTAAACAAATCTATTAAAAACTCTGTATACGTAAATATTACTATATCTGATCAGAATATTTCCCAATTATCATTTGATACTGATGAAAATTATCATCTAACAATTGAAAGAACTGAAGAAACTGTTAACGTTAGTATTGAAGCAGTCACATTTTTTGGTGCTAGACATGCATTGGAAACGTTAGGTCAACTGATTATATACGATGATATTAGAAACCGTATTTTGTTACCAACTGAGATGAGAATAACCGATGGGCCAGTTTTTCCTTGGAGAGGAATATCACTTGATACATCAAGGTTAGTACTATTAATTGTTTCAAAATATATATTTGTAGGTTCAATAATTTTTCAGTAATATTTTAAATTAATATTATGTTTATCAACATTGTTGTAGATCAATTGATAACAATATTAAATATATCTTTAAAAAATGGTTTCATAAATTTTCTCTATAAAATTAAATAAATAATTAACGATACTAATGATACATATTAGTTTTTTTCATGAGGCACTCTTTATACGATAGGTAATTTGTAATTACTCCCTAAACGTTTCTCATGAATTTTTTTTCTAGTTAAAGGTTTTTTTACACAGACAACACTTTAAATTTTTTCTTAACTCATCTAACTCAATGATCCACTAGACAGGTTAGGCTCTTCAGTTTTCGATTTTTTCGCGTCATTCATTGCCGAAATACATTTTTCCCATGCAAATTTGCCTTTATGTCGCAACTAATTATAATCAAAAGTCATTTTTATTTAATTATATTTTTTTTATTTTAAAACAGAAGTAATCTGGTCTAAAGAGTAAACATGCACAAAATATAATAAATATAACCTATATAAACGTTACTTCTATAGAACATTACGCATTGGCAGCGTCGCCACATTTATGCACGCATATGAAAGTTCCCATGCATCGAATACGACAAAACTAAAATACTCTGCCACTGAATATTTTAAAATTTTTGTATTTACTGTCGGCCTATACTTTTGGCTCCGATTGTCACGAATGAACTATTTTAAGACCATAACAGCATTAATGCATGTATTATATGTATAATTCTGACAACTGTCTTTTTTATCTATATACTATATTTATAGTTTAAAGCTGTTCACAGTAAAGACCTACCTCTCTACATATAAGGATTTTAATTGTAGTAATATCAACACCAACTTTTTAAACTATTTTTGGTTCTACGATTTAAATTGGGTCAAAAATTAAGTCTAATCTGAAGTCTAAGTCAAAATATTGTATTTAAGGTTAAAATTTGATTAAGATCGATTAAAAAATATAAGATATATTTAGGACATATAAAAATATAAAATACCGATTTATTTTAAAACTGGATTTGTTTTATCGAAGCCACGCTGCAGTTAAATATATCTAGTTCGTCATGAATTATGTTGTAATTCTGATATATGTTAAAGAGAGGTGAAAATTTTAGAATATCGGTTCTTAAAGTTGGTAGAGTAAACGTCAATAGGTTAGATCTATGAACATGAAAGGACAGATACTGTAAAATTTTCTTTGCATCAATTTTGTTAGATAGTGTTTTATGTAAAAATAGAATTGGAAGAGGAATAACCTACTTTAAAATATACTCCATTAGGTTTGTAACTGGTCTACTTTAAAAAGAGTCCTTGAATTTCCTCAATACTTTAAATATGCATCTGATGAAAAGGGGACAAAATTTTGTACTTTTGTATAAAACTATTAATAAACAATTTCAGAGTATCAAGCTCTGCCAAGTCTGCTACAATACGTACCATAAAACCCGATAATTTAAACGTATCCGCCGTAACCTTTGCACTATGATCCCAAAAAAATAATGTAGAGTCCAGCACAACACCCAAACTGTACACTGACTCACATCACTTTAAAACCTGGATATTTACATACAGTTGGCACACCAATCATTCATACGGTTAAAACTATGTTGAAGGGTCACCCAGTCATTTAGGTCCTAGATTCTTCGGTAGAACTTTACGTCATCCGCATAGAGCAGGTACTCAACAACCACCGTGACGACAATATCTTTGAGAAATAAATTGAAAAGTAAAGACCCCAAATGTGATCCCAAAGATATCCCCAATTTAACAATAAACTTTCGAGATTTATGACTATGACACTGAACAAACTGCACGGGGTTTACTGAATACATTTAGAGAAATGACAGTTATTTATTTGAAAAGTCAAGTCTGAGCAGTGTGTTTAATAAAATTCCATGATCCAGCCGATAGAAAGCTTTGGAACAATCGATGTAAATTAGATCGGTTTGTTCGCCGGCACGATGTATTTCAACGAGATTCTGTGTAAACAAAACAAACTCGAAACAGTCAAACGGTCCCTCATAAGTCCGTGTTGCTGTATTAAAAGCTGCGTGCTAACTCACACTAGACAAACATGCAATATAATTTTGAAAAATTTACCAAGTAGTACAGATCTTATGCATTTTGTATTGTTACAATTGGTCCAGTGTTGTTGAACAGAAAATCCTGCAAGCCCAACAGGTTGCTATTTCTTCGGATGACTGTCCACGTGTTCAAGTCGGGATTGATACAATTGGTGGCCTAGGTAATCAACAGGTTAAAAAAATTCGAAATGCCTGTCCTTGTAAACGTTTTTATTTTTTTTTATATAACAAACATCCTATGGAAAAATACTCCTCAATTAATTTTCCTGATTACTGATTAGAAAGGCTATTCTAAAAACCACATTTTTTACAAATTCAAATATTTTAACAACTTCAATTCTCAACTATTACAAATCAATGAATTTAAAACGTGTTTGTTTCTGATTAACCTAAAGTAAACCGATTTTTATAGTTTTGTAAATATTTTTCCCTATTTTTTGTCCTATATGTTAAAAGAAATAAACAAATAATTTTTATTTTCTTTTAAAATACCTTTTATTTTACTACAGGAATTATATAACTCCAAGAGCAATAAAAAAGACACTTAATGCAATGGCAACTTCCAAGCTCAATACATTTCACTGGCATATGACTGATACCGCAAGTTTTCCTTATGTTTCAAAATCAAGACCAGAACTTTCTGAGTATGGAGCTTACGGTTCGCACAAGGTTTATAATGATGTTATTATTAGAGATATAATAGAGTATGCTCGAGTAAGAGGAATACGAATTGTACCAGAAGTTGATGCGCCAGCTCATGTTGGAGAAGGCTGGCAAAATACTGGAGTGGTAACATGTTTTAATTGGCATCCCTGGCAAGATTACTGTGTGGAACCACCTTGTGGACAGTTCGATCCGTCGAAACCGCAACTCTACGATATACTGGAAGGTAAGTTTTAGTTAATACATCAACTTTAATATATATATATATATATATATATATATATATATATATATATATATATATATATATATATATATGTGTGTATGTATTTGTTTTCTTGAACCATTTATAATATTGAAATTAAAGTTTTTTTTAGGTTTTAGGTTCATGGAATAATCTAAACAACTTGTTTTAATGTTTCGCCGCGAATTTGGGGCATTTTCCAATTCTTTTTTTTCTTTATTTTTTGTTCTTACATTTCTAAAAATATAAAATTATGTAGCTCTACATGATTGAGTTAAACATAATAATTTTTTTTTATATTACAGTCTAAATTATGAACACATATGCACATACAAATTAAAATCGGTAGAATTAAAATTATATATTTTATTATTTTGTACGTATCTTGAACCCTACAAAAGAAGGCTTGCTATCTTGTTAATTTTTTATTTGGTTGTTTATTTGTGATTTTTGTATTTATTAGGATCGAGTACGTTTTTTCTGTTTAATACATGGTGAGAATGAAAATTTTATCTAAGTAAATTGGTATAAATATGACTGATACCATCTACGTCGGCCCGATCGTTCACAGCGTTTTTCTCTGGCTTTATTTCTATCATTTCTTTTACTGATAATTCACTATAATTCTGGTCTTGATTTATGTTATATTCATTAAATTTGAAGGTATAACCTAATTCTGTCGTATGTTTGTGTAGAGCTGTTGAGGCGTTTTTGGTGTACTTATGTCCGTTTAGTCTGTTTTTTAACAGTTGACTTGCCATACCTATATATCTCTTTGAACTATCTGCACATGGTATCAATTATATTATATTTAATTGATTCATGGTCGGTGTTTGGCTTTTTAGATTCGTGAATACAGATCTTAATTTGTTGTGGGCTTTATGACAGACTGCAATATCATACCTCTTCAGAGCATTTTTTAGTTTTTCTGAGAGTTCTTTTGTATATGGCAAAGGTAGAAAGTTAGTATTATTTTTTGTATACTGTTTTGTTGTTGATTATTATAGTTGTTATAGAACTTCTGTGTTCTGTCTTTTATCGTTTTTATTATGTCGTTTATTTTAAAGTTATTTTGCAATAAAATTGTTTTGACTTTATCTAGCACTTTTGGTCTTAATTCAGGCGAGGTTAATGATATCATTAACCTCGCCTGAATTAAGACCAAAAGTGCTAGATAAAGTCAAAACAATTTTATTGCAAAATAAGTCTGGTGGTCTGGCACACGTGCTGCAGGGAAGTCCCTAAAGCGCTACAGGAGCAACACGTGTGCAGAAAAAGCGATTCACGTTGTTCTTGAATCACTGTAAATTGTACTCGGTGGGAAATACAGTCCTGGGCAAATTATTCCAAAGGGATGATGTTCTCCACATAAAAGACTGCTTGAAAAGCGTTGTACGAGGCGTAACAAGCTGAACCTCATACGGATGTGAAGTATTAGTGCGACGTGTATTTCTAACATGCACCGCTCTGGGAGGAATTGAGCGGGCTATATCCTTCGAACACTTTCCGCGAAAATACTTGTAAAATAGGCTCAAGTCGCCAACCATTCTTCGATGTTCCAGCGAATCAAGTCCGCCGGTCAGTTCCGGGTCTCCAATCAGACGAACAGCTCTTCTCTGAATAGAATCCAACAAATGCAGTGTATGTTTGGGAGCGGAGCCCCAAACATGGGAGCAGTATCCCATAGTTGGTCGAATTCGAGCTTTGTAAAGAATTAACAGTTGTTGTGGAGTGTAAAGCTTTCTGGTTCGAAATAGTATTCCCAACTTTTGAAAAGCTCTCCTTGCTATGCCTGCAACATGTTCATGTCAAGACATATTTGCTACCAAATTAATGCCCAACAAACTGGGTGAGGATGCTAGAGGAATGGAGTGCCCCGACATAACTATGTCGGGTTCAGCAACGTTAACTTTTTTAGAAAAAACTGCCGCCTGGGTTTTTTAGCGTTAAATTCCACTTGGTTACTGTCACCCCAAGATAGAATTTCTTCCAGGTCTTTGTTAAGTTGAATAACTTCCTGCTGTCTGCGGATATTCGTCTGAGTAGCCGATGTTCGAGCGTTCAAAGTGAATGAAGAGATAAGCGTACTGTCATCTGCAAAGCTGTAGATTGGATTTCCAGTCTTTTTCAGCAGATCGTTAATGTACATAAGAAAGAGAGTAGGAGACAGTATGGAGCCTTGAGGCATACCGGCATTGATATTGAAGGTGTTAGAAAGAAATCCGTCGACTGCCACTTGTAAAGAACGGTCTCTGAGGAAACATGAGAGCCACAAACAAAACTCTTCAGACAAACCACAAGAGCGTAGCTTAGTCAACAGTCCATCGTGCCAAACACGGTCGAATACCTTGGATATGTCAAGAGCAACCGCTCGAGACTCTCCAAAGTGTTCATTTGAGTTGTTCCAAACATGTGTTACATAAGTCAGAAGATCTCCTGTTGAATTATGTTTACGAAAGCCATATTGGTCATCGTTAATAATGTTGAATCATTCAAAATATTTTGGAAGATGCTGATTGATAGCCCTTTCCATGACTTTCAATATTATTGAAAGCAGTGCGACTGGTCGGTAGTTATTTGGCAAGGTCTTCTTGCCTTTTTTAGGTATCAGCTGAACTGTGGCACATTTCCAGCAAGAAGGAACTAATCCCTTTCTATAGAATAGGTTGAAAAGTCTACAGAAAACTGGTGTTAGTTCCCTCGCACAGTTTTTGAGAACCATGGAGGTATTCCGTCAGCGCCAGAAGCTTTTTTGGTGTCTAGCTTCATTAAAATACGTTTTATGATTCGCTGTCTGAAGACAATATTGACTGCACTATGGGAATAGTAGGTGGCGTTTTTCCTTGGAAATCGACAGTAGAATATGAAGCAAAGAGTTCAGCCAACAAATTCGCTTTCTCAACAGAATGCAATAGAATTATCTGGCCGTGTGAGTGGTGGTATAGGAACTTTTTGTTCTGCATACATTTCATAAATTTTGCCGTGGATTAAGTCTTCTTGACAGGAATCAATACCTTTCGACACACCTTTGTCTTTTCGTGTTTTTTTTAGGCGCTGTCGAATTATTTACAATTTTCCAAACTGTACTTTCAGGGATGCTTGTTAAAGCTGATGTCTCCATCAATGAAAAGTACTTTTCGTGGCCTCGCTCCACTAACTTTAAATAAACACTTTTAACTATCACTTTTGCCTCAACGGGCAAACATTTGCGGCTTCTGATGGAAAGGGCTTCGGAAATTTTAAGACACTATTAAACTTACACACTATTTCAGTATAATACTGCAGATAAAATGAAGAATATTCTTTATATTTATAAACGCAAAGTAGCCAATAAAATGTTAGATTAAAAGGGAGGTATATATATATATATATATATATATATATATATATATATATATATATATATATATATATATATATATATATATATACACATATGTATATATATATATATATATATATATATATATATATATATATATATATATATATATATATATATATATATATACATATGTATATATATATATATATATATATATATATATATATATATATATATATATATATATATATATGTATATATATATGTATATATATATATATATATATATATATACATATATATATATATATATAATGCTTTAGCGGACAAAAACCGTGCTCTTTGCTCTTGCATCAAAACAACCATCGTCAAAAGCCAGGGAGTACCTGAGCGTGCTCTCTTTGAATCTCCAAACTAGAAGAACATGTATGATTTGCTCCATATCAGAGCTCGTCAGCAAGCCTGGGTAAAGAAGCAAATCGTAAACACTCAGTATCAATAGAAGAGATTTAAAAGGCATACCCCAACCCAAGTGTCAGTAGCCAACAAACCAAAGCAAAATGCATAGATCAAATAAGATTTAGTTCCTTTGTTGTTATAAGCGAATAAGATACTAATACATTTATTAAATAAATAGCGGTAACTGTAAAAATAGAGTAGTAATGCCACTATTAGATGTTTAGCCTTAACTTAAAAAAATAAGGATCACTGCTGACTCCGGTATAGATATGTGTTCAGCTTTTGATTTAAAAGTTTTGGTGGTTTCACACTGAATAACGTTGGCTACTGACACTTTTGGGTGAATGCCTTTGAAATCTCTCCTGCTGATACTGAATGCCTTGCCTTTTCATCCAGACTGGCTGACGTGCTCTGATATGGAACGAAACATGCATGTCCTAGTTTGGTGAATTAGAGATATGAAATAATAAAATATAAAATAAAATAATGTTGGCATGACTGAAATATACAGTAAACAGACAATGAAATAATAATAAAAAAATCTGTTCTAATCTACTAATCTTTCTTTATTAAATCCTTTGGCTATTAGCATCTAAAGCTCTTTCGTTTAAGGCTCGCCAAAAAAACTGCTACAGACTGTTGAGTATAACTGGTTTCTATAAGACTGAAGTTTTCTGGACTCCCCATGTACCCCAGTTAGGAATATTCCTTTCTGTTGAGTCCCCCCAAGAGACATAAAATCAATCAAAGCCAATGCTGTGATGTAAGAAAGCTCTCCAAGCTGAATCCATTTTTTTAAATTTACAAACATTCGATAAAATAGTATAGTATTCAGCCCTTCATCCAGGTAGATTCTACCGATCAGCACTTATAAACAACCAAAGTCTGCAGGGGGCATGTAGTCCCATATTCTGCCAGCTCATCTCAGGGTAAATTTTTCTTTTAGTTTTCCCGACTAATTTGGTCCAAACTTTATCACTAATAGTAATTTGCCACAATCAAATGTGCGCCACCAAATGTATTTTATTATGGGCTGGCCCTGTGGACTATTATAGCTGATCAAAGAGAAAAAAAATTACAAAAACAAGAATTATTAATATCTAGTCAAGTCCTGGTCAAAGTTACTTTCTGACTTAATACTTACTACTTAATAGTTAAAAAAAAGAAAGTCAGATAAACTGTTAGTTTGGTGATTTATTCTAAATTTAATTGTACTTAATTATTTATAAATATACAATGTCTGTGTTTTTTCGTAATATTTTCTCCTCTACTACACTACCACAAAAGCTTAATCCGACACACTGTAAGTGTTTTTGACTCTGGCGTCAAGCCTGAGTGCATTATGACAAGCTTACGTGAGTAGCAAAACAACGTGTCCCACCACTGTTTCCTTTGGAGAAAGGTTTACATCTCTTACGTTGTGGCTTGAAGATAATAAAAAACAAAAGTAAATATTCTGTGCGATTCTGACCACTCTCAGCTAGTGAAACACTATTTTTTCCGATACGGAATTGTGTTGACATCTACTTGGAAGTCAGAAAAAAAATCATACATTTTCACGTGAATTCTCATTGCGAAGATACGGAATTCTATCTGTAAATATGAATACTTATGACATAATTTCTATAACACATAAAAAATTACTAGAAAATAACAATATAGGAAAAATTTCTTTTTCAGAGCATGATAATTTAAAGTTTTTGGAGAATTAATCTGTATATAATTATTTACAATTTATTTTTAATTCTTTCACAATAATTTGCATTTTAATTTATTTGTTGAAAAATCTTTAGTTGAAAATTTAAAAACAGAAATTTTCAAATATTACTTATATTATTGTAATTTTATAGATCTTTATGGTGATATCTTAAATCAATTTGGCACAGAAGTATTTCATATGGGAGGTGATG
Organism: Pachyrhynchus sulphureomaculatus; assembly: GCA_019049505.1. NCBI lineage: Eukaryota > Metazoa > Arthropoda > Insecta > Coleoptera > Curculionidae > Pachyrhynchus > Pachyrhynchus sulphureomaculatus. The sequence goes on along the minus strand of CM032453.1, from coordinate 85,960,625 downwards.
AAGTTAATGTTAATTGCTGGAATAATACAAAAAATCTTACTGACTGGATGGTGAAAGAAAAGCAGTGGAATCTTACGTCTGAAGATTTTTACAGTAAATTATGGCCTTATTTTCAAAACGAAGCTTTAAGCAGGCTTTATAAAAAAGCTGGTAAAGAGATTCCTGTCATTTTATGGAGTAGTGACTTAACAGCTTTGGACAATGTGACTGACATTTTACACCCTACCAGATATATAATTCAAGTGTGGACTGATGACACTAGTGACACAGTTAAAACTCTCTTGGAAAAAAATTATTCGATTATATTAAGTAACTATGACGCACTCTATTTAGATTGTGGTTTTTCTGGATGGGTAACTGATGGAAATAATTGGTGTACACCTTACAAAGGATGGCAATTAATATACGACAATAAGCCGATAAACATTGCAGGTTTGTACTAGGTACTATAAACGTTATCCATGGATTGGGAAAAAATAATCAAAAAAATATTTTTTTCACTATAATTCAGTGTCAGTACTATCTTAATACAAAAATATACCTAAGTTAAAGTTAAAATTTACATTATATACATACGTAATAAACACGAAATATAGTCTAGATTTAATAACTACAAAACTTTGCTTCATAAACAATATATCATCTATAGGTAGGACTTTTGTTTTTACGGTAATTATAGAATTCTTGGAATATATTCTAGATTTAATAACCACAAAACTTTTGCTTTGTAAACAATCTATTATCTCTAGGTAAGACTTTTGTTTGCACGTTAATTCGACGAATTCTTTTATAGGACTGAAATAATACTCTATCCATTAAATACGTAATACTACTATTTCGCCAATCATCCTGTCGGCTTCTTCAGAGCTCGTTCCGAAAACTGACTTCTTCGGAATCTAGCACAAAACTGGGTTCATTACGCTTGCAGATGCTGTTTTATATTAGTGAACTAGCGGGGGATGGGGCGTTGCGGCGTGTCATGGATAATCTGTTCCCAGATTAGTAAGAGGTAAAGGCCAGACTTACGAATAAGGTTGTTAGGATATTTAGATATTTCAAAGGACTCCTCAATTATTTTAGAATAGAAAAAGGAATTTGTTACAAAGATCTTTAATTAGTCAAAACAAATGGAGTGTCCTATTTTATGCTGGTCTTCGGCAACCGCTGAAGTGGAAATGGTACCAATGATGTTCTTTAATTATAGTACATGTTTATCGACTTGTTTCCCCGATATAAGTTTTATTATACACGGGAATTTGTCAGCTACTGAATTTTCAAGGAAAATCATCTTATCTTTGACAGATATGAGATGTTATGAGAGTTTCGGGCACGTAGAAAATAATGTTATCAATTTGTTTCCATTAAATATTCAAAATGAGATCTGTGACGTTCTTAATGTATGAAAGGACTACAATCTGAAGAGACTAATCTGCTTGACTTTTAGTCTTGAAAGATGCCGGGGGAGACGTAGGTTTTTAAACGGAAGGTTTATTATATCGGTACAAAAATTGAATATTTATGTCTCGATTAAAGAGATTGTTGCTGAAAAAGTAATACAGCTCTGTGAACAAGAAAATTAATGCCTCAATATTTTTGAGCGGAATGGTGATGAGAGGAAGCATTTAAGTTAGAAGAGTTCAGGAACAAAATTCCCATATGAAAAAATGAGGCACCATGCATTTTTGGTGCTATTTCGTGTGTGTGTGTGTGTGAGAGAGAGAGAAAGTTTGTCTTGTTGTATATAACACATTTACTTGAAATAACCTAAAATGTTGAAAAAAAACTTTTTACTTTAAGTTGTCATATATATTTTATTGGTTTTAAAACAGTTTTTTTATAATAATCAAAATAACTAACACAACAATAGTAAATTAAAGGTAACTTTAATATTATATATATATATATATATATATATATATATATATATATATATATATATATATATATATACAGTAGAATCTCGATTATCTGAAATAATATGGACCAAAGTGATTTAAGATAATCGAAATTTCGGTTGATCCGAATTTTTTTACAAAACAGAAGTTTAGAATGAATACAACATTGCAGATTGACTTAAAAGCATTTATACGATATGTTATTACGTACATAGGTATTTATTAAAACAAAGAATAGAACAATTAGTTTACTTATTTTATGTATATGTACGGAAAATCAAAAATAGAACATTCTCAACTTTAATGTCTTAAAAATGAGGTAATTTTTAACTGCACTCTCGTTTTGCGTTAGTTCTGTTTTTGGCTACAATATGTCTCCAACGTTTGATAAGCAAAACGTCCGCGGCGGTTGCATTTTCTTGTTGTTCTACATAAGTTAACGCTAGGGCCTCTAGTCCTTCTGAATGTGACATTTTTACTGGAATATTGTCAGTGGCTTCTACTTCGTTATCATCATCGTAATCATTGTCTATTTTATTAGCATTTTTGCAAACACTTTTAATTAATTCTTGGTCAGTCATTTCATCTTCCACACTATCACTGTTTAAAGCATAACCATTCACAAACATCGGTTTCCGTAACACTTTCACATCCTCATATTCTTGTAATAATTTGATGTAAACTTTCATTATCTTCTGTTTTTGCCTCTGAGTAATGTCTCTCCTCTCTTGTGAAATCAATTTTGACCAAGATTTTTTCCAGAGTACTACTCTTTACTTGATTCCAGGATGCAGCTATCCAATATATAACATTTTTCAAATTTATCTTTTTTTAGACAATCAGTAAGATTGCCACCTTCATTTACTTTTTCTAAACATGCTCCAATAACAAACGCCTGTAATTGCGTTTTAAATTTCCAGTACACCCTGATCCATAGGCTGAATGAGAGAAGTTACAGCAGGAAGCAAAAACATTGCTTTTATTTCCCTACTTTCGAGTTACTCCGCACTTGGGTGAGTGGGGGCGTTATATAAAAACAGAATACATTTTCTAGGAATATCCATGTTCTTTTAAAGAAGGTTCCACTTTGGGAACAAAATCTCCAAAAAACCAGGTCTTTAAATAGAGTCGCGTTTATCCAGGCATTGTTTTGATTTTTATACAAAACAGGAAAAGCATTGCGACGAATATTCTTAAAAGGTTCGTGGATTTGCTGACTTACTAACACAGAATAATGGGAGTTTGTGTCTTCCAGAAGCATTACTGCATCCAAGAACAGTAATACGTTCTTTGCTACGTTTGTAACCAGGTACTCCAGCTTCCGTTTTTGAAGCTAAGGTATTTGACGGCAATATTTTGTATTTCAAGCCTGTTTCATCACAATTATAGATTTGGTCTGGTTGTAAACCATGTTCTTTCATAAGCTGCTCAAAATTCTCTGCAAATTTTTTTGCAGCAGATACATCAGCCGACAATCTTTCTCCACAAACTTTCAGTTGACGTACATCATGTCTATATTCCACCTATCTAGCCATTCATCACTTAGAAACATTTACAGGCGCTTCAATAACCGGCAACTCTTCGCTTAAACTCACTGCCTTATGTTTTAAAATTGTTCCTGAAATTGGTATTCCACGTTCTTGATTCTGTGTAAACCATAAAAATAAAGAATCATCCACTTTTTGGTATTCACCGCTTTTCATACTTTACGTGCCTGTGTGGGCGATGACAAAACACTACACCATTTTTCAAGTTTTTCGCGATTTTTTTCTCCACTCTGAAACAGTACTCACGGCTACAACTAAATCCTTTGCTATATTTTTAAGAAGTTCACCATTTATCTAAACGTTGAATTGCTTCATGTTTCTCTTTTAAGGTAATAACAACACGTTTACGCTTATTATTATGACGCTCCATTTTGTAAAATATCTACCAAAATGAAACTATTACCTCTGCGATAATAATAGACGTAATGAGTAATTTATAACACTCGTCGACTAACCAAAACAAAGACAGCGGTGAAATTCTAGACGTCGGGGGAGTCCCCGACGCGTTAAGGAAACCACTCATCGTCTGTTTCGAATAATGGGGATTTTTTCGTTTAATGGGAATACAATTTGCTTTTTAACAGTTTGTTTCGGATAAGCCGGATTTCAGATAATCGCAATTCGGATAATGGGGATTGTACTGTATACCTATATATATATATATATATATATATATATATATATATATATATATATATATATATATATATATATATACATATATATACATATATATATACATATATACATATATACATATATACATATATATATATATATTATATATATATATATATATATATATATATATATACATATATATATTTATACATATATGTATATATATATATATATATATACATATATAATATATATATATATATATATATATATATATATATATATATATATATATATATATATATATACATATATATATATATACATATAATGTATAATATATATATATATACATATATATAATATATATATATATATATATATATATATATATATATATTATATATATATATATACAGTAGAATCTCGATTATCCGAAATAATATGAACCCAAGTGATTTCAGATAATCGAAAATTCAGTTAATCCGATTTTTTTTATAAAATAGAAGTTTAGAATGAATACAACATTGCAGATTGACTTAACAGCATTAATACAAAATATGCTATTACGCACATAGGTATTTATTAAAACAAATAATAGAACAATACATTGTGGGTAGCATTCATAGACTACGAGAAGGTTTTCGACTCAAACGAAACATGGATAGTTCTAAATGCATCGAGCAATTTGCTGAATAGACCACCGTTACACAGAATTAATTGCTAACATCTATAAGAACGCCACATTTCAGGTATTTTAATTATCGAAATAATCAAATACGGTGTCCTGACTGCAATGCATATGTTAGAAGTAAAATACAACAAATGTCTTAACGAAGGACGAGTCTTCGAGGAATGGAATAATGTCCTAAATGCAGGGGTGCTCAAACGGTCGATCGCGATCGACAAGTCGATCGTGAGTGCTTTTTGAGTCGATCTCGAGAAAAAAATTCCGATATAGAACTATTCACAGATTTTGTTTTAGGTAACTAAAACACAATGTAATGAATAAACTACTAAAATTTATTCGATCCACAATTAGGCCAGAATAACCCCCTCATCACGTTCTTTTATCGTAATAACCCCCTGCTAGCGGCAAAAGGCGGCTTTATCAAAGGAACGCGCGGTACTTGTCAAAGAAAAGCCGCGTTTTTGATTGCAATACCTAAGCGTGGGAACTTAGAGAGGCATCATAAAACGGTTCATAAAAACTATGAAAAGGATTTTCCGTCACAGAGTGAATTAAGAAAACGAAAAGTACGTGATTTGATAACTTGTTTGAAAAAAGAACAAACCATGTTCACAAGACCAGCCAAACAATCAAAAGCTACAACGATCGCGTCATTTAAAATATCTCATATAGTGGCGAAACACAAGAAACCATTTGATGATGGATTGGTTGTGAAGGAAGCATTTATTGAAGCGGGTGAGACTTTATTTGGAGATTTTAAAAATAAAACAGAGATTATGTCCTGCTATTAGAGAACTTCAGTTATCTCGTCCGACTGTCACAAGGCGTGTTGAAGTCATGAGTCAGGACATGGCAGATAAACTAAAACATGATATCATGGAATGTACATACTTTTCCTTACAGTTCGACGAATCCACCGATATGACAGACACTGCCCAGCAGTGTATTTTTATTCGAATGGTATTCAATAACATGTCGGCTAAGGAAGAGTTTTTGACAATGATTCCTCTGAAAGGAAGGCCCGTGGCGAAGATATATATGACGTTTTCCTTTTTTCACAATTTTTGTAACAAACTACAAGCTACCAATATATAAACTAGTGTGCATTACAACCGATGGAGCACCAGCAATGACTGGAAACGAAAACGATTTTGTGGCATTGGTGTCGAGCTAATGATGATTTCCCTTCATTTTTCTCCTTCCATTGCATTATACATCAACAAGTTTTGTGTTCAAAAGTTCTAAACATGGAGGAGATTATGGGCATTGCAATAAAAATTGTGAATTTTCTATCCGTGCACGTAGCTTGCAACGACGGCTCTTCAAATTTCAGTTGGAAGATAGTGAGTCAGCTGAACACACTGATTTAGTTCTTCACACGGACGTCAGGTGGTTGAGTCGTGGAAAATTCCTAGAAAGGTTTCAAGAATTATTGCCCGAAATAACAGCTTTTATGGATGACACTCAGATGCTGAAAAACGGAAAATGGCTGACTGATTTGGCATTTTTTGACAGACATCACAATGCATTTAAACACCATTAATTTGGAGCTTCAAGTAAAAGGAAAAACTATTATTGAGATGATTAGCGCAATAAACGCATTCAAAAGTAAATTGCAACTTATGATAGATCGACTGAAAAGAAAGGATCTGAAAAATTTTCCGTCTTTGAAAGCAAGGATTCCTCAGTTGAATTATGATAATTATGAGGCAGAATTATCAAATATTTTGAGCCAATTCGAAATACGTTTTTTTATGATTTCAGTAAATTGGCAAATATCGCATCATTTATGAATTATCCTTTTTCGTGTAAAAACATTGAGGAATTAGATACTGAAATAGCAAGTCAGTTTAACATGGACTCATGTTCTGTTAAAAATGAGTTAGTGCAGATTATATCAGATATACATCTCAAAGCCACAGCATCTGATACAAAATTCTGGTGTTTTATATCTGAAGATAAATATCCGAATCTAAGGCAGATCGCCCTTCAACTGACGGCAATGTTTGGGTCAACTTACTTGTGCGAGTCCTGCATTTTCTGAAATGAAGATAATTAAGTCAAAATATCGCAATCGACTAACTGACGAACATATGTCATCATGCTTGCGATTAGCACTCACGGGTAATTACGTACCATCTTATGAAAAGTATTCTGAGGACATGCAGTGCCACGCTTCAACATCCAAAGTCACTCTTTAGTTAAGTTTAGACACTAGAACTCGTTTGTTTTGTAAGAACCAATAAACTCGCAATTTTGAATAATTATGAGTTTTTTCATTGACATTTTAGAGCAGACCTACACTTAGCTTGACTAAAAAAAAATGCATATTGTGCGAAAAAACTAATATCTATGCCACGATACACCCTACCTAGACGACAATCCTGCATCACACTTACTTGCAGCCTCTCAGAGTCGATCGATCGTAGTCTAACAATATTGAGGTAGATCCCAGCAGTTCAAGTTTGAGCACCCCTGTCCCCCCCCCCCCCCCCCCCCCCCCCCCCCCCCCCCCCCCCCCCCCCCCCCCCCCCCCCCAAATGATATTGTTGTTCAAAAAAGGCAACCAGGAATAATTAGACAGCCTATAAGTTTACTGTCAACCCTATATAACATATTTATAAAAATTGTAACGACTGGGCTAACAAATAAGTTGGAAGTTCACCAGCCAAAAGAGCAAGCAGAGTTTCGGGGAAGCTTCAGCACTTTGGACCACCTATAAGCTGTAAAAATGCTTATTGAGAGAAAACCAATGAGTGCAACATTATAGTGTGCATTCGTAGACTACGAAAAGGCTTTTCCGAACTCAATCGAAGCATAACAGTTCTAAATGCACTGAGCAATTGCTGAGTACACCACCGATACACAGAAATAATTGGTAACATCTATGAGAACGTCACATTTCAGGTATTGCTAGAAGAAAAAGCAAACAAAATTAAAAAACAAAAAGAGGAGTGCGACAAGGCGACTCAATATCACCTACATTGACTTTGGAGGAAATGTTCAAATAACTTATTGGGATATATTGATCAACGAAACCACCGAAGAGCTGCAAACAAATTCTGAACGAACTGAATCAAAACAAATTGAATGAATGATGAATGAAGATCAACATTGCCAAAACCAAATATACGACCAACGTTACAGGAAATAATACCCTAAACCCCAATTTGAGAATCGAGCAACAAAACAATAGAAAAAGTATGTATATCTAGGACAGCAAATTGAGATCGAAAATAATAAATTAAAAGATTTAAAAAGAATTATTTCGCTAGCTTGGTCTAGTTCCAGCAAATTACAAAAA
>CM032453.1:85926809-85952467 GCA_019049505.1 Pachyrhynchus sulphureomaculatus | reverse complement strand
AACACTATTTCGTGTTAGATTCCGTAAAAGTCTGTTCTCGGATCAAACTGTAAAGAAAAGCATAATTGTTTTCAGCCGACCCAGGAGAAATCCAGAAGAATTGTAATGCTCTGTAACTTGTGAAAGTTCCCTCTCAAAATTCATCTTAGCATTACTTATTTTATTATTAATCATTTTTTAAAACTTTAAGATGTAATTGGAATAGCTCTACCAACTTCCTGCAAATGCAAATCAACATTGAATCTACGTAAAATTAGTTCTAATTGTGGTTTCTCTTGCGTTTTTAAACTTTGTACCTTGATAACACATAGTTATTGCCTGCCTTATTACGAGTCTAATGATATGGGTCATTCATCATTTTATTTTTTGAGATTGTTTATTATTTTAAATGCTTCCCACAATTCAAGCACTTAGCCCTGGATACAACGAATTATATTTCTAAGAAAACACACAAAAAAAATTAAATTACTAAAGCCTACAAACGTGGAGAATATATTATTCGCGACGTTTGTGAAGTTTTAGGTTAGCAATAATTTTTTACCTCTTAAAAAAAAAAATTGTTGACTGCTTTAAGATATAATAAAAAACATTATAGCAAATACAACTTACCGGAAATAGCACTTCGATTAGGAATATATGATATTTACAAACTGTTGAGATAATAAAATGGAAACGGTTTTGCCTAAAAGTGGAAATATTATTAAAATCAAAAATAGTAGGAGAGAACATAGTATTGAAAAAATAATTAATAATAATAAAAATTTTAAAAACACATATAACCTATATATTAAATACGAAACTAAATTTACCTACTCCCCTAATTTAGTTGGAATATTTTTCGTAATACTACCTTTATCAGAAAATACAAAAATTATTAAATGAATGGTTTAAACTGAAGTCATAAAAAATATCAATTAGGTTCCCTTTCTACAATCTACGACGATGGATTGAAAAGTTCACGGCCTAGTCAAGAAAACAAGTAAAATACGTACAAAAATATTTTTTATTTTTTTCGAAGTAATCTCCACCTAGCTCTATGCACTTCTTCCACCTGCTTTCCAAAGCTTCCACACCTGTTTGAAAAAAAATTCCTCAAGGTGTTCAAAATACTGGTTAACTGCAGCTTCGACTTCTTCATTTGATAAAAATTTCTGGCCACCGAGGTGTTTTTTTAGGTTTGGAAACATATGAAAGTCCGAAGGTGCCAAATCAGGAGAATAAGCGGGTGGGGCAGCAATTCGAAACCACAATCACGAATTTGAGCCATAGACTCAACAGACGTGTGAACGCGAGCGTTGTCCTGGGCTTTTCCTGGGCGTTTCTCTTTAATTTCTTGACGTAAACGACGAAATAGGGTGCAATAGTAAGTCGAGTTTATTGTTTCGCTTTTCAGAAGGTAGTCCACCATAATAATACCTTTAGCATCTCAAAAAACTGACGCCCATCACTTTTCCAGCCGACAGAATTGCCTTCGCTTTCTTTAGGGTCAGTTAACCAGATTTTTTCCACTGCTTGGATTGTTGTTTTGACTCTGGAGTATAGTAGTGAACCCAGGTTTCGTAAATTGTCACAAATCTGTTAAGAAAATTTTGCGGATCAGCCTCAAACATCTCCAAACAGTCGCGAGAAATCGTGAGTCGAATTCCTTTTTGTTCAACTGAAAGCAATCTGGGGGCCCACTTAGCGGAAACCTTAGAAAATCCGAGTTCGTTGGCAATCATCTTTTGTGTTCGTTCATACGAGATGCCTATAGTATCTTCAATATCCCTGATAGTTAATATATGGTCTTTCAATATAAGATCACATACTGTGCCGATGTTTTCTTTAGTCCGTAGATATCGTGAGCCGTCCGGAGCGAGGTTCATCTTCGATGTTCTCTCCTCCACGTTTAAATTCTGCAACCCATTTTTTCACAGTGGTATATGATGGAGCAGATACCCTTAGTGTTGTTTTCATATCATCGTGCATCTCCTTTCATGTTAATCTTTTTTTAAACAGGTTCTTGATGACCGAACGTTGTTCTATTTTTTCCATTTTTCCAAAAAACGCTGCACTTGGTCTCACTAAACTCGTTCTAACCTAAAAACCACAAAATCTACAGCAACAAAATTTGACACTGTGACAACGAAAGAGAGTATAAACTTATTGAGGGTACTATAATAAAAATATTATAATTATTTTTTGGTGAGGGCCGCGAACTTTTCAATCTATCCTTGTATTTGGTTTTTTATTTTGTTTTCGTTTAAATATGATATATTACTTACAATATTAAATTTATATAAAAGTATATTCGCATTATTTTCTTTTAATACATTAAATCACGAACATCAGATTCAATTCCAGGAGAGATATACGTCCCGGTACCCCTAAAGACACAACCACTTTAATTCTTAAAAAAAAACATTTTACATTTCCTCCTGTATCTTAAAACTGATATGCAAACAATAATTATGATTCGTTATTACCTATAGATAACTATAAATATATTTCGACACTGATTATCGTTATATCGTTAATTTTTAAATTCACCTACACAACACACAATTCATCGCTACTTGATACTTCGATAACTAACGACATATCAAATAAAAATTCCCATTCCTACACGTGAGTACTAAATATTATACAAATTGTTTTGCTACGCTCTTTAAATGAATCACATACAAATAAAATTTAAGAAACACCTACTAACATTCACAACATTGACAACATGATATTTTAAATGTCGAGCCTGTGACAAATCTCAGTATTGGTACGACACTTTCTTTTTTACTTTTCTGGCATAAGAAAATATTGCATTCAAAAAAAAAATCACCCTTAAAATTTGTGCTTTTTTCACATTTTGGAGCTCCTAGATCACGAAAATCACCGTTTTCCGTCGATCTGACACGATAACTCTCGAACAAAATGAGATCAATTTCAAAAATTTGGCATAAATATAACACTGCAGAAGGGATGAAACTTCCAATTTTAAGCGATATCGTTTCAGGAAAAAGGAATGAAAGTGGTGGGTGTCCGTATATTCTCTATGGTTTTAATTGTATTTTTTGTTAGGGGAATAGATAAATTTTATGTATAATTGATTATAATAAAACTACAAGGGTTTGGAGAAATAGGTGAAGAGGTTAAAGGGGTTGCTTATAATGAAATATATATATATATATATATATATATATATAATATATATATATATATATATATATATATATATATATATATATTTATACATATATATAACAATCCTAAGTTTAACTGCTGGGAAACACCCTTATAAGGAGAAGAGATGAGCAATCAAAGATCTAAAGGCTCTAGTATCTGCTTTTTATTTTTATTATCGAAGCTTTCGCTGCCTAATGGTAGCTTCTTCTCTTCTGGATTCTAAAAATGCAAACCAGGTACAGAAAATAAACTAAAACGTTCGTTTTTTTTAAAATGTGATTAAATGAATTGTACGACTGAATGTGAAATTACTTACAAAAATTTAGCAGTTAGTTCATCTCTGGTGAAAACAATGAAAATTTGCATTTTTGTTGGCCAGGTAGTATGAATGACTACACAAAACATGATTAAAAGACACTTAGAGAGTTACACAAATATTGAAAATAAAACTTTGTCAATAAACATTAGTTAAAAACACTTTTTGAAGACAGAAACACAACTGCAAGAAACCATGATGTTGAAATGGTACTCCATTTTAAAATTTTTGACGTCGAGTTTAGTAACTATTTAGTGATATTTGGGTCCGAACCGGACCGGAGTTACTAAACTCGACGTCAAAAATTTTAAAATGGAATACCATTTCAACATCATGGTTTCTTGCAGTTGTGTTTCTGTCTTCAAAAAGTGTTTTTAACTAATGTTTATTGACAAAGTTTTATTTTCAATATTTGTGTAACTCTCTAAGTGTATTTTAATCATGTTTTGTGTAATCATTCATACTACCTGGCCAACAAAAATTTCATTGTCTTCACCAGAGATGAACTAACTGCTAAATTTTTGTAAGTAATTTCACATTCAGTCGTACAATTCATTTAATCACATTTAAAAAAAAACGAACGTTTTAGTTTATTTTCTGTACCTGGTTTGCATTTTTAGAATCCAGAAGAAGCTACCATTAGGCAGCGAAAGCTCGATAATAAAAATAAAAAGCAGATACTAGAGCCTTTAGATCTTTGATTGCTCATCTCTTCTCCTTATAAGGGCGTTTCCCAGCAGTTAAACTTAGGATTGTTTGTTGCCAGTGCCCTGTTACTGTCCTTCCTCTTTCTATATATATATATATATATATAATATATATATATATATATATATATATATATATATATATATATATATATATATATATATATATATATGAGGCTATGAGCGCAATAGTGGCCTAACCCACAAAACTATTTTTCCTTATTATTCTATTGTAAGTAGTCCAAAATTACAATAGCAATTATTTATGACAGAAAAACAAAATTGTTGATTATCAGAACTTATTACTGAGAAAAATTTGCAAAAAAATATTACAAAAAAAGAAGTTGCATTTATCTCCAATAGGGATGCTTGCTTGGGGGTTAGGCCACTATTGCGCTCATAGCCTCATATATATATATATATATATTATATATATATATATTATATATATATATATATATATATATAATATTTCATTATATCTCCTATTCAGGGTTCTTGGAGTCGAGGAATCCGAGAATTAAGTTATTTTTGTTTTACTCTTAATTTTACAAGAAAAAGTAAGGGGTCGGTAAATATTATACAGGTTCAATAGTTTGAAGAACAGTTTGTCCAGGTCTTTTGTTAAAATAACGGACAAATTTTAAGTGCGTTATATGTAGTTAAATATATAAAGGGCTCAAGCGGTGGGGACGGAGGTTGGCTGGTAGGGTTGCTTGATATATATGTTATTTTCAGAGTTCTTGGAAATTAAGTTTTTATTTATTAGTTGCAATGTTAATAGGTAACGGTAGTGAACGGGGTAAGGGCATTTAATATTATGTAGTTTTAAAAGTATTATAGTTTTTTCTAGTTTTTGGTTAAATAATGAACAATTTTTAAGCATAATTGTTCACAGTAAATTGTAAAGAAGTTAAACGGATTGGCAAGTGAGTTGAGCGAAGGTGTTTCGTATTTATCCCGTTATTGATCTTTTAATTGTTCTTGAAGTCAATAAATTATGTATTATGTTCTTTTTTCATTACTTTCAACCTTAGGAGACGTATAGGGTTAGAGAGGTAAAAGTAGTTAAATATTGTACAGTTTTAATAACATGACGTAAATTTTTTTTTTGGTTTTTGTTTGATTGATACATAAATGTATAATACAAAATAGCAAAACAGATACTGCGTTAAAAGGATGTGGGTAGGGATTAGAGGAGTGCCTTTATGCATACCGTATATACGTCCTTTCTTTGAGTTTGGAGACGAATCTGAAAATTTTCTGAGAGGAGGGAAGAGTAAAAATGGTGAGGATTGTTAAATATTATATAGTTTTAATAATATTAAAAAGCATTTTCTGGTTGTTGATTAGGATGTTAGTATCATTGTTTGTATTAAAAAATATATGGTGTTCAAGAGATGGAGTGAGGGGTTAGAAGGGTGCGTGCGTATACATATATCCGAATACATCTCTTTTAGGGTTCTTAAAGTCTACGATCTGATAATAATATTCTTTATCACAATTTCTCTAATAAAAGTCCTTATCTTATTTTTAATTATTATTATATAAAGTACCCAGTTGTAATGATTGGATTAAGTTATTCTTTGGTGTGAGAAAATCAAATCCAGTGTTATTTGGGAACTGCGTGCAAGGGAAGTACTGAGTAAATCACTTTACCAATTTTTTTTATTTTATTTACAATTCTTGTTTCAACAAGAATTCATACGATACACATGTATCGTGAGGCCTACTTGCTGATACATGCTATAAAAGGGATTAATACTAAGTAGAATTAATAATTAATTATGACATTAACTAAAAATGTGTAAAAAAAATTGAGTTTATAGTACTTCCCAACCGGTTAGATCGTGACCCACAAGGGGGTCGTCTTGGCTTTTTTGAGAGGTCGCCCGAATATCAATTTTAAAAACCAAAATTCAATTTTAAAATTTAAAAGTAGTTGTCAAAATGTTAATAATTTATTTATATTTGGCAATACACAAGATATGCGACATAATCTGTGGACGGCCGGCGCACGCACCTCACCCGCAAGTTTAACTTTCAAATGTAAATATAAGTGCACTGATAAATTGTCGCGCTCAGTAAACTTGTTACCTGTGTTAAATTGTTACAGTGTTCTTTTTATTGTTTGTATATAAATAGTTCGTTGTTAGTTAGTATCTTGTTTAATTCGAAAAACGGTACACTATCAAACCCTGTTTATTAAATTCGGTTAAACTAATTCTTGGAGAAGCGAGTGAGATTAAAATGCGTAATATATCCTTGTCCAACAACAGAATCCAGAGACGCATTTCAAACATGTCCATAGACGTAATGGATCAAATTTTATTTAAAATAAAGGCATCTCCTCTCTTTTGCTTTTAACTTGATGAGTCTAACAATGTTAGTTCATGTTCCCAGTTACTCGTTTTCGCAAGATATATTCACTTGGAGGGCATCAAAGAAGAGTTTCTGTTTTGTAAAGCACTAAATACTACTACGAAAGGTGAAGATAAGAAGTTCAATCTTTAAGTAATGACTTACATTGGAAAAAACTTGTGTGGAGTATGTACCGATGGAGCACCAGCTATGCATGGATCGAGGTCGGGCTTTCAGTCAAAAATTAAAGAGCTTGCACGCCAACAAAGGGACTGTACCGCATGATTCATCAATTTGCCCTTGCTACCAAGATTCTTCCAAAGCTTTTTGCAAAAATTGCTCAACTCTTTGGTGACTATTGTCAATTATATAAAATTTAGTGCTTTCAATTCTCGTCTGTTCAAAGAACTATGCAAAAAACATGAACTCGGACCACAAATGTCTTCTTTTCTATACTGCTGTTCGTTGATTATCAAAGGAAATGTTAGCCGAGTCTTTGTATTAAAAATGAAATAAAACACTTCTTAGAAATGAAAGGAAAACATGAGTTTATGACACATTTTAATAATAAGACCTGGATCCAAAGAGTAGCTTATTTATCATGATATCTTAGATCAGCTAAACAAACTGAATTTAAAACTGCAGGGTAAGAAAACGCACATTATTCACTTTAGAGATAATATCCAGGCGTTCGTATTAAAGCTACAAAACTGGCTCTGTAAAGTAAATCTTGGACACTTTACCATCTTTGAACACCTTTTGCACCAAGACTGAAGAATCGGAGGCGGGAATTGTAGATAATCTAAGAGAGGAAATTAATAACGACCTTCAAGCCCTTGAATTTGATATAACCTTATTTCCCCGGAGATCTCTAAACAAGAAGCTGCATTAGTACGAAACCCATTTTGTGTATCTTTGGATGTTACCGACATTCTCAATGAAGTACAGGATGAATTTTTGAAGCTGCGAAATAACTCCTCAGCGCATGATTTATTTCAGAAAAAATAGTTACTTTAATTTTGGTGTGCTATGCGTTATTCGTATCATAAAGCTTCCATGCTTTCATTTAGAATATTAGTGCCATTTGAATCTACTTACCTCTGCTTTCAACTCTTTTGCAAATCAAGACAAAAGCCAGGAATAAGTTGGATGTTCAAGATGACATGAGATTAGCCTTGACCAAAACTCAACCAACACTTGTTAAGCAGATGCAAACTCATCACATTAAACATTAATACTTAATAATTAATATTTTATAAAATATATCACTGTTAAATCCTTTTCAAGCCTTTATTTTTTGTTTTATTGATCCAGTATGGCAGATGAGAAAGAGGGAGTCGCAAACAAAAAATCTAAAAAGGGTCACGATTAAAAAAGGTTGGGAACCACGGACCTAAATAAAGAAGTTCTTCCTTTTTTGTCGCTACTTATACAAAATATTGTATGACTTGTATACAATAACACAAAGGGGACAGTGAACTTTATTATAAAAAATGACGTATGTAAACTCCATTTTATAAAAATCATCAAAGAGAAAAAAGTCAAAACCCGACTTACACATACAGAAAGCTTTTGAGTGATAATTATGTTTACTTTCTAAATTCTCACCAGATCACGTTATTTGTATTGTTTAACGATTTTATTTTCGAGAATATTATGTACCTAATTGACCATTATTTTCTTTTTATATTCAGGTAACAGAACGAATCAAGTTTTAGGAGGAGAAAAAACAGCTTTATGGACAGAACAATCAGATTCTAGTTCCATCGATAGCCGTCTGTGGCCTAGAGCTGCCGCATTTGCTGAAACCTTGTGGACCAATCCATTAACTAACTGGACTGATGCTGAAGAAAGAATTTTGCTACACAGAGAACGTTTGGTTAGTCTTGGTATCAATTCCGATGCGATAGAGCCTGAATGGTGTTTACGAAATCAGCAGAATTGTCCTTTATACGGAAAATTAAATAAATAGTATATCATAGATCGATTATTTTTAAAGTTGTCTAAGTTTTTAAAATTTATAATTAAAACAAATATTTGAAATTTAGAATTTTACATAATTTTCAAGAGTAAATACTAAATCAGAACTTAAGTTTGTAGAATTCTATTATTTTAAATGGAGTAGATTGTATAATATTAAAGTCTTTGTGTTTGTTTTTCGGAGGTAATCTCTAAAACTACCAATCTGATTAAAAAAAAGGTAGCCTGGACTTTTGGGGTGAACCTAGGCTATATTTTATAAGGTTGTGACAAAGGGAGCTGACATGGTGGGGAAAGAAACTTGTCACGAGCGAGCGGAGGGCGACTCACTCGTGGCGTGGTGGGAAACGGCGATAGACAGACTAGGGCTAGAGGGGTGTTGTGTTTGTCTTGCACTTGCAGTGCCAGTCTATATTGTGATTTTTTCTCGAAGTTTAGTGACACGATGATTTGATGTTATGTTTCTGAAGACGAAAAGGTTTATTGTTTTGTTATTCGTGGTTTTAAGATTCTTTCATTCGTTCTTTTTGTAGGCACATTGTAGGTACTTTGTTGGTGTCAATAGGTAGTAAATAACAATAAAAACTTTATTTATTGTTATTAGTGTATTTTTGTTCAATAAGTACTTAATAGTGTGAGATTCATTTAGGTGACAAATATTATTTAAGTAATTTTCCTTAATTTAGGTATACCTACCTACTTTATTTAATTTTGAGTTTTCTACTATTTACTAAGTGTGTTCTGAAATATCTACTAAAAATTGTGTGCAATTATTGGTTTTTCTTTCAGAATTTCAGTTTGAGGTATGTGATCAATTGTTTAATTACACAGGTATACAAAAAATTTTTTCTGTCTTTTAAATGAGATACGTGTTTTCTTAAAAAAAAAGTTTAAGGTGAATCCAAAAAAAAAAAAACATAAAAAAAAGACATCCATCGTGAGGAGGAACAAACTTAAATTGGCCAGAAAACTATTAAAAAATGAAAAAAAAATCATTTTAACTAATAGAAAACATAAAAGAAAATCAAATATTCCGTCATTTGAAGACAAATTGAAAAAAACCAAAAGAGAAAAGAAAAAGTTATGCCTAGTAAATAAAAAATTCTAATAAAAAAAAACGAAAAAAAAAAAGAAAATTGAAAACAGCATTTATAAACGAAAGATTGAATTATAATTATATATATAAAACAGTTAAAATAGATAGTAGATAAGTAAACAAATCACTCACACACGCATACTCAAATAGTCACACATTCACTCACTCGCATATCATCATACTCAATCACTGACTTACCAACTGACACACTCACTCACGCGCTCGCTCAGTCACTCACACACTCACTCATTTACATACTTCCATACTCACATCTCACTTTAAGACTGACTCACTCACTGACTCGCTTACTCACTCGCTCGCTCAGTCATTCACACACTCACTTATTTGTATGCCCCCACTAACTCACTCATTCACTTCTACACTCACTAGCTCACTCACTCACTACCTCACACACCCACTCACATTCCCCCATATTCACTCAATCAATCTTTCCACAAAATTGACGTCTAAAACTTTCAAGGGATGTAGATTAGATTGCAACCTTTTGTTCATAAATAGTAAACGGATATTTTTTTTTAACACTAAATACTATTCCTCATGTCCTGATATCAAATTCAAATTTGAAAACTTAAAAAACTACTAGAAATGCTAGTTTTGTTCGAAAAACAAATTTTTGTTTAGCTGTTGCATTTTAATTACTTAAAAAGCATTTTCCCAACCACATAGCACCTTTGTAAGGGTTTAAAGCGGGCTTTTCGGTGAAACTGAACATAAAACTATATTTTTGATGTCAAGTCAGGATTAAGAACTTCAAAAAATACTGAAAATCATAGTTTTTATTCAATATTAATAAAAATTAAAAACAATTTTTTTAACTTAGCCTGGCACATATTTATTTTAAACAACATTTTGCTACATACGTTAAAGGTGGTGTATGCGTGCTTTTTTATTAAACATGAACACTAAAACCTAATATTTTTAAGTTTTCATGATAAATGTAGATTCACAACATTTAAAGTTGTCTGAAATAATGGTTTTATTCCATTATTTTAATGATTATACAGTTTTATATTATTAAAACGTATTATTTTCAATTTAATAGTTTTCTGGCAACTTTAAGTGTGTTTTCTGAAAAAATCTTAGGGTGGATGTCTTTTTTTTCTGATTATTTTGGATTCAGCATAAAAAAATACTTAAGAAAACACGTGTCTCACTTAAAAGAGAATATTTTTTGTATACCTGTGTTATTATTAAGTAGTTTTTAGTGTTCCGTATTAAACACTTTTGGGATTACTTCGGTGTCCATGCGTCTGTCAGCCACACCCAATTTTCTCCGAAACTATTTGACATATAAAGTTGACATTTGGAGTAAATATAGGAAATGATATCGCAAGAGCCTCGTAGTTTTAAAAGTTAAATTTTGATTTAAGGGGTCAGTTCTGGGAGGTGAAATCGAAAGTGAAAAGAAACATTTTTTATCGAGTCATCGAGTGGAGTGGCAAAGCCTGTAAAAACACGAATTCAAAAATATTAATGGTGTAATACTTGCGCATATTTTTCTTTGTATAATGTTTAAAAAATAGCCAAAGATCGTTATCCTCCCACCCCTGTCTCGGAAAGTACTGACCGAAAAATTTTTTAAAAATCCTAAAATAGTTTTCATGAAGTGTAGTTTAGCGAAAATTATCATGACTTCATTACGTTTTATAAATTATCTGGTCTTAAAAAAATAATAGTATAGTTTTCGGTACATTATCATTACCGCGTCGCGCGTAGCTGTAACCGAGAAACAATAATTTTATTTTATCTGTTTATAATTAAACAAATAAATAGGTAGTAAATATTTGTTTTACATTTTTACTACTAGAGTCTATATTGAGTTAAATTGATTTATTAGGTATTAAGTAGCTAAGATGCTACAACTGTTGACTAAGAAAAAAACGTGAAAATACGTATTGAATCTTAAGATATACACACATCAGGGACCTAATTAACTTAGCCTAGGTAAGAATTGCATTTTATTTTAAAGGCAATTAACGGTCAAGTGCAAGTCCAACTTGCACTTGACCGTGTTTTTTTTTAACTTTTAGAAAACTATGGATGTGCGGCTGCTGTTAAAGATTAAGTAGTATCTAAAGCCGCGTTTCTCAACCTTTCAGTATTTGCGACCCAATTTTCAAACATAATTTTCATCACGCCTCCCCCTTCTCATACAAAACAATGCATGCAATAATAATGTATTTTCATTATTTTGATGCTAAAGCTACACATGACCTTAAATACAAACCTTACAAACTACCAAGAATAAGTAAATTTATTCATATTTGGCAACATATATCTGCTGCGTTGACAAAACTAGAATCCATGCCTCTCTATTGCTCTCTGTCACGTCCACCATATCGGTAGCGGCTTCGCAAGAAGTTCCAAGTTGTCTCGAACATTCGGAAGGTCTGCCCAAAAGTGTATAAATGCTGCACCTCGTTCAATTACAGCCCGTCTTAGTCGAGTTTATCCTTCTACTGCTATCGGATTTATCATGAATGTGTATGTTGTAATTTACGTGTTAATTGAAATTCAAGTTATTAAGTATTCACGGCAGTAAATTTATACAGAATCATGGATAAATTTTTAAGTGAGCGTAAGCGAGCATTAGACGATAGTGAAGCATCAACAAGTGCACAGACGAGCGTGGTTCCGAAAATAAAATCAAGAAAATATTCTCAAGAATACTTAAATTTAGAGTTTACCAGTACTGAAGTAAATGAAGAAGAAAGGCCCCTGTGTGTTATTTGCTCAAAGATCTTGGCAGCATGAAACCAAATAAACTTAAACGACATTTGGAAACGCTTCATAGTAAGTACCTTAACAAACACCCAGAATTCTTCGAATTAATATTAAAATCATATGTAAAACAGAAACCATTTTTTTTAAAAAACTTTGTCTGTGAATGAAAAAGCTTTACTTGCCTCTTACAAAGTTTCATATAAAATAGCTAGATGTAAAAAGCCTCACACCATTGGTGAAGAGCTTGTTTTGCCAGCAGCAATTGAGACTGTAGAAACTATGTTTGGAGATAATTTTGTCAAACAATTGCTATCCATACCTATATCAAATGATACTGCTGCTCGTCGAATTGGTGATATAGCTGAAGATGTACAGCATGAGCTTTTCGGGAAGTTGCGTGACAAATTGTTTTCAATTCAGCTTGATAAGGCAACAGATAGCAATAAAGATGCTGATTTTATTGCCTATGTTCGATTTTGTGATGGTATGTCAGCAGTAGAAGAACTATTTTTCTGCAAACCAATAGAACTCAAAGCAACATCACTCGCATTATTTGCTATCTTAAATGAGTTTATAAACGAGGCAAATATAGAGTGATATAGAGTGGAAAAATTGCGTCAGAATATGTACCAATGGTGCTCATTCAATGTCTGGAAGATTTCAAAGTGTACAGGCACTTGTGAAACAAAAATCTCCACTGTGTGTGTGGACACATTGTATGATCCACTGAGAAGCTCTGGCTTCCAAAGAAATGAGTCCTGCTCTGAATATTGTGCTCACTACAGTTGTAACCGTAGTAAATTATATTAAAATGAGACTCCTAAAATCTAGAATTTTTTGTGCACTTTGTAAAGACATGGGTGCCGAACATTCAACGTTACTATTTTATTGCGAGGCAAGATGGTTATCACGTGGGAAATGTTTGCAACGTGTTTATGAATTAAGAAATGAAATCGCCATTTTTTCTAGAAGAGGAAAACCGACCGGAAGCCGAGAAAGTTTTCAGATAGTTTATTTGTGATGAAATTGAGCTATTGGTCGATATATTGGAGAAACTAAATACCTTAAATCTTCAACTCCAAGGAACAAATACACGTATATTCGATACAAGTGATAAAATTAATGCTTTTTGTAGAAAATTGGAATTGTGGAGCAGAAATGTAAAGCAAAATAATCTAGAAATGTTTTGCAAATGTGGGTGAATGTGTTAAAATGTACAAGGCTGAAAAACAACATGTGAAAGTTGTTTTACTAACCATTGAAAATCATCTAGCCATTATTGACAAAGAATTTTAAAAAGTATTTTCTTACTGACGACAACTTGGTAGCAAGTTACGAGTGGATTAGGGATCCATTTCAAAATACTCCCGAAGGACTCTCGAGTTCCGAAGAAGAGATCTTCATAGACTACAGGGCAACTGGCGAAATCAAAAGACAATTTAATACGGAATCACTCTGAATTTTGGGCAGGGGTGAACGATGAGTTTCCTGCACTGAAAACAAGAGCATATCGTATACTATTACCATTTTCAACATCCTACCTTTCCGAAGCCGGATTTTCTGCGATGGCTGCTTTGAAAACAAAATATAGATCTCAACTAAATATAGAAAAAGAACTCAGAGAATCTTTGCTCTGCAAAACAGGCCCAAGGAGTCACTAATAATTATTAAACTTGTTTTTAATTAAGTATTGATATGTTAATTATTAGGTAAATACATTGTGCAGTACTAATACAATCCTATTTATTATATCAGTGTAAATGTGTATTTTATTTTTTATTATGTCAGAATGTATTTTGTTTTGCTTTCCTTTCAATAAATTATATTAAATGTTTTTAATGAATGTTTTTAAATAAAAATTTCTTTCGATACGCTCGCGCCCCCTTAATAGTGTAATCACGCCCCCCTAGTGGGGCGCGCCCCAGAGATTGAGAAACGCTGATTTAAAGACAACATTATTCCTACAAGAGACAAATCAAGCAGAGGTGTGTCAATAATAATAAATAGACAACTCCAAAACAAATTAGCAAGTTGGGAAACGATAAATGAACGAATGGTCACCGCTAACTTGAACATAAAAGGACACACAAAATAACAGTGGTCGGTGTATATGGCCCCAATGAAGACTCCCCAGCCCTAGAAAAAGACCTATTCTACAACAGCTAGAAGATGTTTCTTATCAAGGATGGTGATCAACGTAAATGCTTTCTTTTAGGCGACTTTAATATCCGAACTGGAAGAAAGATACATGACAACGTCATTGGAAGACATGGGGTAGGGGTAGTCAATGAAAATGATCAAAGATTCATAAAAACTTGTGAACAACAGAGTCGGCGTATCTTGAACGGATTTTACCAATATAAAGACATTCATAAATATACCTGGTATCAAGGGACAAAAAGAGTAAAATCTATAATTGATAACATTGTCATAAAACAAGACTCCAAATGAAGAGTTCAAGATATAAGAGACTACAGGGGAGCGGAGTGCGGCTCAGACCATTACTTAGTAAAAGTCGTATCTCCACATCATTTAAATCCAATAGAGATGAAGTTGACGAGCCACCTTATGAAGAAGAACAAATACAACAAATTAGGTACAACGTGAATAGCCTACACCAACGGATTATATAATTACTTTACAAAAACCGTTTGAACGAAAAATTCAATAAAGCGTACCATAAATTCGAGATCGAACCGATATACGAACACATACTAAAAAGCACTACACTTAGCTGCGTAAGAGGCCTTGGGACTGAAACAGAAAGCAACACGATATAAAGGACAGTTCACCTCGAACGACGAAATGGAAAAACAAAAAAGGAAAAAAACAACAAGCATATGATAAGTGGTTGAACACAAAAGACAACAACAACAAGATAACATACAGACAAGAGCTAGCAAAATTCAAAGATTGATCATCCAGACACAGAAATTTCATGCTATCAACATGAACTACTGGCGAAGATCGGCTGGTGTATCAAGAATGGACAGAATCAGAATGAAAGAATAAGAGAAATCATGAAGATAACGAGAACAATAGACGATTCAACAAAAACAATTAGTCTGGTACGGGCACATAGAAAGAATGACAGAACAGCGCATCCAAAAACTAGTTTTAAAATGGACACCTCTAGAAAGAAGAAAAAGGGGAAGGCCGAAAACAACCTGGATTGGCGGAATCTAGAAACTTAGGACCAGGAGATTGGAAAGATAGAAGTTGGCGACTGGGAACCGGAAGGCGTAGAACTCTATATATATATATATATATATAATATATATATATATATATATATATATATATATATATATATATATATATATATATATATATAATTTAAAAATACTAATGTATCAAAAATATTCATTTAAATAAATTTATCAATAATTTATAATAGTATATTATCTAATTTAAAAAATTTAAACTGTAGTAATTTTAAGCATAATTTTAAAAATTATCTACGCAGGACGGGATAAGAGAAACTATTAATCAAATTCTCACGTATTTGTACCGACTAGAATGTTAGTATCAGTTTTGATTTCTTAGTTAAGTTATTAAAATTCTCTTGCATGTTTTTATTTTTATTATTGCTATTTCATACACCAGCCCTTTACTATGATTCATCATCATTGTCATCATCATTGTCATCATCAGCACCTTATACTGTCCACTGCTAGACGAAAGTCTCCCTTAAGTCTTGCCACTTTTTTCTGTTCTAGGCTGCTTGTACCAAATTTCCAGCAACTCTTTTCAAATCCTCAATCCACCGACTTACTTGGTGGTCTACCTCTACTCCGATTGGCTTCGGATGTTGATCGCTACTCTATAATTCTCTTTGTCCATCGCCCATCTTTAAACCTAGCAACATGCCCAGCCCCGTTCCATTAAGATGTAGAATGAATTTGACTGCGACTTGTATCCGCGTTCTCTTTCCGATAGTGTGATTTGGGATGTGATCTTTAAGAATAACGCCTAACATTGACCTATCCATCTTTCGTTGCATGACACATATTTTATTGATGTTTTTCTTCGTCACTGTGAGAATATCCGCTCCGTACGTTAAGAACGGGGAGTATGCATCTGCCAAGTACTTTTCTTTTTAAACACATAGGAAGATTAGATTTGAATACATAGGCCAGTTTGCCATATGCAGCCCAGGAGAGACCTATTTGCCGCTGAATTTCATGTGTTTGGTTATGTCGTCCTATGCTCATTTCATGTCCTAGGTATTTATATTGGTGCACTTGCTCTATCTCTACGTTATTCAGTTTTATAGTGTCGCTTAATATAAGATTTGTCATAAACTGTATCTTGGATAGATTGATTTTTAGTCCAACCTTTCCTGAAGTTTCCGGAAGCATGTGTAGCATAGTTTGCGCTTCTTGTATTTTGTCTGTTATTAAGACAATGTCGTCAATGTTAAGTCCCATTCTTTCCCAGTTTATTGATTTTAGAATACTTTCTAGCAGTGTTACGGAAAGCTTGGGTATGAGCGTATCACCCTGCCGCACTCCTCTTTCGATTTGAAATTTGCTGGTGGATTGATTAGTTTGTGTTTTAACATGAGCGGTGGCATTTTGATATATGTAGTTAATTACATTAGAGTATCAATGATCAATATGACACTCAGCAAGCGCTTCCAAAAGTATCTGCTGATTTACAAAATCCTTTTTTGGAAGTCCACAAATATGAGTACAAGAGGCTTATTATATTCTATATATAGAATATTCGGCTACTCAGACGAATATCCGCAGACATCAGGAAGTCATTCAACTTAACAAAGACCTGGAAGAAATTCTATCTTGGGGTGACAGTAACCAAGTGGAATTTAACGCTACAAAAACCCAGGCGGCAGTTTTTTTCTAAAAAAGTTAACGTTGCTGAACCCGACATAGTTATGTCGGGGCACTCCATTCCTCTAACATCGTCACTCAATTTGTTGGGCGTTAATTTGGGAGCAAATATGTCCTGGCATGAACATGTTGCAGGCATAGCAAGGAGAGCTTCTCAAAAGTTGGGAATATTATTTCGAACCAGAAAGCTTTACACTCCACAACAACTGTTAATTCTTTACAAAGCTCAAATTCGACCAACTATGGAATACTGCTCCCATGTTTGGAGCTACGCTCCCAAACATACACTGCATTTGTTGGATTCTATTCAGAGAAGAGCTGTTCGTCTGATTGGAGACCCGGAACTGACCGTCGGCCTTGATTCGCTGGAACATCGAAGAACGGTTGGCGACTTGAGCCTATTCTACAAGTACTTTCATGGAAAGTGTTCGAAGGATGTGGCCCGCTTAATTCCTCCCAGAGCGGTGCATGTTAGAAGTACACGTTGCGCTAATTCTTCACATCCGTATGAGGTTCAGCTTGTTACTCCGCGTACAACGCTTTTCATGCAGTCTTTTATATGGAGAACATCATCCCAGGACTGTGTTTCCCACCGAGTACAATCTACAGCGATTCAAGAACAACGTGAATCGCTTTCTCCGCACACGTGTCGCTCCTGTAGCGCTTTAGGGACTTCCCTGTAGCATGTGTGCTAGACCCATAAAAAAAAATTACTATGATTACTGTCTGAAAAAAACAACTCAAGGTTCATCAGACAATGATGCTCACGCCTCATGTCCATTCGGTAAGTGATCATCTACCTGGAAAATCTGACAAAAATACGGATAACTGCCTTCAGTATCATCCTTGCAAATGAATCAGCAGCAACACGGCAAGTCGGTATTTTCTTCGGGTTTTCTAAAAACGTGTTCTTAATTCCTCCTGAAGCTTGTATGACTAGGACCGCCATTGTTAAATTTTTAAAAATCTTGGAAATGGAGCGTGAGGCTAGTCGTTAAAATATTTGTATTTGATTGCTATATTTGTTTCATCACGGGCCGACAAGCCAATGACGAGAATCTTACCGTATTAACCCCACATCCTTACAATGTTATCTAAAACAGTTCATGATGGGGCTTTTCGGTATGCTGCCTATAAAATTGCTATTGTTATGCTGTTTTAATAACTTTGTTAAGTTAAGGTAATTCGAAATCTAAAATGTTAAAGTCGTCAAATTTTTGTTCGATGGCGTCTAAGGTTTACTGCCAGACCAAGTTGTCCCGCTTCTGCAGCGCTAATTATAAATAGATAGATAAACCTCCACTCCTCTCTGTCCATGGCAGCATCCTATTTCCAGAAGAGAAACAGAGAAACGGGATTCTCTGCAACCTTGCCCGCTAGGTCTTACCCCCATTTAATTATGCAAATATCTTAAGCACAAAAGTTCTCTTTCAACTTAATGACGTTGAGACGAAGAACATAATAACGAGGATGGAGACTTCAGTTGATGTGCATTATTTTTCGTTTGCTTCAACCAGCAGTACAGGTATGTACAGCCAGCATATTAGCATAATTACTTTTTAATGTGATACATCTATCAATTAAAATATTCTCCTTGCGACCTTCACATCCTCTTTTTCCTACGTGCTGCTCCCTGATGTCTTGAGGAAAGGGTTCAATTGTGCAGAGTAATCTGTTCTGTAATTTTTATAATCTGTTTCAGCATATGCTAAAAACTCAATTACAAAAAACTCTTTTGTTATTCTATCGAGAAATATAACTTCAGGTTTGCTGGTTTACAAAAGCCATGTGGCCGAAAAGGCCAAATTTGAGTAAATGCAGTATCTGTTATTTTCCACAACGGACTCAAGTTCTCGCGGCAGCTTGGGAACGTCATTAAGGCCCTATAAATCTCTAAGATTGCAATATAGGACCTGCAAAGGTGCATTGTGACGATGGATAGGCGAGCGTAAACTGAACATGTTAAAAGTAAATGCATAAGTAGTTTTGGCTCTTTGCGGCATGTCCTACACTTCATGTTCGCCAGTTTAATAAATCAATTGCGATACAATAATTAATTACGAAATCCTGAGAATATAGTAGAAATTTGTCGGACTCTAAAACTAAAAATCAAATGTTAGTTTTTTCGTCAGCCATAGCGAATCAGTGTTTCTATAAAACACTCCATATTGGGCTTCTCAGTATGCGGCCTATAAAATTTCTATTTTAATAACTGTCTAGGGGTCTAGTTGTTCCGCTGTGACTTGCGCAGCTCTAAACAGAAAAGCTCTCTCGGTTCATGGCCGTAGATCACCTACAGGAGAGAATCGAAATTCTTTGGAATCTTGCACGCTAGTCCCACCACAATGTGAATATGCAGACATGCTAAGCTCAAAAGTCGTCTCCCACCTGGATGTCGTGAAAAGTATACCCAAGGAACAGAGGAACCAGGAAGACGACTTCTATTCATGTGCATGATTTTTCGCGTGTTAACATCCAAATCTCGCAGTTCTTCCTTTGTCCACGTCACTACTCCAAAGAAATAGAGAAGTACCGATACAGCCAAAATATTCATAGCAGCAACTTTATTACGTCCTATGAGTTTTCACGACCAGATCTTTGTTAGTTATTTCCTATAGTTGCTGCGGAGAACGGTTTTAATAGTTGCTGTATCTTCAATCCAAATCCAAATTCCATACCAATACCTCGAATATGTTCTTAAACTACTCCAAGGAATTGCTTTAGGTCTCGTTCTAAAGAAAAATAAAATTTTGAGGTCATCCATATAAAATAAATCCTTAGACCTTATGCCTACGAGTTCCTAGCAGACTACGGGTTTGGCGTAAAGTAATTGAAAGGTAAACCAGAAATATACTGAATAAAATTAGCCTTAATGAGTCACCCTGAAAGGCTTCCTACCCGATATTCTAATAATTTTTTTTTAAACCAGCATTAACGTTCTATGTAGGTAATAAAAGAAAGCGCCACTTTCAGTCTTCCTAACAGGTTAACGATCAGTTCGTGAGATGCTAAGTCAATCGCTTTCCAACAGTAATGCGTACCATGAATAAACTTCTTTTGTATTGCACGGAGTCCTGGGTAGTACATCGATCAATCAGAAGATTCTCTTTGCAACCTCCACGCTACTCTCTGAAGTCTTGAAGAATTGGTTCAAACGTGCTCAGTATCACGTTGTAAATAATACGAGCGAATATTTCTAACTAAAGTTTAAGCACGTGACCGGTATATAGTTAAATAATACTGTTCGTCCTTCGAGAAACCACTTAGGAATTGGTTGTATCTTACGCGTACAGGTATTAAATATTCGACCTAGATGTTCGTGGGTACTAGAAAATACTTTCCACTAAAAATCGTTCATAGCATATGGATCACCTGGACTGAGTTGACAAAGTTCTTCGAGCATTGGGATTGCTAAACTAACTTCGTTCTAACCTTGGAACTGTATGCACCAAGTTCCAAAACAGTCTAGGGTAGAAGTGTTCGCATCTAATGTTTTCTCTTGCCGTTTTGTTGGGTTGGGTTATCAATGTTGTTAGTTGCTCTATAGATAGCGCTGCTTTAACTTTAGGTGTCTCTTCCTCAAGTAAGTGCGATCGGTGTGTAAAAAAATATTGTTAGCTAAAACAGGTTTGATTCACTTTGCGAGGCATTTCTACTAGAGCTCGTATCCGTTCTAGTTGCTGGTCTTCAATACGCGTTGTTTGTTGTCTCGATTGATACATTTTCTGAAATATTGCCTTCAGGAAGTTCATTAGCAATTACCAGCTATGGCTTTATATATACTTTTCCTAGTATTTTAATATTTCGCTCAGGAAGTCATATATGTGGGTAACTGACGCGAGTGGTGACCCCTTGAAGTTCGCCGACAGTATCGTCTTACTTCGCAGTGGTTCCCGGTAGCTGACTTCTTCAATCTGGGAAAACCAAACCAGAAAATTATAATTATTGTTATCTGAAAGAAAAATAAACATCCGACCGGACCACGTAGACCGCCCAGTGGTACGGTTAGATAATGATGATCATGCCCCACATCCGTTCGGTTAGTGATCATAGACCAAACTCAGCTGCGTGAGTAGTCTAAGAAAATCAAGAATAACTGCACTCTGCATTCCTATTGCAAGTGAATGAACTGACATAAAAAGCTGATATCTTCTTTAGTGTTACTAGAAATATGTTCTTAATTACCCATAAAACTCTGATGATTAAGAGCACCATTGCTACTGAATACCGTGAGAATAGAGCAAGAAGGTCGTAGTTTAAATTTTTGAGCTTACGTTCTGCTTCTTCCTTGATTGCTGAATTTGTTTCAGCAGGTGCTAAGAACCCAATTACAACAATCTTTTTTATAATACTATATCAGGTTTGTTGGCTTGCAAGCACCTTGTGGCGTGAATTGATGATTCTGTGAAACACTGCATGTTTAGACTTTTCTGTGTCCGGTTTATAAAATTATTATTGTTTTTTTAATACTTATTGTTGTTATTTTAATACTTATTGTTGGATGACGTCGCTAAAATCCACTGCCAGACTTAAAATCATTTAAATGTTTTTCTCCTTCCTCTCGGACCGCACTTTCCAAGTTAAAGTCGATGAGGTCACCTCCAAAGTCGTAGCCATAAGAACCGGAGTGCCTCAAGGCTCCGTTCTCTCTCCCCATCTATTTAATATCTTTATCGCTGACACTCCCAAGTCAGATCAAACTTCCCTACTAATGTATGCCAACGACACCGCGATCATCTCTACTTTCGAGTCTAACGGAATCATCACTTCCAACGCCACCTGGATCCTGAATCTAGCCAAGATCCAATCCATCATTCTCACCAAATCATGCAGACTCATACCGGTCCCCTCTGCCCTTCATGGTTCCAGACTCCAGTCGAGAACCACCATCAAGTATTTGGAACCAGATCACTGCAGCAACCATAAAGGCCAACCAAATCCTAGGGAAGCTCGATCAACTACTATACAGGATCAGTGAATCGTCAACACGCAATAATTCGGCAATTTACAAAATGATCATTAGGACTTGCCTCACCTACTCAAGTACAGAGCTAAATGTCCAAGACCAATAAATCCACTCTCAAAACAGTCTAGAACAAAGACCTCCGCATTACCGCATACTGTTCGTTCGCAACACCCAAATCCATCGTAACCTCTAGACGTCCACCCTTCTAGAAATTATAAACACCGGCTAGCTCAGCTTTCTGGACAAAACAACCCGGCAACCCAATTCCACCGACAGAGAAGCCTATGGCCCACCAACCCACGAAAGAATGCCTGACTTTTAACCTTAACTCAAGATTAGTTAATATAACATAGACATTCTATGCAAAATATTAAGTTCCCTATAGATTAGTTAATATAACATAGACATTCTATGCAAAATATTAAGTTCCCTATATCTTAATTTCTACCTATACATTAATATAAAACCTCATTACTTAGGCATCATTAGTTGGGTTACTGACATGTACAGTATTACTCTTGCGTCTGGCACTATGGTTTTACGGCCTTGCCTACCGACAATGGCGTGAAAATCGTAACACCATAAATCGTAACACCTTTGTTAGTGCCCAGAACAGATGCAAAGGAATTATCGACGAAACCAAGGAGGCACACAATCAACGAATTAGAAACAAACTTCTCGCTTGTCCCAACAATTCCAGGTCCTTTTAAGCAGTCGCTAAGGCAGTTAGTCAAAATTTCACCAAATCCACCATACCACCACTCACACGGCCAGATAATTCTATTGCAACGACACCTGTTAAAAAGCGAACTTGTTGGCTGAACTCTTTGCTTCACATTCTACTGTCGATTTCCAAGGAAAAACATCACCTACAATTCCCATATTGCAATCAAGGATGCCCGATGTTGTCTTCAGACAGCGTATCATAAAGTGTATTTTAAATGAAGCTAGACACCAAAAAGGCTTCTGGCGCTGACGGAATACCTGCCATAGTTCTCAAAAACTGTGCGAGGGAACTAACACCAGTTTTCTGTAGACTGTTCACCCTATCATACAGAAAGGAAATATTTCCTTCCTGCTGGAAATGTGCCACAGTTCAGCCGATACCTCAAAAAGGGAAGAAGACCTTGCCAAATAATTACCGACCAGTCGCACTGCTTTCAATAATATTGAAAGTCATGGAAAATGTTCTCAATCAGCATCTTCTAAAATATCTTGAAGGATTCAACATTATTAGCGATCACCAATATGGCTTTCGGAAATATAGATCAACAGGAGATCTTCTGACTTATGTAACACATGTTTGGAACAACGCAACTGAACACTTTGGTGAATCTCGAGCGGTTGCTCTTGACATATCCAAGGCATTCGACCGTGTTTGGCACGATGGACTGTTGGCTAAGCTACGCTCTTAGGGTATGTCTGAAAAGCTCTGTTTGTGGCTCTCATGTTTCCTCAGAGAGCGTTCTTTACGAGTGGCGGTCGACGGATTTCTTTCTAATACCTTCACTATCAACGCCGGTGTGCCCCAAGACTCCATACTGTCTCCTACTCTCTTTCTCATTTATATTAACGACCTGCTGGAAAAGACCGGGAATCCAATATACAGCTTTGCAGATGACAGTACGCTTATCTCTTCATTCACTTTGAACGCTCGTACATCGGCTACTCAGGCGAATATCCGCAGACAGCAGGAGCTCGTTCAACTTAACAAAGACCTGGAAGTAATTCTATCTTGGGGTGACAGTAACCAAGTGGAATTTAACGCTACAAAAACCCAGGCGGCAGTTTTTTCTAAAAAAGTTAACGTTGCTGAACCCGACATAGTCATGTCGGGGCACTTCATTCCCCTAGCATCGTCACTCAATTTGTTGGGCGTTAATTTGGGAGCAAATATGTCCTGGCAAAAACGCGTTACAGCATAGCAAGGTGAGCTTCTCAAAAGTTAGGAATATTATTTCGAACCAGAAAGCTTTACACTCCACAACGACTGTTAATTCTTTACAAAGCTCAAATTCGACCAACTATGGGAATACTGCTCCCATGGGCTCCACTCCCAAACACACACTGCATTTGTTGGATTCTGTTCAGAGAAGAGCTGTTCGTCTGATTGGAGACCCGGAACTGACCGGCGGCCTTGATTAGCTGGAACACGACTGGAACGCGACTTGACTCTGTTCTACAAGTATTTTTATGGAAAGTGTTCGAAGAATGTAGCCCGCTTAATTCCTCCCAGAGCAGTGCATGTTAGAAATACACGTCGCGCTAATACTTCAAATCCGTATGAGGTTTAGCTTGTTACTCCGCGTACAACGCTTTTCAAGCAGTCTTTTATATGGAGAACATCATCCCTTTGGAATAATTTGTACAATTTAAAGCGATTCAAGAACAACGTGAATCGCTTTTTCCGCACACATGCCGCGCGCTTAGGGACTTCCCTGTAGCACGTGTGCTAGACCCATAAAAAAAATCCCAGCTAAAATAAGAGGGGCAAGAGATTCAGATTTAATTTTTGAAAGACTATGTGTTAGTTGGTATATATATATATATATATATATATATATATATATATATGTATATATATATATATATATATATATATATATATATATATATATATATATATATAATCCCGTTTATAGCGTTTTCCGCCTTTGGGTTCTTAATCGCCAGTTATTTCTATCCTCCCAGTCATCTTCTTAGAGATTCCTTGTAGACATTGCCTTTGTTATTTCTTGTAACCATGTTGTGGGTGGTCGTACTCTTTTCCTCTTTTCTGTAGAGATCTAATCCAAAATCTTTTTTGGTAGTCTTTCGTTTTACATGTCCATACCAAGCTAGTTGTTGTTTTTCGATATAGTCAATTATTGTGCGTTCTACCTTCATTAAATTCCTTACGTCCTCATTTCTAACATGCTCGAGTCTAGATTTACCTGCAGATATTCTCCAGAAATACGTTTCCACTGCAAGTAGCCTGTCTTTTTATTTATTTGTCAGCTACCATACTTCCGAGCTGTAAGTCAGTATGGGTTGTAATAGAGTTATAGATTTTCTTTTTTGTCTCTACTCTAATATTTTTTTGCCATAGTATTGAGTTCAATGCCCCAATAACTTTTTTTTCCTTTTGTCATTCTGTCTCGTATTGTTTCGTTGTTTCGGTCAGTCTTGGTGAGTCTCGTGCCGAAATATACGTATTCTTCACAGCACTTGATAGTTTGATTGTTTAAAATCAGATCTCCTGGTAACGGTAACCAATGCTTAAATATTGTGTCTTCTTTGTGTTTATTTGTAATCCCCATTTCCTGTATTCTTCGAATAGTTTCCGGGACATGTATTCCAGGTCTTCTTTCTCTTGAGCCACCACCACCTAATCATCTGCGTAATGTAATGTGTATAGGGTTGTGTCCCGTATTGCTATTCCCATGCCATTACACTTCCGTTTCCACATTCTCAGAGCTTCATCGATGTATATATT
>CM032453.1:85739309-85921809 GCA_019049505.1 Pachyrhynchus sulphureomaculatus | reverse complement strand
ATTATTTTTTAATTATTTTCATTTATTTATAGTAAAGTATGTAAGGGGTCAAAGGGGCGAAGAAAAAGTTTAGAAGAATTGTTTCGTATATATTTGTTATACATCACTTTTATTGTTCTGAAGCATTCCTCTCCTCCCTTGAGATTTTGCATTTCTTCATGTGTGAGAGGTCTCTAGACACATTTAAAGCATTTTTTATTTATAATTAAAGATATAGAGTTGCTGGGGGGAGGGTGTTAGAGGGACTGCTTCATATATGTTAAGCATGATTTTCGGAATTTTTGGACTCAGTCTAAAGATCTGAAAATTGCTTTGATTTTAAAATTCTTTTAATTATTTATAGTGAAACATAAAAATAGAGAGAGTGTTGCAGAGGTTGCTTTGTATGTAACATATACCATATTATACATCATATTTAGTTGCTTGGAAACGAAAAATCTAAAAATGGTGTAATTATTTTCACTATCAGTATATATAACCACTACACCAAACACTTTATTTTTGCACTCGACGCGCGTTTCGCTAACCATGTTAGCTTCATCAGGAGCGATGATTGACCTCAATCATCGCTCCTGATAAAGCTAACATGGTTAGCGAAACGCGCGTCGAGTGCAAAAATAAAGTGTTTGGTGTAGTGGTGATATATACTGAGTAGTATCATTGTGCCAAAGATTCCACATTCCCAACTTAGTAATTATTTTTAGTTATTTATAGTAGAACATAAAATATTAAGGGTGGGGAAGAGAGTTAGAACAGTTGCTTCCTATATGTCGTGTTATTTGTTATCTCCAGGACTCTTAAAGTAGAATAATCAACAAATTGTTATATTTTTTAATTATTTTCAATTATTTATGTATATATGTATGTATATATATATATATATATATATATATATATATATATATATATATATATATATATATATATATATATATATATATATATATGTATGTATATATATATATATATATATATATATATATATATATATATATATATATATATACACAAAAATAATTTAAAATATAAATTCTCAATTATTAATGGACCTGAATTTTTCTAGTTTTTCAGTAGTCAATGCTTTTATGTCAGAAACAAGGGACTAGTATCTTGATAATAACCTGCACTGTTAAAGTATTACTCTGCTTAATAAATATTTCTTATTATTATTTCATGCTATAACTAATGAATTATCTATTTATTTTTAAAAAGTTTCTGATGCGATAGAAATAAACTACATTTGATGTTCAGTATTTTAACCAAACAAATTAATACACAAAATAGCCGAAATCTAACCTACACAAATAGTTTTCTATTCCAGACCTAAATTCTTCCTCTAGAGAACGCATTAAATATACATTTGACTATTTTTCGAATTTATAGAAAACAAAACAACCTATATACAAATAGAACAAGTTTCAGAATTCAACTATTTAGAAACGGTCATCTCGGCATATGGAGATCTGAGAGGCATTGTGAAGACCCAAGTCATCAAGCAGCCAGAATAACGGGGGGCTATGGAACAGTTGTATGTCCAAGAAAACCAAAATGAGAATCTATAAGGCGCATGCGAATGATTTTTTACATAATAATAGAAACGAACATATAAATGCAAATTTTGTTTTTACTCTATCGATACTTTAAGGATGTTTTGTAGGTATATTAAAAGCGATGGGAATTCTTTGAAAAAATTATATGTTATTCTGATAAGTCTCCTGAATCTCCTCAAAAAACTGGAAAATTTTTTACAAGCCCGTTCAAAAGTTAAAGCATTTTTTAGTTGTAACAAATTTACACGTACTTAAATGGAAAACATGCTATCGGGCGGAATTCAAGTAAAAAAAGTATAAAAAATACGATTCGAAAAATTCATAAAATTGTAAACTAGTAGATCAAATATCTGAGAAGCACATAAGCAATTAATATTTAGTGGTTTCAACATTATTTTTAGAGAAAAACAATAAAAATGAGTGATATTTACGGTATAATTGAATGCAAAGTGCAATTCACATCGAAAACGTGGCAACCTCGCAAACAGTTACGGGAAATAAAATTAAACTCGACTATAGCAAATTAAAAATTTGCTATATGCTATTTACCGCGTAAATTTAAATGTTAAGAAAACGCGTTTAAGGATGTTTTGTAGGTATATTAAAAGCGATGGGAATTCTTCGAAAAAATTATATGTTATTCTCATAAGTCTCCTGAATCTCCTCAAAAAACTGAAAAATTTTTTACAAGCCCGTTCAAAAGTTACTGCATTTTTTAGTTGTAACAAATTTACACGTAGGTAAATGGAAAACATGCTATCGGGCCGAATTCAAGTAAAAAAAAAGTATAGAAAATACGATTCGAAAAATTCATAAAATTGTAAACTAGAAGATTAAATATCTGAGAAGCTCATAAGCAATTAATATTTAGTGGTTTCAATATTATTTTTAGAGAAAAACAATAAAAATGAGTGATATTTACAGTATAATTGAATGCAGAATGTAATTCACATCGAAAACGTGGCAACCTCGCAAACAGTTACGGGAAATAAAATTAAACTCGACTATAGCAAATTAAAAATTTGCTATATGCTATG
This sequence comes from Pachyrhynchus sulphureomaculatus, assembly GCA_019049505.1. Classification (NCBI taxonomy): domain Eukaryota; kingdom Metazoa; phylum Arthropoda; class Insecta; order Coleoptera; family Curculionidae; genus Pachyrhynchus; species Pachyrhynchus sulphureomaculatus. Next base: position 85,919,222 of record CM032453.1, on the reverse strand, counting down.
TTACCGCGTAAATTTAAATGTTAAGAAAATGCGTTTAAACGATCAAAATTAAATAGTGACATATAATTTATTAATAACAATGTTATAAATTATTGATATAAAAGTATAATTTTTTTTTCATACTAATTAACAATTACTAAAATGTACTTAAAAGAATACACATTACGGTAACAGTAAGCAATAATAAAATCATCATCTTTTTACTTAATAATTATTTTAAATATACTTTAAACGTACTATTAAATAAGAAGGTTCATTGAAACCAATTAACAATTTTTTTAATAGTTGCTTTTTGCAATGATTGCAATTCTTTGGCATTAATTTTTTCAGTAAGAAATTTCTCAAGGCTTTTGCCATTCGAAGGATCATGTTTGCTTTTCAAAATTTCCATTGTAATTCCAGCTCTTGCTAATTTTTGCCGAATTGACAAACTTACTGCATTTTCCAAGGGTGATAAGCTTTCAATATTCTTTTTAGTGGCTACATTTAATTCCCAAATTTTAATTTGTTCTGTGAATGGAGTCGCTGAATTTAACAAGGCCGAGTTGTTTATTTTTAATTTTCCTAAAATGTTAAGGATTGCACGATCATTGATTGCATTATGTGCTACTGCTTTGATGATATCTAAGGAGTCAGCTAATCCGCTAATTGTGCATGAACGTTTGGTTTTTTTGCCAGTAACTTCTCTTATTATTTTAAGAGTATCAATAAATCCATATATAACTTCCGAAAAGTCACTTGTTAATTTGTTTTTCGAGATAGCTCTAAACAATCGAGGTCCATCGAATGAGAGATTGTGTGTAGCGACGCAACATTTCGTTTCTAAAGATTTCAGCCATTCGTACAGACTTGACAAGACCAACCTAAGAGAAACTGATATTACTTTTGTTTCGTAATAATAAAGTTCTCCGAAACAGTTCGTCAATCCATGTGCTTCACTTGCTTTTGAAGAAATTTGTTGAACTGGATTAATGTACGTTGCAATTTTTTTATTTCCACATTGAGCAGCAATTTGAAGAATATCGCAATCACCTTCAAAACCTGAGGTTTCCAAATCCAGAAGTACGATGAGATATTCACAAGTGTCTTCCTCTGAAGTATAATCATGGTGATCAGTCGCTTTTTGTATGCATGAGTTTTTATTAATGCGCGTCTTCTTAATAATTTTTTTTTGTTTTATTGATATATGTCTTGTAAGGTGTTTGCTCGGTGATAAGCATACTTTTTGTGCTATTTTTTGAATGTATCCTTCGCCTATATTTTTTTGCCCTACAGCACAAGCAAAACGATAATCCGCAGACGCAGTCCTACTGTAACAGCTTGATTTAGGAGCCTTGCTAGCCATCATTGCATTCAGACTTTCGTTAGCATTACTAGATGCACAATTTGAAAATTTTTGCGCATTTACGGCAAGTTTGTCAAAAAATTTTTCTTCAGCTCTTCGAATAATATTGGGTCTTGAAAACCTCCTGGAACAACTTTGTGCACATAGTTTTCTTTATCTTGATTGTAGCCACACCACGAACCACATTTAGAATGGTCGTTAAATGCATGATAGGGTATACTACGAATTGCACTAGCTAAACCTAAACTATTGCCCTTATTTTGCGATAGAGCAAAAGTAAAACATCGATGAAGGTATGTTATACGGTCTTTGGTTAATTCCTTATGATTTTTTTGAATGCTATATATTTTTTTCACTCCTCCTGACGTATAATTCACATCTGATTGCTTTTTGATGGGGTGAGTAGCTGCGGCTCTACATGCAGCTATTGTTGAGCTGTCATCGTCGCCTACCTACCAACACTCCAACTTCAATATTTTGAGATTTAAGTATATCACTATCCACTACAAGTTTTTTAGCAACATGTTGTTCCATAGCTTTCGCGGATCCGTAAAATTTTTTTCGACAATTCTCATGATCTGATGGTGGACCACCTCGATCACATGTCGCACATATCCTATTGCACGTAGAAAAATGTAATACCAAGCCCGTTAAGCTTTCGATGCTAGCTCCAAACCCATTTTTACTATCATATTGGCGCCCCGTTGCTCGTGTACTCCAGCCCATATTATATGATACTACAATCCTGACGACGTCATCCCATGATACATGGGAGTTATTGTCCTGTACAGCACATTCTCCAATTTGCGACGATTGATTCATACTTGTCGATATTGTTGGTTTAGTTACAGGTGTCTCTCCATTAGAAAATCTTCGATGAATAATAAAATTCGATTGGAATTCTTCCGGCCTAAATAAAATTGAAGGTAGTAAATATTAAATTGAATAATGTTAAAAACTCAAGTATGTATTGGAAATATTTTTATTTGATATTTAATTGGACTGGATAAAGGATAGAAATTGAAAGGAGTATACATTTAATTAATTAGTTTAAATCTAAGCAATACGACATATTTACAATTCAATGAAATAATTTTTTGAAAAATATTCGTACGATTTAAATATTAGTTTCTGGAAAAAAAATCGGAATAAATAAAGTTTAAAAAATAGTGTGTCTTGTAAAAATTGAATATGTACAATTTGTAAAACTTATAACTTGCTTTCAAATCTCTACCCATTATCAATTTATTATGATTGAAGTTTAATTTTAGAAACTGGAAGTTGTAATTACAATTGGTTCTCTAGAGTTTGAGATTGCTGAATAGTTTTCTCTTTTTCTAGTTTTGCTGCCTCTTTGCAACTTTCTTTTGCGACGTCTTCAGCTGCTAACCCAACTTCTTTTTCGTACTGTTGAAAGGTTTTAAATTCAAAGCATAGTATGCCCATGCACGCTAATAGTTTTTGGATATGGGTCCAACCTGATCCCCAGTGTAATGTCCCTGCAAATTAAAGATTCAAATGAAAAAATTAATTTATTGAATCATAAAAATTGATTAAATGAAAAATATATAAATAAATAATTATTACCAATTACGGATTTGTAATTTATGTCGAAACGTAGAGATCGTTTATCGGGCGAAGGTTTTTGTTTCCCAGTATAAATTTCATTTATAATTAAACACTTGTGGCACCTCACTAACAAAATTGACGCATGACGCTTCCTTGCATGAAACACACACACCATAATTGTTTTCCCAAATATTTTAAATTCACTATACGACATCCTTTGAGTAATTCTTCTTTTTTATCATTTTTATCATTCACTGGTTCTTCTGAATTTTCAGATGCCATAGACTCATCAAACTTACGTTTTTTACGTAGCTCTGCGAGTTGTTGGCCAAGCTGACTTTGCTTGCTTTTGTCCGGTTTGCGACATTGTGGTAAATTATAAATAAACCCGTTTTCAATTGTACATACAACACTAACCTCGAACGGCATCCATATTATTAATGTAAACAGTCATGCTAGTGCACAACCTGCACACGCATGCTTTCGTTCTGGATTTAAATCACAACTACGAACTATTAGAATGTTACGCTGTTGTCACGTCTTAAAAAAACTTAGACTTATTTTATTTAATTTATTTAAATAAAATCAAATTTATAGTTTTCTGAGGTATTTTTCTGTCTTCTAATTTTTTTTTTAAGTATATTCAGAAAATTTGTAAAACTGATTTCTGATGTAAAAATTGTACGTATTTTTTCTTTTTACAGTTAAATTCAAGGTACAGTCCCAACCAAAATTTTTTTTATTATTGTTAAAAATATTAATTTCGATTTTAATAAAAAGTTGATACGAAAAACAAGCTTGTAAAAAAAAGACGTTTTGTTATAATGCCATATTTTAAAAGATATTGAGAGAGATATTGGTTTGGTCAGAATTTCATGTACTTTTGTATCCGATTGTACCTACAAATCATCCTTAACCATTCCTCGCTATTACTGGCCAGCTGACTTAGTTACTGTGAATGGAATTTGTACGGCCTAGGTTCGTCTCTTGCATTTTATTGTCATGAATTTGCAATACCGTACGTAATTCAGTAAAAAATAACTAAATCAACGCAGTTGATTTAGTTACCTTTTTATGTTGATGTGTAGTTAAAAAAAAAACAATTTTTTATATGCTTTTAGTGCTTGTTAATAAAATGTGGAAACCCACATAAGTAGTCATACTACAGTGTTACTGCAACAGTTTGACCTTGAAATTTATCTGACCGAAAGAGTACAATTTTCGTCCTATAATTCAGGAAAAACGTGCGAATGATGCAAATCTCCTTAAAGTTTGTGCAAAATTTTTAGTGTCTGCATAAGGAGATGTCGATGGAATTTGGAAAAGTTTGTTTTTCGTACTGCGACTAAGGATAGAACCTGTCCATCAGCTGCGACCAAAGATTGGGCGTGGCCCTACTTGCTGCAGTATGAAAGTTACCTGGAGGCCGAAGAATGACCTTGGAGCCTGAAGAAGAGATCAACAATGATAATTGATCAGAGGCTGTTGACTAGAAGAGACTTAATCCGTACCTGTGCGATGAAGTAACCTGGCTACCTGTCTTAAGAAGTAATTACCTGTAAAAAAAAGGTGAAAATTTACCTGACTGTTTGAACAAGTAAAAAAAAGGTGACAAAAAGGCACCACCTGTCTAAGAAGGTAATTATCTGTCTTAAGAAGCAATTAAGTATTTGAACAGGTAAAAAAAAGGTGTCAAAAGGGCACTATTTGTATCAGTCAAAAAGGTACTATTTAGGAGTGGATGGATGTCAAAGAGGCCTTACCAAGGGGTTGTTTTTTAGGGATAGTAATTAAAATAATAATAATTTAGAGAGGTCAGCAAACATAATAAGAAAGTTCAAACTCATGATGATAAGTTGTTAACTGAATACATTCGAGAATCTAACATTTATATATGTAAATAAAACAAACGATTTATAATAATTAAATATTCTATTTGACATTATTAAAGTCTTTTATTTATTCATATATAAAAACGATTTGTAACAATGAAATATTTTATTTTACATTATTTTTTTCCCTTTTGTACTTGCTTTTGAGTTTGTTGATCTCACAAATTAACTGAGCTATTCGCTCTCCAGATTTAACGTGAAAATCTTTGGTAGAATCGTTGGCACATAAAGTTCTTCCCTATAGAAGATTAAACAAATATTTAGTATATTTTTATTATTATTATTAAAATATTTTTATCTTTACCTCCTACATCGATGAAGTAATTTATAGCCAGTCCAGATCTGGAAACTATACGACCATAACAATTTTTAGGTAATTCAAATTTTAGAACTGTCGAAACTTTAGCTTCTCCCATAGCTGAGACAATTATATTGTTAACACTCTTTATATCATATCCTGCTACTCTTCGAATACCCTTGATTGGTTTATGGGCATAAGAATCAATTTTGAAAAATTTTAGATAGTGATCTTGTGGGTGATAAAATTTGTTGTCAAGCATATTTTAAACTATAAGATAATTAAGCAGAAAAGAGTAATATTAGGTGGACAATATTTTTTAAATTTATAACCAAAAGGTAGTGTATCAGTTGATAAATAATTAACTGTTCTTTTATCATCATATAGAGGAAGTGCACACTTTCTTTGAGATATTGTATACATTTCATGCTTTTTGCCGTGAAATAGATGTTCTTTGCTGTACATTTCATTTTTATTAAAAAGACAATTGTAATAATCCATAAATTAAATTGATTTTAAAGATATTCTAGTAACACTTTTTGCCTTTTTAATAACAAGACAATTTTTATGTAATTTAAATGAATACAGTTTAGACTTAACGCCTACAAATTCAATCATAATTTTAACATTATTTTCGTCTTTTACAAGTTGTAAACCCTTTTTATTCATTTCATTCATATCAAGGTATATTGTAATCATTATTAGGAGGATAATCAGAAGTATCAAAGTTATGAATATCACTTCTAACATGTTCATAAATATTCTCTACATAAAAATGGTAAATCAATGAGTCAGGATCTATGTAGAATAATTTCACATCATTATTAAATTTAGGGTTGATCTAATAATAATAAAAATCATACAAAAATGTTTTTGAAATGTCTAAAATACTAAAGCTGACATATGTCGGTTTATTAAATTTAATATCTAATCTTTTCATTTTAATGATAACTATATCTTCATCAAAAATGGTTAAACTATGAAAATTTGGTTGCGAAGTATAATTTCTTGCTCCATATCGTCTCAACCAAGATGTTACCACTTTAAAGTCCAAATATTTCCGAGCGTTTTCCATGGTTTTCCCGAAAACAGCGTCATTCATTAATTTAAAAAAGTTTTTTTCAAATTCATTTTTATTTAGCTGTCTCAATATCGTATTTAAATCAATATAAGATTTTAAGCAATATGATTATTTAGTTTTTAAAATTCTGTGAATATTTGAAAGACGTAAATCTAATTTGAGTGTTTGCTTCAGATTTCTATAATGATTTCATAACTTTTCTTATTAAATAACATTGTAAGTAATTTTGATTGTTTGATATGGGTAGAATTAGTCGTTCTGGACACAGAGGTAAATCTTTATGTATCTGTAGATCTGGAGGATATTCCAAGTCTACTTCAAGAATATATCCCACATCTGAGCCATCAGGTGTATTTATATAATATTTTTCGAATAAAATTCTGTATTATCGATCCACCTAAATTCACCTGTGGGGAGAGGTTGGCTCATTGCAGTACCATACAAACTGTTTACATCAAACAACATTAACTATGAAGATGACATATTAGGATCATAGGCATTCTCCAGGTATTCGTTATTTGCTTTCCCATATCGATAACTACATTGTGAAGCTCCACCTCTAATTCCCTGTTCGATCATCATTATCTGTTCTAGATCTGTAATTAATTCCAGACAAACACTCGATTTTAAGAGACATGCTAAACCTGGGGCTGTAAATGATTTTATATATTCTAAACCGTATGATTCCCAACAAAGCTCTTGAAAATTTTTAAAATCATCAGCCAATAACAGTATATAGGTTTTTAGATAAATTTCCTTAAATTGACGCAAATTTTGATTTATAAAATGATTCCAAACATTCACAGCATATTGGCAATCCTCTTGTGATGATCAATAATCGTAGGGAAATATACCTTTTTTAGATAATAAAATAAAATCTGCATTGTTTGGATAAAAACTCTTCATAGCCTGTGTCTTGTTTTTATCTAAATATGAACTTCATTTATTTAGACTACTAGGCATAAATCGAAACGAATCTAAAAATCGAAACTGGATTGAAGTGTTTTTTATGTATTTAGTAAATGAAATATATTTTTCTTTATTTACACCTGTAAATAAAGAAAGTTATCTTGCAATGAATTTCTGTAATTAATTTTTTAATAACAAAATGTCCATCATAACCAAACAGATGATGAATAATATGGGTACTTATGTTCATCTTGACAGTTAAGATTGCATGTGGAATAATCACTACCTCGATATTCTCCATAAAATGACAATGATCTCTGACTTCTACTTGATCAGATGTATATGGCTGTTGACATAAATAACAAATGATTGATGTATTAAATGACCCTTGTTCTTTAGGTGTTAATGGTAACATTGAAACTAAATTACTAAATATGTGATTTAATAGCAAAACTAATTTTTGTAATTCACTACAAAACCAGGTTATACAATTTTCACCAGTACATAAATTAAATTTTGAAAGACTATTATAACTACAAAATATATAATAAGCAATACTACATGGTACATGACTCTATTGTTTTTTTTTTTTCATTTTTACTCCTATCTGAATCCTCATATTTTTCCAATATTTTTTTAATGTCTGCGTAAATGACAAACGGTACTTTTGCTTTATGACTAAAATTTTTAAATGATATATATTCCTCTTTTCCTGTTGGTAGAGTTAAATTACATTTATTCATATTTCTACAAGTAAATATGTGTTTATTTAAAATAATATAAACACCTGTCATAACAATATTTTTTATGATGTCACTGCTTTGTCTATTAAGTAATCAAACAAATCTTTAATTAATGCAAAATTGTGGATAGGTTTAAATTTAGATAGAGAATTAATAAAAGAATCATCTTCATCCTCATCATCATCAAGTACTTAAATAAATACACAACAATATCCTTTTAATTAACACTATAAACGTTAATTGATATTTTATTCATTAGTTCAAATTTTTCAATATCTTTAAGAGTTATAGGGAATTTAATACCACCATATTTTAAAATTTCACTAAAATGAGGATATGAAGATGTTCTGGATTGATTTTGATTTGAACGACGTGGATGTAAAACGGCCGCAATAGAATAAAAAAGCAATATTCATCATTACTTTTGATATTGAGAACTCCTTCAGAATTTGTGATAAATTTTGGAACTAAAACAAAAGTAGAAATGCCGCTATTAAGGGTATAGTGATTAAAATTAATTTTTAACTGTAAAATTTCATAAAGTGTTTAAAGTGCTAAAACTATAACATTTATTTTTAATAGTGATTTTTCAAGATTTTTTTTACTTTACAGGCAAAAGATATATATGCTTTGTTGAAAAAGATGATTGGATTCTGAATACTTAAAATAACAATTGCACCTGTCCTAATACTATTTTTAAAACATCAATCCAAATCAGCCCAAATTAATTTCTTATTTTCATTCAATTTTTTTATTCAATTTTTTTTTAATTTAAATTGCTCTCAATTTTTTTTTTTTTAAATCCAAATTTGCTTTTAATTTTTGTAAGACATTGTCTATCATCACCAGATACGCTACCTTTCAAATACTTTTCTAAAGTTAAATTATCTTATTTAAAAATTTTTATCCACTTATATTCATATTTCGATTTGGTTAACTTATCAACTTCTTGAACACTTGATAACATACGATCACATAATTGTGCAATTTGTGTAGACATGGTTTGAATTCGGTTATATGCTTTACAATAATGAAGATTAAATAATTATTAATAATTTTTATAATACTTTATAAACACTAATAATTTGATATTTTTCATATTTTAAAATGATTATTAAAAAAATTAGCATAAATATTCTTATTAAAAAGCAAAAATGCATAATTAGCTTATCAACATTTATATGTCATAAATAGATGTATGTTAGACTGGGAAAAGTTCTTATAGATTCAATATCAATGTATACATCTTGAAATGCAATCCAACATAATGTGCACCGATATGTAAATGAACACATTTTTTAGTGTTTTAATATTGTTTGAAGTATAGCTAGCTCATATATATATATATATATATATATATATATATATATATATATATATATATATATTGTTGGTGAGGTTGACAGAAAGAATCTCTCTGATCCATTTGCTAAGCTTTGAGCCTCCCATAACTACTACTATAATTCTTGATCGCGTGACACCCCACACATACACCTAGGCATCTATAAATTAATTTCAAAGATTTTTAAAAATTTAAAAAAAAAAATAGATTATTATATGTATGGGTGTATATATATATATATATATATATATATATATATATATATATATATATATATATATATATATATATATATATATATATATACATTATTTCTAAATTAAAATATACTACTCACAGATACTTTAGCAATATTAAAGCACTAAAAAATGTGTTCAGTACATATCAGTGCACATTATGTAGGATTGCATTTCAAAATGTTTACATTGATATTGAATTTATAAGAACTTTTTCCAGTCAGAAATATGTTTTGTTATTTCAAATCTGAAAGATTTATACTTGGTTATCACCAGAAGGGTAAACAAAAAAAATATAAGTTAGGTATAAAATAATACAATTTTTATCAGTAATTTAAGAAAACAATACTTGAATAAATTTTTCACCAATGCTTTTAAAATTCCTGTTGTCTTTTCAAATCTGTCGACTCCATCATAAAAGCTGCATTTACGTTCGTTTTCAATATTGATAAATTAAATAAAATATAATAGGAGTAATAATTACACTCTTACTTGTAGGGCACACTGTAACTTATTATTATTACTAAAATGATTATTACAATGAATAACACAACTTCTAGTCTTTAAGCTACCTAAACTTTAAGATCATTGAGATAGGTTTTTTAATATTATTAGATTTTAAATTACTGAACCAAACTGTTTTCTAGTGTCCCTTCACAAAAACTTGCTCATTTTTCACTACATCCTGAAGCAAATTTGTAATATTTTCAAGTGCCAAAATTAGCAAAGTTAAAATAACCCCAGTCTAGTCCAATTACATTCAACGTATTGACGAAAGTTTCCTTCTAACCATTCTTTTTTGTGAGGGAAATTTATAATATGATGAAAACGTTCACCAGTATTAATATTAATCACAGCTACTTCTTTACATATTAAATCACTATTTTTGTATTAAAAATCTTAAACATCTACTATCAACATTGCTTTGATAAAATTCTGTAGTTGAATATTATATCATTATGGATTGAAGGCTTATATGTTTTTCTTACTCACATTTCACATTATTGTGTAATATTATACAATATTTTGTTTATCTATCCAACTGTTGTGACTACTATTAAAACCTAACCATTTTACTAGTACTTTATTATTTTTCTTTTTTTAAAATTTTCACGAGGTACATATTTTTTGCAACTGTTCTTGATAAAATCCACCTAATATATCTTTATCGTTACAGTCTTTTAATAAATATGTAGTTAGATTTGTAAGTTGTACTTTAGCAATAGTAAATATTTCAGTAGACCCATTTGGTGTATAGGTTTTATCAAATAATCCCCTATTTTTAGATATACGTACAAAATCTCCCACATGAAATTTACTTTTTAAATTTCCAATTTTTAAATTATTATATACAGTTTTTAAAAGTTTCTTTTCCTTTTTTTCTAACAACTATTGATCTTAATACAATTTTTGGTAATAATTTTAACCATTTGTAATTACCCTGCAAATGAAACTCTTTCTACATCATTTTCTTTAACTTTATATAATTCGCCCCAACGATTGATGCCTTCTTTTTACTAAATACACTGTAATGGTTAATTCCATATTTTAACATAAAGTCCTTACATTTTTTTACTACAAGTCCCCTATCAGTTTGAAGATTTTTTAGTATGATGTATTTACTAGTTTTTAAAATATACTCCATAGCAGCCGCTACATCAACGGTAGTTTTATTCTTTTACTACTAAAATATACTTGTAACCTTTATTTATTTTGGCATATGAAATCATCGCTACTAAGTCAGCTTGAAAAAGGTCATTGAGCGATTTTATTATAACTCTATGTCTTGGAAAATATGCTCTCGCCTGTATGTGAATTTCATTAGCCGCTTGTATTTTTATGTTACTAAGACGATACATAATAAAAAAAATTAAACTATAACTCTTAACTCTTCAACTATTGAATTAATTTCATTGGTATGTACTGCGTGACCAGCAGCTTTTGATGCTAAGAGCAGACCTAATCTGTCAACTAACTCATTGAGATCATCCCAGTGAACGTAATCTATTTTATTTGGAGACACTTCCATAAATAACAGTCGTTATAGAAACGATAATTTTTTTATATTCTTAAAGTCCGCTACCATCAATTTGTTTGTCTAATTTATAATATCGACGATTTGCATTAGTTTTACTCACTATATGCTGATAATTTTCCTTATCTTGTTATATAAGTTGAATTAACAATAAATCTTAAATAAAAGTTCGTACAAACATTAAGTACCTTTATTTAGGTTTACCAATCATAAATTTCTCTGTCGATATATATATTTAATTTTATACCATATTTGTGATAAAATTCTTTATTTTCATTATCTTGATACATTCAATTTATATATTTTCTAGGTAAAAGGTCATATTGCTAAAATAGTCAACATACGATAATATCTCTAAAGGGTGAATTATCACTATCATGATCATCATCATCATCAATATTTCTAATATAGATCTCTTTTTTTCACTAACTTGATAATCATTATCAGTTTGAAAATTTAATAATGAAAATGTACTCTTTTGCTTGCAACTATATGGTCATCACCATCATTAACTTGAAAATATGATGACCATATTCTACGCTTTTCTAGTAAAGGAGGTTGTACTAATTTTGAGTCAATATTTTCTAAATGTTTGGTTATGGGATCTAATAGTCTTTCTTCAGCCAACTCCCACGTTTTAAAAGTTCCAATTTCTGTTTAACATTTTTTCTTGTTCAATAAGTCATTTTTTTTTATTTTTTCTTTTTTTTTTCATTCATGTTTTTATAATTAATCAGCTCTCGAACAGGTCCGAACGGGTTTTAAACAGGTTTGAACTGGTCTATTTGTTTAGTTGAAATAAATAAAATGGTCAAATCATTTTCTTTAAAAATTGATAAAAACCCATATACTTTATCCTGGCTAAGGGACATATTTGTTTAAAAACATCAAACGTCATATCGGTACGAATATGTTCGGTATTTACATACTTTAGATTTAAATCATCCTGTTTAAATAATACTTAAACAACTTGCATTATCTCGTGTTAAATGCTTGGGAATTTTTGCATAATTTTGACATAAATAAAATTAATCGATTTTATTATGTCCACCCATACTGAAATAGTCCCGAATTATATCCTGGTTATCACAAGCCACATCATCAACTATAAATATGGAGTTTGACTTTGCATCAGTTGGGTATAGTATATTATTACTTCCGTTAATAGAATAGAAACCTATTCGTCTAATAGGTTTGAATAATTTCTCTAAATAAACATATTTTGGTTGATAAAATGATTTTGAGTAAACGTATACTTTTTCAAACTTTAATCCATTAACCACATTACCACAATTTGATGGTCCTACAATTATATATCTTAACGTTGATCGGAATAAAACGCCATGTCTTTTAAATCTCTTATTATCTCCATCATTAAAAAACATTACTCTCTATTTTTAATGTTATAAGTTGTTTTGCAATTTTCATTTTTCTTATTAAACTACCACTCTATTAATATGTTAATTATAAAATGTACATAAAAGATAAAATCAAATATCTTTATACTTAGTTAAATTTGAAACGTTTTATCATGAGGATCTGTTCAGGACATGGTTTACTAAATACTGCAATCAACAAGTTACCTGCTGAATTACATATACCTGGTTATCAATATTGTGGACTAGGTACTAAACTAGAAAAACGACTTGCTAGAAGTGGTAAAGGTATTAATGACCTTGACGAAACAAATAAAGATCATGACGTATTTTACTCACAGGAAAAAGATATAACATGTAGACATACTGTAGATACTGTTTTAATGCGAAAAGCACTAGAACGGTTCTGATATAAGAACACATCAGTTGGCGAAAAATTAAGTACTCTTGGAATTGCAGGAGCTATGAAAACTAAAGTAAAGCTGGGTATGGGACTAGGAGATAGGTTATTCAAAAGTGTCTTAAAAAATTTGTAAGTATTAAACTTTTACTTGATAATTGTAGAGACATGCTAAAGAATACTTAAAATTGGTCTGAAACTTCAAATTCTAAAAGAAACAAAAATTAAACTTGATGGATATTGAAATCTGTGAAGATGCATATAATAATTATAAATATGATATGGAAAAATAATAAAAGGAAGATGTTTGATGAAAATGATGTAAAAAATGATGTAAAACAAATTAAATTAATCGATCCTATAATATTAGATTCAAATAGTAAAAAAAAAAGAAAACATTTTAATTCAGCACAGGACAAATCTTTGAAAAAATTTAAATTAGATGTAAATGTGGATGTTCTTAATACGTCAAATAAATCACAGAAAAGAAAACTTCTTGATGATGAGGAAAATTTTTAAAATCTGATTATTACAAACAATTTAATCAGTTAACTTTTAACCTCCTTCATAATGGTGTCATCAAAAATCAAAATTAATTGCAAAAAGAATAGAAAGGTTAAAAAAATAATTAAAAAAAACAACTAGAGGACAATCTGATTTTTTATTATTTATTAAAAATTCTGCATAAAAAAACCCTGAAACTTAAGTGACGCTATTTAAATAGCAGTAAAGTCAACAAAAAAACTCAAAAAAAGAAACATTGCTCGATCTAGAATGATAAAAATTCCAAAGACGGGAGGGGGATTTTACCTCTAATACCAATATTTGCCGGCTTAAGTGCCCTTGGAGGACTCGGTTCAGCAGCAGGATCAATAACAAAAGCCATCGTCACAATAAAACCATAGCAATAGGTAAAGGCATGTATTTAAAACCACATAAAAGTGGGTTTGGATTATACCGCCAAAAATGATATCACTACCAATGAAAAATCCATTAACTAATGTTGATATTTAAAACTATGTTAAAACACTCCATATTCCACATTTTAGAGGTGTTTTTGAAAGACATTTGTATTGAATGGAACTTAATTAGAAATTTATATAATAATAGTAATACTGCTTATCTTTTACATATGTTTTACCCCACAGTCCCAAGCGGATGTAGTATTATTGAAAAAGTTACAAACGTTATCTACCTGTCCATCAGTCATAGCATATAGGTGAGATTATACTTAAAATAGTAGATCAAGATCGAAATCATATCCATTTTCAGAAGGAAACCATAACGATTAGACTATATTTAAAAGCGTTAAATTAATTATGGTATTTCTATATAATTTGCAAAACGAATTTTTTACTAAAACCATCTACTACTACTCCTGCTGTTCCTAATATAAAAGTGGGCCAGTTAAAACCTAACCATAGTCTGAAGACAAATATAAGACAGTTAACATCCTCAAATAAAGAGTTTCTGAAAACTTTAAGTTTTCAAATTAAAAATTAATTATTAATTTCAACAAGAAAAGCAGGAGGAAGAGAAGTAAAAGATCCTTATATAAATTTTGGTGCAATTTAAAATTAAATCTAAGATTTTTCTTAAAGTGTTTATGTACAATCACCTTAGAAGAAGAACAACAACAACAACAAAATGAGTTTTAATATATTAAATATTGGTGAACATGATATAATGGACAACTCCATAATAAATTCAGAATTATGTATTCATCCTCTCCATGCTAATACTACATTAAATAAAACTGATGAAATTCGTTTACCAATTCAAACACAAGACATATATACTCTCCCCCATCGGAGCTTTTTATATATCGAAGGAAGATTAACAGATGGTGCTAATAAGCCAAGTGCCTCACTAAAATTTATAAATAACGGGATAGCATTTTTATTTAATGAAATTCGGTATGAACTTGGTGGTACTGTTATTGATAGAATTTGAAATCCAGGTATAACTTCAGCCATCAAAGGTTACATTTCTTTTACAAATAATGATATCATGCGATATGAAAGTGCTGCATGGCAACTTGAATGTTCAGAAATACTGGATGCACAAGGCTATTTCACTGTTTGTGTTCCATTAAAAAATTTATTAGGCTTTTCTGAAGATTTAAAAAAAAATGCTTGTCAATATTAGACAAGAATTACTTTTATTTAGGAATTCTTCTGATGTAAATGCAACAATAACTACAAAATAATGATGAACAAACTAAAATAGAATTAACTAAAGTTTTATAGAAAATTCCTCAAGTGGCTGATGTTGAAAAACTACACTTACTCAAGTATATTGAAAATGGAAGAGACTTGGAAACAGCTTTTCGAAGCTGGAAGCTACACGAATATCGACTATTACCAGAAACTATGCGACATACCTGGAACGTGAAAGCCACGAGCCAATTGAAAAAACGAATCAAACAACAACAAATATGAATCATTTTGGTCATTGCAATTTAACTAATAGGAAAGTTTATTTGAATTCATTCTGAAGTATACCCATATGATAATTTAAATTTGAACTTCAACAAAAAAAAAATTATATAAAATATATACCAACTTTTAACAATCTTATTATTGTAAACTCAATGGCGAACCATGTCTCTCTTTACCTAATTTTCTTAATAAAGCTGCACTATTTGTTTTCGATTATAGTAGGCAAAACGAAAATTTAAAAACTGGTAGTGATGATACTGCATTAAAATTTGAAACAGATAAAAATATTTTTGCTAATAATACCGCTTATTGTTTAATTTTACATAGGATCAAAAAATTGCCGAGGTAAAATAGCCCCCTGTTCAGATCTCCGGGTAGGGGCTTGTTCGAGGGCGTCAACATGCAGAGATTATAATTTTAAAATGGATTTTTGCAACATTCGAGGTTTAAACTCGAATATAAATTCAGTGTACCAACACCTGCAATTAAATGAACCTTATGTACTGTGAAACCAAGGTCAGTTCATCGACCAGCACAGTCAACTTTCTCTATCCTGGCTACGACTTCTATTCCCGGTTTAGGCGTAACTTTGAAATCCGTCTTTTTCTCAGAAGCCAACTCTCGCTCTGGGGTCCCGAAATTTTGATGTTATGTGATTAAAAATAATGATTCAACAAATCGCAAGGATTATGTGCTACCTCTATCGACAGCCAAGTGATACTAACTTTAAAAGACTTTTCACTTCTCTTGCAGGCACCATTGATCATTTACAGATTAATTATCCAAATGCCTAAATTACTATCCTGAGGGACTTTGATATCCAGAACCTCAACTGGCTTAAGTAGTCAAATAAGACCGATGAACAAGGTCGTGAAGCCGAATAATTCTCTATTAGTTGTGGCTGTACTCGGCTTATCGATTAACCAACACGGATCCCTGTATGGCACGAAAAGTTCATGAGTCTTCTTGACTTGTTTTGAACCACCAATCCAAAGATTTACACTATCTCCGTAAATCCGCCATTAGGTTCTTCCGACCATAAACTGCTTTGAGTACCCTACCGATCAGTAAAAGGGAGGCTCTTAAACTGTGCAAGGTTTAGCACTACAAATCTGCTAAATGGGAAGAACTTATTGAATATTTTCGAGTTTTCCCTTGGTTAGACGTTTATTTTAGATTCGACCACCCATCTATATAAGCTAAGGTGGTTTCCGAAGTCATTTCGGCTAATATGGAAGTTTACATTCCTTTTTCGAAGAAATGCTCTTTCAACGGCAGGCCTTAGTTCGATCGAAAATGCAAAAAAAGCTGTCGCTTCTAAACATCTAACCTACCGACAATGGCGTGAACATCATAACGTTATAAATCGAAACAGTCACACAATCAAAAAATTAAAAACAAGCTTCTTGCTTGCCCCAACAATTCAAGATCCTTTTGGTCAGTCGCTAAAGCCATTAGTCAAAATTCCACTAAATCCACCACTCACACGGCCAGATAATACTCTTGCAACAACACAAGTTGAGCCAACTTGTTAGCTGACATTTTTGCTTCACATTCTACTGTCGATTTCCGATATTGTCTTCAGACGGAATATAATAAAACGTATTTTAATGAAGCTAGTCATGTCAATACATCCGCTATTTAAGGTGAATTTTCTGCAAGCGCTCTTACTACAAGAAGGTGGTCCAATATATGCCGTGATTTCCATACCATCTTGTATATGTAAAATAAATAACATAAATAAAAAAAATAATTAATGTGTGTGTGTGTGTGTGTAAAAAAAACTGCTAACTTGAACTTTATTTAAACTAATTAAATGAAAATAACTAAATAGCAAACATCTCTTTAGTCGGTTAAGAAACCAAGGTAGTTTGAATTAATTTCCGTTTTGTAATTTGGCAATTTAGGCAAGTTTAAGTAAAAATAAAATATGCACATCCTCCCTGCATGGAAATAGAGGAATAGAATTTCGAACTATAAGAAGATACAGACCTAGAATACTCGCTTCAATAACACATTTAAATACGGTCTACACATGAGAAATTTATTAGTGATTTAAATTAACAAGTTGAAAAATTGTAGAATATATTTTGTGATTTGGGTGACGGACAGGTTTTTATACTATGCATAATCATCCAAGACAAATCCGTTTATATAATGATATGGTTGATTATTATTCACAAGGTATAGACGCTTGTGTGAAATATTTCAAAACATTCTAGAATTTGTGAAGGAATTGGACAAAGGAGGTTTTTATAAAGAAATTGTAAGTTTAAAAGATTATGTACAAGATCCTACAACACTAAATCATATTAGTGAAGCTGAAGAAGAAGTTTGTGAAACTAAAATAATTTTTCAAGATGGAGGAATTAGTGAAGGAAATATATGAAGAGTTTATTATGTCAGAGGCTTGTTTCCGTTACTATCGAGATGAAGGACGAGATCATGAAGAATCAGATTGGTCATTATATTTTGAACAACAGATCATATTGAGTTTTGCCAAAATGCTGCTCAAGCATGTCTTGGCTTCCTGAAAACAAAAGATTTTAAAAAATTATTGTTAAGTTTCGATTATTAGAATTATATGAAAATATTATATTAACTGAAAAATGTTTAAATGAAAAGGAGAGGAGATTAGGGTTATAAAATACCCCAAACCATTATAAATGTCTAGTTATGCCAAAATTACTCACCGATAAAATTAAAAAAATTAAAAAGCAAATAACTAAATCAGATCATTTGGCTGAAACAGTAGAAAAGATGAAATGGAGAAAGTATCTAAATTGGAAAAATAGTGAGAAATATATGTAGAGAGAGCGTAGAGAATTTAAAATTTGGTTACTCGACATATTATTTATTATGAATTCAATATTAATTTAAGGGAATATATTAGGAAGATGGAAAGGGTGATTGAAGAATCTAGAGACTTTTTACGAATAATATAAGCGTTTCTGCTAAAATGTTAAAATTATTTAAAACAGTTGCAGCTACTGAAAAATGTTTACAAAAAAAAACTGGAAATTAAATAAAACAATATTTTGTTTTATATTTAAGTTATGCGTGTATTTGAGTGATAAAAACATTTTGGTGTTAAAGATCGAATATAGTGTTCATTATATATTTCAATTACAGGATTGGATGAATATTTCTTAATGTATTCTACTTTTTCGTTTCTTTTAACATAAACAAATGGGGTATTCTTAGTAAGTTACTTGATAATATTAGCGAAACAATGAAGAGGGGTGTATCCTTCATTCCAGTTAATGCAGTGAGGAAATTTCATTAACCAAACAGCTTGTTTATGTAATTCTGGAGAAAAGCAAATGTAATGCAAATGGTTGTTTAAATATGTAGTGGCTTATCCTATTTCCATCATAAGCTGCTAATTCTTTAGGTAAAAATTTATTTTTTCATCTTTGAATCCTTGTATGTTCAAAACTAGTCTCACAACCATAATTTTAAGAATGCTAAATAATCTTTAAATTTGAGAATATTTGAATAACAATTTTTTTTTTGAATATTCATCTATTAGTTTCTCTCTCTTTGATGTGAACAGGTAATATAAATGGTTCTTAAATTCTATGGGCTTAAAAATTATATTGACAAATTATAATATAATTGACGAAATTCAGAGAACTTTTCATATAATGTAACAAACTTGTTATTATTAAAATCAAGTTGAAGATCGTTATAGAGATATCTTTCTGAATTTAAAAAAGATTTATATTTCTTAGTTCACAGTGATCAAATTCACTCATATCAGATTTTATGTTTTTCCGTCTAGAGAAAAGGGTTGTACGAGGAGTAACAAGCTGAGCCTCATTCGGATGTGAAGTATTACCGCGACATGTATCTCTAGCATGCACCGCTCGAGCTACATCCATCCAACACTTTCTATGAAAATACTTGTAGAATAAACTTAAGTCGCCATCCGTTCTTCGATGTTCCGACAAATAAAGGTTGCTGGCCCTTTTCGGGGTCTCCAATCAGGCGAACAGCTCTCTTTTGAATAGAATCAACAAATGCAGTGCAAGTGTGGCAGCATCATTGGTCGAATTTGAGCTTTGTACAGAATTAACACTTGTCGTGGAGTATAAAGGTTTCTAGTTCGAAATAATATTGCCAGCTTTTGAAAAGCTCTCTTTGCTATACTTGCAACATGTTGATGCCAAGACATATTTGCTCCCAAATTAATGCCCAGAAAATTGAGTGATCATGTTCGATAATTAACCATAAATAAGATCAGAAATGAATCTCTTTCCATAAATCATTATTTGCCAGGGTGCCAACAATAACCACAAAAAAAAGAGTTTCTTTTACCGAGTACAAGTTATAGGCGATACGTTCTTACTTGACCGACTGTATCAAAATACAATGATAGCCATAGCTAATAGAGACGAAAATTATTCCCATTGAAACTTTACTGCACAAAATTTTGTTTAAAATTTTTTATTTAAAAATTTAACCAATAAAAATATTTTTTTATTGATTATAACTGTAATATTTTCAATTTCCTTGTCACATGGGGAAAAAAGAGTTCTTGGTATTATATATACGAGGATGGATTGAAAAGTTCGCGGCCTAGTCAAGAAAAAAAAAAATGTACAAACATATTTTTTTTATTATTCGACGTAATCTCCACCTAGCTTTATGCACTTCTTCCACCTGCCTTCAGAAGCTCCCACACCTGTTTGAAAAAAAGATTTCTCAAGGTCTTCAAAATACTGGAAAACTAATACTTGACGCGGTGTTTCAACCTTAGCTGAAATTTTTACAAGCCAATTGTGTCTTGTAGTTTCCAAGTAATAAGTATGTCATTATTTTTATCGATAAGTTTCGTAAGTGCCAGTTCTTACGGGATGGCTACAGTAAGATGAGGTCCACGCCAGCAAAGCGTCGTAATTTTGGGTTTTTCATTATCAACCGTTAATACTAAAACATTAGTATCGTCATTACTCCTTATTGAATTTAGTTCATGTAAATTCAAAATTATTTTATTATAATCTTCAAAAAATCCTGAGTACATCTTTAAAGGAATATATAAAGAAACATTTCCCATACCAGTCATAATTCTTTTTCCCGTTTTCAAATTTGGAGACCATCCTGCATTTTCTAATTTTATATTTTCATTTTTATTGTAAGATATGTAACAGAATCGATAGTGACACCATTCAAAATAAAACGTAGTTCTCTAAATAAGAATGCAGGGGCATTATTACTTAAAACGGTGCTTGTTAGGGGAGTTTTTTCAATCCTCTTTCGTAACTTGTAGCTCTAAATAAATCTCACTTTTGCAAGGCAGCAGATATTTTCCAGATTGTTGTAAAGAAATTCTTATTTAATTATTTGGTCGTAATTTTGTAGTAAAAATGAATTCATCAAAAAAATATATATTTTCTTTTGCATTTAGATATTCCAGTGTTACCTTTTGTGTGTTTGATTTAAATACGTTTGTTTCCTCCTCTTTTTAAGCTTTTTTTAAACTAAGCTTGGTAGCTAAATTTATGTTAGATGATTTTTTGTCATAAAGAACTACCATTATTCATGAATTTTTTTTGTAGTGTGTGTAGCCTTAATGTTAGGACTTCTCCTCTAAAGTTTACCTTCTTAATCTATTATTTTAATAGTAATTTTATCTATGGTTTTTACAGTTACTGGAAAATATATGACGTTTTGTGGTGATTCTATTATTTTAAAACTGGAAGCTACGTTGGGAAAAAACTGATGTATTATATGAACCGATTTATCGTTAAGGTATGATCCTTCAACAATACTAAAATCGATGTTTATAAAATTGACTTTAATAATCTCCGCAGGGTTGTCTAATATATGTTTGATATTTGGCTCTAATCGTTTATTTGTAAGACCTAATAATTTATCAATTGTCGCCTCATTAAACGTTACGCCAACTGAGGACATAAGATGTGTGTGCAAGGTATTATTATTTGCAAACATGTTAAATTAAATACCTCTTTTACTACACTTATCACGTATAAACTTGTTTAGGTCATCCAATTCATAGCTATCTTCAGGTATCAAAAATACATAATTATTATCAAAAATCATGGCATTATTAAGCTCGTCAATATTAGGTATCGCATTATGTTTCAAAATTTATTAGTCCAACAACATACTCAGCATCTTCTTCTAAATATATAGCAGAATTGAATTCTACTGTTAAAGTAGGTGATTTACCGGTTATAACCAAACTCTATGACATATCCCTTTAATTTTCCTGTAGATACTGAAGTAAGATTATTCATCATATGTTATTATAAAGAAATTTTAAACAAAGTTGATCACAATTTGTTTGGTTAAAAGTTTGATGTTTGTTATAATAGTATGTTATCATGTTTTTGTTATTGTAACCATAAAAATACGAGATGGGGGACGCAAATTACCATAACCATCGAAGTATCAAAGTATTTCTTTTTTCTATTGAGCGCCATTACCACTGTAAATATGCAGATTAACAATCCCACTTTCATATTTCTTAATCCTTTTAGGTAATTTAATCCTCATAAATACACCTCGAAAATTAGGAATTTGTAAAAATGTGATATACTTTATTAGATTACAGTTTGTAATAGGATTCCGAGGTATACAATTTAGCAGTTTTTTAAATATAATTACAAAAACAATCCTCATCCTGTTTTATATGGTTCTAGAGACAAGCCACTTCCTTTTTTTGTAATTGCAATTGATTCCATCATTTGATGATTTAATTTCAGATAACCTTTCTTTAGCCGATCTCACATCATTTACAGCTTTTCTAATACCAGCCGCTTATGGTATTAGTGGTACAAAGCGCCCAATCTTGGAAATAAATATTGCTCTTGTCTTAGAATTTACAAGCTTCTCCCTCTTTCCTACTGAGTTAAAAGCTATTTTGATACTATCCTTTAAAGTTTGAAATTGTTTTTCCCATAATTCCTTTTCTAGCTTCCGATATAGCTTTACATAATGACATTCCTCGTCCTAAACGATATTTTTTTATTATTCTCTTTTTATTTTAAATCCCATTCCTAATTTTCTCTTTACTTCCATTGCTGTGGCTATTC
The DNA here is from genome assembly GCA_019049505.1 of Pachyrhynchus sulphureomaculatus. Taxonomy (NCBI): domain Eukaryota; kingdom Metazoa; phylum Arthropoda; class Insecta; order Coleoptera; family Curculionidae; genus Pachyrhynchus; species Pachyrhynchus sulphureomaculatus. Next base: position 85,896,494 of record CM032453.1, on the reverse strand, counting down.
CTTGAGCAGAAATATTTTCACCAAAACTGGCGTCAGTAGCTTACCAAAGCATTTTCAAATAATAATTTATCAACAAAATGTATCATATTTATATCATTTGATTGGGAATAAGAAATATTCTTTGAAAGCTTCATCCAACGGATTTATTCTTTTATCAGCCCTTATTAGTTTCTTTTTTAAATGTGTCCCCAGTCCACAAAAATTATAACCTGGTAAGTGTAATTTAAATAGTAATTTATTTATTAAAGTTTTTAAAAAACCATATCCTCTTTTTTTCGTTTTGTTTTGTAAATGTGTTATTTACGATGCAATTTAAACATTATATATTAAAAACGTTTAGACACAAATGCCTAGTGTTGCTGTATAAGTCAACTATATATAATGAGAAATAAAACATTTTCCATAAAAATTAAAAATCGCGATGATTTATCAAATGGTTTTAGAAAACATGGAAACTTGTATGAGGGAAACAGCAAAAGAGGATTAATAGTAGATCCTTCGGGAATATTCGAAGATAAGATTATTCCTAAACATCTTGACCAAATTATAAAAATTTCAACACATGAAAAGGACATAAAAATAATTAAACAGAAATATGAGGTACTGGATAGTTCGGGACAAGAATTGAAAAATGAAATAATTAGGGTTACATCAGAAAAACTACAAGGTGATATTTCTAAGAATATGGTTCAAAAATTTAAAAATTTTACTGATAATAGAGTTTCACAAGAAATGGAAAATTTTAAGGTGCGTGCACGTAGATAGTAAATTTTCAAAAGCGATATAAAATTTAAGATTGCAAACTATAGTTGAGGAGCGCAAAAAAGAAAAATTGAAAAGAAAGGAAATAGAGTCTTTGTTAAATAGTTAGGATTTGACAAATCTCACAATTCATGGATTTTAAAAGATGCGTTATAATACATTAAAAATAAAACAAAAAATTCAAATATATCTTTATTATTAATAATTCATATTAGTAAACCTTTCATTATATATTAGATTTCTGTTTTTTACTTAAAATTGTAGAAAAAGTATTTTCACAATCTCTTATCTTATTTTTAAATCTTAACATATCGAAATAGTTTTTTTCCCATCATATTTCCACACATTTCGGTATGCATAAGCAAACGAATTTTATTTTGCTTCTCTGGGAAAGTCACAAATTACTTCGAAATATATTCTTTTAGTTCCATATCTTGATAATTTATTTTCCAGTTCGTTTGGATAGACTCTCATTAACTCCAACATGATACACATATTTTCACTATTTGGGTTCTGAAGAGAATTTAAAGTATTATTTGTTAACAAATTTGATGATGGATTATTGAATAACTGGAACACATTAAAGTATTTCTTAAAATCTTGTGTTTTATACATTTGAATGCGGTAATTAATAATTTATTGTAATTCCCACAACTTGTCTATAGAATCAGAAGACAAACACATAATAACCATCATTCTCTTGTACTTTTATAATAGAACAATTATTGTAATTTTCAAAATATATCCTTATATTATCATATTTAATGGAACTCATATCTTCAATATATGAATAAAAATAATTCACAATAATACCTGCATATCTCAATAAATTCTTCCATCCGAAATCCTTTTTGTCCACCAATAACAACTTTTTGTAAAAAAATCACACAAACCAATTCCAACAATTACAAATTTTGATGAAGATTTGTTTAAATAATATATTTTGAAATTGAGAAGTAAATTAATGCTGTGTTCAACAGTATCAATGTATATTGTAGATTATCCACTGTTCATTATGGAAACAGAGGTGGAATAATGGCTCTATTCGGTACTGGTCTATTCTCGGTTAAGGAGTAACTTCGAAATCTGTCTTTTTGTCAGAAGTGACTTCTCTTGTCAAAGACAGGAGGATCTGGAGCCCCGAAACTTCGATGTTATGCGGTTAAAAATAAGAACTCAACAAACCACAAGGTTTATCTGCTGCCTCTATCGACCACCAAGTGATACTAACTTTAAAACACTTTTCGCTTCTCTTGCAGATACAGATTAACTATCCAAATGCCGCATTTGCCATCCTGAGCGACTTTAATGTCCACTACATCAACTGGCTGAACGACAAACAAGGTCGTAAAGCTGAATCATTCGCAATCAGTTGTGGCTTTAATAATCTCCGCAGGGTTGTTCATTATGGAAACAGAAGTGGAATAATGGCTCTATTCGGTACTGATCTATTCTCGGTTAAGGAGTAACTTCGGAATCCGTCTTTTTGTCAGAAGTGACCTCTCTTGTCAAAGAAAGGAGGAACTGGAGCCCCGAAACTTCGATGTTATGTGGTTAAAAATAAGAACTCAACAAACCACAAGGTTTATCTGCTGCCTCTATCGACCACCAAGTGATACTAACTTTAAAACACTTTTCGCTTCTCTTGCAGATAGCATCGATCATTAACAGATTAACGCTCAGGATGGCAAATGCCGCATTTGCCATCCTGAGCGACTTTAATGTCCACTACATCAACTGGCTGAACGACAAACAAGGTCGTAAAGCTGAATCATTCGCAATCAGTTGTGGCTTAACTCAGCTTATTGACGAGCCAGTTCGCCAGTCTTCCGTTTTTAAACCACCAATCTAGAGATTTACACTGGCACCGGAAATCCGCCGTTAGGTTCTTCCGGACATAAACTGCTTTCGACGTCGAGTTTACTACCAATCAGTGACAGATAGGCACCTAAACCGCGTAAGATCTGGCACTACAAATCTGCTAAATGGGAAGAACTCATGGAATTATTTCGAACTTTCCCTTGGTTAGACGTTTGTTTTAGATCCGACGACCAATCTGACTGCGCTAAGGAAGTTTCCGATGTTATTTGGCTGGTATGTAGGCTTTCACCCCTTTTTCGAACAAGTGCCCTCCCAACGGCAAGCCTTGGTTTGAACGAAAATGCAAAGACGCTATTGGTTCTAAACATCTTACCTACCGACAACGGCGTGAAAATCCTAACGTCGTAAATCGTAACATCTTCGTTCGTGCCCGGAACTGATGCAGAAAAAATTACTGACGAAACCAAGGAGGCACATAATCAACGAATTAGAAACAAACGTCTCAACAATTCCAGGTCTTTTGGTCAGTAAGTCAAAATTTCACCAAATCCATTATACCACCACTCACAGGGTCAGATAATTGTATTGCAATAACACCTGTTGAGAAAGCGAACTTGTTGCCTGAACTCTTTACTTAACATTCTACTGTTGATTTCCAAGGAAAAACACCACCTACTATTCCCATAGTGCAACCAAGGATGTCCGATATTGCCTACAGACAGCGTATTATAAAACGCATTTTAATGAAGCTAGACACCAGAAAAGCTTCAGGCGCTGACGGAATATCTGTAATAGTACTCAAAAACCACGCGAGAGTACTAACACCAGTTTTCTGTAGACTTTTTAACCTCTCCTACAGAAAGGGAATATTTCCTTCCTGCTGGAAATGTGTCACAGTTCAACCGATACACAAAAAAAAGACAAGAAGACCTTGTCAAACAACTACCGACTAGTCCTATTGCTTTCAATAATATCGAAAATCATGGAAAAGGCTGTCAATCAGCATCTTTTAAAATATCTTGAAGGATTTAATATTATTAGCGGCCAACAATATGGCTTTTGTAAACATAGATCAACAGGAGATCTTTTAACTTATGTGACACATGTTTGGAACAACGCAATTGAACACCGTGGAGAATCTCGAGCGGTTGCGCTTGATATATCCAAGGCATTCGATCTGCTGGACGTTAATTTGGGAGCAAATATGTCTTGGCATGAACTGCTCTCAAATATAAACTGCATTTGTTGGATTCTATTCAGCAGAGAGCGGATCACCTGACTGGAGCCCTGGAACTGGCCAGCTTGATTGGAAAATCGAAGAATGGTTGGCGAACTGAATCTATTCTACGAGTATTTTAACGGAAAATGTTCGACGGATGTAGCCCGCGTGCCGTACAATTTACAGCGATTCGAGACCAACGTAAATCGCTTTTTTTCCGCACACTTATCGCTCCTGTAGTGCTTTAGGGATTTCCCTGCAGCACGTGTGCTAGGCCCATAAAAAAAAACTGGTTGAATATATTTAAATACCTGAATTAGCCGATATAGTGAGAATATTATTATAGTATTTTCTTCACCACTTCCCCAAACTTAAACTAAAAAATTCTCATTTCCAGTACCTATAATAGAACTTCTGGTAATATGAGGAGTAACGATACACAGATGTATAAAAAATATTTAAAATAAAAGATAGAATACAATGTTTATATTTTCACTTGTAATGGTTTTGTAGCTTGAGGAAAAATTAAAAGAGTTTTTCTTATTTGTTACATTAAAATTATTCCACCTGGTTTTGCTGTTATTTCTTGTATAATTTATCATATGAAGATTTTCTATCCAGTTTGTGTCTAAAATGGTCTTGTTATGATAATAATATAAAATTTCGAAAAAATTATTTTTTCCTTTAAATTAAAAATTTTATATAAAAATACGTCGGTCTTATTATTGTTAATTTTTTCAAACATCATATTATAACATAAATCGTTGGTGGTCAGATCACCATCTTTTCAAAAACATATCATACCATGTCTTGCATGATATGGGTTATATACATATAACATATTGTTATAAATGTAATGTAACACTATTAACAGTGGGACAGAGGTCATAAAAAGTATTATTACCGTAACAAATAGTTTAATAACAATAAGAATAATTATAAATTGTTATATTATTTATATATTAAGGAAGGGACAGTTTGGACAAAAATTATAAAAATATACAAATAAAATAAATTTTTATAATAATTTGTAATTTGTACTACTTTTACCTCCATATTTTTATTTTTTTTTTTCGCAAACAATCTACTAAATCACAATAAACTTTATAATGTTCATCAAAAGGACAATCTTCATACATCCACTGAAATATTTCAACACCACATTAATAACATTTACAAATATCTTCCTTCATTAAATAATAAAAACCAGAAGCAGGGAATTTATCAGGATTCAACTTCCCATTCCATGTTTTAAAAGAAATTAAACTTTTTTCATAAGTTCTATGGGTTATATTATCAATTTCCTTTTCAAAAGATTCTAGACACATTTCTAAGTTATGCAATGCAAGTTAAAATTGAAAAGTGAAATACTTTCCGATGTTATATATGTTATGTCAACCAGGTAAAGTTGGAGGAGTACAGTAAGTAACAACGAATTCGTCATTTTCTCCAACTCACTGATAAAGGAATATAGGATATCGGAATGTACCCAAGCAAGCGTATTGTACGAATTTGGAATTCTGAATCTTTTATTATCTACCGTAGATAAAACTAACTGATTAACTAATTCTGTGTTCATATTATGCATCCTAGATCGAAACACATACATAGAACAAAAGGTTTTAGAATGACGTTTTACATCTTTATAATCGATAACATCCAATTGTTTATTTATACTTTTTTTTTAATTCCCTTGGCCTTTCTAAATAAATTATTTTTGGTTTTCACACAATACGCTTTGGCTCCAGTTCCATAGATACATCCTATTTGGTCATTAGCAAATTCATCTTTAAATTTACCTACTACAGATTTAGTTATTGGCATATTGTGAACATTATTCATTTAATAATTAGAAGTGTGGAAATAATCAATATAATTATTCATATCTTCATAAACATTATCTGTTTTTATTTCCAAAATAAAAGAGTATAGCACTGTATAATAATTTTACCTTGTCTTGATATAAAGGTTTTAACAAATCCTAAAAGAAACCATACATAATAGTCTCAGAAATATCTAGAAAATCCTACATAAACAGCATTGTCGAATTCCATTAGTATATTATTCATTTGAATAGCAACTAAATTTTCATTAAAAGTTACTGATTCTTTAAAGTGTGGTTTTGCAATCAAATTTTCAGCATCACCTTTCCGAATATTTTTTCAAACAGGATAACTAACCTGGCGTCCGAACGATGTTCAACATTTTCCATTGTTTTTTTTTCCATATATACTATTATTACTAAGCCTATAATTGTTTCTATTAAACTGATATTTAGATTCGATTCTTAAATTAGTGCTTAAATCTATATAATTCTTTAACAATGAATATTGCGTAAACTGCAAGATTCTATGAATTTTGTATATTTTAAGTCTATTTCGAACACATTTAATTTTGCGTGTTTAGAATTAGGAGGCTTATAATTTTCAGGACAAACAGGAAATTCATTGTGGAAGTCCTGCAAATCAGTAGGATATATTAAATCAACTTCTAAAACATATCCCCTTTCAGATGTGTATGAAATGTCTGTGACATCAAAACTATCAATTTGTTTTTGATATAATCAAACAAAATCCTTCTATGGAAGATACTGAGACATCGCATAACCATATAAGTTAGTTGCATCAACATATAATAAATATTTATTAGGCTCGGATGAGTCGAAACTTTCAAGAAAACTTATTGTTTGCGATAATTTTCTAGTAACACAAGTACTAACTCCTCCTCTTATATTATCCTTAAAAAATATCAGTTCAGTTAAAAGCTCTAATTCTACATCTGAGAATTTAAACAACCATTAAAAATTAAGCCCGGAAAAGTATAATTATGTGCAGGATCTAGCTTACAGGTATTTAAACAAGTTTTCCTAAAATTTTGAAAAATATCTGCTAAAAACAATACATCTGATTTTAAATAAATATCAGAATATTCGCCTATCGAATTACAGTTGAACAAATTCCACACAACTTTTCTCCTTTTAGAGTCATCTTCAGTAAGATGTTCCCCTATTAAATAGTTATAAAAGTGTTCCCTTTTTGGCAATGCGTTTTCATCTAATTTTGTATAATTAGTAATATAGCTATAATGAAAACCCCCTTCTGACGAATCAAATCAAACTTTTCCTTTTCATCGAAAAATTTTAAAATTTCTTAACTTTGTTAGTCTTCTAGAGTGTCAGATAATTTTGAAAAGAGTCTATAAATCTTAGGCAAAACTGTGTCTTTTTGAACTTACCTGATTTTCCTTTTTCCTTGTTCTGTGCAATAACTTTCAATTACTCAATATATATCACTACTACACCAAACACTTTATTTTTGCTCTCGACGCGCGTTTTGCTAACCATGTTAGCTTCATCAGGAGCGATGGAACTAATGGCGTAGGCGAGGCCATCAGTTCCGGTCAAGTAACCAGTAGAGGGGACTATAAGGAATAGGCCCTCTGTCTTTATTTAAGCTACTTTACATTTTATAATTTCCATACTTTCGTATGCGTTTAACAATCTCCTATCAGATACATTTTTAAATAATCTTAGATTATCTAATGTTATAGTATGATCAGCTTCAAGGGCATGTTCGGCAATGCTAGACCTTTCTGTTCTACTGTATTTTAAGCGTGCTAAATGTTCTTTAAATCGTGTTTTAATGATCTTTTAGTTTGCCCAACATACTTTTAGTAGCAATTATTACAACTAAGTTCATAAATTCCACTTTTCTCACAATAAGGAATTTTATCTTTGGGATTTCCTAATATATTCCTCAGATTGTCTGATGGCTTATAGACTAAGGTGAAGCCTACCTTATTAAATATATTTCGGTATAACAAAGGTGGAATTCTGAATATTTAACCTGAACTTATGTCTATTTACTAACTTGTTTACTAAGTCATCGTCATAACCATTAACTCTAGTTATATGTCTAATACGATTCCTTTCATTATTGAAGTTTACTCTATTCAGAGGAAAAGTAACCAAACGATGTATATGCCCTTGAAGCTAATCCTACTAATTAATTAAAAATGTATCTGAGAGGAGATTGCTGAACGCATACGAAAGTATGGAAATTATAAAATGTAAAAGTAGCTTAAATAAAGACAGCTGTAGACCCCTCTGCTGGTTACTTGACCGGAACTGATGGCCTCGCTTATGCCATTAATTCCGCCTGAGTAATTCAAGGGTTAGGCTAAGTATAAGTAGGGTAGATTTGTAGTTTAGCGTTAGTCAATCATCGCTCCTGGTAAAGCTAACATGATTAGCGAAACGCGCGTCGAGTGCAAAAATAAAGTTTTGGGTGTAGTGGTGATATATACTGAGTAGTGTCATTGTGCCAAAAATTCCATATTCTCAACTTAGTTAATTTTCAATTGTTCATTATGTTGACATAAATTTTTGATAAGTAAATGAGCATCATAATTTTTTAAGTTATGGAGTATAACCGGAATATAATTTGGTAATTTGAAGCTTAAATTACATTTCGAGTGGGCGTTAGGTGGTTATGGTTTGCAACTTCACCACATTCGTCAATAATAATCTTATTGCAAATATCGTTTGTATAATTATGATATATCCTATCCAACTCGTTCGAGAACGAGATGTGTTTGACACTTATTATTATAAGTGTCAAACACATCTCGTTCTATTAACTTAATAAAAACCTGATCACAATTAGAACCCCTATAAAGGTCATACTTAGATGCGCTGTCATCAAATGAACATTTTATAAAGTAAGCAAAAGAATATGGAATATGCTCGTATTGTTTAATGGTGTAAGGACTGTTAAGATCAAAATCATTTAAGTAGCTAACTAATGGATTAAGAATACATTCAAAATTAGCATAAATAACGAAAGGAACTTCAATTTGTTTTTGAATATTGGTAAATTTTAGAATATTTCCAGGCACTATGTTGTCAAACTTATCAATTTGGGGTATCGGTGATGGTAAATTGATTCTAACATGACCACAAACTTCTAACTACATGGTACCCCTCAGGACTGACTCGATATGAAATGATCCATTCCGTAAATGCCGACTTTATCACTTCAATTTCAAATTTTCTAGAAGCTGTTGACACACGTTGTTTGTATCTGTTGCAGTTCAAATGGCTTTCCCATGATTTTCTAATTACACATCTTTCTTACAATCCTGACAGTCTTTCGTCAATTCTATAACAAACGAAAAAATTAAATTAGGCTTGAATTATTAGAAGTAAAATAATTATAACCAAAATAAATATCAACCTTTTAAGTCATTCTGTATACCCAAAGGAAATGGCAAAGCGAGCTAACGTTAATAAGAAAATAAACTTCTTTTGATTCCCATGGTTGCTCGCATCAATTACATCGAGGTCGGCTCGAATTCGAAACCCTTTACAAACCCATTCTAGATGTAATTAATGCGAGCAACTGTGGGAATAAACAGAAGTTATGTTGTTGGGTACGCTAATGTGAGAACCAGTTGACCGTGAAGGTGTTCGAACCCGACTCGACCCCGATGTATTGAATACAAGCAAGCTTGGGAATATAAAGTAGTTTTGTTGCTGAGTGTACCAGTGTGAGAAGACGATGACCGTAAAATTATAGATCGGCGAACTGTTGCAATTAGGCGAGCTTAAAGTTAATATCTTTTTGGTGCAAGACGACAGAACAGCTTATTTAAAAGATACAAAATAAACAAATTAAATAAAAGAAAATATTAAAACTTACCTCATTTAGTGTGTTAGTTGAGGATCACTTAAGTGTGAAGACCATCGTTTCTTGACCAATATTGAATTACAAAATTTCCTCATATGTCGATAAAGATTGTCAAGTCTAGTAAATTTGCTATTGTACCTTTTGCAGTTGGGCATACATACATATATATATATATATATATATATATATATATATATATATATATATATATATATATATATATATATATATATATATACAATCTTAATTGGGGAACTCGGCAAATTTGGGCGTGATAGGAGATCACACAATTTTCATTAAGCCGCCAATATTTCGGTCCTGGATTGGGACCTTCTTCAGGGCAGAACTGAAAAGAAGAACAGAGCGTATTCACTGATAGTGTCTGGGACAACTTTAAATTAATGATGTTATGATTAGGATGTTATAATAAATAAAATTAGTGTGGAACAAGAATAAGATATTAGTCATAATAAGTTAAAAAAAAAAAAAAAAAAAAAAAAAAAAAAAAAAAAACTCACATGAGAAGTGCAAAGATTGCGTTAGCCTGAATGGCCGTAGGTTATACATAAAAAAGTTGTTACATATAAAAGTTGGTTAATCCATAAAATATACAAAATACACATTAAAACACTGTAGACAAAATTCTAAAAAACAAATTTAACAGATGGATGTAATTGGGAACCTTGGATGTTGAGAACATCGTTAGTTATTTCACTTGTGACCACCACATATGGCCATCGCCATTTAGGAACAAATGACAAGAACGACAGGAGACAGCTACCCGACAGAGAACAGAATGCGGGGGTCGACACCTGGAAGGAACCGATAGAAAAGGAAGTACAAATATTGGACCCTAAGTGAGAGAGAGGTAGCCAATTGAGCGACCAAAACCACCCGGTATGTAGTAGCGGAAGGATAAAACACACCCTAATTATAAGTAAATGGTGAGCGAGGGAGCGAGAGAGAGAGAGTGACAATAATGGGAGCAACGAAGAAGAAAATTATCTAGTGAATTAATTATTAATTTATTAATTTCTTGTTGGAATCTGATTGGAGGAAGAGATTGTTGGCAAAAAACCAATGAAGACTCGAGGCACCAGGAAGTGTTAGAGAGGTGACGCAAGGTACTGTCAATGGAAGGAAGACAGTAATCGCTAGGTGCAAAAGATGGCCCAGATAAAATGGAAGGAATCTGTGAAGCTCAGAATCAAAGAGAACCGTAAATAGAGAGAGGAAGGAGGAGAGAAACCCTGGAAATTACGGAGCTAAAAAAGAGACGACCAACGCGGTTCAGATGGATCATAAAACACTTGAAGACAGGGAATGATTGTGAGAAGTTGATTTATCACAGGAGAGGAGGAAACTATATATGTTACTAGGACCATCCAGGTCGGTTCTTTTATTGATATTAAGGTGATTCTCCTGGATGTAACACATCTCAAGGAATTCCCTCTTGGAAAGATTATTGGAGAAATGAAGAATTTTGGGTTCCCTGAAATTAAAAGAATGACCATTGTCAACAGAATGGGTCGCCAAGGCACATCGGTGTGGATGGCATCTAGTGTCACTTTTATGGAGTGCAATACGACGATTCAACGATTGAGAAGTTTGGCCAATGTAGATTGATGGACCATTGAGGCAGGAAATTGAGTAAACCAAGTCTGACATGGAAAGAACTGGCAGCGGGGCCTTCAGCTTACTGAAGACACGTCTGTTTTTGAAAAAGTAATATTTAGCGATTTTAATGTTGGGAATGACACACAATATGTAGACCAATTTGTTTGTAAGGCCAGGAATGAATGGTAAAGAAAGCAACGACCAATTTGTTTCGACTGGGGGAGTTAAAGGGGGAGGGGAGATATGCGGTAGGTGGAGAGGAGGGGGTTCTGGGGGAATTTGATGGATATGAGTAAGCTTGTTGACTTCATCTTTGGTTCTTAGTAAGAGTTTTCGATTGTATCCATTATCTATGAAAAGTTTTGTAAGTGTTTCTTGTGACTGGAGTAAGAAATCAGGATGGACTATTATCTTCAGTCTTCTATATAGGCCTTTGATGACATTGACTTTCACCTTCCAATCATGGCCAGAGTTTGCATAGATATATCTCCCAGAAGTAGGTTTTCTATACCAATCAAGTTTGATGATGTTATGGGAGTCTCTAAACGACTCTTGTGTCCAGAAATGGAACAGCATTGTTGGTTTCTTCTTCCATAGTGAATTGCAGGTGTGGGTCGAATGAGTTGAAAACATGAAGAACTTCTTCTTTGCCATCAGCTGGTATGAATAGAATCCTTCCTCTCTCTATTTACGGTTCTCTTTGATTCTGAGCTTCACAGATTCCTTCCATTTTATCTGGGCCATCTTTTGCACCTAGCGATTACTGTCTTCCTTCCATTGACAGTACCTTGCGTCACCTCTCTAACACTTCCTGGTGCCTAGAGTCTTCATTGGTTTTTTTGCCAACAATCTCTTCCTCCAATCAGATTCCAACAAGAAATTAATAAATTAATAATTAATTCACTAGATAATTTTCTTCTTCGTTGCTCCCATTATTGTCACTCTCTCTCTCGCTCCCTCGCTCACCATTTACTTATAATTAGGGTGTGTTTTATCCTTCCGCTACTACATACCGGGTGGTTTTGGTCGCTCAATTGGCTACCTCTCTCTCACTTAGGGTCCAATATTTGTACTTCCTTTTCTATCGGTTCCTTCCAGGTGTCGACCCCGCATTCTGGTTAATTGAGTTTTCTTGACTAAACCCCTTATCTCTGTCGGGTAGCTGTCTCCTGTCGTTCTTGTCTTTTGTTCCTAAATGGCGGTGGCCATATGTGGTGGTTACAAGTGAAATAACTAACGATGTTCTCAACATCCAAGGTTCCCAATTACATCCATGTGTTAAATTTGTTTTTTAGAATTTTGTCTACAGTGTTATGTGTATTTTGTATATTTTATGGATTAACCAACTTTTATATGTAACAACTTTTTTATGTATAACCTACGGCCATTCAGGCTAACGCAATCTTTGCACTTCTCATGTGAGTTTTTTAACTTATTATGACTAATATCTTATTATTGTTCCACACTAATTTTATTTATTATAACATCCTAATGATAACATCATTAATTTAAAGTTGTCCCAGACACTATCAGTGAATACGCTCTGTTCTTCTTTTCAGTTCTGCCCTGAAGAAGGTCCCAATCCAGGACCGAAATATTGGCGGCTTAATGAAAATTGTGTGATCTCCTATCACGCCCAAATTTGCCGAGTTCCCCAATTAAGATTGTATTTATATATATATATATATATATATATATATATATATATATATATATATATATATATATATATATATATATATATATATATATAAATATAATATAATATATATATATATATATATATATATATATATATATATATATATATATATATATATATATATATATATCCTCTTTTGTGACTAAACATAAGTTGCACGAACGTGACAAATTGATGACAACAGAAAAAATATATAAAAAGTATCAAAAAATATAAAACGTTTACGTACGAATGTAAGTTTAGGAAGCAGTGAATTTGTTCACGGTGTGCAGATAATTTTTATTTTTATTCTTTTCTTCTTTTTTTTTCCTTGCCTTTGATTGTCTCAAATGTATTGATGTGTATTAATTTTTTTTTTCATTTTTTTATTTACTATTTTTTATATATCAACCTAACCTGAACCAACCTGTTTATAAACATATTTGTTCCTAATTAACGCCCAGCAAATTGAATGACGAAGCTAGAGAAATGGAGTGCCCCGACATAACTAAGTCGGGTTCAGAAACGTCAGCTTTTTAAAAAAAACTGCCGCCTGGGTGTTTGTAGCGTTAAATTCTAAGTAGTTACTGTCACCCCAAAACAGAATTTCTTCCAGGTCTTTGTTAAGTGGAACAACTTCCTGCTGTGTGCGAATATTTTCATTTGAAGTGAAGGAAGAGATAAGCGTACTGTTATCTGCAAAATTGTAGGCTGGATTTCTGGTTCTTTCCGGCAGATCGTTAATGTAAACGAGAGAGAAAGTAGGAGACAGTATGGAGCCTTGGGGCACAACGTCGCGGCGTTGATAGTGAAGGTGTTAGAAAGAAATCTGTCGACTACCACTGGTAAAGAATACTCTTATGAGGAAACACGAGAGCCAGAAACAGAACTTTTCAGGAGTTCCATAAGAGCGTGCCAAACGCGGTCGAATGCCTTGATCTATATTTACGAAAGCCATATATATATAATCGCTAATAATATTGAATCCTTCAAGATATTTTAGAAGATGCTGATTGATAGTCTTTTCCATGACTTTCGATATTAGAAGATGCTGACTGATAACCCTTTCCACGACTTTCAATATTATTGAAAGGCCTTCTAGCCTTTTTTGGCTATCGCCTAAGCTGTGGCGCATTTCCAACAGGAAGGAAATATTCCCTTTTTATAGCATAGATTGAAAACTCTAAAACTGGTGTTAGTTCTCTCGCGCAATTTTTGAGCACTATAGCAGGTATTTTGTCAGCGCTAGAAGCTTTCTTGATGTGTAGCTTCATTAACATACGTTTTATGATACGCTAGCTGAAGAAAATATCGGGCATCCTTGACTGCACTATGGGAATAGTACGTGGTGTTTTCCTTGGAAATCGACAGTAGAATGTGAAGCAGATTTCAACCAACAAGTTCGCTTTCTCAACAGGTGTGGTTACAATAGAATTATCTGGCCGTGTGAGTGGTAGTATAGTGGATTTGGTGAAATTTTAACTAACTGCTTTAGCGACTGACCAAAACGACCTGGAATTGTTGGGGCAAGCCAGAAGTTTGTTTCTAATTCGTTGACCGTATACCTTCTTAGTTTCGTCGATAATTTCCTTGCATCTGTTCCGGGCACGAACAAAGATATTACGCTTTATGATGTTAGGATTTTCCCGTTCATTGTGGGTAGGCAAGATGCAAGGTGCGTGTGTGTGTACGTGTGTCCGAGCGCGCGTATGTGTGTGTGTATGAGCGAGTGCGTGCATGGATATGCGTGTGTGGGTAAACGAGTGTGGGTAAGCGTGTGTGGGTAAGCGTGTGTGGGTGTGCGTGTGTGAGTTCGCGTGTGTGAGTGCAAGTGTGTGAGTGCGAGTGTGTGAGTGCGCGTGTGTGAGTGCACATGTATGAGTGCGCGTGCGTGAGTGCGCGTGCGTGAGTGCGCGTGTGTAAGTACGCTTGTGTGAGTGCCATAACATCCCGTATATATAAAATAGATAATATACTAATAAAAAAATTAATAAATTATTAACTGGTTTACTTATTAAGTTTACTTATTACCTAAAATTAAATTAATTAAATTTAAAAAAAACTAAATAGGTTCAACATCTCTTTAGTCCATTAAGAAACCGAGATAATTTGAATTAATTTCTGTTTTGTAATTTGGCAATTTAGGAAAAAAAAAAATTTTGGCTTCTTCCAGATTGGTTTCCAGTTGGCTATTAAAAAATTTCCGAAATATGTGCCAATTAAAAGGTATCTTCTAAGTTACAACAATTTCTGTAAAGTTTTCTTTTAAACTCAATGCTTTGAAACCTGCTTAAACACATATATTGAAGGAATCAACATTAAAAATCTAATGGGAGAAACGTAGAAACTGCTTACATAAAATGTCATGTATAAACTGTTTTCTTTTTTTATAGAAATAATAAAAAAAATAGCACTACTTTTTATTCCTACGTCAGTATAACTTACTTATTCATCATTATTTGTACACCGTAAATAATGAGAAATTTATATTAAAGATGAAAAAGGAATATTACATACTTTAGACAAGAGTTTTAACGTAAATAATTTAACGAAAGTCTTCAAGTAATTTTTAAAGCAGCTTCAGAGGTTTATAACTCTTGAGTGCAACTCAATGCCTAATTTTTTGAAAATGAAACGGAATTCATCATTAAAGATAAATTGAAGATCTAGAAGCTTCTTGAGGAACAACTATGAATACGGACCTAAACGAATGGTTTCTACGTTAACTTTCCTGTTTCTGTCTGTGTGTCGACTAACTTCTGCTGTCTAATTGCAGCCGCATGTAGTTTTATTTCTAATTTGATAAATATCTAATAATGTTATTGACGGCTTGCTATATATCTAGGTACTGGTTTATAGATATTTTAATGAACGATCAGAAGTGATTTTCTATCAAATTAGGATAAGTATTTTTTAAACTTACATGCCTTTTTCGAAGAAATGCCCTTCCAACGGCAAGCCTTGGTTTGACCAAAAATGCAAAGAAGCTGTTGCTTCTAAACATCTTTCCTACCGACAATGGCGTGAAAATCGTAACACCATAACCCGTAACACCTTTGTTCGTGCCAGGAACAGATGCAAAGAAATTATCGACGAAACCAAAGAGGCACACAATCAACGAATTAGAAACAAACTTCTCGCTTGTCCCAACAATTCCAGGTCCTTTTGGTCAGTCGCTAAGGCAGTTAGTCAAAATTTCACCAAATCCATCATACCACCACTCACATGGCCAGATAATTCTATGGCAACACCTGTTGAAAAAGCGAAACTTGTTGGCTGCACTTTTTGGTTCACATTCTACTGTCGATTTCCAAGAAAAAACACCACCTACTATTCCCATAGTGCAGTCAAGGATGTCCGATATTGTCTTCAGGCAGCATATCATAAAACGTATTTTAATGAAGCTAGACACCAAAAAAGCTTCTGGCGCTGACGTAGTTCTTCAAAACTGCGCGAGGGAACTAACACCATTTTTCTGTCGACTTTTCAACCTATCCTACAAAAAGGGAATATTTCCTTCCTACTGAAAATGTGCCGCAGTTCAGCCGATATCTAAAAAAGAAGACCTTGCCAAATAACTACCGACCAATCGCACTGCTTTCAATAATATCGAAAGTCATGGAAAGGGCTATCAATCAGCATCTTCTAAAATATCTTGAAGGATTCAACATTATTAGCGATCACCAATATGGCTTTCGTAAAAATAGATCAACAGGAGATCTTCTTTATGTAACACACGTTTGGAACAACGCAATTGAACACCTTGGAGAATCCTGAGCGGTTGCTCTTGACATATCCAAGGCATTCGACCGTGTTTGGCACGATGGGCTGTTGGCTAAGCTACGCTCTTATGGTATGTCTGAAAAGTTCTGTTTGTGGTTCTCATGTTTCCTCAGAGAGCGTTCTTTACGAGTGGCAGTCGACGGATTTCTTTCTAACACCTTCACTATCAACGCCGGTGTACCTCAAGGCTTCATACTGTCTCCTACTATCTCTCTCATTTTCATTAACGATCTGCTGGAAAAGACCGAGAATCCAATCTACGGCTTTGCAGATGACAGTACACTTATCTCTTCATTCACTTTGAACGCTCGGACATCGGCTACTCAGACGAATATCCGCAGACAGCAGGAAGTCATTCAACTTAACAAAGACCTGGAAGAAATTCTATCTTGGGGTCACAGTAACCAAGTCGAATTTAACGCTACAAAAACCCAGGCGGCAAATATGTCCTGGCATGAACATGTTGCAGGCATAGCAAGGAGAGCTTCTCAAAAGTTGGGAATACTATTTCGAACCAGAAAGCTTTACACTCCACAACAACTGTTAATTCTTTATAAAGCTCAAATTCGACCAACTATGGAATACTGCTCCCATATTTGGGGCTCCGCTCCCAAATATACACTGCATTTGTTGGATTCTATTCAGAGAAGAGCTGTTCGTCTGATTGGAGACCCAGAAATTACCGGCGGCCTTGATTCGCTGGAACATCGAAGAACGGTTGGCGACTTGAGCCTATTCTACAAGTATTTTCATGGAAAGTGTTCGAAGGATGTGACCCGCTTAATTCCTCCCAGAGCGGTAGATGTTAGAAATACACGTCGCGCTAATACTTCACATCCGTATGAAGTTCAGCTTGTTACTCCTCGTACAACGCTTTTCAAGCAGTCTTTTATATGGAGAACATCATCCCTTTAGAATAATTTGCCCAGGATTTTGTTTCCCACCGAGTACAATTTACAGCGATTCAAGAACAACGTGAATCGCTTTCTCCGCACACGTGTCGCTCCTGTAGCGCTTTAAGGACTTCCCGGCAGCACGTGTGCTAGACCCATAAAAAAAAAACTTCGCACATGGCAGATGATTATACCTTGCTTTCTGGTTGGGTATTATTACCTTTAGACAGTTAGCAATAAGGAAACAAGAAAGGTTTATATAAGGTTTTGAAATGGGGTACAAAAGCATATAGCTGCCCGAGGAGCCTTAAAAGAAACGAAACGGCCGTCCATTTGTTGGAGATACCCTGCTTTAATTTTATGACTGTTGATTGAACCAGATTTTAAATTGACGAAGTTTCAAGTCAAATTCATTGTTGAAATATCGAAATTAAAATTTAAACTCAAATACACTGGAATGTTTTTATAAAAATTATTATGAAAAATAGTATTATATATATAATGCATTTTGGCAAAACAAAACGATCATAAGATAATAATATGCTTAATCTCTGCAAAAATTTATACGGGATGAAAAATAATTTCTAACGTTATCAAATTTTTGTTATAAAATACAAAGAGCAAAAACTAACCAAAGTAATTCTGCAATGTAGAAATTATTTAAAATTTACACTTTTCAACTCTCTTAACTACTGAAAAAAAAGCTTGGTAAAATAATTTTTACTGCAGCTAATATTTAATAATTATATTAGATGTTTAATTATTAGGACTAAATTATTACTCTAAATTGAAAGATTCTCCTCAACTTAGACACCAATCGTAGCATACTGATCTTTAGGCGTTAATGTAAACCGACGCGATTAGTTACAGCAACTAATTTACGGTAGTTACTTAGGTGGCTGTTTTTTTACCTTTATGCTCCAGAAAAACACAATTTATCTCCCGCAACCAATCGCATTGGTGTTTCATGTTTAGGGCAAAACGTTTCTTGACTGCTTCGATATGTAAAGGTCTTCAAGTATGCTTCAAACTGCATTATTGTCAGAAGACCTCAACTTTCTATATAGACATTAAAAGTTGTCAGTGCAAACAGTTCAACAAACATAGCATGAACTTAGTTCCACGAAGCTAGTGGTAACTAATCGCATCGACTTGCAATAATATTTTAAGAACTTAATTTAATGAGGAAGGCAACTAAAGAATATGATAAATTATCATGATCATACCTTGCCTTCTGATTGGGTATTATTATCTTTAGACAGTTAGCAAGAAGGAAACAAAAAAAGGTTGAAATAATTGCACTTATGTTTTTGTTAAATTTAAGGATATTTTAAAAGATAGATTCTTCAAGGCTGTATCACAGAATTTGTATTGACTTTAGCAACCTATTTGACTAAAAAGGTTTAACTTTAGACGTGATCTAATTTGATTAGGGCTTTAAGTTAACAAGAAACCCAGGCAATTCCTTTTTAATTAATGATTAAATAAAAAAAAATTGTTTTAAATTGTCAACACTATTCCTATCTATATCAAGTGAGAAAATAATAACATGATGAAGTTTCCAAGACCAATAAATTCCGGAGGTTAAATGGCATCGATTCAGATATTCGGGTGGGGGTAATTCGGGGACTTTAACATGCGGCAATCAAAACTTTAAGATTTTTGCAATATACCATGCTTAAACTCGAACGCAAATTCGATGTGCTAACCCTTGCAAGTAAATAAACCTCTTGCAAAATTAAGGTCAGTTCATCGACCAGCACAGTCAACTTTCTCTATCCTAAGTGCAACTCCTAGTCCCGTTTTAGACATAACTTTAAAATTCGTCTTTTTATGAGAAGCAATCTCTCTTGCCAACAACTTTGGAGCCCTAAAACTCTGACATTATGTCATGTATAAAATAACAACTCAACAAACCACAAGATTCATCTGCTGTCTTTATCGATCATCCAGTAATACTAACTCTATCCTGGGTAACCTTAGTGTCCGCAACATCAACAGGCTTACGTATTCTATTCAAATACCACAGATAAACAAAGCCGTGATGCTGAATCTTTCTCAATCGAATTAACTCAGTTTACCGACGAATCAAGACGGATTCCTGATCATGACGGAGAGTTCAACACTGTCCTTGACCTGTTTTGACCACGAATCCAGAGATTTGCACTGTGTCCGTAGGTCTGCCGTTAGATTTTTTTCCCCCCATACACTGGTTTCGATATCAAGTATTTTAGTAGAAACTAGAAAACACTAATAAAAAACTGGCTAAACCAAGCAATATTTGGCACTGCAAATCTGCTAAATAGAAAAAGCTCATGGAATACGTTTAAGCTTTCCGTTAGTCAGAAGTTTGTTTCAGATCGGACGACCGATCTTACTGTGCTAGGGAGGGTTCCAATTGTCAATTACATTCCTTTTTAAAAGACATGCCCGCGGAAAAATTCAGGAAGTTGTTTCAAAACATATACTGACAATGACATGAAACCCTAAAGGTCATAAATCATAACACCTTTGTTCGTATCGGAAACAAATGCAAACAAATAATCGACCCGAAAAATGCACACAATCAAAGAATTAAAGACAAACTTCTTGCCTATCTCAAAAAATTCACTAAACACACTACATCATTACTTACATGGAAAGATAATACTATTGCAACAATACCTGTTGAGAAAGCCAACTTATTAACTGAACTCTTTGCTTCATGCTCCACTGTTGATTTCTAGAATAAAACACCATCCATCACTTCCAATGTGCAGTTAAAGATGTCCAATATTGTTGTGAGACATGTCATAAAGCGTATTTTACTGCAGCTAGACTCCAAAAAAGCTTCTGGCGCTAATGGGATACCTGCCCTAATATTAAAAAATAATACCAGTTTTTTGTCGCCGTCTTAACCTATCCTACAGAAAAAGAATATTAGCTTCCTACTCGAGTTCAGCCTATACCTAAAAAACGCAGAAAGACCTTGGCAAAAAAACTACCGGCCAGTCGTTATGAAAAAGGCTATCAATCGACATAATTGGAATAACGTAATTGAATATTCGATCGTGTAGACCGATTGTTGGCTAAGTTACGTTCTTAAGGTACGTCTCAAAATTTTTATTTATGGTTCTCGTTACTTCAAAAAGCGTTCTTTACAAGTGGCAGTTGACTGGTTTCTTTCTAATATCTTCACTATTAATGCTGGTATACCCCTTTCTCCTTTACATTAATAATCTGCACCTTTACCGACGACAGTATTCTTGTTTATTCATAACATTGAATGCTCCAACATCAGTTACCTATGCAAATAGCAAGAATTTGTCAAACTTAACTAAGAACTTGAAGAAAATTTCTATCTTGAGGTGACAGTAGCAAATTAAAATTAAAAGCTTCAAAATCCAAGTTAACATTAGCACGAATACGTTGCAAAAAGAGTTTCTCAAAAGTTGGGAATATTATTTCGTTCTAGAAACCTTTACACACCTACGCAGCATTGGTTCCTTGGCAACCCTGATTCCTTGGGACATCCAAGAACGGTTAGCTATTTGAGTCTATTCTAATAATAAGTACCTTTATGGAAAGTGTTTGATTGATTAGTTCCTCCCAGAGTGGCGGATGCTAGGAACACATGCCGTGCTAAAATAACACATCCGTATGACATTTAGATAATCACTTTTCGTACCACCCTTTTGAAGAATTCTTTTATATAGAGAACCTGATCCCTTTGGCATGATTTGCCTAGGACTGGGTTTCTCACCGAGGGTGAGTAATTCAAGACCTACGTGAATTGCTTTTCCTCTATAGGGTTTCAGAGATTTCCCTGCAACACGTGTGCTATGCCCATAAAAGACTTATTTCACGACTTTTTTTTTAAAATTCCTGTTCCTTAGTGGCATTTACCATTTGAAATATCGCAGTGTTAACAATAAAAGTCAACTTCACAACTGAATGTTTTAAATTTAAGAGTTACTAGATCGGATCTAAGTTCTAGACCTTTTTAGTGAAGCTGACTGCATAAGTTGAATGCCAAGTATATATAATTTAGGCTGTTCTAAAAATATAGTTTAACTTTATGCAGCTTGTTTGCGTCTCGCTATATAATAAGTAGTGTATCTTAAACATAGCTAAAAATAAAACTGGAACTTCCGAGGATGCTTCCTAAAAAATCAACTAGCAAGATATGTTAATTATAATTTTAATAAACTTATTTATAAACTGGTACAAAAAGCATAATAATTGAGCTGAAAATAAAAAAGTTATAAAATAGTAAACTTAGATAAAATATGGGAGTGGCCTTTTTGCCCTTAAGAAGGAACCTGTACAATCACGTCTCACATAAAAGTTTGTCTGCGGTTGTATTTAGGTCATGTAAGATCGGTGATGTACTGGAATAGATCATTAAAAACTGATATAACAATCAATTATAAAACAAATGAATGAAATATAGTGAAAAATAGAGAAACAAAAAATCGAGTATTTATTGAGTTACAGCTATTACGTGAATAAAATCGAGAGCTAAATAACATCTGGCAATATATATATATATATATATATATATATATATATATATATATATATATATATATATATATATATATATATATATATATATATAATGTATATATACATATATATATATATATATATATATATATATATATATATATATATATATACATATACATATATATATATATATATATATATATATATATATATATATATATATATATATATATAAATTTAATATATTGTTACTAATTATCACACAATATAAATTATCTTTTACAATCTTTCATAATTTATTCCAGTAGGTACCTTATAGCAAATATTAAATTATTTTCATTATAAACATAAATATTTAAATTATTTTCTAAAACATTCCATCATTTATTCCAATGGGTACCAATATGGCTAAAAATAAAAATAAAGTTCCTTAATACATGTCTCCAGTCGTCCGGGATAGCATACGGCAATAAAACATTGGTTACTTGATTAATTTCGTGTGAAGCACAAACAAAAATAAAACTAGTCAGTATTAAATTTAACACTGGAAATCCTGGAATAAGTACCAGAACTCCGTGGGTATCAGCAGCTAACCATATATGATATTGGCTCAAAAAAAAGTTCCAAATATATGCCTCCAAACCAAGCAAAAAAGCTAGAATATCTAGTCCTGAGTATTCCAGATACATTTCTTAAAAAAAATGTAACTTACTATTGGAATAAATACGACATAGGAATGTATTTCACTGCACTCTAGTTCATTTTGGCATAAAAATGTTATAGTAGTATAAGTTCCAATACCCAAGAATGCTGCCAAACTAGCACTTACAGCAATTCTTTTTTAGAAAATAAATTAGAATGATTATTATCATCAAAAACCGCATACTTTTGACCTATAATTAATAGTAAGGAAAAAACACATTCCATAAATTATTGTATAACGATCTAGTTTCCATTTAAACCACCATTCATGAATATCATCATCAGTGGTGACAAATAAAGCTTTCCAAGGCCTAGTTACAAAAATTTTTTCGAAGAAAACTTCTGACATGAACAGGATAACTATGATAGTAAATAAACAAATAAATTTCATAAGTAGGTAAAAGAACTGCATTACATTGTTTTCTGAATTTTGAGCGGTTATATGAGGTGGAAAAACCAAAAAGCAATAGATCATCATATACCAGAATGACAGTAAAGGTCCAAAATAATAAAATTGGTAGGGTCGATTCATACATAGACATAAAGTTACAGTCATAAAGTTAAGTTGAAATAAAGTTCTAAAAAAACTTACAACACTTATCATACCTCTATGCCAAACATATGTAAACTGTTCATAACCTAACAAAAATAAATATGCTGAGATTAACACTTTCACATGCATATTTATTGTTAATATTCTGCTAGCTCCCGTAACATGATATACTAGTATTACTAATTGCAGCCAACCTTTACATTCATTTAATTGATCCCTATGCAAAATTTTTGTTAATTTACTATCTTCAGTAAAAAATAATCCCAAAACAGTAACATAGCCTATTGGTAACCAAAAACTAAATTCTGAATAATATTTGTTTTCTTTCATAAAAAAATTGGTACGATCGCATATAAAAAAGTAGGTCAGTATTACGGCCAACTTTGCTATAGAAGTAAATAGTTGGTAATAACTTTGAGAGTTGAAAGGCGGTTGCTGCATTTCTGTTTCGGGCAATCTCTGGTACTCATGAAAAGTCTTACCGCGTAGTGCCATAATAAATTTATACAGACTCATAACGCTGGCTACTACCACACTGAAAAAAAAAACATCTTGTTAAATACTATAATATTACTGGCTTTTCAATCCAAATTCGACGATACAAGTTTTAACGAATTATCGCTGAATTTGAATTAAAAAGCTCTATCCATTGATTTAAAAGTATACAGGGAATCTACGTCAAGTCATATCTCTTGTGCTACCTTATATAGTAAAAAAAATTATTATAATTTTTGAACACGATGTTTCTAAACAGATTCGTCGTTTTTTTTTGTCTAAACTACCGTATAAGAAATATAATATTTTTTCCTAATTATTTTCATTCTAAATATACGAAGTGACAAAATTAACTTTAATACTAAGTAGTACCCAATAACAACAGTATTCAAGTGAAATAAAATGTGTAAAAACGTTTCCAGATTTATTAATCTCACAGAAAACTTATTTACACCCTTTTCCTCGAATAACGTATACAAGCTGCAACTTTCATCATACACATCATATCAACATACACACATAAAGATTATTTAGTCACGTGTTAATTTTGGAAACTCCCCTAATGAGGGGCCAAACCGCTGGATGGGAGGTAAAATTGAAGCGGTATCAGAAACGAGATACTGATTACCGATTCTTGCGAAATCACTTTACCACCAACGAACTAATTGTATTTTAATATATTGCCTTAATATCCTGGAATTAAACAAAGCAAGAATGGCAATCGCATGGTTTTCGAATTTAATTATTTAAATACAGAAAACTTTATATCAACTTAAAAAAACTTTCGCTGGATCATCAAGTTTACGAAATATTAAAATTTTATTTTTGCAATCTATAACGACCTTCAATGACCTTGACACATTTTATTATTATTATTTTCGGTAAAAATAACACCGTCGATTGATTCGTCGATTGCAAAAATTCCGTAATGACACTGATGTGTCGGAAGTGTTTTAAAATTAGGAAATCTAACAAATATAGTAGTGTTTCATAATGTAATAGTATGTCTAGAAGTACAGCAGCAACCACAGAATTAGTATTCCATGGATGGTCAAGTTTGAGTTTTGTACAGGATCGAAAGCTATTGTGAAGTATGAAATAATATTCTCAATTTTTGAGAAGTTTTCTTTTCGGCATACATGTAACATAATCATGACAAAACATATTTGTTCCCAAGTTACGACGTAGTAAGTTGAATGACAATGACATATTAATGTCGGATTTTGTAACGTTAACTTTTTTAGAAAAAACTGCTGGCTGGATTTTTACAGCCTGAAATTTCGCTGGGATATTATCACCCAGGCGCGCTAACGTAAATTTTATTGATTATAAATGAACTAGTTAAGATGCGGTTATATATTCTTGGAAATGTATTTAAGCCAGGGATTCTTTTTCTTATTCTTTAAAATTGAATATTCCAGTTATACTTGCTTATTTATATAACCATTTTTAATATATATATATATATATATATATATATATATATATATATATATATATATATATATATATATATATATATATATATATATCCCTTTTTTTACTCTCCATAAAATCTTATAACTAGTTTCAGAGACAGAGTACGGAAATTTGAAAAAACCAAAATCATTGTTGAAAAATAACATTTTAGCGACTTACCTAACATAAGTAAAAAAAACGATTGTCTTATATATGCGCTGGTAAAATTGCCAAGTATTAAACTAACGAATTTTGATGGTCAATATAGTAATTGGCTTGAGTTTAAAGACGATTTTACAATACTCAGTTCTCTCTCGACCTCGGTCCGGTAAGGTCGAGACTCTAGCTGCGTTCGTGAAAGTCGTAAAAGTGAAGCCCGGTGGAAAGGCCGGGCCCCCCAGTGTGTTCACAGTGCTATTAAAGGATTAAAACCCTAATTATTATTAACCATAATTAGGAATTTCCAGCACTATAATAAGAAATTCCGGCATAAAAGACTTTAGTGTTTTTAAAAAAACACGCAGGAAAAAAAAAAAAAAAAAAATATGGATACCAACGAAATACTAAATCAACTCAAGGAGACAATCCAGTATCTAAAAGAGGACGCTACCAGAAAGCAGGCGCAATACGAAGAAACCTTAAGGCTGTTAAGAGAGGAATCAGCCAAGAAAGACGCCATCAACGAGAAGTTGCTAATGGAAATTAGCGACTTAAAGAAAAAGCTAGCCAAACTGATTGAGATCAACTCAGAGAAAGGCAACTCATCAGAGGATGAGAAATCTCAAAACAATGAAGAAAAAACAACAGAGAACGAAACCATCCCTGACTCCGACAGTCAGATGGATGCAGATCTAGGATTCGAGCGCCCAAAAAATAGGCGCGAAAAAAGAAAGAAAATGTTCAACCTGTCTTCAGACGAGGAGTCTGACTCCAAAAGGTCAGCCCAAAACCAGGATAAAACAGGGTAAGTCATGTTATTTATCCGATTTTCCCCTCTTATCCCCCTCCAAAGTAAAAACCCCCCCACGCCAGTTTCTAGCCCGGCCGCAGAGCTCCCGGCTACCCAAACGCCCGCAGCGACTCCAGCTGCCGAGCCCTCCCGCTCCCAAAAAACCCCAGCCACACGTTCGGCGAGAATCCCGCCTATTGTCATTCGTGACAAGAAGCGTTATAATGCGATTACTTCAGCGTTCAATGAACGCAAACTTAACTACGGACGCGGTGTCACCGTGCCCGAAGGCATCAGAATCCACCCACCCACATTTAACGACTTCCGTGAAATAACCCGGTTCCTGGATAACAAAAAGGAACCTTACCACACATATGCTCTCGAAGAAGAGAAGCTAAATAGAATTTTAATCCGTGGCATCAACGAAGGTGCCACCATTGAAGAGGTCACTAATGATTTAAATCGTCTAGGTCATTTCCCTAAAAGAGTTATTCGTTGGTTTCATAAGTCCGGAGATCCAATGGCTATAGTCCTAGCCTTAATGCCAAAAGACGATAAAAAGATTTTCTCTTTGAATTATCTATGCAATGTAGGAGTCAAAGTAGAAACTCAACGTAATCAAGGCAGAAGCACGCAGTGCTTTAACTGCCAACTTCACGGGCACTCTGCCCTCAGATGCAGAGCCCCCCCCAAGTGCGTCAAATGTGGACAAGGACATCAGTCCTCCACATGCACAAAGACCAGAGAAGACCCAGCCACATGTGCAAACTGCGGGGGCCCCCATCCATCTTCCTATGGTGGATGCCCCAAAAATCCAAAGCACCAAAAGTCTAACGCTTCTCCCAAAAGTCAATTCACCTGGGGCAAGCAGGACAATTCAAAACTTGCCGCCTCCACATCCCAAGAGCCCATAGTCACCCAACAGGTCACCACTTTCAACGCTGCACTTCAGCAGCTTTTCAAACAGTTGGCTCAGATTCAAAGCCAATACCCAGCCGTCCTGAATCTTGTCAATCTTCCAAATCCATAAATGGTCCCACGCCCAAATAAAATTAGTCCGCGATCTCTGCAGGTTCTAACTTGGAAAGCAAACGGCATCGCCAAAAAGAAACACGAGCTCCAACATTTCCTGCAGGAGCATAATATCGATATAGCCCTAATTCAGGAATCATTCCTGAAACCCTGCCACCGCTTCAAAATCCCCAATTACATAGTCTACCGGGACGACAGAATCAGGGCTCCCCTAGGGGGGACCATGATTCTAGTCAAACAATGTCTAAACCATCATCAGCCTTCACCTCTGAGGTTAATTCAAACCGAAGCCACTACTATAGCCGTTTCCATGGCAAATAATAGCTTCATTCAGTTCTCGTCCGTCTATCAACAAGGCGGACGCAATCATCCGATTGACCCTATAGACTATCGAACCCTTTTCGGCCCAAATAATAAGAAGGCGGTCCTGGGCGGCGATTTCAACGCAAAAAACGTTCACTGGGGAAACCTAGTTACGAACGAAAACGGCCGCGATCTCGCAGTCATCCAGGACCAACTCCTTTTTAACATTATCACTCCAGACGAGCCAACCTTCATAGGCCATGGAAGGCCGGACTTTCTTGACATTTTCCTGGTCAGAAACGTCGACCTCCAACATAACATCACTGTTCTTCATGAGCTCAGACCATTTACCAGTCATTCTTACTCTGGGCGACCCGGCCGACCGGATTAATGATACTGTCACTTCCAGCATCACAGACTGGGAGCACTTCCAACGGCTCCTAGCAGACACCGCCCCATTCCCGCCATCACCACCACAAGGGACCTGGACAACGCTGTCTATAAATTGACAGCAGACATCCAGACTGCCCTAGCCCAGGCCACTGTCACCAGGGTCGAACCCGCCAGAGTTATAGGAAATCTTCCCCCCTATATCAAAGAGCAGATCCGGGATAAAAACCGCCTGCTCAGGAGAGCCATTCGTACTGGCGATCCCAATCTCAAAAGGCTCGCAAATCGTGCCACTGCTCAAGTGAGACAAACCCTGTTTGACTACCATAACAGCAGGTGGAACTCCAAACTAGAAACCCTCAATACCCAAGATAATTCCCTCTGGAAAATGGCCCGTGCTCTTTCCAATGACTCCCCACCTTCAATGCCCACAATCTCTCATGCTGGAACCACTGCTGTGACCCCTCAACAAAAAGCAGATCTTTTTGCAGAAATGTTGGAAGATCAGTTTCGCCCCAATCCTTACGTCGGCCCAAATCCCGCCCGAGATCAAAGGGTGGCTTCCACAATCCAGATTTTCAAGCAGGTTCAACCTCCACCCAACACTCATTTCACCACCCCCTCCCGCCACCCAGATCATCATCAACTCATATTCGATTCGAAAAGCCCCAGGGCACGACAAGATCACCGTCAAAGCCCTGAAAAAACTTCCTAAAAAACAAGTTACAGAAACCACAAATATAATTAACGGAATCCTGAGACTCAGTTACTTCCCACTCTTCTGGAAGAAAGCTGAGATTATCCTAATCAGGAAACCAGGCACCCCTTCTCACGAAGCAAACAACTATCGGCCAATTAGCCTACTTCCCTGTCTAGGCAAAGTGGCCGAGAAAGTTATCCTCGAAATCCTCCGAGCCAAAACTTCAGAGCTCAGAATCATCCCAAATGAACAGTTCGGTTTTCGCCCCTCTCATGGCACCGTTCATCACACCACTGCCCTTTCCCAAAATATCGTTAACAGCTTCAATCGAAAACTCAAAGTCGGAGCTGTCTTCCTCGACGTTTCTAAAGCCTTCGACCGAGTTTGGCATGAAGGACTCATCCTCAAGCTCATTCGTCAGAATTTCCCCATAAATCTCACACGACTGGTCCTTTCCTACCTTTCGGACCGCACATTCCAGGTTCGAGTCGAGCAGACCTTTTCAGAAGTCAAGCCCATCAGAGCCGGGGTCCCACAAGGCTCCGTCCTCTCCCCCCATTTATTCAATATATACACAGCCGATATACCAAAGGCTAACTATACATCCATTTTCATGTACGCTGACGACACTGCAATCACTGCAACGACCAAGTCATCAAGGATTATCACCAGCCGCCTCCAACGCCATCTCAACATGTTAGTTCCCTGGTTCGAGCACTGGAGAATCCGGCTCAACCCAGAGAAAACCCAGGCCATCATGTTTTCCAAGGCCCGCTTGCCACCGCCAGAAAGCCTCACACTCCAAGGAACCCGCCTTCGATGGTCCGATAGCATCAAGTACCTGGGACTCCACTACGACAAGCGGCTAGTATGGAAGGACCAGGTTACTGCCTCCGCCAAGAAAGCCAACCAACTCCTTGGCAAGCTCTACCCCCTACTCAAGTCCAGGAAATTGTCAACACGAAACAAGTTAACAATCTACAACATGATCATCAGAGCAGGAATGACCTACTCCAGCCCCGCATGGTGCCAAATGTCACGCACTCGCAGATCCACCCTCCAGACCATCCAGAACAAGGCCCTCCGAACCATTGCCAACGCCCCGTGGTTTGTCAGAAATACCCAACTCCACAGGGACCTCCAAATGCCAACCCTCCGGGAATTCATCAGCAGCACCCAGCAGAAATTCCTGGACAAAGCCACCCGTCACGTCAACCCCACAATCAGGACCACTTACCGCCCCCCCCCCCCCCCCCCCACCCCACGCCATGCCCGCCGACGTCTACTAAGACCCAGGATTAGCTTCAGTTAATATTAAGTACTTAAGCTCATGTTAATGAAATATCTTAAGTTGAAATATCTTAAGTTTATTCATTTAAGTTCTGTTTTAAAGTATATTCATGAAATATCTTAAGTTGAAATATCTTAAGTTTGTCAATACCTAGGCTAAGTAGTTAGGCTCATTCGATGTCAATATCTTAAGATTCAAAATGTATACACGCTTATTCTATCAATGTATATTAGTTATAGTCTAGTTACTAGCTAATTTTGTCAATAAATGAAATGTGAAAAAAAAAGTTACAATACTCGTTGATAGCAATAATTCACTGACAGATATTGAGACATTTTATTATCTCAGTTCATCGCTCAATTAGGAAGTGTTTGAGACGTATCAGCTGCGAATTATGTCATTGCATGAGAATTTTAATTATAGACAGGTATAAAAACAAAAGACTAATTATTGATAATCATATCAAAGTTATTTTTAAACACCCCAATCTAATAAAAAAGAGACATATAGGTCTTAGAAATATATAAATCCGTAACAAAGCATTTAGGTTCTCTAAAAATTTAGATGAAAATAAAGGCTCATGGGACAATGTAATTATTTACATTATGTCCAATAAATTTAATTCCATAACTCCACGTGAGTGGGAATCGTATAAGTATCCACATAAGTTACCCAACACGCAAGATTTAAATAATTTTTTGAAGTCAAAATGCGAAATCCTTGAAAAATTAGAAATCACTAATAAGGACAAATGTCAATCAGATCAATCACATGGAATTTTTGAAAGCAAGTAATTTTTAAATTTGCATATTGGTGTTCGTTTGCTGTAAAAAAGTTAAAATTTTGCTTAAAATTGTGTAGAAGATTCGCGTCCGTCATGGAAATGTAATAAATCTAAATGTTTAAAATGCAAAAATTGCCATAAGACATTGTTTCATTTAGAAACTTATTGAAAAATAAATAATAAACTGAATGAAAATCACGATCAAAACTCAAAAGTAACCGATGCTGGGGAACGACTCCAAGAGGGAGCCTATTCGGATATTTCTGTAAATTGATATGTGGTTGAATCCTCATCAGAAACAACGCGTTATTTACAGGGTTTACTGTTAATAGCAATTTTTCAGTTAACAACTGGCAATAAATTGATTTATGCTAGTCTTATTGGACTAGTGGTTCCTAGAGGAAAAAATTTTACAAAAAACATCTGATAAATAAAAATTGAAGCAATTGAAAATAAGTCAAAGGGGTAGATCAAACATTGATTAATATAAGTAACGCAATAAATGTTTGAATAAAGTCAAATATTACTATTTTTCAAACAAATCTTAATTGCTTAGTGGTACAACGTAAAACAGATAAATTACCAGCAATATCACTTTCATTACTTAAAATTCCTTCAAGATTACAATTAGCAGACCCCGAATTTAATATATCTGAATATATTGATTGTGATAGACTCAAAAGTTTTTGGTCTGTAATCAAGTCCGGCTAGAGTCGACTAGGATCTAAGCTGCCAATCTGACAAGGAACAGTATTGGGTTAGCTGGAAATTTTAGTTTAAGTCCCATCTTTACTAATTTATTTATTTATTTATTTACGGGCAGACCCATTTTGTACAAAGTATTTACAGAAAAATTTCAATAATATAGTAAAGTTATAACAATACAATAATGTATCTTTAAGTTAATTACGAACTGGTGTTAAGATTTTCACTATATTTTATTTATCAAAATGAAATAAATAAAATAATAACTTAAATCAGCCGTGAAATATTTCCGTACACAGTACCTTTCTCAAACGGTAGTCGGACTATTTTGTCTAATAACTAATTTAGGTACAACTATTTAAACTCTACCTTAATTATACGAAATTTCCTAGAGGTGCCATAAATAAATTGACTGCTAGCAAAATTGTTATTTTGGTAGGGATTTACCATACAATAGGAAGATAATTACAAGAACTTAAGATTTAACAAAGGAGTGTTATATAAATCTGGTTGATTATTTAGCAATACCTAGAAATCCTTTAATTTGTTAATTTCCAATGACTCGAGCAAATTCAACTTTTTACTTCTGTTATTGATATGTAATATGTGAAAGTTTTCATCAAAACTATGATATTCAGAAAAGGCCTGTTCTCCATTTTGATGCGATTTCGATCTCCTAAATATGTCATGACAGGCGACATATCAAAAATGTGCCGCCGAATCATTGTAAATAAAAATGAAAAAAGTTTTAAAAAGTAGTTTGGTGTTCGCGTTCAAATAAGGATTTAAAGGTACATCAGTTGAATACTGTAATATATAGCACAGCACCTGCTACACAATTTGCAGTTCGATGCGCTGTCCAAAATGCAAACGAAAATAAAAATAAATTCCTCACATCAGGCAGGATAATAAACAGAGACTTTTACATGGATACCGTATTAACTAATTTAAATTCTAAAAAGGAATTACTAGAAATTCATAGGGATGTCGTAGAATTATTATCAAGTTATGAATTTGAATATATTTTAACAGCATTCCAAGTTAATAAAAACTTTGAAGTATTATAGATGTTGAAGAAAATGAAGAAACTAGAACACGGGGGGTGTACTGGGTCTCCAATAACAATTTAACAAAATATAAATTAAGTATATAAGATAACTAGCCGGCTCCGCTCGCGTGGACTTGATTCACCACTATCGTCACTGCCTTATGTTACCCAACGTAAAAAATATCTCCCATTATTTCCCCTTATCTCTCAATATTTCTCCGTATCTCCCATTATCCCTACATAATTTCCATTATCTAGGCTTATCTCTGTTCATCTCCCATTATTTCTCCTTATCTAGGCTTATCTCGACTTATCTCTCAATATTTCTCCTTATCTCCCATTATTTCTCCTTATCTCCCATTTTCTCACCATAACTCTCGTTATCTAGACTTATCTCTGCTTACATCCC
Organism: Pachyrhynchus sulphureomaculatus; assembly: GCA_019049505.1. NCBI lineage: Eukaryota > Metazoa > Arthropoda > Insecta > Coleoptera > Curculionidae > Pachyrhynchus > Pachyrhynchus sulphureomaculatus. Next base: position 85,863,721 of record CM032453.1, on the reverse strand, counting down.
ATTATTTCTCCTTATCTCCCATTATTTATATTTACCTTCCATTATCTCCCATTATCGAGGCTTATTTCGACTTATCTCCCATTATTTCTTCTTTTCTCCCCATTATCTCACCTTATCTCCCATTATCTAGGCTCGTATCGAATTATATAGAACATATGTATAAATTTATAAAAAACGTAAATCGGATAAATGGTTCTCAAGTGATAAACACACTAACGGACAGACAGACAGACAGACAGGCAGGCAGACAGACAGACAGAGAAACGTTGCATTTTATATATATTCTAGATAGAAGATTATAGATAACCTGGCCAGAGAACAAATGTATGAATTAAAAACAAACACGTAAATCGGATAAGTAGTTCTCAAGTGATAAGCGCACTAATGGACAGACACACAGACAGAGAGACGTTGCATTTTATATATATTATATTCTTTGCTACATGATATTGTTCCATATTTAATGCTTTAGGCAGTGTATTGCAAGAGAACGCGCAAGCAGCAAACTTTTTTTCGACTTGATTCACTATTATCGTCACTGCTTATTCCTTATGTCACCTAACGTAATAAAATATATCCTATAACCTGGCCAGAGAACATATGTATGTTTAACAAAAAAGCACGTAAATCGGATAAGTGGTTCTCCAGTGATAAGCGCACTAACGGACAGACAGACAGACGGATTTTGCATTTTATATATATTATAGATACTCTTTGCTACATGATATTATTCCATATTTAATGGTTTAGCATGTTTAAAAAAAAGCACGTAAATCGGATAAGTGGTTCTCCAGTGATAAGCGCACAAACGAACAAACAGACAGAGATACGTTGCATTTTATATATATTATAGATGTAATAAAATATATATCTATAACCTGGTCAAAGAACATATGTATGAATTAAAAAAATCACGTAAATCGGATAAGTGGATCTCGAGGATTAAGCGCATTAATGGACAGACAGACATTGCATTTTATATATAGTATAAATTATAGATATTCTTTGCTACATAATATTGTTCCATATTTAATGGTTTAGGCTGTGTATTGCAAGGGAACGCGCTAGCGGCAAACTTTTTTTCCGACTTCATTCACTATTTTACGTCACTACTCATTCCCTATGCTACCTATCGTAATAAAATATAGCCTATAACCTGGCCAGAGAACATATGTATATTTAAAAAAAAAAAGCACGTAAATCGGATAAGTGGTTCTCCAGTGATAAGCGCACTAACAGACAGACAGACAGACAGACAGACAGAGAGACGTTGCATTTTATATATATTATAGATGTACGTTGCAATAAAGAAACGAGTTTTGGCACTATAAATTTGCCAAACAGGAGGCATTCATGGAATATTTTCGAACTTTCCCTTGATTAGACGTTTGTTTTCAATCCGACGACCCACCTGACTACGCTAAAGAGGTTTCCGATGTTATTTTGGCTGATATGGACACCTACATTGCTTTTTCGAAGAAATGCCCTTCCAACGGAAAGCCTTGGTTTAACCGAAAATGCGTTGCTTCTAACCATCTTGCCTACCGACAATGGCGTGAAAATCCTAACGTTATAAATCGTAACAGATATAAATAAAGTATCCACGAAACTAAGAAGGCACACAATCAACAAATTATAAACAAACTTCTTGCTTGCCCCGACAATTCCAGGTCCTTTTGGTCAGTCGTTAAGGCAGTTAGTCAAAATTTCACCAAATCCACCACTCACACGGTCAGATAATTCTATTGCAACACCTATTGAGAAAGCGAAGTTGTTGGCTGAACTATGCTTCACAATCTACTGTTGATTTCCAAGGAAAAACACCATCTACTATCCCCACAATGCAGACAAGGATGCCGGATATTGTCTTCAAACAGCGTGTCATAAAACGTATTTTAATGAAACTAGAAACCGAAAAAGCTTCTGGCGCTGACGGAGTACCAGCCATAGTACTCGAAAACTGCGCGAGAGCACTAACACGACTTTTGTGTAGACTTTTCAACCTATCTTACAGAAAGGGAATATTTCCTTCCTGCTGGAAATACGCCAGTTCAGCCGATACCCAAAACTGGCAAGAAGACCTTGCCAAACAACTACCGACAAGTCGCATTGCTTTCAATAATATCGAAAATCATGGAAAATGCTGTCAATCAGCAACTCCTAAAATATCTTGAAGGATTCAATATTATTAACGTCCATCAATATGGCTTTCGTAAACATAGATAAATAGGAGTTAAGTTAGATAACACATGTTTGGAACAACGCAATTGAACACTTTGGAAAATCTCGAGAGGTTGATATATCCAAGGAATTCGACCGTTTTTGGCACGATGGATGGTTGGCTATGCTACGCTCTTCTGATATGTCTCAGAGTCTTCTTTAAGAGTAACAGTCGACGGATTTCTTTCTAACAGCTTCACTATCAAAATCGGTGTGCCCAGGGCTCCATACTGTCTCCTACTCTCTTTCTCATTTACTTTAACGATCTGCTGAAAAAGACCAAGAATCCATTCCACAGCTTTGCAGACGCAAGTACGCGCATTCACTTTGAACGCTCGAACATCGGCTGCTCATGCAAATATCCGCAGACAGCAGGAGGTCGTTCAACTTAACAAAGACCTGGAAGAAATTCTATCTTAGAGCGACAGTAACCAAGTAGAATTTAACGCTACAAAAACCCAGGGGGCAGTTTTTTCTAAAAAAGTTAACGTTGTACTCCATTCCTCTAGCATCGTCAATTCGCTGCATAGCAAAGAGAGCTTCTCAAAAGCTGGGAATATTATTTCGAACTAGAAAGCTTTACACTCCACAACTGTTAATTCTGTGCAAAGCTCAAATTCGACGAACGATGGAATACTGCTCCACCTAGCTCTATGCACTTCTTCCACCTGCTTTCAAAAGCTTCGGCACCTGTTTGAAAAAGATTCCTCAAGGTCTTCAAAATACTAGTTAACTGCAGCTTAGACTTCTTCATTTGATGAAAATTTCTGGTCACCGAGGTGTTTTTTTAGGTTTGGAAACAGATGAAAATCCAAAGGTGCCAAACCAGGAGAATAAGCCGGATGGGGCAGCATTTAGAAACTATAATCACGAATTTGAGCCATAAACTCAACAGACGTGTGAACGCGAGCGTTGTCCTGATGGAACAAAACTTTCTTTCTCAGTAATCCTGGGCGTTTCTCTTTAATTTCTTGACGTAAACGACGCAAAAGTGTGCAATAATAAGTGGAGTTTATTGTTTCGCCTTTCGGAAGATAGTCCACCATAGCATCCCAAAAAAATGACGCCATCAGGTTTCCAGCCGACAGAATTGCCTTCGCTTTCTTTGGGGTCGATTCACCAGATTTTTTCCACCACTTGGATTGTTGTTTTGACTCTGGAGTATAATGGTGAACCCAGGTTTCCGCCATTGTCACAAACCTGTTAAGAAAATCTTGCGGATCAGCCCCAAAGATCTCCAAACAGTCGCGAGAAATCGTGAGTCGAATTTGTTTTTGTTCAACTGAAAACAATCTGGGGACCTACCTAGCGGAAACCTTAGAGAATCCGCCTTCGTTGGCAATGATGTTTTGTGTTCGTTCATACGAGATGCCTATAGTGTCTGCAATCCCCTGATAGTTAATCTACGGTCTTTCAAAATGAGATCACACACTTTGCCGATGTTTTCTTCGGTCGTAGACGTCGTGGACCGGCCGGAGCGAGGGTCATCTTCGATGCTCTCTCGTCCACCTTTAAATTCTGCAACCCATTTTTTCACAGTGGTATATGACGGAGCAGATTCTCCTAGTATTGTTTTCATGTCATCGTGGATCTCCTTTGGTGTTAATCTTTTTTTTAAACAGGTACTTGATGACCGCACGTTGTTAAATTTTTTTCATTTTTCAAAAAACCTAAAAACCACAAATTCTACAGCAACAAAATTTTACACTGTGACAACCAAAGAAGGTATGAACTTATTGAGGATACTATAATAAAAATATTATAATTATTTTTTAGTGAGGCCGCGAACTTTTCAATCCATCCTCGTATATGAAGAACCTTATGCCTTTCGAAGAATTTGCCCAGGACAGTGTTTCCGACCGTTTTTTCCGTACACGTTCCTGTGGCGCTTTCGGGATTTCCCGTATGTTAAGCCCATAAAAAAAACGAAGCGTATCATTTTATATTTGACCTACCAAATTTTTGATCCTTTAGGCCTAGCAGGACCAATCTTATTAAAGCAGTGATACAGGAGAGCTGTAAATTCAAGTTACACTGAGATGCAATTTATCAAATAGTTGGATCTGCTTCGTTTTTATCACAATATTTTAGTACTGAATGACACGGATTTTGTGACGACTTACAAGGGCATGTACTTATAAAAAGGTTTTAGAGTCTCTAGAATCTTCTTTAATGAAATTTATTATTGGACAGACTCGATTAGAACGTTATGTTAGATAAGAGCTAAAATTAGATCACCTACAAAAAACTGTTAAATTGGAAATAGGTGAACTCAGGTGAAAATTCTGCTTATCTCGCGATACATCAGTTCAGGTTTTAAGCAATTCTTCCTTAAACTGGTACGGACCAGAATAGTTTTCTGTTAATAATATCGGATATACTGTAACTAATGCCGAAATTAATATTACAAACATTCCAGAACAATGCAGCATTTCTTGTATAGTAAAATATAGCAACGCAATAAATAATTTATTAAAAAATTTTCAAGTTTCAAAACGATTCTAGTAGTTTTATCATACATGTTACGTTTTGTATCAAATACTAAACTTAAATTAAATGAAAGTAAAAAAGATGTTTTGTTTCCTGAAAAAAAAATAAAGGTCTTCGCACTTGTTAGTTAAAAACGTAAAGTTAGTTTTTCGCCGGAATACCATGGTTTAAACAATAGTAAAGAGTTGCCGAAATGAAACAAAATTTTGATCGCCCAAGAATATATATCAGCGTTTTGAAAAGTAACAACTTACAATTTTACCTAATTAACATCTTATATTTTAAGAAGCGAACATGGAAAACTTCTTCGCTGCAGTGGTCAGCATTTGTTATGTTCGAAATGTGCATAAGATGCTTTCGCGTTGCGCCAAGAAAATTTAATTATTTAATGGGAGATCTACCTGATGTAAAGTTTAATCCTTCCCCGGTATTTTTACATGCTGGTACAGATTTTGAAGGGCCTTTTCCTTTAAAAGATAGATAGACTCAGAATGCAAAGTTTATTAAGGCTTATATTTGTCTACCATATTTTTATATATATAAGAACGAAGGCTCTACGTACAGACGTAGTATCCAGAGTACAGAAGCCTTTTCAGCGGCATCCGATAGGTTTATTAGTACAGGAAGTAAGCCCGCAAATGTTTATTCAAACTATTTAGGCGCAAATAATAAACTTCATTCAAGAACTTCTCAAAAGTAATCCCGTCTATACCAGCACTTCATCCCTACTCAGTCTCCTAATTTCGGGGATATTTTTAGGAAGCAGATATTAAAAGTGCTAAGGGTCACATTAAGGGGATTGTTGGTGAAAAAGCAATAACCTTTAAACAATTCAGTACTGTATTGGAGTAGATTAAAGATATTCTAAATTCGCGACCGGCTTGCCCAGTAACGGAGGACACTGATGACGTGTCGGCACTGACGCCAGGGATTTTTTAATAGGCAGACCAAACCGCTCCTAGTCTTCCTAAAGTTAATATCATCGAAGCACCAGGAAATCGTCTTACCAAATGGCAACAATAAATTCAAATTCATGATGAAACATACTGGAAGCAGTGGCAAAAGGTGCACCTGTGAGCACCAAAGTGAAATGGAAATAAAGTTTTCAAAATTTATTAAGAGTAGGCATTTTGGTATTAATTAAAGATTACCTTAGACCAACGGCGCTTTGTTTTATTCTTCGACGAGGCCCGAATATGCCTACACGACAATGATGGAAGAAGACGAGTCTATAGGAGGCTAGGGGAACGCTATGCGCAGTGCTGCATTACTAAAATTGTCGCTTATTCTGTCATGGTGTGGAGAAGCATCTCACTGAATGCAAAAACCGAATTGGTCTTCGTGACTGATGAGACTCGTAGCGGTGGAGTAACTGCTCACCGGTAGATTGAGGAGATCCTGCAGAAACACGTCGTTCCTTACACCGGGTTTGTTGGCGATAGCTTCCTGCTAATGCACGACAATGCGAGGCCAAATACTACTGCATCGGTGCGGCAATACCTGGCGGAAGTGGGAATACATGTGGGATGAGGTCAAAAGAAGGGTTCGAGCCAGAAATCCAACCCCTGCAAGAGGCTTGCAATCGCTAAAGAGTGGAGAAGAAGTCCACAGTGGTGAAAAAGCTCCGTGCAAAATCGGCTGGAAGCAGTAATAAGGGCTAGGAGGGTAATACAAAATATTGATTTTGTTTTATATCAATAAATTTATTTGTCTCTTATCCGTATTTTCAATCCTTGTTCTCCCTGTTTCCCCTTTCAGTCATTTTAATCAGTAAAAGACATAAGGTATGCTATGGAATTTGATATCATTAGAAAGGAAATAGAATGGGTTTTCAAATGATATTAAAATCCGTAGAAATATATGAACACTAAATTCTAGGATCCGTGTTAAATGAAGCTAAATAGTTTGAGTCGATTTTTTTGTTCACCATATATATATATATATATATATATATATATATATATATATATATATATATATATATATATATATATATATATATATATATATGTATATATATATATATATATATATATATATATATATATATATATATATATACATTTGCGGGTTTACCTCATCTACTATTTTCCAACTATCTACATATATACAGCTCTGGAGCTTAGGCCAGCGGAATGAAGTTTTGGTAATAGGCTTCAAAAAAGGACTTCTAAAGAAATAGAAAATATCAGCTGCCTTTATCGACTACCAAGTAATACTAACTACAGAACACTTTTTGGTTCTCTTGCAGACACCATTGATCATGTACAAATTAATTATCCAAATGTCGCAATTGACATTCTGGGCGAATTTAATGTCCACAACATCAACTGGCTTAAGTATTCAAATATGACCGACGAACGAGGTCGTGAAACTGAATCATTCTCAATTGTGGCGTTACTATGCTTATCGATGAACCAACACGGATCCCTGATCGAGACGGAGAGTTCGCCAGTCTTCTTGACTTGTTTTTCACCACCAATCCAGAGTTACCATAAATCCGCCGTTAGATCCTTCCGACCATAAACTGCTATCAACATCGAGTACCCTACCAATCAGTGACAGAAAAACGCTTAAACCGCGTAAGGTTTGGCACTACAAATCTGCTAAATAGGAAGAACTCATGGAATATTTTCAACTTTCCCTTGGTTAGACGTTTGTTTTAGATCCGACGACCCAACTGCGCTAAGGCGCTTTCCGATATCATTTTGGCTGGTATGGAAGCTTACATCCCTTTTCCGAAGAAATGTTCCTTCAACGGCAAGTTCGACCGAAAATGCAAAGAAGCGACAGTGGCGTGAAAGTCCTAATGTAATAAATCGCAACATCTCTGTTCATATCCGAAACAGATGCAAAGAAAATAATTATTGACGAAATCAAGAAGTCAATACAATTTAAAAAATTATATATAAACTTCTTGCCTACCCCAACAATTCCAGGTCCTTTTGGTCAATTACTAAGGTCAATGATCAAAATTTCACTAAATCCACTATACCAATACTCACACGGCCACTATTGCAAAAACATCTGCTGAGAAAGCCAACCTGGCTGAAATCTTTGCTTCGCGCGCTACTGTCGATTTCCAAGGAAAAACACTACCCACTATTCCGATAGTTCAGTCAAGAATGCCCGATATGGTCTTCAGACGTATTTTAATGAAGCTAGACTCAGGCGCTGAAGGAATACCTGCTATAGTACTCAAAAAATGCGCGAGAGAACTAAGACCAGTTTTTCTGTAGACTTTTCCACCTATCTTACAGAAAGGAAATATTTCCTTCCTACTGGAAATGAGCTACAGTTCAGCTGATACCCAAAAAAGGCAAGCAGAACTTGCTTAAAACTACCGATAGTCGCACTGCTTCCAATAATATTGAAAGTCATAGAAAAGGCTATCCATCAGCAGCTTCTAAAATCTCTTGAACGATTTATTATTATTAGCGACCATCAATATGGCTTTCGTAAGCAAAGTTCAATAGATCTTTTAACTTACGTAACGCATGTTTGGAACAACGCAATTGAACACTTTGGAGAATCTCGAGCGGTTGCACTCGATATATCGAAGGGAAAGACCGTGATTCGTTCTATTTATTGCTCTTGTGTTTCCTCAGAGAGCGTTCTTTACGTGTGGGAGCCCACGGATTTCTTTCTAATAGCTTCACTATCAATGCCGGTGTGCTTCAAGGCACCATACAGTCTCCTAGTCTCTTTCTCATTTACAGTAACGATTTGCTGGAAAGGACCAGAAATCCAATCTACAGTTTTGCAGAGACAGTACGCTTATTCCTTCATACACTTTGAATCCTCGAACATCCGTTACTTATGTAAATATTTGCCGACAGCAGGAAGTCGTTCAACTTAATAAAGTCCTGAAAGAACAGTGACAGTAACCAAGTAGAATTAAATGCCACAAAAAACCCGCGCGGCAGTTTTTTCTAAAAAACTTAAGGTTGCTGAACCCGACATAGTTTATGTCGGGGCACTCCATTCCTCTGGCATCGTCATCCAGTTTGCTCAGCGTCAATTTGGGAGTAAATATGTCATGTCATTAACATGTTGTAAACATAGCAAAGAGAGCTTCTCAAAACATGGAAACATTATTTCGAACTAGAAAGCTTTACACTCCACAACAACTGTTGATTCTACACAAAGCTCAAATTCGACCAACAATGGAATACTGCTTCCATCTTTGGGGCTCTCCTCCAAAAATACACTGCATTTGCTGCATTCTATTCAGAAGAGCTGTTCGCTTGATTGGAGACCCAGAACTGACCAGCAACCTTGATTCCTCGGAACATCGAAGAACGGTTGGATAATAGTTCACATTCGTACGAAGTTCAGCTTGTCACTACTCATATAACCCTTCTCAAACAGTCTTTTATATGGAGAACCTCATCCCTTTGGAATGATTTTCCCAGGACAGTGTTTCCCACGAAGTACAATTTACAGCGATTTAAGACCAACCTGAATCGCTTTTTTCTGCACACGCGTTGCTCCTGTGGCGCTTTAGGGATTTCCCGGCAGCATGTATGCTATTCGCATAAAAAAGACACTTTAACCGTATGTATAGTCATAGATATTTTATCTGTACGGCCTAACCTATCCTTGTTACTGACTTCTTTATAAGAATCTATCACTCTTTTCGCCTGTACGCCGTTCCGTCGGTGAGATATTATCTAGAATGTTTACACGTGGAAAAATATTATTAAAAGACCCATCAGGATAACTCATTTTTTATGCCGGCTAGTGCATGCAATGCCGAAAGATTGTACACGCTACGAGTTATTCTTAAAATTAACTAAATTTTCACATTTTCGTACATAGTCAATCCAAATATAAAAGCCTGATAAAGATGGAACTACTAAACATTAATCACTAAACAATAATTTTTAAATACCAAAGGCAAATCAACTGTCCCCAAGACATCTTGTTGACTACTATTAGCAGTTATGACAATTTTACCTTTTGTTGAACATATCTTAAGACAAATAAAGTTGTAATACCCCCATCAAGCCATCTTAAGCATATCCACGATCTACTATCTAGCGATTTACTGATAAGTAAAGAAGAAACACAACTGAGAAGTAGTATTATTACAAGAGATCTTAGTATTTCTTAGAAATTTAGAAACTCTAGGTAGCGAATTTTTCCTCTCAGAAGTACTAAAATATTCCTTATTTTCATCGTCGTAGAGAAACACTGAAGTTAGCATAAATTCAAGTATTTACAGAATGAAAATAGGCAAAATTTGTTGGAATAGTGTATCTGCTCCTAGGAAACACCTCCCTTACTCGTTTTTTTAACGCCTTGGCCATGTAGTTATCCCGACATCCGCCTCATCACATTTAAAGAAAACAGACGTCTATTAGCTCTATAGTCCATATAGGGCACCTTACAATTCCAACAAACAACCTTCGCTTTAAGTTAAATTTCTCTATCATTATTGTCTTGAATATTGCTTTTTAAAAAAGATTAGAAGTAGTTTGTTACTCAAAACTCTACTAGTACTTTGAACATTTTTATAGATACTGCTAATATATCATTTAGATTTGCTTATCTGCTAAATAGAGCTTGTAAATGCGCAATGAAAACTACTGTTGACTCATTTCCCTTTTGTTTCATTCATTAATTTGTTCCCACAAATCCTTATCTACATCATTATACAAACAAATTTCCTTTAAACTAATTACTAAAGAATTCCATTTATTTACCGGAGACTTGATGCTCCCATACCAAAGGAATACATTACCGACAAAAAATTCAGCGGACGAATTAACAAGTTCATTTTGAGAAACATTCTTGCTTGTGTCAATTCAGTCAACTGTTCCAAAAAAAGGAAGTTTCTTGGCGTCGCCATTAATTCATTTCCTAACTAGTTAAGACAGGTTCAAACCTGCTGTCAGTTATGGAATCATATCATTTTACATATCTAAAACAGAAAAAGGAACTTACCATATGGCTAAAATCGCAAAGGTAACAATCTGTAATGTAGTGTAGGATTCCATTGAACTGCAGCAAGTTCCATCATTAAAATTCATATAATCATTACAATACATATTAAGTAAAATTTGTGTATTGTGTCTAAGGGGTCTATCAGCTAAATGAATACTATCTGGACTTTCAAGTACCATTCCTTGGCCGATCAGTCGACTACTCCACCAAATACTCGCTTCTGAGTGAGATAATATCTGAAAATACAGAATTTAAAGCATATAAAAAACACATAGGACATTTAATATCAATATATGATAGTTGTTATTATCATGGCAAAGATTCGTTGACTATGTAATTCCAAATATTACAATGCAATCTCCAAGTAATATTGCGATTAAAAACAAACTCGTTTTCTATTTATGTTTTATTTTATTATTTATTTATTTACTTACTTACAAAAATATTAATTAAATTCGTTTTAAATTCCAGCTGTATAGATATTTTTACGCCAAAGTTGTACTAGGGAATGGAACTTTGAATAAATCAAAATTTCTGAGACCGGGATGTTAACGTCTAGATATGAGACGGTCATTAACTATTTTATAAACACTTCTTCTATCATGTCTGTAATTTAAGGTCTCTGAAAGATATCAGGAATTTGGAATAATTAAACATTTTATTTCGAAGGGCAAATTTGGGCAAAAAAATCCCTACCATTAGAATACAGAAAGAATGTGTGAATGTAAAGACAACTCTCTCAAATGTTGAGTCATAATTACCTATTTGATGTATCTAAACAATTTAATTGACTACAATTCTGCAAGAAAACGGCTCCCTTGAATTTATAGGTTATGATTTTATGACTAGTTTTTTTATTTGTTCAGTTTTATAAATTGTACTACAGGAAGTTCACTAAATTGTATTGGTGCGATTTACCCGAATGATTGTTTTAAATTGCTCCATTTTTGGCACTTGTTGTGAAGCATTCTAGATCACCTATTCTTTATTTTTTTTAGATCGCAAATAAGAGAAAATATTATAAATGGACTAAAGAGGACTTAGATAGAGTATTATTAGCTTTAGACAGAAAAGAAATGAGCTTAAATACAATTTGGAAAACTACACCCACAATTGTATGACACCAAAATAAATAATTCAACATTCAGAAAAGAAAGACCCACAACTTTTGAGTTGGATTTGAAAGAGATATTAGTAAAACATATTTTAGAATTGGATAGCTTCATGTTTGGGCTCACAATAAGTGATGTTCGAAAGCTGGCATTTGACATTGTTGAAAAACATAGTATCCCTCGTAGATTTAATAAAGATAAGCGGATGGCCGGCGAAGCTTGGTTTTATTCCTTTAAAAAACATCAACCAGAGCTCAGCATTAGACAACCTGAAAGCACATCCTTAAATATAGTAAGACAATTTAATACAGAAAATGTTTACGGTTTTTATGATCTGCTTGAAAAAATTATAGATAAAAATGCATTAAAGTCTACTAAAATATTTAACGTTGATGAAAGTAGATTTTCCACAGTTCAGAAAAAAAACGCTAAAACTCTTGGAATTAAACGGGAAGAAAGAAATCGGCACAATCACAAGCGAAGAAAGAGGAGTTAATATGACAGCTGTTGCGCTAGTGTGGCTAGACAGTTTGTGCCACCAATGCTTACATTCAAAAGAATGAGACAAAATCCTGAATTGGGGCATGGCGCGCCTCCTTATAGTGTTCTCACCACTTCAGACATTGGCTATATTAACTCAAACTTATATGTAGAGTGGATGAAACATGTTATAAGCATACTACTCTTATAACCAACCCCTGACAATAAAGTGTTACTTCTGCTTGATAGATATACCACACATTCGAAGGACCTGGAAGCATTGAACATAGCAAAGGCTAATGGGACAATAATGTTACAACTGCCAAGCCATACTACTCACTGGTTTCAGCTACTGGATGTCTCTTTTTTTAAAGCTATGAGCAGTTATTTTATATTTAAGAGACAGAAAAATGGTTGAGAACAATTCCAGGTCGTCAAGTAACGTAATATCAAGTTACAAGTGTATATGCACAAGCTTACCAAAAAGCTGCTAGCATTGGCACCATTGTGAACGGATTTAAAGCGGTGGAGTTTGGCCGATGGACAAAAACGTCTTTTCCCGAACTTTTGTTTAAAGCAGCTTAAAACATAAATGCTCTCTTTCAAACAAACTCATGTAATGAAAGCACGTCGATCTTAGAAGACGCTTCTATTATTATCAATAATGAAAATAAGCAAATTGCTCAGCAACCTGATGGGGGAAAAGAAAACTCTCCTCCCAAGTTCCCTTCGCAGTCCCTGAATAGTTTGCTACATTTAAATAGTGTTACATCCCCATCTAAATCTAGCTTGTTCACGTGGTTAATAACTGTCTAATTTGTTCGTTAATCTATGTTATAATTCTAGCCAGTAATTTGTATAGTACCGATAACAGGCTGATGGTCCTGTAATTATCCAATTTAAATTTGTTCCCCTTTTTAAAAATAAGCACAACCAAGGCGTTTACCCCAAGGTGTTAGTATTTTACTTTCTATAAGGCACCTGTTAAAGACAGGTTGAAGAGCTTGTATTATCTATGCTCCTCCATACCTTGTCACTTCTATAGTTATTTCATCGTCCCCTGGTTCTTTGTTGTATATATGTAGGGCCTTTATTATTTCATCCGTTGTTACATCGGGAATTTCTTCAGATCCCACATTTCTTACTATCACTCTATTTCCTTCTTCCTTCCCAAGCGGTAGCGATATTTTTCGTGTCATATAGTGTTTGATAATATTTCTCTGTAGCTTTCTTTATCTCTTTGATTTGTGCGATCTATTTACAACTTTTATTATTTGATGTCTCCCTTTATTCATTTGTTTAGGTATTTCAAACCTTTTCCCTCTTTCAGAGTTTTTTCTATTTTCGAGTTTCTGTATTGTCTGACGTCTTTTCTGATCTTTTTCTTTACTTTTTTGTCTATTTCCGCCAATTCTAATCTGTCATTTGTAGGATCATTTCTTAATAGTCTTCTCTATTTCATGAGATTTTGTGTTTCTTTATTTAATTTTTGTATTTTGTGTTTTTTTTTTCGATGTTGCTATTTGTCTTGTAGTCTGTTGAATATTTGTAGGTTTAGTTCTCAAGTTCTGTGTGGTAATTTATGTGTTTTATATGATTTTTCCAGTGTTTGTCGATGTTCGCCTGGGTTTTGCTTTATTATTTCTGTTGGTGTCTTTATTTTTATATGCGTTAACAATCTACGTCTCCCTTGTTTCAGATTTATTCTTATTTTTGCTATGAACATCCGATGATCACTGCCAATGCTTATCGTGTTCAGGACTGCCGTGTCGGTTATAATATTCTTGTCATTTGATAAAACATAGCATATATATATATATATATATATAATAATATATATATATATATATATATATATATATATATATATATATATATATATATATATATGGTGTTATGGAATTCACTGCATACATTGGAATTATCGCCTCCTTGTAGCAAGATCAATTGCAAAAAAATTCACCTTAAATAGCGGATCTCTACCTTATTTAGTTGTATTTTTCTTCTGTTTAGCTGCTAACGCTTCCTCCAACATATTTTTAAGGACTGTAATTTTCACAGCTATTAGTACAGTATTTTTTCTCTTTGAAGTATTTTTAGATATTGGGCATAAAGATTTTAGAGTTTTCTTTAAAGCTTTAACGTTAAAGCCGGAACTAGACGGTTCATTATTTAAATGTGGCAACTTATTCGGAGACTGCGAAGGTAAGTTTGGAGGAGAGTTTTCTTTTTTTTTTCCCTCAGGTTACTGAGCAATTTGTTTGTTTTCATTATTGATAATAATAGCAGCCCCTTGTAAGACCGACATGCTCTCAATACTTGAGTTTGTTTGAGAGAGAAGGAGCATTCATATTTTCAGTTGTTTCAAACAAATGTTCGGGATATACGTTTCTGTCCACAGGGCCAAACTCCAACCGCTTTAAATTCGTTGACAATGGTGCCAATGATAGCAGCCCTTTGGTAAGCTTCTGCAAATAAACTTGCAACTTGATATTGAGTTACTTGACGATCAGGACTTGTCCTCAACCATTTTTCTGTTGCCTCAATGTAACTGCCCTTAGGTTAAAAAAAAAAGACATTCAGTGGCTGAACGTTATTATCCCATTAGCCTATGCCGTATTCAACGCTTTCAGGTTATTCGAATGTCTGTCTACGTTTATAAAATGTTTCATCCATTCTACAAATAAGTTAATTTAGCCAGTGTCTGACATGGTGACAGCACTTCTAGGAGACGTGTCATTCCCCAATTCACGATTTTGTCTCATTCTTTTGAATATAAGCATTGATGGCACAAACTATCCAGCCACACTGGCCCAACACACGGCTATCGTATTAACTGCTCTTTATCCGCTTGTGATTAGACCGATTTATTTCTTCCCTTTTAATCCTACGACTTTTGTGGTTAGTAGATGTTAATGCATTTTTATATACGATTTTTTTAGGTAGATTATAAACACGGTTAACATTTTCTTTATAAAACACTTTTAGTCTATTTGAGGATATGTTTAGTTACCTAATGCTGTAGTTTGGTTTGTCCGACTCTCTCCTGCTTTAGTTGTCAAGGATGTTGTCACTCTGGGTTTTTGGTACAGCTTCCAGCGCCAAATACACGTTTAATTAACCTTACTGATGTCATTATCAATACAGTGGTGTTTTAATTATGAAATTTGTAGATGCTGTAGGTAAGTAAAACATAGCAGCAAGTCTGAAGAAACATGAAAGTTTATTTGTGACAATATCTCAGATCAATCCATAAGGAATCTACATACCTTAAATAAAAATTGAACTAATATAAAATTTCTGGAATTAAATGAAGATGGTATTTGAAATCTATGTAAAAGAATGCTTCGTTTCAATTCCAACTTTTTTTATTACTAATCACACATGCCATTATGTTTGATATTTATTTTAATTCGCTTAGTTCTTTTAAATCACTTAGATTTTTAAAATGAAATATTTCTAATATTAAAAATTTATTTCAGGTTATACATGATATAATAATTTAATATTTTTGTTTTTATTTTTAGCTTCTGAACAACTGCAGAGTTTCTTCTATTTATAGACAAAATCTTGATGGTATAAATGGAACCAAGTTAAGTCGGAAAATGACTTACGATTCATATTTAAAAACAGCTTAAAGGGCATAAGACCTAGTTAAAGTGTAATTTTGTAAGTATAACAGCAATTAGGTTAGCGTGCTTAAAATTTCAGTTATTATTTGCCATTCGGGCTAGGTTGGAAGCCTTTCTTAAAGTCCGTAATTCCCTGGACAAAAAGGCCTTGTGTTATTACGATGTATATGTCCTCACTTTGACAAATTTTATCATTCTATTCCTTTAAATCTTCTTTGGGCAAAATTTGCTGCATTAAAATTATCACCATTTGATGGATGCGCTGGTGAAATCCTATCACCATAGAATTTATTTTTACATAGGAATTTCTTTTGAATGTAAAAGAATAAGAAATGTTATTAATTATGGCTAAATAAAATTTTTAATAGGTGTGAAAAATAAGAAAATCGTATAGTTGGCAACATGTGCGGGTTAGTTTGGTAGTAAAATTCAATTTTGCCCTTTTTTTTAATTTTATATATCTATATATATATATATATATATATATATATATATATATATATATATATATATATATATATATATATATATATATATATATATATATACATATATACACATATATATATATATATATATATATATATATATATATATATATATATATATATATATATATATACATATATATATATATATATATATATATATATATATATATATATATATATATATATATATATATATATACATATATATATATATATATATATATATATACATATATATATATATATATATATATATATATATATATATATATATATATACACATATATATATATATATATATATATATATATATATATATATATACATATATATATATATATATATATATATATATATATATATATATATATATATATATATATATATATATATATATATATATATATATATATATATAGTAGAACCCCGATTAACCGAGTCGCGATTATCCGAGCTCCGGATTAACCAAGCCAATCTAAGAACCTGATTATCCGAGGTACGCGCGTCTATGCTGCGTATTAACCGGGTTTCTAAAATATGTATGTACATATTTCTATTTAAAATCGTCGGGGCCTTCGGGGAATCTCCCTGGGCCGTGTGAGGGGTTCCCCTATTTTGGACTCTTTCACCATGTAAATTTGCGTGAATGCAGTGCGTTATAGCTTTACTACGGAGAAGTACGAGTATACTCACATAATTTATTTGGTTGGAGTTCTGGTAGTTAAGTGTAATTAATACGAACTGCTTTGTTTGAATTTTTTGTTTGTCGTATTATAATGGAGCAAAACAAGCGTAAAAGAATCGTCGTTCCTATTGAAGAAAAATTAAAAGCCATCAGAAGAATTGAAGCAGGAGAGACAATTAAAGTTGTTGCACAAGATTATGGAGTAGGTGAGGTAACAGTTGGAGATTGGAAAAGAAACCGCACAAAAATAGAAGAGTGGTGTATAAATCAAGCCTCCTCGTCCTCAGGAAAAAAATCAATGAAAACCGGCGACTATGAAAAGGTTAACGACGCTTTATTCATGTGGTTTAACCAACAGAGGTCAAAAGGTGTGCCTCTGTCAGGTCCAATTTTACAACAGAAAGCAATAATGATTAGTAGGCAATTCCCAGAGATAGATCAGTTTACCGCCAGTTCTGGATGGCTTGACCGCTGGAAAAAACGGTACGGTGTACGACAACTGACTGTATGTGGTGAAAAACTTTCTGCTGATGTGTCATCAACTGAGAAGTTTAAGTAGAACTTTAAAAAGCAAATCGAAGATTGTGGATACACATGTGATCAAATTTACAACTGTGACGAAACTGGTCTGAATTATAAAATGCTTCCATCAAAAACATTGGCATCTCGACAGGAAAAATCAGCTCCTGGGCACAAACGAAGTAAGGAAAGATTAACTATAATAGTATGTTCAAATGCATCTGGCAAGCACAAAATCCCACTGATGGTGACTGGCAAGTCTGCACATCCAAGAGCTTTAAAAAGACATCTCACCCAAAGCCCTACCAGTCTATTACAAAAGACAGACGCATGGATGGATGCGACCTTATTTACTAACTGGTTTGAAGAAGAGTTTGTGCCATCTGTGACTAAATTTTTGAACAGAAACCGTCTTCCTATTAAAGCAATTTTGCTCCCCTCTCACCCTGGAGAAGGAGTTCATGTGGGCGAAATTGTTGTAAATTTTTTTCCTCCAAATGTAACCAGCATAATGCAACCAATGGATCAAGGCATTCTTGAAAACATTTAAAAAAATTATAGGCGTTTATATCTTGAACATCTGTTAGAATACACAGAAAAGGAGGATATTATCAATGGGATGAGAAAGGTTACACTGAAAAATGTTATTTACTGGGTAAGTCAAGCTTGGGATTCTGTGCGTACTCCCACTATTCAAAAATCTTGGTCAAAAGTTATTGTTTTTGAGGACTATAATGACAGTCAAGATGGTACTCCCATTAAATGAATTAGCTTTGAAATTGAGAAGCCATGGAGAAATGTCCTGTTCAAATTTTGACAGCGAGATAGAAGAAAAAGAAAAAAGTTTATTTGAATTAATGCAAAAATTAAAAGGATGCGAAAATATGGAAAGAGAAGATGTTGTTGAATGGATTACAGCAGATGATTTAGAAGAAGAAATGAGTATTGAACAAATAACGAATGCCTTTCAGGAAACCGAAAAATCAGATAACGATGACGATGACGAAGCGGCGGTGGATGAACAGTCTCCCACTAAGATCCCTCATCAAGCTTTGAGGTATATCGAACAACAACCAGAGGCAACCCCAGCGGATTTTGCTTCTTCTTAATAGATGGAGCAACATTGCAGCAAGAAAAAAAAGATGCAATATGAACAGAAGCGCATAGATACCTATTTCACTGTTTTATAATGTATGTACCTATTTATATGTTAAAAACGTTAATACATCGGTTTAAAAGTATTGGTGTTTATTTTTTGAATGAATAAAAAACAAATCCGGATTATCCGAGTTTTTCAGTTATCCGAGGAGGGTGCCCCCTCACGTTACCTCGGATAACCGGGGTTCTATTATATATATATATATATATATATATATATATATATATATATATATATATATATATATATATATATACATATATATATATATATATATATATATATATATATATATATATATATATATATATATATATATCCTTCGAAAAAATTAAAAAAAAACTACGTAACCAATCAATTACGTTTTAGCTTACTTTAATTTTATATTTATGCATGATTATAATGCTACGCTTTTACGATCCTGCAACAAAAACTATATAAACTTGCATGCATATTTCTAACACCACATCAAAAAAAAATTGAAATTGCGTGAGATATCAAATGAAAGTGTTGGTCATATTTTGCATGACATTTAGGCATGAGAAAGGTCTGTTCGGAAAGGGTACCGCGTTTGCACACAGTGGACCAAAAACAACGTGTTAATGATTCTGAGCGCTGTTTGGACCTGTTTAAGCGCAAGAATTTTCTTATGTGATATGTGACAATGGATGAAACATGGATCTACCACTAGACACCGGAATCAAATCGGCAGTCAGCTGAGTGGACAGTCGTCTGGGAAGGTTTTGGCCTCTGTATTTTGGGATGCGCATGGAATAATTTTCATCGACTATACTGAGAAGGGAAAAACCATCAATAGCAAATATTATATAAAGTTATTGGTGCGTTTGAAGGCAGAAATCGTAAAGAAACGGCCCCAAATGAACAAGAAAAAAGTGCTCTTTCATCAAGACAATGCACCGTGTCACTCAAGTCAATGGTTACGATGGCAAAATTGCGTGAATTGAACTTCGAATTGCTTTCTCATCCACCGTATTCTCCAGATTTGGGCCCCAGCGACTAATATCTATTCGCAGACCTCAAAAAAATGCTCACGGGAAAGAGATTTGGCTCCAATGAAGAAGTTATCGCCGAAACTAAGGCCTACTTTGAGGGCAAAGGTAAATCCTTCTACAAGAAAGGTACAGAAATGTTAGAAAAGGGTTGGACTGATTAGATCGCTCTTGAAGGAGATTATATTAATGAATAAAGTCGAATTTTACAAAAAAATGGGTTTTAAGTAGCTAGACCAAAAATTTTTTCAGCCTACGTGTTTATATAGGTTAACTGTTCATAATAAGTAATAATTATTTCCTATAACGTTAAGTTAAAAATTACAATAACAAAATATGAATTTCGTGCCAAATTACTAATTTTTTAAACTCGGATGTATTAACTTTTTCATAACATTATGTTTGAAAACCTCTATACCATATATAAGCTGTCAAAAAGCTCTCCATTTTTGTTCAAAAACTTGTTGCATCGCCAAATCGAGCTAGTTCAGGTTAGTTCAGTCAAAAGACGAAGAATAAAATTATTTTCCTTTGTCTGAAAAATAGCGTAACAAATCACTGGTTTCATCCTCAACGAGTAAGATTTGATTTGCTATACAGCAATCTAGATGAAGATACGTCCATCAATGTTAAATCTACTGATAACGCTATATCAAATTTATCTGATAACATAAAAAGCAAGTATCGACGAAATAGTTTAAAAATCTATTTCATCAGACTGCACACAATAGTTGCAGTAAGTACTACATCCTCCGGAGCGAAAGAGCATTCCAAGTTGGGATATTAGTCGGAGCAATTTTGTATAAAAAAATATTATTTTAAATTATTTGTTCAATTGTTAAAAATATTAAATCATACAGCATACATAGCCACGAATATGGTCACTACCATTTGTTCGTAATATGTAAAAGACTCTCTCAATTTGGAACTGGAGTTGGATGAGTCTTACTGTGAACTATATCGTTCACATAGTCTTTGGTCGGTGTTTGAAATTTGGTATGTTGACGAAGAAAAAAACATCTGATCTGTCTCTTTTTTTTTAAACTAAAGAGTAACATTTCATTAGACTTTGTATTTGAATATCGATTAAGAAAAAAAAAGATAAGTTAACGTTTTATAGTAATATACTCGTAGATGTTTTGAAGAATTTTGAATAAACCTGTAGAATAATCAAAACTTTAGAGGAATATAAAAATGGATCAAAATTTTGAAAAAGATAATATAGCAGTGAAAATAGCAACTAAACATTAGGTAACATGCATAAAAAATTTTCACATATCTAAGCAGGTTTGGCACTTTTAAAATACTATCTAAGTTAATTAAAAAATTGTTATAAAAATTAAATTTAGAAAAACAAAATAGGAAAAATTTTAAACGTTTAATTTGGCCAGACATGGAGTTCTGTTTTAACAATCAAATAAAGACAGGTATAATTTCAAATTTACCTATTAAAAATCCAACAATTTTTTTAAAAGAAGCTTTTAGAATTTTTCCATGAAAATTAAAAAGGAACTGAAACCATCTCTATTAAAAGTTTGTAAATTTTGTAAAACCACAGAACGCCTAAACTGGTATTAAAACCTTATCAACAAGAAATAATGTAATTGATCACATGGTAGAAAAAAAATAATGAAGATAAAATTTTATTAAATTAGAAGAATTTCAAGAGCGAAAGATCGATGGTCTATTTAAAATATTTCACGTTAAAATAAATAATATTAATTTATAATCCCATTGGGTACGAATTGCCAACTTATATAAATTTGCCATTATTATATAAAAAAGTCAGGACTGTCCTTAATATTACAACTAATGATACATATTGCTTGCTTCGGTCAATAGTAAGTGCTTTTATATATCCAGGGGCTTCAAACAAGAATTCAAGTAAAACATCCTCATATCAGTACACTTAAAAGATATTTCAAAATTTTAGAGCATGAATAAAATGTCAATTAATGTACATACTTTTGAGAAGAATGGAATTTATCTTGTAATTTTAAATAAAAACGATTTAAACAAAATCATTTGTTAATGCAAAAGAGCGATAGCGATAATGATGATAACAGCAGCGATGAAAACAGTGATAATAATAATAATAACAACAGTGAAACTAATTCTCAATTTTTCCTACTTATTAAAGACTTATCTCGTTGAATTAATAAACAAATAGGTAATGTTCGACATAGGGCTTGGCTATGTGATCGTTGTTTAAGCAAATTTAAGTCTAATGAATATTTAATAAGACACGTAAAAATCTGCAAGGAAATGAACGATATCAAGGCTTGTCGACCAAACCAAGGACAAAAATATTTTAGAATTTAAAAATTTTAAAAATAAAGAAAAAAAACCGCATCCCAATGCAACCTTTAACTGTAGAACAAATCAAGCGATTTGTCCATATGTGACATATGCTCGCTTAATTCCTGTAACCTCAGTTATATTAAATTTCACAAAATCCCCGTTGTTTTCAATAATTTGTCTAATTATGACAGTAATATCCTATTCAGGCACATAAGTTATGACAACAAACGAAATATGTCTATAATCTGATTAAACAAAGAAAGATTTATTTCATTTACAAAATGTATAAAAAACTCTAATGTATGTGTTCAGTTCATAGACTCGTTTAAATTGTCAAGTATTGAAAAATTAGCTTCATACATAAAAAAAATCAGAAAAAATCCCTAGAAGTTTTTGCAAAAACAATTATGAATTTCAAATGTTAACACGTAAAGGGATTTTTCCGTATGAATATTTAAATAACTGGGAGAAATTAAAGGATACTTGTTTACCTAAAAGAGAATTATTTTACAATTCGTTAAATAATGATAACTTATGTGAAGAAGATTATAATCATGCTCGTAATGTTTGGACGACTTTCCACCTAACTAATGTTCAACAGCATTAACTTACTACTTTTACAATGAAAGTTAATAGGTTTTGCTAAACCTATTGAGCTGATGATAATGATTTTTCTTCTTCTCTCTCGGAGGGCACCATACTTTGTTCTTTTGTTTTTCTTTAATAATAACCATTCTTTTAATAATATTGCACTATCCAAGGCACAATGTAAATTATTGTTAACAAAATGATTTCTAGAATGATATTAAGTAGGTTTTCTAGACTTTATGTAATCTAAATAATAACATCCTAAATCGGATAAATCTATAATATCGTTAAAAATTAAATTGGCTAGCCAATTTTTTTTTGGTGTTCTTTAATAAACACTTTTTCACAATTTATTACATCTTTTAGGAAACCTGTTATATTTTTAGTAGGTAAATTACTAAAACTAAGTGTTCCACTCTACTCCATGTATATTATTGGTAGTCCATTCCACATGTCTCGTAATTTTAACGTTCACTTTGTGAGAAAAATTGATAAAATGGTGAAAATGTTGTTCTGTATTCATATTAATGACAGCTACATACGAAATCTCTATCCTCGAATTGAAAACCTTGTACATCCACTATAAACATTTTTTACTGTTTCTAACTAAAAAAATCGTTATATTGAACTTTTAAAATGCATTGAATAACTCGGCATGGCGAAGAAACAAGTTTTAAAACGAGAAGAAAACTTTGCGACTGCTAATACATGAAGATTTTTCGAACATCATATTTAGTAATTTGGCATGAAATTCACATTTTGTTATTGTTTTTAAATTAATCATAATATTATAAAAACGTTTAAACGTATGATATACAACACAGTCCACATACATACAGTCCACAACTAGTAAGCAGGAATTTTTGTTTACCATAACTAATAAAAATTAGTAATTTAACACGAAATTTCCATGTTGCTTTGTAATTTTAAAAATGAATAGAAGTTTATACTTTGTAGCTGGATCGTAAAAGTAAAATCGTATTTACCACAATGATCAGAACTAAATAGAATTACAATAAGTTAAAATACTATTAACTGATTGCGCAGCGATTTTATTTTTCAAAAGATATAAATTTTAAAAAAATAATGTAGAAAAAAGCTTCTAATGTCAAATAAGTAAATAAAACGCTTAAACCTATAACAAAAAAAAACATCGAACAGGACTCAGGCCATCTATCAACACGCATACTTTCAGCCATATTAAAACATAAAATAAATATTTTGTCAGCCTATTCGACACACAAAGACATCATTGACGTAATAACACAGACTTTTCTTGACATCTAATCTAACCGACTCCTCGATGATGTCATCCTGGTAATGAAGATAATGGTGCATTAATAAAGATAAAGACTTTTTTGCATCGTCATCGTGAATAAAGGCGATGACGTAGTAATAAAGACATTTTTTTTTTGTAAGCCCTCGATTCCAGGATAACGTCACGTTTATCCTTGGCCAGCCAATCACACCATCGCCATATAAGGATTTTATAAGTGGAGCCTAACCGACACACAAGGACATTCTTTATGACGTCACAAATAATTCAAAAAATGCCATCCTCTCTCATATACATAAAACAAGAATGGGAAGCCGAAAAAAAACAAATACACGTATACTATATCATATATACATACATATATGTATGTATATATATGTATGTATGTATGTATGTATGTATGTATGTATGTGTGTATATATATATATATATATATATATATATATATATATATATATATATATATATATATATATATAATAATACATTAAAATTCCAGGTTTCAATCCGTTCATCTAACAGTGAATTTGTACGAAGTTTCGCCAGAATCTCATTTGGCATTTTTAAGTGCTCTTGCTGCTGCTGCTACTCGATACTGTGATCTTGCTGCTGCTGCCGTCGAAGCCGAGTTAGCTTCGAGCAGCAGCAACAGCTCATCTCACCTCATCTTGAAAAAGCATGCTCAGAACCTCTCTTGCTTTTTCAAGATGTCTAGTCTACCACTCATCGTCATAATAATAAGGACTTTTTGACCTAATCTAGCCGACTCACTCACCATCATCATCGCCATAATAAAGACTTCTTGGCTTATCCTCTACCTTTACCTCCATATAAAGCTTTCACATACCCAAATAAGAACCTTTTGCCCAGCTTACTCTCTTCTAAGTCCACTTACCCTCTTCTAACTCCCTTTTAATGTTTTTTTTACACCTACCCAACTCTTCATCAAGGCGTCTATTGCTAACAACACCATCGAAAAGCCTTAATAAAGCTCCTTTCACCAACAACCACGCCCAAGCACCATTACACACACACACACACACACACAAAAAAATACCCTCTTCTAATGCTTTGTTGACAACCTTTTTATCGAAAAAAACAACCACTAATTCTGTTCTAATGTCTTTTTGTCAACCTTTTTATTAAAAAAAAAAAACAACCACTAACTTCCTTAACACCCTTTTCACACAACACACACAAAAAAATACACTGTTCTAATGCCTTTTTGACATCCTTTTTATTAAAAAAAAAAACCACTAACTTCATTAACCCCCTTTTGACACCTAACCCACATACACACATATCAAACAGCCTCGGGTCTGTGATGTCACTGTCGATTACTTCTTCAGCACTTCCAAGCGATTCCAAGAAATTTTCAGCTCTCTGACACCCTCCAAATCCCCCCAACCTACACACACATCAACAACCTCTGATCTGTGAAGTCATTGTCAATCAAGGTCAACTTCTTCAGCCAAAGAACTACTACTTCCGCTCAAATGTCATCCAAAGAAGTGGATAACCTGTTTCACGAGCCTGAGCCTAGAACCTAGCTTGCTTCTTTCACGGACCCAGAACCGCCCTAGTTATACTACTTACGTTTCAGCAGTACCTTCAGCCTTTAAAACAGACATTCTCAGTGTATTCACGACGATTGCAAAGATACAAGGCCAGCCGTAACTGAAAATGAGACAATGCTCCTTTCAAACGATCAAAGATGTTCCACCGGCAGTCAAATTCTCCACCTGATACGGTCGATTCCAGCTTCCCCAGATAAAGGGATTCTATGGAAGTCAGCTAGGCAGAAAAAATCTGTAATATAGATGCTAACGAGATCAACGAAGAACGGCAAAAATGCCAGGATTAAATTAAATGCATCTCGAACTATTAACTACCGAAAATATCTATAAAATCGTAAAAGAATTCCACAACTGGAAAGCCATAAAGCATGCCCAAGTCTCACTTTTGGCTTAAACGGCTTAACTGTACCCACCAAAAGCTAGCTACTCGAATCAATGATAACCTACTGGATCTACAACAAATATCTTTGTATCTTATAAACTAAGTAGGTATCAACCAAAGGAAGTCATATCGACCTCATATAACCTTTTGCCCCACACAGTGTAACTACGCACACTGTGAACGAAATAACGTCATCACAATTCAGGTAAGATAAGACAATAAGAGAAGTCTTCATGCTGCCTATCTAAATCACAAGAAAGATTTCAACTCAGTACCACATTAACGCTTTCTAGATGTATTAAAGATCTATAAAACTGATGCTCGTATTGCAACTTTCCTAGAGTCAAATATCCCAACGTACAAAACGAACATTCAACTTTTAGGGTCCCCAGTACTGAGACAACAACCATCCCAATACAGAGGCTCATAATTCAGAGCATCTCCTTAAGCCCCCAATGGTTCTGCCTTGCACTGAATTCGATGTTGAGTCAATTAAACTCACTCGGTGAAGATCTGGAAGAGAGAACGATGAGGATGTAGTAAGGCTAAGTCATCTACTATATACAGACCACCTTAAACTAATAACAATCACTAAAAACTAGCTTAAACAAAATCGTAAAAGTACAGATTCCAAAGATATAGGAATGCAGTTCAGGTTAGACAAATGCTGTATCCTAAATATAATTCGAGGAAAGAGTTCAATCCCGTACATTTGCGATGGAAGATAATAAGAATATAGATGCAATAGAGGCTGGACAAACCTACTGGTATTTGAGCATGTAATAAACGATAAGAAATGACTACCGATCCACGAAGGGTGAACTAACAGACAAATTTATAAAAATGGTGAGATGTGTATTGCGTTGCAAGTTGAACAGAAACAACTAATTCAAGACACTCAACACAAATATATATAGTCTGTACTTAGGTACTTATTTGGAATTGTGTGCGACGTCGAAAAAGATGTTCCAAGAGAACGAATACTTCCTCCTAGCTACACAAGGCTAGGCTACAAATCTTATATTAGTTTTTAATGAAGACAAGAATGTTTTAATTAAATTTGGTTATTAAATTAATTAAAAAGACTTGATGTCATAAGACTAAATTGCATTCTTATTTAAGAGGATTATTTCACCAAAGTACAACCCTTGTAATCACAGTTGTCATAAACATATGTGTCATAAAGAATCGTGTAATTTATTCGTAACAAGTATGGAACTTGTCTGTAGCATTTATTGTGAAAAATAAGTGTTTGTTTTTTATGGGTTTTATTATACCAAGGATCAATATTTACGCAAATTAGTGTCTTAATTCAGTGTAATAAAGGATAGCCAGAGTCATCTAAAATAACTACACATGGAATTGAAGGCGAGACTTCTTCATTGAAAAAGGCTATTGTTTCCCATAACTCGAACATCATGGATGCTTACAGGTCAACTAGTAGTGAAATAATAGATTTCCAGGTTTGGCATACAAACAATAAAATGAATGGAGAGATTTCCATTATCATCAACGAAAGCAGCGTCAACACAACTGCATTTTTGTTGTGAGTACATGAGAGAGGTCAGTTGAATGAAGTACGTATTCAATGCTTATTCCATTTTTACAGATGACTGAAACTGAAAACTGATTCTGGACATCAAGACCCTTCGGCGTCTTTCAACAATTTCGTAATTTACGTCTTTCGGTGAATTATTAAACCATACCTTTTCGATACTTTTTAACTTGTAAAACTATTTACCTACCTCCCAAATTAGATAAAAAATCATTTGTAAGGAACAAGTCCCAGTTATCATTTTGTTAACTACGCTTGTTACATCGATACAACATAGTTAGCAATCCATATTAAAATGTTGTTAATTAAGCAATTTACTTGTAACCTTGTAATCAATTACAATACAATTCGCTTGTTAATACATGTTTACGATTGTACAGTATGATCATTTTTAGACGCCCGGTCCCCATTTACGGAAAATTGTTAGATATTTATTTTTTTTTAAGCGTAGAATGGCACAGTCCATGTCAAGGAGTATACTAACGTATTTAACATTTAGTAGTGAAAACGACGCTGGGCGCCACGACGCCAAACAACTTTTTTTTCCATTGACATACCTTTTGTAAAATAGCGTTGGAAAGCCCTATTTTTTTTCAACATTTTTTTCCTTAATCTGCTTTTTTTAATTTATCTTGCAAAAAAGTTATGCACCAAAAACCCTCTAAAATATTATTTTCGGTCATTGCGGTTGCCATGGTTCGTATGCCACTTTTGGAGGTTTTCAAACAATTTATCTAGTAGGCGGGTGTCATACTTTAATCTGACAACTCTTATTTGCACATCTATTCAATTCAATAGAGTTAAACTAAGTAAACAGTGTGTTAATAGTTTCTGGTTAAAATGGTTTCCCACGCTGAAAACAGATATGATTCTTATTTATGGAGAAGCAAGAAGAAATTCTCGGGATGGCATTAGACTGTATCGAGAACATTACCCCAGCAGGTATATCCTGGATCACACTATGTTTTGTCGATTAGAATGATATTTGAGGAGCAATATGGATGCATTTTCTGAGCAGAAAGGTATTTCTAACCGAAAAACTGTTTTATCAGATGAAAAAGTAACCGAAATGATGCAAAATTTTCAAAACCAATTGAATGTACCTTATGGGAATATTCAGAAATCTCTTAAAGCTAACAGATACCATGACTATCAAATGCGTAATATTCAGTTATTAACACAATTTGATTCGGAACGACGACTGAGTTTTTAGCAGAAATGATGATTAAATATGACAAAGAACCTTATTTTCTGAATCATATATTATGGACAGATGAAAGTCATTTTGTCAGCAACGGCAAACCTAACAAAAAAAATCATGGTGCTAATGTATAGTGTGAGATAATTGGGAGACATTTGGTTGGACCATACTTTTTTGAGGGAACACTAACTGCAAATAGATTCCTTAATTTCTTAGTTAATACTCTACCAGTTTTATTAAAAAATATTTCCTCTTACTTTAAGAAGACATATGTGGTATCAACACGACAGAGCACCACCTCATACAAGTGCTGCTGTTAGAGAATATTTGGATGAACGGTTTTAACCAAGATGGATAGGGGTTCGCAGCCCAGTTATTCAATGGGCACCTAAGTCACCAGACCTCACGCCGTTAAGATTTTTTTCTTGTGGGGGACTCTTAAAGATATTGTATACAAAACTGCGACAAATGACATTGAGCACTTAAGGCAAAAATATCAGATGCGTGCAATAGTATATCTGGAGAAATTATCTACAAAACCACTTATCAAGAGTTAATGAAAATAATGGAAAAAATGCAGGAGAGAAGAAGGAAGACATATAGAAAATTTATTTTGATGTTTTTTTTTTATTTTTTAGGTTTCAAACATTTAATTCTATAAATATTTATATAGTTTTTTTTTTGTGGTTTTAATGAAAAATAATGCATTCTGGTTTTTTATTATTTAAAGATATTTTATTAAAAGAAAAATCTCGGCATAGAAACTAATACTATTATAATTACTATCAGATTAAAGTACGACAGCCGCCCACTAGATTAATTGTTCGAAAACCGCCAAACGTGACATACGATCCATGGCAACCGCAATGACGAAAAAAATAATATTTTAGAGGGTTTTTGCCGTATAACTTTTTTGTAAAACAAATTAGGAAAAAACAGTTTAAGGAAAAGATGTTGAAAAAAATTAGGGCTTTCCAATGCCGTTTTACAAAAGGTATGTTGATGGAAACAAAAGTTGTTTGGCGTCGCGGCGCCCAGCGCCGTTTTCACTACCAAATGTCAAATACTTCAGAATACTCCTTAACATGCACTATACATGAACAATAATACGTTTGAGAAATATGTAACGTCACATTTTGATAAACTTGTTAGTTACTTTGTAGTTTTGTGATGTAGGTCCACGAATTTTTCTTGTCCAAATTAAGAAGTTTTAGATTTGTATAATAACATTGTAGAAAATATAGACGATTGCCCTTATTTTAGCTTGTCAAATGATTTCAGTTCCATTTAAGATATTAAAAAAAATACAAGGTTTAAAGCTGATGGAGTAGAAAGAATTAACGCAACTCGAATTAATCTTTGTTATCTTTTATTTCATAAAGTTAATGATGTATTTCTAATTCTTATTTTCCTCTTCAATGCAAGCAAGCTCAAATAGTTCCAGAAATATTCGCAAGCCATTGGACTATGAGCATTTAAGTTGCATCAGCATACTTCTTATCGTCTTCAAAGTGGTTGCAAAGGTATTAGAAAGATAAAATTATTGTTAGGCCAGTATACTATTTTACCAACAAAATAATAACTTCAGGAAAAATTTTAATTGCATTAGCGTGCATAACTGAAAATATTCTGACAGCAGAAGATGAAAATAAGTATTTTCGTATTGCTCAATTTGAAAAAATCATTCTATATAATAAACCATCACTTTGTTCGATATTTCATTTTATAGGTTTTAGTATCAGTGAAAAACATGTTATGCTTTCTTTCTTAGCAGATCGTATTTAACTAGTTGTGTATGGTGGGCAGTTTTCAGGTGATTTAGACGTACATATGTTACAGTACTGCAGGTCCCCTCCTATATTCAATATTTATTTCTACTTTTTCTAACTCCCTTCGGTTCGGCAACTTTCATTTTTACGCAGACGGTATTCAATAAACAAGTAGCAGAAACACCGAACCCAAGTATGACTTAACTAAACTTTAAACTTAGACTAGAGCTTTTGTTCACAAGCTTAAACTTATCTAAATATATCATCTGTTATTATCTTTGGAAATCAGACGTAAATCACGACATTACAAAATAATGCAACATTGTTTTTCTCTAATTCCGATAGAAGGCTACGATTAGTAATTGATTCAAAGTTATGTTTTACAGGACAAGTCACTTGTAAACTACATATTGCTTCTGGAATTTTAAAACTTATTTATAGTCTTTACGATGCGCTTGTTCTGCCCAAATTTAATCGTGTGGCCCTGCATTTCTTGTGTATTGCTGCTGAAAATCAACATCTAAAAAATTCAAAAAACCCCGTCTCCACATTACTTATAATATTAGACGATATTAAAAGAAATCATATTACTCCGTTTCTTCTTAAAGGTTCTTAATTCAAGAACGTGACCATAACGCTTAGACTTCTGACATCCGATTGAAAATTTAAACGTCGATCTATTTTATTGGCGTAAAATTATGCTTATGCTTAAGAATTAATACTAGGTTTATGGATAAAAACTTAAACTAAGTTACCACTGTCCACCCGAAACAATATACCTATATTATATTCGTGGACTATCATAACAGACACATCCCAGAAGAAATCTGGATCATAACGATACTTAACCAGCAGCAAGAATTTGAAAATCTTCGTATAAATATTCATATAGAGTTTACAGCAAATTTTCGTCCAAATTCGCATTTTTGCTTACAAATCTTGGTGACTTAGATCTCTACTTACCTCAATGGCAGCTTTGTTATATAAATCTAATAAATTATTGGTCACAACAATTTTATCTGGTTCTAATTTTTCTTGATTGACAGGAGCCTGCATAGTCCATAATACTCTAGACTTTTTTCTGAATAATCCATCAATAGGTTTTACTAATCTAGTTATGTTAATTTTATATTGTTCTACAGCATCTTTGGACCCATTGGAATTAATTATTGGCCATAATGCTGAACCAGCTACTATTACTGACGGCGGGGTATTTGAGTGCTCCCAATTCCTAAAACATTTAACATGTTTATAATTCTATTTTAGGCTCGGCAAAAATGACTACAAGGCATGCCGTTAATAGTAAGATTTTGCAAATAATTTTCTTTGGTGGTATCGTTAAAAAGCAAAAAAGCAATAATTAACTGACTTAATAAAGTCGATTTTTATCTAATTAAGCTATATATAATCTAATATATATTAAAATAAAATAATCTTAATTAAAATTTAAAGGGCTAGTAGGAAAGGCATTTTTAAAAATTAGCTGGTATCTCCACCGATGAGTAAGAGATATTGTTGGCAAGGCACTGAAACTATCTGGTTTTAAGTCGAGATTTCCGTTGTGTTCTTAACTTTTTACCCTATGATGATTTTTAAAGTTGCTAAATGTTATAAAAAACCAATGTTTTTTTCCTGCTATTTTGAATAAATTTGAATCACTGATATGTGAAAACCCAAAATCAATTGTTAATCATTGATTTATAAAATAGTTTTTTTTATACATAAAAAAAAAACTAGTGGCTTAAGAAGTAAAGATGCAAATAAACAACGTTAGTATTAAAACGTAGCCTAGGAAATTGAATACTGCCCGTTTCAAAATTAAGCGTATCGCTGCCCCAGCCGTTTCGAAATTTCCCACCGGCAAATTAATCAAATTATATAAAGTTTTTCTGAACAATGTTCATAATAAACAATTTTATCAGATAATTTTTATACAAATAATAGTTTTTTAAAAACCTTACCTTTTTCTTAAATTAATTATTTACAACATTATTTCATTGATCTTTTAAAATAATTTCGCTTTAAAATATTTAACGTAAAGTTTAAAATAAGCCTCTTCCAATTCCACTTGACATCCAATAAATATACGGAATGTTACGAAAATTATTTATTATTAGTGACACTAGTAAACTTTTTTAGTAAAGAAGTGCCGGAAATATGAATAAACGGTGTTTTTAAAAAACGAATTGACGGAACTAATATTTGGGCGTTCTTTTATGTTAAAACTGAACGCTCCATGTTAGAACTAAACGTTTCATGTCATATTCTATAAAAAGTTTAAAGAATTTTACTCTTTTAAGAAAATTTTTCTATCTGTTAATGTAGCATTCCCCATGAATAAGCGTTTTTTGTAATTGTTTTGATGGATTAGTATTCTTATTTTATTAAAATTCAACTGATGTCTGTACTGTTTTTAAAGGATGATCTACTATACAATACTGCAAGCTCTTTTTCCGAACACGCAGTCCCTTTTATGTTGGGTTACTCTGCTTTAACCATTGTGATGTTTGTCTAATCTAACCGCAGGGGTAGTTAAAATAGGACATTTTATAAATTATATTGTTATTATACATAGAGGAGGAAGTACTTCGTTTAATATAACTAACAGACAGAATTGCTCAAGTTGTTATACTTAGTTATATTTATCTGTGGATATTCTTTAAAAAACAAATATATTTTGTACATGAAATCGCAAATAGATGGTAGCTTTTTATGTTCAATTTAATGTTAAGTTTCATCAGTGAAGCTATCATACATACAGGAATTAAAAATGAACTTTCTAAAATGCATTTTCGATATCAATCGCTACTGAAAATATGGAAATTTGTTTAGATTAATCTGAAAAAAACTGTGATGACTAATGTGGGTTACTCTATTTTTCATGGCAATTGCAGTGTTGCATTTTTAATTGGTGATTTGATTGAAAAAACAGTTTAAGAATATGTTTGAAGTAGAAGATTTTTTGATACCAGTTACCTCTAAGAAAGGACCGCGGTAGTTATTTCCAGCCTCAATTGTGCATTATAAAGTTTAATTAAATAAATATTAAATTATTTGAGTACAGTTCACTGCTATTGAACAAATAATATCATCTACATGTTCAATGAATTTTGAACGGTAACTTGGGCGTTACTGAGTTCAAAAGATGATCAAGAATAATAGTGACTAGAATGAGGGTAACAGGTGTGCTAAAAATTTGTCGATAAATTTATTATTACAGCTAAAATAAGTGTTTTTGAAAATAAAATCTGTTAGATTTAAACAAATCATTTTTGATAATACCATATGTGCTGTATGAAAAAATGTCCTTAATGTTATCGCCTGTGTTATCGCCTATTGATTTCCTTAAAATATTTGATAAAAAATTTGAGCAACATGTTACTGTATTAACTGAGCTGACAATTGATCCGGGCTTATGTATTTTTGGCAAACAATACAATTTTGGGAAGGATGAATTATACCTAGTAAATTGCTTATCATCTTGTTCAGAGAGTTATTTTTTGTATTAAGTTTTTTATCAGATTAATATAGTTACTTTAAGTTGTACTAGGATCTCAAATGAGTAACATGTACGACGATGTATTTAATAATACTGCCTTAGTTTTCGTAATATAGTCAGCCCTATCCATTGCTACCGTGCATCCACCCTTATCTACTTGTAAAATGAGGACGTCGAGACGTTCTTTCAAAAAATTCTTTCAATGTTAAATTAAGATTGGATGATTTTTTGTGAACTATAAAGGTAATTAGCAACTACATTTGTTATTCTTGCTCTTCCTGTATCAATTGTTTCATCAATGATATTTTTTACACCTAATAAATAATGATCAATCCTAATTTTTTTTGTATTGGAACATTAAATTTTGACCAAAAATGACTATATTTTCGAAAATATCCGTGTGTCCTTAAACCAAATTTCGTTATTCATTAATGATTCATAATGGTTTTTTAAAACTTAATATATTTTTTTAACCTGCAGTAACTTCGATGCAATTTTTGGCTGTATTTAATAAATATGTGATTAAGGATAATATTTTTTAATTTATCTTCGACCACATTAATAAGTCCCAGTATCCTTGAAATAGTATCACATGTTATTCTAATTTCTAGCAACACAACTTTAAACCATAGATTACGACTAAAATTGTCTACCTCATTTGTAGCATTAGAATTTGCCGTAAACGACAAATTCTATAGCATGAGAACCAGATATATAGCTTATATCTTAATAAAAAACCATGGGTAGTAAATTTAATACAGAAAATATCGATAGTAGTATTCACGAAAATGGTTTCATAACGAAATAACAAGTGATAGTTTAAACTCGGACAACTTATTTTTTAAAAAACATACAATTTTTTCAAGACATTCAAGCAAATTTAATTTTTTTAGATTTATTATCTACATGTAGGATTTTTAACGTACGTTAAAAATCCTAAATGTAGATAACAAATCTAAAAAAAAAAATTCAATTTGCTTGAATGTCTTGAAATTAACAAACGGAAAAACTCCAATCAATTACACGTATTAAACGAACAGGTAGACTTAAACCTTTCTTCCTTACTTAATCTTTATAAGTTCTCGGAAATAGTACCACAGATTTGCATTCTTAAAATGCAATTGCAAAATTCTGTAAATAATATAATAAAATGATTAGCATAATCTTAGATAATTAAGGATAGTTTTAAGCACTATATAACCAGGATTACTACCAAATATTTTTCTTTCTTATTTACTTCTGAAAAAGCCATTGTATGGTGAAACAATTGTCAAATGACTTTAAATATATTGGAAATTAAAACTAGTGTTGTTTTTTATATAATTTTATTATGAATTTCCAACAACACAATCAAGATTTTATCTTAAAATTAAACTTATTTGCTATGCAAGCTATTTCAACTACTGTGAAAGATATAATTTTAGAATTTATAATATTTGTCCTATCTCATTTGTAATTAATATTGTTGGGAACTGCAAACAGTCTGAGTGTCCTCCTTTATTGTCAGTATGTAGGGGTTCTATAACCCCTCCCTCCTTAAGTTCAAAATTCAGGGTTCATCTCGGAATTTTGGTGGTCGTTGTTTCGTTTTCTGATCTGGCCTCTAATTTTAGGGATATTTCTATATAAACTTGTACAATATTTATATTACTGTTTTAGGGTGAGAACGTAAATGAGGATAGTCCAGCCATTGGTTCTATTGGTTAATACTGAGTCCGTATTGATCGAGTTTATTAATTATTTACTGGTTTTTAAAGAAGTTTTTTATTATGTTTAGTTCATTTAAATTTAGGTTTAAAGGTTCATAATCCTCCACTTTAGATACGGGGTAGGTTTAATGTTTTGAAAGTTTTTAGTTATGAGTCCGTTAATTTTTATTTCGCACTGTGAACTTAGTTCGATCAGATATGTTCCGTTTAAGGGGATGTCTTCACTATCTTTATCACACTTCGGATTCACTACGCCTTTCCTCGATGTTATCACGATCCATTTATTTTGTTTAAGTTTTGGAATTTTATTATTTTAGATTTTTGTCATCACTGTACTACAATTTTGTGTTAAATTAGAGAATTTTAACAATTGCACTTCGCCTGGGGAATTTTCGGTGATTTTGGTTGGGTTGTGTTCATTGCAGATAAACTCTTCAGGCATCTCTTTGCATTTCTCTTGAAAGAGAAATAAGTGTGCTCATTTATTATGAGATAACTTGAGTTTAGTATGATTGAATAGAATAAGTTATTTTTGGGAATAGGCAGCATATATAATTGAACAGTTTTATATATTTTCTTTTCTATTTCAATTATAAAAATGATTTGGTTGTTTGTGCTGTAGCTTTTTATTTCTGTATTTTTTTCAAAGAGGTACAAATTTTTTTATTTTGGGTTCAAAAGGTAACCTGATCTTGGGTTAAACAGGGATTTATTGCTTCGATCTCTTTTATTAATTCATTGGGTTCAATGATGGAATTATGAAGAGTATTTAATTTAGAAAAGGTGATCGTTACTTCCATTTTTTCTAGATGATCGTAAATTATTTGAAATCTAGTATTCATTTGGGATATTATCATTTCAGTGAAGAAATAGCAGTAAGTTCCTACATCATGTGATTCAAGTTCTCGCAGGGCGTCTTCAGTTTTATCAATTTTCTTTTTAATTAATAATTCTAAAGTTAAATTTTGAATATTAGCTTGAAAGAGATTGATTTAAGTTTCCAGTTATTGACTTTATTATAGAATCTAATCCATTTATTAGACCGCTTTATGTCTTTGAGGGGTTTAGTTTACTTAATTACAATGATATTTTACTTTTAAATGACTGGGCTAATTTATATGAGCTGTAAAAATTTAGCAATATTGATTGATTTTCAAAAGCATTTTAGATACGTATTGGTTTTGAACCGTATCGAATCCTTCTATCAGTTTAATAATATCAAAAATCTGTATAAATGACCATGTATTGATTCTATTTTGTGCTCTTCGTAGCTTAAGTGATAGTAGGCCTGGGTTCTTGATCATGCTCTGATATATGAGTGCATTTAATTCACACTGTCCGAAGATGAAGCTTCTGAAACAATATTTAGTTTCTTTAGTTCTTTTATATGTATAGTTTCTTTAGTTCTTTTATATGTATAGTTTCTTTCTTTTGAGGTTTGTCTTTTGGTATTATGATCGCTCTGTTTCGTTTAATGATATCGACAATTGTGTATGGTCCTAGAAATTTACTAATCTTTTTACTTCTTTGTTGTGGATTCTGTTTATAAACTGTTTGACTAATTGTAAATTCTTTGTTTTGGTTCCCCTGTACATTTAATTTAGTTGTTAACTTTTCTTTATTATTCTCGATTTTGATTTCTGTTCGACTGTATATGTGTTTTAATTTGTTTTTATGATTTTCTGCGTAATCGCTGATATGTCGTTGGAATTTTTCGCTTTTGTATGCCCAAGTTCAAAGTTCATTATATTTCCATTGCCATTGGGAAAGCTTTCTTTTAGTAATCGCAGGTATTCGATAATGGTGGAGTGGAAGATTCATGGTGCTGAGAGGTAGTAAAGTGAATTTTTATCTTATGTAAATTTAGAATTTCTTTTATTATATCCACATTGAATTCTGTACCATTATCGGCTATTAATTGCTCGGGTATTCCACTATAGCTGAAGCATTTAATTAAGGCATTGCTTACCGCGTTCTTTCCAGATATTTGTATTGTTTGTACGAATTTGATGGTAGAGTCTACCAATTATTATAATAAAAGAAAATATCCATATGCACAATTTGGAAGGGTTTCGAAGATGTTTCTGTTATCATTAAAAAGATATACAGTTTTTTGCTAGCGTATTTGGCTCTCTGGCAAGAATCACATGACTTGATAAATTCAGTTATGTTTGTTTTCATATCTATTCAATAGTAATTCCGTTTTTTTCTATTGTACTATATTCTACTTCTGTATTATTTAAGATCCCTGATGTAACGGGCTTATCTAATCCTATAGTGCCTTGCATTACAATTGCGCATTTGAAGCGTCTGTTGTTATTATAAACGGTTTTGTAAAATCAGGATATTGCAAAATAGGTGCACTAATTAAAATATGTTTGCAAGTTTCAAAAGCCGTAATAAAATTTTACTGATTTATTATTTTTTGGATCTCTCTTTAAACATTTAGTTAGTGGTTTGGTAATCTTAGCAAAGTCCTTAATGAATTTTCTATAGTACCCTACTAGTCCTAGGAAACTTTTAATTTATTTTTTTATTAGGAAATTTCTGTACCGTACTAATTTTATCTGGATTGGGCTTTACTCCTTCGTTAGTTATTACGTTTCCTAAGAATTCTGATTTGTCAAGTTGTACTTTAAAATTAGCTTGTCTAAGTCTCTCAACCACGTTTTGTTCCCTTTCTATATGTTCTTGTAGTGACGTAATAAATATTTCTATATCATTAAGATATACTAAGCATTCCTCGTTTCGTAAGTCTCTCAATATATTATCCATTACTCCTTGGAATGTCAATGGTGCATTTTTCAATCCGAAAGAAGGTCATTCCTGTAAATTCATTTCGTGGAGAAAGTAGTCCTATGAATATCTTCTTTTTCCATCTTTATTTGGTGGAATCCGTTTACTAGGTCCAGAATAGTGAAATAGTGATATTAGTTTATAGGTTTATCTAGAATATCCGTTATGTCTGGAAGGGGATATCTGTCAGACAGGGGTTTTTCGTTTAATTTTCTGTAATTTATCACCAATCTCTATTTTCTTCTTCCTGAAGGGTCCATTTTCTTGGGGACTATCCATATTGAACTAGACTAAGGGGACTGTGAGTCTTGTAATATTCCTTCTGGATATCTATATGTCTTAGTAAATATTGGTGTATAATCTGTTAATCTTATTTTATGTTTAGTTTCGTTAGTGAAGGTCAGTGGTACTCTGTCGCAGTAAAATATATCTCTATATTCGTAGGTTGATTTTCTTATATTATTTTCTTCTTTGTTGCAATGGTTGGGTCTTCATTTTTTTAAATTGCTTTTCAGTATGTTATCTGAGGATTTATCAATTTCGATATCTTCACTGGTGTCAATTTTTTCTATAAAACTGATTTCGTTTTCGTCCAGTGGTATAGTATTGAAAGGTTCATTTATAGTAATTTGTATTGATAATGGTTGGCTATTGATTATAGTGGTAGTATGGTAAGTTTCTTTTTTGACTAAAGCTTCCCCAGATTCAATTAATTCTCCGTAGATTATGTAATTCATTAGTTATGTTCCTTCCTTGATTAACTGATATTTTTAGTATCTGCTTCGTTATTGATGGCACTTCGATTCTATATCTTGTTTCCTGGGTTTCTTTGTTCTTAAGAATATTAATGTCTTTGCTTCCGATGGTTTAATTTTTTATTATCGGTATTATTGTTTGGGGTGTAATTATTAATTTTTTGTCGAAATCAAGTACTGGTTTTAATTGTTAAATTTATAAAGAGATTGTACTTTGAATGGTAAGAAAAGATGGATTAAAGTAACTTGGTTGTGATAAGAAGTGTTATGTGCACTCGTTATTTTGACATTTTCGTTAAGAATTCTGGTGGGACAATAATTTTGAACAATTTCAGTAGAGAGAATACTTTGGGTGCTTCCTGTATCTATTAATAATTTCGTGCCGATTTCTGGTGTGTAAATGTAGGGTAGTTTGGTGTCAAGGGTGGTGAGATTATTGCTATAGATTATGGTTTCTTCTTCTTCTGATGTTTTCTCCATTTGGTAAACGGCCTGGGGAAAATTTCCTTCTTGAAAATTTTCAGAAATCGGATCATAGCCAGAGAATTCATGTGCATATTCATTTGGTCGATATGCATAGTCTGCATTTAGATCGGTAGGATTGTTTATGTCTTGCGCAAGTCAGGGTAGGGGTAATTGTATCAATTTATCACAGAATCTTGAGAATTTATTAGTGGACTGTCATAGTTTTGAGTTGATGTTTCATTTTGGACGTTTGGTTCTTCTATATTTGAAATGTCATAAATTCCTTGATTTAAGTGATTTGGTTCAATAGCTTTAAGTTAGTGTAATTCGGTAATGAAAATGTTGGTTTTGGATTCCTGAATATTCTTGTA
Source organism: Pachyrhynchus sulphureomaculatus (assembly GCA_019049505.1). NCBI lineage: Eukaryota > Metazoa > Arthropoda > Insecta > Coleoptera > Curculionidae > Pachyrhynchus > Pachyrhynchus sulphureomaculatus. The sequence continues at coordinate 85,823,729 of CM032453.1, read as the reverse complement.
TTGCTTGAAGAAGTGTCTATCGGTTCAGATTTATTTTGTTGATTTGTTTGGGGTTGATTTGTTTCGTATTAACGACAATTTGAATTCTGGGGAAAATTTGGAGTATCGAATCTATTTGGTCTTGCTTAATTTTACATGAAATTAGGTCTGATTTGGTAATTTTGAAAATTTGCAAGATTCGGTCTTGTTTGGTTTTGCATTAGGAGATTGTTAAGTCTAAATATATTATTTGTTTCGTAATTATTGGGGAATTGATTTATTGGTCTGATTGGTGTAAAATATGGTAACTGTACAGGTTTATTGTTTGGAATTAACTTCTGATGTGGGAATTTTTTCTTTGGGTATTTTTGAATTTGCGAATATCGTTGTAGGGTTAAATTAAAAATTTTGAGTATTTAGAGTATTCTTTTGATTTTGGCTGTAAAGAAAGTTTTCTTTTTCAATCATTAATGCCATTGCTGCTTCTAAATTGAAAAGGTTTCGTAATCTAACATTATTTTGTAGTTGACTTGAAAGATTCCTAATAAATCTTTTAAGTGCTAACTCTTCGTAATTTTGTATTCTAATAAGTTTTTGTTCGTTCGTTACTAAAGAACTTAATTTTGAAAGTATTAAGAGCGAGCGTTTTAACATCGCTTGCCAAAATTATATAATGTTTCATTTTTATTTATATTTAAGCCTATTAGATCTTGTACTTCGCTCCACCATCGTAACTCTTGAACCCTAGAACCTATTAAACTTAGAGCACGTCCAGATAATTTCCCAATTTTAGCTCATAAAATAAAAGTATTGACTCATCAATTTGTCTATAAAAATTGGTTAATAAGCAATTACAATTATCGAGAAAAACTGTTAAAGTAGGTGATTTTCATTAAATTCGGGTATAGTTTCGACATATAAACGGAGAAGTTGGTAGTTGATTGCTGGTAAAGTAAAGTCATGGTTTGATTTGTTTTATCGTTCGATATATTTATTCAGAATATAAGGAGCAATACGTTTAGCCTTCATTGATTTCCATAAGGTATTTAATACTGTTGAAATCTGGTCAGTTCTAAAATCCCTAGCGAATGCAAAAATAGATTCCAGATGTATAAAAATAATAGAGAACATCTATAAAGAAGCATTTATACATATTCAAATTGACGAAACAACTATCACAAACAGCATACCATTAGAAAGAGAGGTGCGACTCTCTCACCTAAATTATTTACGATGGCCCTTGAAGACGTCTTTAAGAAGTTAAATTGGAGTGAGAAGGGCATCAACAACGACGGCACTAGACTGAGTAACCTTAGGTTTACAGGACATAGTAGTGACAGCTAATAACACCAATGAGCTAAAGGAAATGTTAAACCAGCTGAAAGTGGTCTCTGTAAGGGTAGGTCTTAAAATGAATTTAAAAAAAAAACGAAATTAATGAGCCCTGAAGATACCAACATATAGATAGGAAAAAAAAACTTCACAGAACGCATCGACGAGTATATCTACTTAGGTCACACTATTAGGATCAGAAAGGAGAACCATCGTGTAGAAATTACCAGGCGAATAAAGCTGGCATGGGCAGCATTTGGGAAACTAGGGCATATCGTAAAAGTACTACAATACCTACAAAACCTAAAAAGTAAAGTCTACAACTCCTGTGTTCTACCGATCAGCATCGATGGGCTAGTCATGTGGCTATATCATCAGGAGACAGATAGGTGTATAGGGACATGGAATAGAGACCCAGAGGACCAGGAAGAAGTGTTGGACGCCCAATGATGGATCGATGATATAAGCGTAGCAGCGGGCAAGAAGTCGCTAAAAGTGGCAAAAGACAGGGAAGCATGAAAGAGATAAGAAGCGACTTACGTTCAGGAGTGGACAAACTTCAGTTGAGAGCAGAAAGAAGAAGTTATTTTCTTTGGATAGTTTGTCAATGAGTTCTTGAAAATTACAGGTAGAGCTTGTCATAAAAGAATAATACATTTTGAGAGATTTGAAAGTTATACTAGAGAAAAATAAAATAGAAAAAATATGAGCAAACTTATTTTAAATGATTAAAAAAAAAGTTACTTACAAGAGAAAAATGAGTCCTGAAGTATTTATCGCAATCACGGTACTTTCAGTACACAAGTGTAGATGAGTGATTTTCTTTAGTCCTTCTTTCGTTCGGTTAATTAGTGACTGTTGGTTCAATAATTGCTGCTTCTTTGAATGATTTTCTTTCTCTCTTCCTTTCATTTCTGGTTCTATATTAAGTTTCAACGAATTTCTTTGTCTTTAAGTTTACCTGAGATCGGTGCTACCTAACTTCTTCGACTTGAGTTTTATTTTCTTCTCAACGCTATTTTTGAGTGTTTGCAGTTCTTTGTTCCTAAGTCTTCTGATTATGAAGAATACCTGAGATCGGTGTTTTTTAGTCTTCACAACGCATGTTCAAGGGTTGTTGCTGAAAAAGACACCTGAGATCGGTGTTTTATTTCTCGTTCACAATGGTTCTATTATTGAAGGTACCTGAGATCGGTGCTTTCTTCTTCACAGTACAGCATTATTTTCTTTTAAAAGCGGAGTTCACTAAATTCGTACGACTGGGCCAGTGATGGTTTAAACACGAAGAACTTATTTAAAAAAAAACATACAAGTTTCAAATATACATCTTTTATCTTAAAATTACACTTATTTGCTACGCGAATTATTTCAGCCCACTGTGAAAGATACAATTTTAGAATTTGTAATATTTATCCTAACGTGTTTGTAATTAATATTCCTCAGAACTGCTGAACAAATAGCCTGGGTGTCTTTCCTTATTGTTAGTATGTAGGGATTCCATAACTAACAGTCTATGTTAATAATACATATTTGTTGTTGGAACTCTATGTTTCGATTTTTCTTTTACTCCTGAAAAAGCCGAAAAAACGGCACCAGGTGAAATAACGAAACATCAAAATTTTTTTAAAATAAATATTATTATACAAATAAATATATAGCCGCTTATTGTTACCAAAGCCGTTAGTAAGTTTTGTCTTTGCGTTAAAAATACGGAAGATCCAAAAATGATGGACGACCCGAGCGTATCATCTATTAATCGCCAAACTTTGGTTTACCACATTTCGCTTCATTTCAGAGCTCGCCAGCTAGCTTAAATGACAACGTCCAGCATCTTGCAAATACAATCATGAGGGCAGCCAAGAACCATATTCCAAAAGATATTAACAGTCTACAACTTAGTATCTGATCTGAAATTGCTAAAGCTTTTAATACAAGGCCAAAGCCCATGATTGGGAGAACGATATCTTGTACTGCTGTCCCCATACCCAAATAGGGTACCTACAGTTAAGCGATAACTGCAAAAAATACCAATTCAAATGGGAATACTACTAACCGTGGGCTAATAGGCGAAAAATAATAAGTATCGATTTTTATTATTATTTTTAATTGTTCAAATAATTCTATTCATAATTTACTAATGATATTTTTCTCTTACCATGCAAATTGTGTACTTATATTTATGATACAGGGTTTCAGAAAAGCTTCAAAATTTCTCGTATTTACTAATAAAATTGAAGTTGTGAAACATATTCAACAAGCTTTCTTACTAATAACTTAAGAAATCTCTATCACGATCATACTGAAAATGTTATTGAACAAATAATGCACCTATATTAAAAATTCGTTTCACTATAAATAACAACAAAAATAAATTGATGTATATAATATTCAGAATACTTCTTGAGAATATCTTACTTGTGCGTTATTTACAGTTTCATTTTGTTTTAGTACAAACTGTTGGTTTTTAAAACCTTTTATAAGTAATTTGCCATATGAACGTATCAGCGCTGAGATTTAGAGAAATTAAAGCATAGCTGTAACTATGAGTGTCCTGCACTGATCTTGTTTATGCGTGTATGCATAGCCTAAAATTTGGGCATTTTTTTTGTTATATTTTGAGTAAGTTAGGAAGAATTGTATTCAATAATTTTTTAAGGATTATGGAGACTTTTGTTTATCTCCGTATTTAATTAAAATTAATAATAAAGTGAAAGTATCAATTGCTTTTTTTCGAATTTAATTTTAAGTGGCCAATTAATATATTGGAGTATTTTTTTTAAATTGTGCAATATTTTGTTATTTGGTATTTATTTAAATTACCTTTCTATAGTGGCCTAACACAACAGAAAAAAACGGCAAAATATTATTGTGTCACAAAGAAGGTTAACTACTGAAACAAGTCTTTTCATGTATTCCGCACCTCCTCTGTAACTACTTACGTAGTTCAAAGCAGTCGAGCGGGGCGACACTGTAAAAAACATCCCAGCCATTGCGACCGTTTGACACACAGATAATGTCTTTACCTTTGTGTATTTTATGCCAATGATTATCATCCGCTTAGATGTCGAGCTCTAAATAAAGCGTAACATGCCATTTTATTTAAAATATGTCTAAAATTGACATCCAAATATCTAAAAATATATGAAGTTTAATTTAAAAAATACAGCTTCGCTTGGCAATCTTTTTCTAAAATCAATAATAAAATTTTTAAAGAGTTGATTGATACATCATAATATAAAGATTGTATTACCTACCTAAAAAGGTCAGTCATTTCGTTGGATATAAAAGGGGCCCAAAAAAATTCTACCTTAATATTTAATTTATTATCGAAATGAGACAGGTTGGAATTTGAAGTTGCTGGTTTATCTGTGGTGTCACCATTTTGAGTCATATGGTTAATAAATCCATAATACAACTGTCTTATTCTACTATCTCCAACAAAAGTAAAATGTGTTTGTGAACCATAATATGCTATGTATCTTAAACAACGCTTAGTATCTCTAAAACATAAATAAAAACATTGACGTGTCTAGCTTTTATTTTAAAAAATATAATATTTATGGGTATGTAGTTATAGCTAAAGAGCTTATGAGATAATTTATTCAATTATCACGTAGACGTAATTAATTTTGTAAGTCACTATATGAATCTCTAGTAATTTTTTACTCTTTTAAATGTAAATAAACTTATTAATTTCTATTTATGAAAAAAAATATATAAATAACCCTTAAAAGCAATGCAGAAAAGCCCAAGGTAACTCCTGACCCGTTCGTGATGGAATAATTTGTCTAAACCTTTACAGTGACAGCTACATAAATTTAAATTACCATTATTAAAAAATATATTTTTACTTCATTTGAACGCCAAAGTATGAAGGTTGTCTGTTCGATCTCTGTGTTTATGAATTATCATTGTGATTAAAGATTAAAGTATGGTTTTTTACCATAAATTCAATATGAGTGGACTGTGATATCGGGACCGTGAACGGAATTAGTGTCGTCGTAATTATACATTATTTATGAAACAATTAGTTACAAATAACTATAACAATTTGTCATAATAATGGCTGTACAAACTGGGATATCTAATGAAATTGCTCAACAGGTTAGTCAAGTCAACAAGAAAAAATGCAGTGGCGGAATATATCGTCAAAAGTAGCAACAAACTAAGCAGCTGAAAACAAAATTAACACAGCTAAAAACCAGCCAAACAACTGCAGTTGCAAGTAGTGTATCGTAGTTTTGTCCAAATGGCAAATCAAAATAGAATATATTCTAATATTACTTATAAAACAGATGAAGAGGAGTTAGAGGAAGAAGCAAAGGATTTAAGAAACAAGAACAAAAAGAAAAAAATTTACAACAGAAGAGAGAAGGAGGGGAAGAGGGGGCTGATGAGAGGAGGGGCGGATGGGAGGACGGGAGGGGGAGGATGATGAGGAGGAGTGGGGAAGGGGAGCAGGGGGGAGGAGGCGGCGGGCAAATATTTTTTTCTCCTCCTCCCATCAGCATCCCAAAAAATGACCTCCCAACTTATAATGCGATATCCTTATAAACCGGAGGCAAATATTTCCTCCTCCTCCCATCACCATCCCACAAATTACCTCTCAACCTATAATACGATCTCCCTATAAACCGAAGGCAAATAGTTTCCTCCTCCTATTAGCATTCCTACAAATTACCCAACATTTAATACCTCCTTCCTCTCATTCTGATTACACTGGTTGACATGATTTTTTTCACAAGGAAACGGAATAGAGGACCCTAGTTCAGTTTTTTATGCTGAATTCAAATATCAGATTTCTTCTATCAGACATAGTTTTCTTGTGATAGTCATTTTTGTGTGTGTGTTCTCTATATTAGGATTATAGCTTATTTGTTAGGTTTGCAACTTGGATACAAGAAATTCTGCTGTTTCTTGTGTGAATGGGATAGCAGGGATAAGAAGTCTCACTACATAAGGAAACAATGGCCTAAACGTGAATCTCTTATTCCTGGGCATAAAAAAGTATCAAATACCCCATTAGTGGATCCCGAAAATTTGTATTTAGCTCCCCTGCACATAAAACTGGGGCATATAAAAATTTTTGTAAAGAAAAATGGATAAAGGTTCTGCTGCATTTACCTATTTGAAATCTAAATTTCCTAAAATAAGTGATGCAAAATTGAAGGAAGGAATTTTTATAGGGCCCCAAATAAGATCATTAATATCGGATGATGAACATTTTGAGGAACTGTTACATCCACCGGAAAAAGCAGCGTGGAAATCATTCAAAAATATCTGTTGTGGATTTCTTGGCAATAAAAAAGAAGAAAACTATAGTGAAATAATAAAATCTTCTGACTTCACACAAAGAAATGGGCTGCAACATGTACTTAAAATTCACTTCTTGGGCTCCCACCTAGACTTCTTACCTGAAAATCTTGGGGCTGTCTCTGATGAGCATGGTGAGAGTTTTCATCAGCAGATTTCTACTATGGATAAGAGGTACCAAGGCAAATGGAGTCCCAGTATGCCGCCCGACTACTGTTGGACCATGAAAAGAGACATCCCAAAGACAAAATATGACCGAAAATCATCATATAAAACTTTTTAGGTTAGACAAAATTAGCCGTGTATTTATTATTCAGTGTTTTGTACTAAATATTTTAAAACTTTAAACACGTGCCACAAAAAACCCTGCCTGGTGGATAAAATCTAAGAACATATTTCAACTCAACATGGAAAAGATAAATATATTCCGTTAATTTAGCCCTTGTGAAAGAAGAAAAAATTTTGTAGACCAGTGTTATAAACACATAAAAATAAATATTCAAATTCCATCTGTAAGGGAAATAAGGGATAGAATTTAAAGCTATAAGAAGAAACATAACTTTTATATATTCTATTCAGTTCTCTTCAATAACACGTGTAAATAATGTCTACACGTAAAAAATCTATTAGGGATTTAAATCAGCAAGATAAAAAATTGTATAAAATATTTTAATATTTGGTTGAAAAAAATAGTTTTATTATACTATACATAGCAGCCCAGAACATTTCCATAGTTATAATTTGATTGATTACTATCAACAAGGTATAGATGCATGTGTGAAATACTTCGACACTCCAAACATTCTAAAATTTGTGAAGGAATTGGACCAAAGTGATTTCCTTAAAGAAATTGTAAGTTTAAAAGATTATGTAGAAGATCCTACAACACTAAATTGTATCAGTGAAGCTGAAAAATAAATTAATTCAATTAATTTCTTACAATGGACGAATTAGTGAAGGAAATATATGAAGAGTTTATTATGTTGGAGGCATGTTCTCATTACTATCAGGATATCGGAGGAAGTCAAGAAACACAAGATTGGTGATTAATTTTAAGACTAACAGATCATATTGAGCTGTGTCAAAATACTGCCAAATTAATTACTATAGAAGAAATGTTAAAATTAAATAACACTGTTACAGCTACTGAAAAATGTTTAGAAAAATAAAATGTAACAATATATACTGGAAATTAAATAAAATAATATTTGTTTATATTTCAGTTGTTATTCATTCAAACAACCGTCGTACAAAAAAAAAATATTTGACAAAGCACAGATAAATGGTGACTTTGAGTGATAAAAACATTTCGGTGTTAAAGCTCTTATAGAGGGTTCCTCACCGATCTCAATTACAGGATTAGATGAATATTTCTTTGCTCTGCTTTTTTTTCCTTTAACATAACATTAACAAATGGGATGTCCTTAGTAAGTTGCTTGATAATATCAACGAAACAATGAAGAGAGGAGTGTCCTAAACTCCAGTTAATGCAGTGATGAAATTTCATTAACCAAATCGCTTATTTACGTAATCTGGAGAAAGCAAATTTAATGCAAATGGCTGTTTTAAATACATAATGGCTTATCCTATTTCCTCCCTGCTAATTCTTTAGGTATAAATTTATTTTTTCATCTTTAAATCCCTGCATGTCCAAAATGAGTCTCCTATTCATGATTTTAAGAATGCTCATTAATCTTTTAATTAGAAAAAAAAACTTGAAATATCCTTCTATTAGTTTTTTTTGAGTTCTTATAAATCTTTAATGAAATGTAATTGTAATCCTTGTTCAAATTGTAAAATTTTTACATCTTCAGAATTAACTTGATGTGCGAAAAACATAGTTCGAATTAGATTATTTTAAAATATGTATGCAATAAATATCTGAATTATTTGAGTTGTTTAACTATTTTCCTTAAAGGATTATAGCTACATATTTTATCATGTATTATGAGACAATATGCTGTTGTTTTAGTCGAAATTTTCTCTTTTGTTTCGAATTCAATCCTTAAAGTTACTGGACCATTCTACAGTAAATCTCTTTGATGTGAAAGTTAATATAAACAATAGATGCATTATTCTTAAATTCTATGAGATTAAAAATTGGTTCTATTGGCAAATTATACTGACGGAGCTCTAAAAACATTTTATAATATAGCAAACTTGTTACTATCAAAATCAAGTTGAAGATCATTATAAGGGTATCTCTCCGAATTTAAAAACACATTTATATTTCTTAGTTCACAATTATCACATTTACTTTTTATTGGTCTATTGGTTTGAAAGGCAACTAAAACATAACGCGGTGTTTCAACCTTAGTTGAAGTTTTAACAGGCCAGTTATGTCTTGTAGTTTCCAACAGTTCAGGATATTCGCGTGATTGTAATTTTGTGTTTTTCATTATCAACAGTTGATACTAGAGCATTCGTACCAACATTACTCCTTAATAAAATTAATTCTTATATATTCTAAACTATTTTATTATAATATTCAAAAAATCCTGAGTACATCTTTAAAGGAATACATAAAGAAACATTTCCATTATCATCAGTCATAATTTTTTCTCCTGTTTTCAAATTTGGATACCACCCAGCATTTTCTAATTTGATACTATAATTTTTATTTTAAGACATATAACCCTTAAGTGTTGAAGTTGTACAACATCTCGAACAGAATCGATAGTAACACCATTTAAAATATAACGTAGCTCTTTAAATAAGAATGCTGAGGCATTATTAATAAAAGATGGTGTTTGTTAGGGAAGTTTTTCCATCCTCTCTCGTAACTTGTAGCTCCAAATAAATCTCACTTTTGCAAGGCAGAGGATATTTTCCAGTTTGTTTTAAAGAAATTCTTATTTTATCATTTGGTCCTAATTTTGTAGGATTGAAGGATGAAAAGAAAGTACTTTCTAACTTAAAATGGATTCATCAAAAAAAATTCCTTTTACGTTTAGATATTCCATTTCTATTTAAGTTTAAACCCACACTTTTCAGAAATTATCTATTAGAAGGTGTTATCCTTTGTGTGCTTGATTTATTACTAAATAAAATGTTTGTTTCCTTTCTTCTAAGTTTTCTTATACTAAGTTTTGTAGCTATGTTGGATGGTTTTTTTGTGATAAAGAACTACTGAAACTGAAATTTTTTAGCCTCAACGTTAGGACTCCACCTCTAAAATTAACAAGTTCCTTATTTAGTTATTTCAATAGTAATTTTATCTATCGCTTTTACAGTTACTGGAAAATATATGACTTTTGTGGTAATACTAACCGGAAGCTACGTTGGGAAAAAATTGATGTATTATATGAAATGTTTTATATATGGCGGCCCGTGGCTCCGTAGCGTAGTAGTTTGCTTACGGTGCAAAAGGTCGAGGGTTCAATCCCGCAGGTCGGTATTTATGAATTCATTTAAGTATATTTGGCCTGGCCATGTACATAGGTAGTAGTTGTTTGTAGTAATGCAATAACGTCCATGGCAGCACTACCGCGTTGTCTAAAAGGTGCTGTGAAATACAAAAATGTATGTTTCGGCACTTGGACAATATTGAGGGTATTACGACATCCTCGTTGATATCCTTGGGATATGGAAAAAGTGTAAAATCCCTACCGAGACGAAGAGAACGATAAAAAAAAAAGCAGGTTTACCGTTCAGATATGATCCTTCAGCATACTACAATATAATAATCTCCGCAGGGTTGCCTGATATATGTTCTACATCGGCTAATCTAATCTAATTTGTAAAACCTAATAATTTACCAACTGTCACCTTATTTAACGTTATTGCAACTGATGACATAAGATGTATATGTAAGATATTATTATTTGCAAACATGTTAAATTGAATACATCTTTTACTACACTTATCACGTATAAATTTGTTTAGGTCATCCAATTCATAGCTTCCTTCAGGTATTAAAAATACATAATTATTATCAAAAAACATTGCTATTAAGCTCGTCAATATTAGGTATCGCATCAAATGTTTCAAAATTCAGCATCTTCTTCTAGATATATAACTATATGACACATCCCTTTAATATTCTTTTAGAAACTGAACTAAGATTATTTATCATATGTTATTATAAAGAAATTTTAAACAAAGTTGACAACAATTTGTTTGGTTAAAAGATTGATGTTTGTTACAATTGTATGTTATCACTTTTTTATGACTGTCACTATAAAAGTATGAATTTAAATCAGATGGGGGACGTAAATTACCATACATATCAAAGTATTATATATATATATATATATATATATATATATATATATATATATATATATATATATATATATATAAATATATATATATATATATATATATATATATATATATATATATATATATATATATATATATATATATATATATATATATATATATATATATATATATATATATATATATATATATACATATATATATATATATATATATATATATATACATATATATATATATATATATATATATATATATATATATATATATATATATATATATATATATATATATACATATATATATATATATATATATATATATATATATATATATATATATATATATATATATATATATATATATACATATATATATATATATATATATATATATATATATATATATATATATATATATATATATATACATATATACATATATATATATATATACATATATACATATATATATATATATATATATATATATATATATATATATATATATATATATACAGTAATACCCCGCTTAGCGCGACCCCCCCGTTACGCGCGGTTTCACTATAACGCGAATTTCAAATACCCCGCTTAGCGCGACCCCGTTACGCGCGGTTTCACTATAACGCGAATTTCAAATTTCGCGCTCATGTAGTCATTAACTTCTCTATGGTCGCGGGGGGATCCCCGCTTTCTCTGAATATTCTCTTTGAAGAATTGGGAATTCCCTGTCCTTCGACTTTGTTCTATGGGGATTTCCTCGTTCGTTTCGTGTGTTCATTTGTTCCGTAATGTTAGTTCGGTCGGCTGGCAGTTTTGTTTTAATATTTATTGGAGATACATACATACATAATTTAACCCTACGTTAAAAATGCCGCCTGTAAAGAAAAAAGAGCGTAAAAGCGTCACTTTGGAATTGAAGATGAAAGTGTTAAGAAGAATGGAAAATGGAGGCAAAGCAACAATTGTTGGGAGAGATTTTGGACTCTCAGAATCGACTGTGAGAACGATTTATAAAAATCGGGAAAAAATTAAAATCTCCAGCGAAGGTTCAACACCTATAAGTGCAACAAAACTTTCTCGTTCGAGATCATCTATCTTAGAAAGAATGGAGAAATTACTGTCAGTCTGGATCGAAGATTTGAATAAGAAGAACACACCACTAAGTCAAGATCTCATATGCACAAAAGCAAAATCTTTGTATGAGATGCTGAAAACAAAAGAAGGAGAAGGGAGTGCCACTCCGACTTTTGCTGCCAGCAGAGGCTGGTTCCATCGGTTCAAGCAGCGTTCTAATCTTCACAATATCCACATAACAGGCGAGGCGGCCAGCGCGGACATTCAAGCTGCAGCTGAGTTTCCAGACAAGTTTCAAGACTTCGTTAGACGAGAGAAAATTCCTGCTTGTCTCATCTTCAATGTTGATGAGACCGCACTTTACTGGAAAAAAATGCCATCTCGAACATTCATTTCTAAGGAAGAACGTCAAGCCAGTGGTTTCAAAGCTGCGAAAGATCGACTAACACTTCTGCTGGGTGGTAATGCCACTGGTGATTTCAAACTGAAACCTTTACTAGTGTACCATTCAGAAACACCCCGTGCAATGCGAGGCACAGACAAGACAAGTCTACCAGTTGTGTGGCGATCAAACAGAAAGGCGTGGGTTACACGGGAAATTTTTCAAGAATGGTATTCTAATAGTTTTTGCCCATCAGTCAAATCATACTGTGACAGAAATGGGCTTGAACCTAAAGTTATATTACTCTTAGACAATGCCCCAGGACATCCAACCTCACTTGATACGCCCAGAGACTTAAAAGTGTACGTAAAGTTCCTTCCACCAAACACTACGTCAATATTACAACCTATGGACCAGGGAGCAATAGCAAACTTCAAAGCTTATTACCATCGCCGCACTTTTAGCCAACTAATTCATGAAACTGACGGGGAAGGAAGACAGTCTATGCGAGAGTGGTGGAAGTCATACAACATTATGAAGTCTATTCACAACATAGAAGAGGCTTGGAAGGAAGTTAAAATGAGTTGTATGAATGGGGTGTGGCGTAATCTTTGGCCAGATGTAGTGGAAGCACCTAGAAGAATTGTCCAGATGCAGAGACAAGTGCTTGAAGACATTGCTGCAATGATTGAGGGGTCTGAACTTGAAGATGTCACGGTAGAAGATCTCGTAGAACTTGTAGCAACGCACGACGATCCTATTAGCAATGAAGATCTGATCGAGTTACAGAATAATCCTATCTACGATGAGGAAGAACAAGTAGAAGAGAAAGTTTTATCTTCAGGGGAAATACAAAATGCACTTTCAAAAATTTATTCAGGTTTGGACATATTGCAGAGTATAGACAATAATGATGACCGTGTGTCAAACAATTAAAAACAGTGTTGGGTGTTATGAACGTATTTTACAAGAACGTAAACAAAACGTTACCCAAAAGACAATAGATGTATTTTTCCGTAAAAAATAAGAGTATGTATTGCATAAAGTGTTCTTAGAATTAAAGTGATTGATTAAAATGATTTGTATTTTTTTGTATTAAATTTTGACTATGTTTAATCATAAACCTCGATATACGCGAATTTCAGTTAACGCGATTTTTTTTTCGGAACGTATCCCTCGCGTAAAGCGGGGTATTACTGTATATATATATATATATATATATATATATATATATATATATATATATATATATATATATATATATATATGCTAACTAGTGCCATTAACACTGTAGGTGGACAGATTAACAATCCCACTTTCATGTTTCTTAATCCTTTTAAGTAATTTATTCCTCCTCAAAATTTAGGAATTGACAAAAATTTGACATACTTTTATTAGGTCATAATTTGTAAGCGGATTCCGAGGTATATAATTTAGCAGTTTTCTAAATATAATTTTAAAAACAATCCGCATCCTTTTTTATAAGGTTTTAGAAACAAGCCATTGCCAATTGCAATTGATTCCATGATTTGATTATGTCGTTTAAGTTCAGATAACCTTTCTTTAGTCGATCTGACATCATTTACAGTTTTTGCATACCAGCCGCTCCTACTCCAAGAGCACCCAAAGCAGACAAACCAGCAAATATGGCTATAAATGGTAAAAAACCTCCATCCTTGAGAACAGGTATTACTCTTGTCTTAGAATTTACCAGCTTCCCTCTCTTTCCTATTGACTTCAGAGCTGTTTTGATCCTACCATTTAAAGTTTGAAATTGTTTTCCCACAATTTCTTTTCTAGCTTCAGATATAGCTTTAGATAATGACATTGCTCGTCCTATGCGATATTTTTTGTTGTTTTTGTCTTTTTCTAAGTCCCACTGTTAATTTCCTCTTCACTTTCATTGCTGTGGCTATTCCTAGAGCAAAAGTGTTTTCTTCAAAACTAGCGTCGGTAGCTTTAAACATCGCTAAAGCCTTTTCAGATAATAACTTATCAGCAGAATGTTTCATATTTATATCATTTAATATGGAGTAAGAAATATCATGTTTTGCCAGCTTCATCTAATGGATTACTTCCTTTGTCACTCATTATTAGTCTCTTTTCTAAATTTTTCCCAGAAAAATTATATCCCGGTAAGTGTAATTCAAATGTAATTTATTTATTAAAGTGTTTAAAAAAAAAACACCTCCTCTTTTTTTTCGTTTTGTTGTTTACAATGCGATTTAAACATTATATATTACGAACGTATAAACCCAAATAACTAGTGTTCCTGTATAAGTCAAAAATATATAATGAGAATTAAAAAACAATCATTTTTCAGAAAAATTAAAAATCGTGATGCTTTATCAAATACTTTTAGAAAACATGGAAAATCTTTTGAGGGAGGCAGCAAAAGAGGATTAATAGTAGGTCTTTCGGGATGTGGCAAAACCAATGTCGTCATTAGCCTAATTGAAGATCCTAATGGTTTACGATTTGAGAATTGATATATTTATTCCAAGTCTTTATATCAATTTTAAAGTCATAAAAAAATGCTTTAAGATGCAATAAAAAGAATGTAGCCAATGCAACTTAGATTAGGTATATATGATATTTGCAAACTGCTGAGATAGTTCATTACCTTGTAGAACTGAAAACGGCTTTGCCTAAAAGTCGAATATTTTTAAAATTAAAATAGGTGAGAACATAGTATTGAAAAAAATAATAATAAAAAAAAATTAAATATTATATACTGCTGACAATATTAAATTCATATCAAATTATATTCGCCTTATTTTCTTTTAATATATTAAATCAAAAACATCCGAATTAATTCTAGGACAGATATACTTTCCCAGTACCGTAAAACCACCTAATTCTTAAAACAAAAAATTTTCCATTTTCTCTTTGCTCGTACAACTGATATTTAAAGAATAATCATTATTCATTATTATCTTTAGATAACTATAAATATATAAATAGTTATCGATATATCGTTAATTTTTCAATTGACCTACACAACACACCAATGATCGCTACTTGATATTTAAATAACTAACGATATATCGGATAAAATTCCCTTATCTACATATGAGTGCCAAATTTTATACCAATTGGTTTGCTACGCTCGATAAACTAATCACATACAAGTAGCGTATTTGTGGAAATGCAAAGAGCAGGAGGAGGAGGAGGCAAACTTTTTCCTCCGAAGGGACAAATATTTTTGTCCCATCAACATTCCCACAGATTACTTCTTAACATATAATATCTAATTCCTCTCATTCTGATAAAATAGTATGGAACTAGAGGAATAGAATTTAGACCTATAAGAAGACACGGAACTAGAAGTCTATTCACTTATCTTCATGTAAATAATGTCTATACACGAAAGATCTATTTGTGATTGAAATCAAGTTAAAAATTAATAAATATGAATATTTAAAGACACCTTTTAAACGATTAAAAGAAATTGGTTTGTCCAACGTCAGATAATGAAGAAAATATCATTTCACCACAAGACATAAAACCAAACTCTATAGTAATATTTGATGATATAGTTTATTTTAACCAAACCATAGTAAGATTATTTTTGTTTCGGAGGACATAAAAATACCGACTGTTTCTGTTTGTATCAACTATACTCATCTACTCCGAAACAGCTGATACGGGATAATGCAAGTTTAATTAATATATTTCACCAAAATAACGCAAATTTAAAACATATTTATGATGATCATGTTAATGTTGTCATGTCGTTTAATAAATTTAAAAAATTATGTTTATTATGTTGGAAAGATCAAAAGATATTTTATGAATCATCAACACCCCCGCCTCCGTCCTGTAGAATCGATAAACACTCAAAGATGGACTGTTAATACAACACCACCTCACACTTATGAGTGGGAACAATCTAATCAGATATATGTGTGTGTGTGTGTGAATTATACTCGATAGAAAATGAGGTTGAAGGAAATCAGACTGAAGAACATTACATGCGAGAAAATGACGTAGGAGAAAATAACGAAGAAAATGGGGAAGAACACAAGGAAAATAAACTAGAGGGGATGGAGTGTGAAATCTTACTCTAATTTTTTAATTTTAATTGTTATTTTAATTGTATTTTTAATTATGCAATTTTAATTGTATTTTTAATTTTGTAATTTTAATTATAAAATTAGGAAACATATTCAATAAAAAAAACCTTTACTGTTTTAATTGTAAATATATAAATATAACTTTGGTTGCAAAACTCCAACAAGGAAAGAATAGAATTCAAAATTGCATTTTTGGTGTTATTTTAGGCTGAAATAGGAAGGAATTAGATAGAAGTTAATTTTATATTTCTATTTGCAAAAATTTCAATAGTTAATAGGAAGAGGAAAATATTTGCCTCCGGTTTATAGGGAAATCGTATTATAGGTTGGGAGGTAATTCATGGGATGATGATGGAAGGAGTGGGAAAATATTTGCTTCCGGTTTATAGGGAGATCGTATTATAAGTTGGGAGGTAATTTGTGGGATGCTGATGGGGGGAGGAGGAAAATATTTGCTTGCGGTTATAGGGAGATTGTATTATAAGTTGGGAGGTAATTTTATGGGATGCTGATGGGAGGAGGAAAATATTTGCCTCCTCCCCTCTTTGTATTCCCACAAATATACTACTAACCGCTCTAAAAACTAATTAACAATTAATAAATTCAATTAACACACCAAATTGTAGGATAATTTTAAGCATATAAAAGATTATCGACAGTAAATACTAATCAGGGTATGTGAATGTTTTACTTGTCAGGAATTTAATATTTTAATTTAATTTTATATAACTTCATATTACCAACATTTTTGTATATAAATGTAGCATACATCCATACGGCTGCCATTGTTTATCCCCTTTATATCTCCCATCTGACAGTAGCCACTGACAGGAATTGGCTCCTACAACAAATTTAGTAATATATAATTAATACGTTTTGGGTATATTACTGAATTTAATGGTCGTTGAACGAATGAACGTTTAAAGGTTTTTCATTTCTAACAAAGACCCGTATTTAATTTGCGTCAAAAGTAGTATTGCAATATTATTTTTGTTGTACCATTTATATGAAGATTTCTTACCTAAAATTTTGTAAACAAACGAGATACCATTGACCCTATCAACGACTTCAACTTACAATAAAGTACCCTCAGATTTTCTTCAAATCGGGATTTTTCTGTAGTTTTCTGCCGTAGAAATTTAGCTATGTTTCCTGAATGCAAACTTAAAGTGGGTAAGTGTAAAACCTATATTTTACAGTTTTTTCTTATATAAAGCGACAATAGTTATTTAAGCTACTGTAGAAATCTATTTTATAGAAAGGTGAATAGGCATTTTTTCCATGCGTTAGGTTTCGCTCACCTATGGGAGTGAACTTTTTCCCTATAAATATTGCGGAAAATATCCAAGTAATCAATTTAAATAAGGCTCAAAAATCCCGAAAAAAAAAAGATAATAATACTTTTTTAACACAAAATAGAAGTCAATGTGCTCAACTCATTTTTTTGCCCTTTTTTAATTTTATACGACGATTTTGCCGAAATTATAAAAAGCAAAGTAGGTATATTAGGCATAAGTTTCAAATCAGATTTTTATGAGGGTGAACTACCCATATTCATGATACCGAAATCTAAAAATACTCACAGAAAAACTGAACGTTTAAATTTTTTACAAAAAATCGACAATTTATTTCGGAAGAGAGCAATTAAAATTCATCCTTTAATGCAAATTACCTTATTTTGGGGGGATAGTTGTTTATTTCAACCATAAAATAGTATGGTTTTCTTTGTAAGAAAAAGTACAGTCAAGTTATGCCGAAACAGTCAATAAAAGTTACAAATTTTATTTATTTACTGTTAGATTAATATTTCTTATAATTTCTATCAAATAAAATATACACCACGAACAGAAACGTTCATGAAAAAATCAACTCAAATGTAATATATTATTTAAAAAATACTAGTTTTAAAGGTTGCAACCACACCTGGCAAATTTTGTGTGATGTAAAAAACATATTACCTTCTGTTTTGCATGGAAAAAAAAATTTTTTCGGGAATTTTTTTAGCTTTATTTAAATTAGTTAGATATTTTTTGGGAATCCCTGTTCAAAATAAATCTGAGGCAGCCCATTGAGTACCTTACTTGTACAGTATTGTTTATGTCGCACCGCACAAATCAGTTGGACATTTAGTACCACTTACAAACATTGACACATGACTACAGAAAGCGTATAAAATTGTAAAGCTTCTATCTATTATGTATTATAGTCTGAATTACAATTATTTTCTAACGAAATTCTCTCATTTTATAAAATACCATAGCAGCTTTTTTCTTGCGAGAACTAACCCTTACACCTGGGGTTTTAGAAAACGTACTTTTAGGAAAAATATTCCTTTATACGAGTATAAAACGAATTTAAAAGCTATATAGTGAGTTGAACTAAGATTTAAAATACAAATATGTTTAAAAACAGTTAAGTTTTTCACAAAAACTTATAAGTCTAAAGACGCCTTCTAAAGGGCTGAAAGCCATATGTAGGGATAAATTATTTAAGATCTAATTAAAATGGACTGATTTATTATTTAAAAGGATAAAATTACTTAAAAAGTAAGTGGTAATATCTATTTAATTTGGGTCAAGAAAGATTTAAGAGGTCCTTAATCTTGATTAAAGGGCATCTATGTTGCCATCCTCTTAAATTATATTGTTAGTAGAGCTTGAGCAAAACATTTTTGTATATAATCTACTTTAATGAAACTTTATACAACTGTGATTTATCCAGTAAAATAAATAATAAATTTGACTTTCTCAAACCCAAGAAAAACATAAGCATGTCAACTCGATATTTTAAATGATAGATAATGATCGCAAAAGAAATTGAGCAGAGAAAGGATTTCTGAGATATTTTTTTCTAAAACTCGGCATTTCCTACTACATATATCTGTTAAAATGGAAATAATGAAAGAATAATATAATAATTTTCATATTTCTCGACTTCAACAATCCTGAAATATGATATATACCAAACAATCAATCCCTTTAACCCTATAGCTCACACCCTTAAACCCTTGAATTGGAGGTACAAATTCAAAATTCAGTGTTAAATTAAAATTACTTCCAGCTGCTTTTACGTGTAAAGATAAAGAAAGAAGGGCACTTTTAAGAAATCTATAGTAATCTTTATTAGTTTCGTCCATTAAAGGTGTGGTTCAGCCCAGAGTGTGGTTATATAACCCACCTAGGTAATAGTTGAAAATTCAATCTAGTTTACGGATATGCCCTTTGTCATCATTATATGAGAAATCTCATTTTAATGTATGAATATACATTGGTGTACTTATGAATACTTAGGTTAAGTGGTGTGTTTAAATAATTATGCACACAAATGTATGTATAGTGGTATATGCATGTATAATTTACGTTAGATACGGGGTGTGCATAAAAGTATAAATCGTATCTATTGACAAACGTGCGGTTATAGGATAGATTTAGGTTCAATATGGTGTGTGTTTTAGGTTTATCTTCAAGCCGCGGTTCAAAAGTAACGGTCGGTCGGTAATAAAATAAGAACGATTGACAAAAAGCCAAACTTTATTAGCGGTTTTAAATACATACATAGTTACTTAATTTTTTACACGTTCACTATTCCGGTCCAAATATTTTTGATATCGTGAAACAAGCTTCTTCAAATCCTCCGTCTGGGATTTCAGCCAGTTTTGCACTGAGGTTTTCAACTCTTGAGCTTTTTCAAATCGTCGAGTCAATTCTTAAGGTATACAAAAAAGATGGTACTCACTGGGTATAAGACCAGGACTATAAGCTGGATACTGAAAAGGCGAAAACTGACTGAAATCCCAGGGGGTTGAATTTAATGCGGAGGGTTTGATATCACGATATCAAAAAGGGTTTGGAAAGGAATGGTGACCATGTAGAAAACAAAATATGTATGTATTTAAAACCACATACAAAGTTTTCATTTTACTCTGAACCTACCTCGGCTGCGCAATTTTATGCGGAAGGTTTAAAGAAGCTTGTCTCACGAAATTAAGTGTTTGTAACGGAAGGGGGACTACGTATAAAAATGTATATATTTAAAATTTTTACTTTTGAAACGCGCCTATAGTAAGTTGTAGGTATGCGGTGTCTATAGAGATATAGGTATAAACGTATGAATGTATGTACTTTAATCATCATGTGGATTAATTAAATTTTATATTACAGTGATTCTGATTTTGCAAACAAGCTAAATAATCCTCAAATTTAATTTCGTCGTTTACAAACAGACTTGTTCTGGATTTATTACTCTAAGAATTTTCATAGCATACGTTTTAGATCGAAGACCCCCAAATTCGGTTTTTACTTAACCATTGTTTTCATTTTTGACCGAACCTGTTACCTTACAAAGAATGCCACATATATTATTTTCTGCAGTCTAATGATTCAAAATATTCGTTATTTTTAATTTCATATATACGAATATCTAGAACAGAGAATCCGAGAATTTGGAAACCGATTATGTTGTTGTAATGAAAACCGTGGTGATGTTTATTATATCTAATATACACAGACTCGCATAAATCAGTTTATTTAAATATACTTCTGTCTTATTGAATGCAATAGTAACAAAATTTTCCTCAAATACAGTTACTTTTTTAAATTCGATTAAGGCTTCAGCACCAAAGCGACCATCCCATTTAAATTTTATATTGCTATTATTTAATACATTTTCCATGGTTTTACCATACACTGCATTAGCCATGAGCTTAAAATTGTTTTTCTCAAATTTATTTTTAGCTGCTTACCTACGTATCGCATTCATTTCTTTGAACTGTTTTAACCGCGGAAATTGACAAAAACTTAAACTGCTGTTACCATTAGGAATGCGAATTTCCTATTCTAGAGCTTCCTTTAAATTTCTGTAATGTAACATAATTTGGATTCTCTTAAACTTAGCATATTTTTATGATGAATAGCGATAAGTCGCCAAATTTATCAGGAACTTCAAGATCCAGTTCTAATTTAAAGACTTTATTGTTTTCATCCGAGATAAACTTAGTAATTTTTTCTGTTTACTTAACCATCTAGATCCGCCTTACGGTAGATACCGGAATACAGCCGACTGATATTGATTATTAATATTAAAATAAACTTCAAAAATGTTGATCTTTAGTTCAGTAGAGTAATAAACATATATATATATATATATATATATATATATATATATATATATATATATTATATATATATATATATATATATATATATATACATATATACATATATATATATATGTATATATATATATATATATATATATATATATATATATATATATATATATATATTACTAGCTCCAGTATACCTCCTAGAATATTAACTAAATTCCATACGAAATCCCTGTTCAATGAACATTATAAGCAGTCCTAATTTAATTTTTCGTGTGTAACGCATGCATCACAAAGCATAAACATGTAGGTTAAATTATACATCAGCACCACACAGCAATAAAAAATAGTTGCTATTAGTAAAGATATTGTTTAAATAGTTCAGGTTTAAAAGAAATGCAAGCACCGCTGTCTATACAAGCTAATAAAGGAAGAAAGAAGCACCAATACAACTTGAATATTTTATATAGAAAATATAAGAATGAATCCATATATGAAGGTATAATATGTTAAAAACTATATTATATGTTATATTTAAATGTGGTGATGCATGACGGTTTCAAACACAAATAAGAATATATAGGGCATAAAAATCATTGTAGTAATCGTATTATATCATTAATGTAGAGTAACGCGAACAAATCTCAACTTGTTATCGCACTTGGGTATAAGTATTCGTAGTAATATGTTCAGTATATTTATAGAACTGTGCTTACCGATTCTACAGCGAATGAGTCAATGAATTTAATGTGTAGTATTGTGGTATTTGGCTCAAAAATTAGTTGATTCTGTTATTTTTGGCAGGTGTTTAGTATATCCATTAGATACTAAAGTTTAAAAATGGAATAATAAAGATATAGTATACTTATCCCCAACATAAATTAAAACAAACAGTAAAAGTATTTATAAATGTAGCTCGATAGAAATTAAAATACGAATTAAAATGGTTACAAATTAGCCCCAACGGAATATGTTTTGTTTTAGAATATCTCTAGCTGTTAAAGTTGCAAAATTGATAAAATTTTCAAGAACGTAGAATTCGGTAGGCACATACATAGTACATCTATATGATGGCTTGGTGGAATGTCATCGCATTAATAGGTGAAAATAGCCCGTCTTAGTGAAATTAAAGAGTTTCGTCGCCATTTCAAACAGTACAAGATCATATTAGATTGAAGACGCAGTAATCGGTCTTTGATTTACATATTACAAGATAATTCTAAAGTATAGTATATTTCTATATGATTCTACAAATTTCTTCATCGTAGCATTATTAATATTTTGCAAAAAAAAATCCGTTTTTAAAATCGAATGAGGTTTTTCGAGGCAAATTTCAAATCATTAGAAGCAGTTACCGATAATAAATATTTAAATACTAAATAAAAACAGTGGAATAAAGCAGTAGTATAAAGAAAATATAATGAGTCAAGTTCTCGGACAGTTCAACAATTTTTCAACAAATGGAAGCGGATGGAATTTTAAACAAATAACAAAATTTAACTGTACATAAGTGCGTTCCTCTGAAAGCATCATCCTATATAAAGTACCTAAAGCAAGACTTACGATTTAACGAGCAAAACAATATTTCTATAAATTCGCATGAAATGAAAAAGTAAAAAACAGTGAAAAACACTGTGGTAATCCATTTAATAAGAGATAAAAAAAAATAAGCACGTTGATTTACTTTAGTGAACGCATATGATTTCAACAGGTTTGTTTATATTATGTCTGGATTGAAAGTTTATCCGACTTCTTTCTAGCTAGTTATCTAAAGGACATATCAATGTTTGCACTATTTTCATAAGCAAAATTCATTAAATTCTATAAATTGAAAAGTTTGAATTACCAAGTACCGACGACAAAACATTTGAGATTATAAAATATTAGAATAAGCAAAAGCTACCTTTCGTTATATATGCAAATATGGAATGTTTGCTTAAACTGATGAAAATAAGATTGAATGTCGCTTATATCAAAACATGTGTTATTATGTATATAAATGTATAGATAATAATGAACTATGAATCATATATTGGAAAAAACTGCTTAAAATGGTTTTCTATAAATTAATGACATTTGCTAAAGACTTGGAAACAATTTTTCTTTGTCCGATGCCTATTGATAAATCAGGACAAGACAAGCATTTGAAACCTGGACCTACCGTAGAATGTTAAAAGTACCACGAACGACCAACGAGGACATTTTAAAAAGAATAGACAAGCACAGGGAAATGTTGGTCAATTTTAAGAGATGAGAGACAACATATCTTGGAGACCTACTGAAAAACCCAAAATATCATCTACTGTATTGTAGAAGGAAACTTAGAGAGAAAGCGCGAAATAGGAAGAAAGCGACGAGATATAGGGAAATGGAGAGGTTTAAGAACAATTGGAAACATGATCCACGCAGCAACAGATCGAAAACCATTTGCCAAGGACTAGGAAATAATTTTTTTCTGTCCGATATCTATTAACAAATTAACACCAGATGAAAATACGAACCACTGCAAAGTTAAATTGTGCTATATGTGCAAAAATAACATTTAGTTAAGAAGATAAAAAAATGCGAAATCAGTGCATCTTAACTATAATTAAGATGCAGTGATCCCGCACAATAAATAGAGACAGCAAAATCTCAATCCACTAGAGTGTGCCTTCCCTTACATATTTGAATACAATACATCGCGAGAATTTTCGTCCGCAGCCAACTTACCGATACCAAAACCATATAAATCACGGATTAATTTAATAAATAGCAGTGCTTTAACTGTGGACATGCGTTATTTAAATTTATAATCATGAGTTTTTAACTTTAGATAATTTTATAGAAATTATATATATATATATATATATATATATATATATATATATATATATATATATATATATATATATATATATATATATATATATATTATGATGAGCAAAAAAATCGACTTAAACGATTTTGCTTCATTTAACACCAAATTTAATTTTTAAACAGTGGTATTATTTTTGATATCATTAGAATGCTGATTTTCTACTTTTTCCAATAATACCAAAAACATTTGGATGTCCAAAAAGTTTTACTGATTAAAACGGTTTTACTCGATAGAACCATTTTCGTTCGTTCAGCAACGTACACGTTGCACGCTATTCATCCCTATAAAAACACACGGAGGCCTGGGGAGCGCTATGCGCAATACTGCATTACTAAAACGGTCGCCTGCGGAAGAGGTTCTGTCATGGTATGGGGAGCCATCTCACCGGATGCGAAAACCAATTTAGTTTTCGTAACTGATGAAACTCGTAGCGGTGGATTAACTGCTTACCGGTACATCGAGGAGATCCTGCAAGAACACGTCGTTCCTTACGCTGGGTTTGTTGGCGATAGCTTCGTGCTAATACACGACAATGCGAGGCCACATGCTGCTGCATCGGTGCGGCAATGGCGAAAGTGGGAATACCCACATTAGAGCCTGAGTGGAGTCGAGTACATGTGGGAAAAGGGGTTCGAGCCAAAAGTCCAGCCCCTGCATCGCTGAGAGACTTAAAGGACCATAGCGATAAAAAACCGGCTGGGAACAGTAATACGAACTAGAGGACCTCTCCCTAATACAAAATATTGATTTTGGTTTTTATCAATAAATTTAATTGTTAAACTTAAAATTTGTTTAATTTTTCCTTTTTTTTACCCCTATTTTCAATCCTTGTTGTCCTTGTTTCCCGTTTCAATCATTTTAATCAGTAAAAAGCATGAGGTATGCTATGGAATTTGGTATCATTAGAAAGAAAATAAAATGGACTTTCAAATGATACTAAAATCCGTAAAAATATATTAACAATAAATTTTAGGATCCAAATAGTTTGAGTCGATTTTTTTGTTCACCAGTGTATATTGTATAGTAACACTATTATTTTTTGGAAACCTACAGTTTTCTAATGGTTTAATTTACGCACATTTTTTTGTCCTAAGGTGTAATTGTTAAAAATGTCTCTTTGTAAATCTGCATTATTTTTAGGAAATGACGCTAAAGTTTATTTATTGGCTGACTAACTCTCAAAATATGCCACTATATATAAATATATATGTCTAATGTTATCACCGAATTAATTTTAAAAAATTAATAATTACCATAACAAGAACAGTGAATATGTCAATAATGCATTTCCTTCTACGTAATAATCGTTAACCGACTTACTAAACACTTCTAAAATATATTTTTCATATATAAAATTTTTATAAAGCAAATTAAAATTTTCACATTAAAAAGATAGAACTTAAAAAACATCTGTTCAAGAGTGATATCAACACTCCACAGTATCCAACTATAACATTATCGAAAAAGTTTACGCACGCATTGGGAAAGAACTATTTCAAAAGTGAACAACGAAAGTTGTAAAGCTCGTTAAACTTTCAATTAAGTCAAGATTATTCACTGCAGTAACAATTTTATATAGGTCAATTCGTACTATATTTTTGTATATTTGTAGGTACTTACCATTGGTGTCTGTTTAACTAATAGAGGCCATACGCTAAATAAATCAATAACTTTAAAAATGTTTTGATAGCTTATTTCTGTGAGAAAGATAAACTGAATTCATAAAAAGTATATTAATTATCAAGGCCAAAAATTATAAAGTTTTTGATTTGCCTATTTTTGCAGTACACTAATGATTTTTTTGAGCTAATAATGAATACTATATTGGTATTTAGTACGATATCCGATGAAGGAAATTATCCAACATCCTGGTGGAAATCCACCTTTATTCCACTGTCAAAAAAAAATGCGAGGAAATGCAATGGAAATCGTTTAATAAGTCTAATGAGTCATGCTCTGAGAATATTTCTGAAAATCATGCATAACAGAATCTGCAGAAAATGTAAAGTAAATTTCAAGGAGAAACAGTTTGGAATCAGGGACGGAATGAGTACATGGGAAACCCTTTTTGTTATCTGTATTAATCCAAAATTGTTGAGATATACTGAAAAACGTGTTTTTGTGCTTTATTATCTATGAAAAAGCATTTAATAGAGTTTAATATAATAAGCTAATAAATATTCTAAAGAGAAGATACAGATGAAGTCATTCGCTGTACTAACAATTTGTATTGGCACCAATCTGCAGACATAAAAACAAACGAGTTTACAACAGACAATATTAAAATAGGTATCAATGTCAGGCAGAGATGTATCTTGTCTCCACTTTTATTCAATTTATCTTCGGAAACCATCTTTAATGAGACATGACATGACACAATGTTATTGGAATTTAGTTAAACAGGGTATTTGTAAACAACATTAGGTACGCGGATCTTAATAGGTGATAATGCAGCAATTGGTTGGAAAATTGACTGCGGTCAGCATAGAATATGGGCATAAAATACATATCACCAAACAAAATTAATGGTAGTCAGTAAATGGAAGATAGATGCCTTAAGAGCAAGCCCAACTGATTGTAGATGTTATGACTCCGGAACGAGTAACGCGATACAAATACTTGGAAAGTTTGTTACACAAAGACGGGGACAACGGTAAGGATATCAATTTATAGTGGAATCATTTATTCAACTTCGAAAAGATACTTACCAGTACGGACATTAACTTGAAATTGCGAATACGATATGCGAGATGTTATGTACTATCCGTTTTATATCACGGCGTAGAAACGTGGTCATTAAAATCATTGTCCATGAAGAAATTGGAAGCACATGAAATGTGGACCTATCGTAGAATGTTCAAAGTACCACGGACGAACAAAGTAACGAACGAGGACATCTTGAAAAGAACAGACAAGGGCCGGGAAATGTTAAAAAGATGAAAAACAACATATCTTAGATATCTGCTGAGAAACTCAAAATACCATCTACTGTATTCTAGAAGGAAGTTTAGAGGGAAAGCGCGGAATAGGAAGAAAGCTACGAGATATAAGGAAGTGGACAGTTTTAAGAACAATTGGAAACAAAGCTCACACAACAACATATCGAGAATCATATCAGCACGTGATCGCCAACATCCACTACAGTGGTTTACACAAAAAACAGGAGGCTGCAAGTAGCGGTTAGCAACCGTAGCATGATTCAGCGCGTCAAATATATTGAATTAAATGATAGAATATTATGAAATTTTTTAGAAATAAATAGTCTTAGATCCTAAAAACAACCGCAGCAACATGGTTGTTCACAGAATCCTAAACTTTTGGTAAATACGTTTAAAAGAGCATAAACTCACCGTCTATTATGCGTAAAATAATTTATATATCCTATACTTTTCACAGATTATTTATATTGGCAAATATGTTTAAAATAACATTGTTTAAAGGATTACATGCCTGAAATAATTTATCATTCATTAATTTTTTGT
Organism: Pachyrhynchus sulphureomaculatus; assembly: GCA_019049505.1. Lineage (NCBI taxonomy): Eukaryota > Metazoa > Arthropoda > Insecta > Coleoptera > Curculionidae > Pachyrhynchus > Pachyrhynchus sulphureomaculatus. The sequence continues at coordinate 85,795,901 of CM032453.1, read as the reverse complement.
ATCACGAATAGTAACCTAAGCCGCTGGGATTATTATAAGGTGACGAATTATTTCACGCATATAGAAGTTTAGGAGATGTTAATGTAAACGTATTCACCAAAGATTATACAAATCTTTAAAAAGTACCAGGGTTACCATTTTTTTTATCAGGCATAGTGACCCTGAACACTGGGGTAGTTATAGTCTGACAAATTTTGTCACGCATGGATACCTTTAGGGGATGTGACAAAAATTACAGAAATCTGCAAAGAACTATCAGATTTACGATTATATCTTACAAATACCTCTCACCCTAACTGTCGGGCTTGTTTTTAAGATATAAATTACTTAACCTTGATTAACATTCAGACGTCTCTACTTGAAACTCATCTATCGAAAATAACAACTGTATAATGTCTTTGTAATATTTTATAATATGATTCGATATAGTTGGTCCGCTGAAACCTGCGGCTGTTTGGGTTAGTTTAAGCTTCACCCCAAAAAATCTGGACGCGTTTTTCTATATAAAAAATTAGAGCATAGAAAGAACTGTTTTAGTGACTAAAACAGCGACGACGAAAAAACTACAAGAATAGATTATTATAAATGGTAACTTAAATAGATTTATGTAAAACAACGAGTAATCAAAAGAGTCATAGATGATGGCAATAAGATCAATGTATGTCTACTAAATTCTCGTATAATTTGGTATCTAAACTGTGAACTACCTATATGATCATTCTCTTGACAGAATTCCCAGCTACAAAATTTCAAATATAAATATTTAAAGAAATTGATACGAGTAAAAAAGTACTTGCTAATATTTGCTTACGAGTCGAGAGGTATAATTAAAGATTTGTCAACTAAGAGACTTTATTACAACTGAACAGTGACTAACGGAAATTATCTTATTCAAAGTCGTATTATTTATTTTATTTTAACTTTTTAATTTCAACTAAAAAAATCGACTTTTTAGAAAGTATCCTATTGGAAAGTATTATATTTCAATAATATCCTCTGAAAATTTCAGAGAAAGATTTCAAATACTTTCGAAGTTATAGACGATTATAGCACCAAGTGTACGGCAGGCCATATCGACCGCGCGGCGTGCCAACTTCTGCGCGAACATCTACTGCTACTTTTATGATTCTAAGAAAGATAGAAGCAGATGAAAGGAGAGCTTACTATAATGCGTATATCTTTTCAGTTTGAGGTAAAACTGCAGCTCCAATGCAAACAGTACGTTGGCCTGCTCTGTTAAAAAATATCGCTCGCAGGGCTAACATCTCTCGGCTAATATTGTGCAAAATGGCTAAAAAATACGGGAAATTTAGTTCGAAGCGAGTGTGCAGACCACGTAAAAGACAGTTCTATGGTAATCGATTTTTAGATGAAAGTAATTCTAATTTTGCTAGTACATCTGCCGAAAAAATAGGAATAACTTCTGATTTGAGTCCAAGCACTGATCCGACTTTTAGTTATTGTATCGAACAATTTTTTTAGTTCTTACAACTTTACAACAAAAGTCAAAGTGCAAAGTCTGTGATGGAGACGTGAAATTTTTCAAAAGACACGAAAGAGAAGTAGGTTTTTGTTGTGTGTCAATGCGGCGATACACTCATTCCCTCTAGCCCCAAAATTAGGAAATCATATGAAATTAATGGACGTTTCATTTTTGCAATGAGAATTTTTGCGACCTGATGGATTTAGGAACGGGCTTTTATGAAACAACTTATTATAAAATCATCAAAAATATTAAAATCGTAGTTGAGGCTGTATTCAGAATTGTTATAAATAAAGCCGCCAATTAAGAGAAAGATAAAAACAAAGCAGCTGGTAATAAAGAAAATGAATTATTTTTATCAGGTGACGGATCATGGGCAAAACGTGGCTTTACGTCTCTTTTGGGTATCGTGTCTCTTATTGGTAAGTATAGTAATAAGATTTTAGACGTTATTGTAAAATCAAGTTTTTGTCACGCTTGTCGAAAATGGAAAGGAAAAGAAAATACTGTTGACTTTGAAGCATTTTGGGACGAGCATGAAGAGCATTGTTCAGTAAATTATAAAGGAAGCGCTGGAAAGATGGAGGTCGACGGTGTTCTTGAGATGTTTCAGCGATCGGAAAACTTGCACGACGCAAAGTACAAGTATTACATCGGTGACGGGGACACCAAAATCTTCACTTCAATATTAGATGTGCAGTGGAGATGATTTTGTTACAGAAAAAAAGAATGTGTCTTGCATGTCAAAAAACGAATGTACAGAAGAGTAAAAGAAGCCAAAAAAGTATTAACGCAAAACAAGGAAGCAAGCTAAAAAAGAAAATCCAGTGCCGAAAAAAAGAAGATCTGAACTTAAAAAAAAATTCAGCTAACTAATAAATTAATGCAGAATTTATCACTTTACTATGGGTTAGCTATTCGACGTCACACAGATTCAGTGGAAGAAATGAAAAGACATTTGGTCCACATTTTACCATAAGATTTCACCCGTCAAAAGGCCACAACATACGTATTGCCCTTCTGGAGCTGAATCATGGTACAAGTGTTGAAAGCACGAAGCTGCAGGTATTTTGAGCGATGTCAAGCACCTACCTCCTCTAGACGGTATTCAACAAGTTCTTAAATCTATTTATGAAGATTTGATGGCAGACGATCTTTTGAAGCGGTGTTTGGGGAATTATACACAAAATAACAATAAACCATTCAATTCTTATGTTTGGTACTTAGACCTAAAACATATTTTTTGTGTCAAAAAGATCATTGAAATTGCTCCTTACACATCTGCGTGTATTTTTAATGAAGGTTTCCCTGCAGTATTCAAAATTATGGAGGTCATGAGAACGATAATCGAAGCCGCCGAGCTCGCCCGGAAGCGTGACGAAGTGGTCATCAGGAATGCCGAGCGCAACCTCACCAAGGCCGACAGAGAGGCCAGAATCGCACGGAGAGACGAAAGAACACTTGAGAATGCAGCGTATGAGGCGTCGGAAGGAATTTTGTATGCAGCAGGCATAGCTCATTGAACGTAAGCAGACTTTATACGTGAAAATTCGTTTGTCAAAACTTTAAACACGTTTTTCTCAAGACAATGTTTTTGTAATCGATAACTTAAAAACCATGTAACCGATCGGTCTGAAATTTTAATATGTTTTTCTACACAATAGTAGCTCCAGTATAAACTAGAATAAAAAAGATTCGTTAATTTTTTCTTCAATTTTTAATGTTTTATTTTACGAAAAAAAAAAACTATTTTTGAGACCACCAACTTTGTGAATTTTTGCTCAAACAAAATAATCGCAGTCTATACTGGGACCATAGTCATACTTTTTCTAAGGATATTTTTTTTTTCAGACGTTCCAGCGAGCTGCAATCGTGCACGCCAGCAGATCAAAATTTTCAAAATGGCTTCCATGAGGTTGCAAAAAAATCAATATAAATATATATATATATATATATATATATATATATATATATATATATACATATATATATACATATATATATATATATATATATATATATATATATATATATATATATATATATATATATACATATATATATATATATATATATATATATATATATATATATATATATATATATATATATATATATATATAATATATATATATATATATATATATATATATATATATATATATACATATATATATATATATATATATATATATATATACATATATATATATATATATATATATATATATATATATATATATATATATATATATATATATATATATATATATATATATATATATATATATATATATATATATATATATATATATATATATATATATATATATATATATATATATATATATATATATATATATATATATATATATATATATATATATATATATATATATATATATATATATATATATATATATATATATATATATATATATATATATAGATCTCAAAACCGGCAGTTTTGTTATTATAAAATTTACATTCGAAAGAATAAATAACAACATAAATAACAAAGCAAAAATGATGCCACAATTAACCTAAAACTTTCTTTTTTACTAATAGAAGTTTATTAAACTGTGACTTATTTACACATGAAAGGAAATGCAACAAGAGACATATCCTTCTACATAGCTGTAGCATCTGTATAAAGAATTCTGTCATTTACTTTCTAAACTATTTCTTGGATATAAAATTTATACGAATGTATATGAAAATTCATACTTGTCATTTCCAGAAAGCAATAGTATTTTAACAGAACTCGTAAACATTCAGCGTATGAGGCGTCGGAAAGAATTTTGTATGCAGCAGGCATAGCTGATTGAACGTAAGCAGACTTTATACGTGAAAATTCGTTTGTCAAAACTTTAAACGCGTTTTTCTCAAGACAATGTTTTTGTAATCGGCGCGCACGATAACTTAAAAACCATGTAACCGATCGGTCTGAAATTTTAATATGTTTTTCTACACAATAGTAGCTCCAGTATAAACTAGAATAAAAAAGATTCGTTAATTTTTTCTTCAATTTTTAATGTTTTATTTTACGAAAAAAAAAACTATTTTTGAGACCACCAACTTTGTGAATTTTTGCTCAAACAAAATAATCGCAGTCTATACTGGGACCATAGTCATACTTTTTCTAAGGATATTTTTTTTTTCAGACGTTCCAGCGAGCTGCAATCGTGCACGCCAGCAGATCAAAATTTTCAAAATGGCTTCCATGAGGTTGCAAAAAAATCAATATAAATATATATATATATATATATATATATATATATATATATATATATATATATATATATATATACATATATATATATACATATATATATATATATATATATATATATATATATATATATATATATATATATATATATACATATATATATATATATATATATATATATATATATATATATATATATATATATATATATATATATATATATAGATATATATATATATATATATATATATATATATATATATATATATATATATATATATATATATATATATATATATATATATATATATATATATATATATATATATATATATATATATATACATATATATATATATATATATATATATATATATATATATATATATATATATATATATACATATATATATATATATATATATATATATATATATATATATATATATATATATATATATATATATATACATATATATATATATATATATATATATATATATATATATATATATATATATACATATATATACATATATATATATATATATATATATATATATATATATATATATATATATATATATACATATATATATACATATATATATATATATATATATATATATATATATATATATATATATATATATATATATATACATATATACATATACATATATATATATATATATATATATATATATATATATATACATATATATATATATATATATATATATATATATATATATATATATATATAGATATACATATATATATATATATATATATATATATATATATATATATATATATATATATATACATATATATATATATATTGTAACATTCATTTTTTCCTGGATTTTAAGACCATGCAATGTTACTGATTCTTCACTTCAAATTGTATTTATTTTTATTTTAAAATATCGACCGGTATATTAAACAAAAGTTTCAGGACATTCAGTATATACTGTGTGGTGCGGGTTGCTGATCGAACCTACCGCCAGGCCGCGATTGGCGAAATGTTTGACCCGGAGTTTTGATTGGAGCGTCCGGATATTACCGGTAAAAATCGCACGATTATTTAAGGGCCTGAGAAACTACCAGCAAGGCTTATTTCCATCGAGCCGCAGACCAGGGCTTTTTTTCGATCGAGCCGCAGACCAGGCAGTACCGTCTAGCCGAGAGGCTATTTTCCATCTAGCCGAAGTAGGCTAATTTTCTTCAGAAGCCGCTAAGTAAAAGTACCAGTTTCGACCATAAAAGCTGTAGTGAGCTTTCCAAGTGTTAAGTAAAAGTGTGAAATCGGGCGAAGTCCATCACAGCAGGACTGAAAAACAGTAAGTCAACAAAACTCCCTCCAATAGACTTATTTAAGAGCAGTGCATTAACAGCAATGAATAACAGACAAAAAAAGTGAAGTGTAAAACACGATGTCTCGCCTTCGGGGGTTGTAAAAGTTTAAAGTTTAAATGTAACAACTACTATTTAGGCTAGAATTTTTTGGTATAACTGTAAAGGTTAGAACTTTTTATTTTCATTTTAAAAATATGAATAAATTCTTTTTTGTTGATTAAAGCTAGTGTCCCACTGAATATTTATTTTTCTTTTCAGGATCAGTTGTGCTAGACTAATTTCTTTTTAGTAATATCCATAAAACACTTCAGTTTTTTCTCATTTTTCTTAGCTGAAGTTAAACCGTTTCTATTTTAAAATGAGTGGTGCCCAAAAAAAAAGTCGTACAACTGAGGTTTCTTTAAAAATAGAATTAAATTCCAAAAAGACGTACAAAAATTATCTCTTACCCATATCTCTCTACCAAGGAAAACTGAGCTAGTATTTCTTTAATTTCTTTAGTTCCTTTAAAATCAGGTCTCACTCAATTCATTATCAGAAATTAAAGCGGGGCTGCAAGAAAATTGTGCTCAAGCTTGGGGCGTCCAGTATTTAAAAATGTTACAAAATGACGCAGTCTACATGGGGCGAAAAATAAAGCAAAATTAGCACACCTTACAAAATTGCGCTCAAGCGTGGGACAAACAACTTCTCACAGGGTACGGAAAAAGATGCCTCAAACTAAGAACAATTTTTTATAAGCTACAAAAATTACGCCCAAGCTTGGGGCAACATTTTTTCACACGCTAAAAAATAGCGCTGTCAACGCGGGGCTTTTGGAATTTTATTTTTTAAAAAAAGGGTTCAGTGTACTAGCTTTCGGAACAAAATAAAAGCTCTAACTTTGCAGATATTTTTATTCCATAATACTTATTAAACGAAACTACACTATAGCAGTAAGACAAAAGCAGGAAATTTGTAGAATTTTTTTTATTTCAATTTATCGGATATAGATATTTGAATTTTGTTGTTGACTCTAAGATAAGAGATAGTTCAGATAAGCAGATGTGCTGGTTTACTTTAATTTCGCATTGTTAGATTTATTTTGCGGTTAACCGAAGAAGAGAAAAAAGCCATACGTTTTTTTCACCGATGTTTTGCATGAATATTAAAAATACTTTGCTCATACGAAAACGATATCTGGAGATTTTTTTGTTGAAAATTCTTAACATATTTGGTAAAAGAATATTAATACAAGGCGATACTTAGAAATTTTTTTTTGAAATTTTTGAAGTTTTTTTAAATGTTTGGTAAAGAAGTTTACACATTTTAGTTGCCTTTATATGATTTTATTTATTTTGACTATTGGGAGCACAGGAAAAATATTTTTACGACTTTTTAAACAATTCTTTTAAATTTTATACATTTATCATGAAAGCCTTCGATTTTAAAGTCAATCACCTACTGGAATATGAGTTAGACTATGAACTGAAAATCCGTCGTACTTTCTCAGAACGTCCGGCCGCGGATAAAAGAAAAGATTCTAACGAGGATCTTAAGTAAAGAAATATTCCAATAGATCAGATTGGACTAAATAGTTACAAAAAGTTTCTGATTTTTAAGTCTAATAAAAATTCTCCTTCTCAAGTTAAAACTCCTGCTTCTCCAAATGGTCACATGTCTCCTCTATTCGTGCATAAATATTTAGATAACAGACCGCATATCTAGATAGATCTATTAGGTGCCCATTTCTCGGCTTTACTTGACTCTGGTGCAAATACCTCCGTTATAGGTCAGAATGGTATTAAAATTTTAAGTCGTTTAAGTATAAAAATATGCCATGTCAAAAATAGAAGTGTTACCACTGCAGATGGCAGCCGTCTAAAAGTTTTAGGTACGGTTGAGTTGCCGCTAGTCTGCAATGGTCATTGTTTAGTAATCTCTGCTCTAGTAGTACCTTCTCTATCACATACTTTGGTTTTAGGATGTGATTTTGCACAAAAATTCGGAATTTTTGTAAATTTTAAAGATAATTCGTGGTATCCACAGTCCCTAGAAGTCAATTCTAATACAAGTTTTAAAGATTGTTATTCAGAAAGTTCTTTAGAAAACCTTTTCTCGCGTCTATGTACCCTAGATGATCTCTCGCGGACGGAACGCTTAAAAGCAGAAAAAGTAATAAGCTCTTTCAATGAAATAAGTAGTAAAGATAGGTTAGGCCGAACGAATAAAATCACCATGTCTATAAATACGGCTGATGCCAGTCCTGTAAAGACAAGGCCCATCGCCATGTCTCCGAACATGTCAAAAGTATTGAATAAGGAGTTAGACGAAATGTTGAAACTCGGAGTGAAATCGTCTATGCTTTGACGGAAGAAAGCTCAACGAGGTCAGCAAATTTGATAACTATCCATTACCGAACATCGACAGAATTTTGTAAGGAGTTAGACGAAATGTTGAAACTCGGAGTGATATCGTCTATGCTTTGACGGTAGAAAGCTCAACGAGGTCAGCAAATTTGATAACTATCCCTTACCGAACATCGACAGAATTTTGACATCACTCAGGAATGCTAAGTATGTATCTTCGATAGACCTTAGAAAGGCTTTCTGGCAAATTCCTTTGGACAAATCCTCTAAGGAAAAGACCGCTTTTGCAGTAGTAGGCCGAGGTCTATTTCAGTTCGTCACTATGCCGTTTGGTCTAAAGAACGCTGCTCAAACTCAGCAACGTTTAGTGGACGCTATATTTGGTCCGAAATATGAGCCACATATTTTTATCTATCTCAATGATATTTTAGTAACATCGGAAGACTTCGAATCGCATGTTCGCTTACTTAAAGAAGTAAAAGATAAATTGAAAGAGGCCGGACTGACGATAAATTTGAGCAAATGTGATTTTTTCAAAACTTCTCTAAAGTTTTTAGGCTATATTGTAGGCTCAAATTCTTTGCGTACCGATCCGGATAAAGTAGCAAGCATGGTTAATTATGCGAGACCTACTAATACTACGGAAGTTAAGCGCTTCGTAGGAATGTGTTCATGGTATAGACGTTTTATCGAGAATTTTTCTACCTTGTTGTCACCTATTAATGATCTTTTGAAAGGACGGAAAAAAGGACAATCGATAGATTGGACAAAGGCAGCCGAAGAATCTTTTATAAAGATTAAAGAACTATTGGTTTCAGCTCCCATTTTATCCCAACCAGACTTTTCCCAACAGTTTTATATTTCTAGTGATGCTTCTAATACTGGTTTAGGGGGCGTCCTAACACAGAAAATCAATGGTGAGGAAAGGGTGATAGCGTATGCCAGTAGAACTTTATCAAAGGCTGAACGTAACTATTCGGTTGTTGAAAAAGAATGTTTAGCAGTACTCTTTAACATCGAAAAGTTTCGACCTTACATAGAAGGTGTTCCTTTCACGGTCATAACAGATCATTATAGTTTATTGTGGCTTAATTCAATTAAAAATCCTAGTGGCAAACTAGCGCGTTGGGCGATTAGGCTGAGACAACATACATTTAATTTAATTTGGCCAAAATGCGTTTTGATATCTTAAAGTTTGTGAGGACTTGTGAAGTATGTGGAGCACAGAAATCTCCAAATACCCTACCTATGGGACTGATGGGAAAAGAGAAAACGGTCAATTACCCTTTTCAAGTCATAGCAGCTGATCTAGTAGGCCCATTTACACGTTCAAAAAAGGGAAATAAATGACTTTTCATAATTTCTTGCTGGTTAACAAAGTATACCGTGTTATTTCTTTTGAAAAGCTCTAAAGCCGAATGCTTTTTGAAAATTTTAGAAAACGATATTTTTCTAATCCACGGAGTTTCATCGCTTTCGATATGCGATAACGGTACTCAGTTTACTTCTGAGTGTCTTAAGAGCTTAAGTGAGACATATAGTTTTAACATACGTTTCAATCCCGTGTGCCCTCTACAATATAATTTCGTTCAAAGTAATATTCGTTGATTCACGTGATAATTCGGGATAAAGGAATTTCAAAGATTCAAACACGAAGTAACCGGGTTTACACCGTCTTTCTTAGTTTACAGCAGACATATACCTCTATCTGGATCATATTATAAAAATTTAGATTTGGATGTCAATGTTGACAGCGAAATAATTCCGGGTAACAGGGGTGCGTACGCCGAAAATTTAAAGGGTTTAAAAGATATTTTCACCGACGTGCGTAGTAGGATACATAAGGCTTATGAACGGAACAGTAAGTCTTACAACCTTAGAAAAAGGGATTTTGCCTTTAATATAGGTGATCACGTTTGGCGAAAAAATAAAATTCTTTCCAGTGCAGCAGATAAATTCACATCTAAGTTGGTACCTAAGTATGTGCATTGCGTGATTAGAGAAAAGATTTCAGACTTAGTTTATGGCTTAGTTAATTTAGATGGGACTAAAATAGGACGATGGCATATTAAAGACTTAAAACCATTCAATGAACCTAACCCTAATGAAAGTTTGTCAGAAGAAGAATAATTTATATTTACATTATCTTAATTGCTTAAATTTTTTTTTGATGTTGCTCTGTAGGAGGTGACGACCTCGTTTTTTTTGACTGTTATAAAAGTTGAGCAGAGTATAGCTTACTTTTATAGTTTTTTGCTAAGGTTTTGAGTATTGGCCATATCCCAAACTTAGGGTGATTGTGGGTGATGTTTAGCATCGACTCAGCTGTTGCGAGCTTGCGAAAGAGTCACACTCAGGATATATCATAAGACTGGTATGTCGGTGGTCGCGGGATTTGATTTGCTTATGACCCCAAATAATATCCAGTTCTTGACACTTGGAAGCGAAATTTTGATTAGAGGCAATCCAAGGTGATCTTGAGTTAGGACAAGCGCAGGATGAAGCTCGTGTTGTATGATGTAGAGTCAAAATGTAATAAGAGCAATTTCAAAGTTTGCTACCCGAGAGGGTGTATTTTTATTACCTTAGTGGTATATTTGGGTGCAATTAAGAGTAAATTGATTTTGGTTTATCCAGTAAGTCTAAGACTTGGATTATTTTGGTTTAGATCTTCTTCTGAATTGACAAACTGAGGGTATTTTCTTTTTTTTCAGAGCCGTTTAAACGTTACCTTTGAGTCACTAATTTTTTTAAAATTTTTTTGCATGGACTCATAGGCGTATGTTGAGTTTTTTCGGTTTACTATCAGATTGATAGAAAATTGAAGTTCTGCAGGAGAACTAAAGGCTGATCATTTACAGGAGATGAGAGCAGAGTATGGCAGTCGTTTCACAAAGAAATGATCAAAATCTGATACCGAGATGAGAACCTTGTCAAGAGAGGCTAGGCGCAGTGAAGGAAGATTCCTAACCGAATTTTTAGATTTCCAAGAGGTAATCTAGAAGTTTGGGCTGACAGAAAATGGTTATGCCTGATACCTGTAGCAGTTTCTTCTAGAGGCTATTGTCTAGGGAGACGATTAACACCATGGTCGAATATTTTAGCTGTCGACGATGTTTTCTTCTTGTTTCTGATTAAGCTGGAAAAGCTCTTGTCGTCTTCAAAAGTTTTGTTGCGTTGCCACCAAAAATTTGAGAAATTTTTGCTTCATGTAGCTTTTTAAGCTCATTTTCGTTCTTTAAAAAAAAAAAAATTTCGTTAGAAGCTTGGTTAAGCCAACCTTGTAAACCTTTTAGGTTGTATCCCATGAGTTATCTGTTTTTACAGGCTGTGATGCACCGGGTGCTAACAGATGCCGCTACGACGTTTGGCAGGGAGTTAGTCTTCCTGAGGAACAGACTGATTGGAAGGGTAGTCTATGGGGGGTGAACGTTTGACCTTTGGGACCTTTAAAGGTTTTGTTACCCAATGGTTATTTCTATTTGAACCAAAGGAGAGCCTAACTACTGTAGTCGACCTCAGCTCCAATTAGCCTATTAGTGGTGACAGGCTGTTGGCAGTAGTGTATTTCGGAACACCCTATTGATTAATTTTTTTTGACTTATGGTGGTGTGGTAGACACCGTTTTAGTTTAGTGGATGCTATAATCTACTCCCTTTTGTTGGTGGACTCCAGGGTCACCAATTCTGTATTTTATCGTCTCCACCATTCAGTATATCGTGGTGAGGTGCTTGTCTCCTGTTATGTGGGATGGATTGAATGTTTTTCGTTGTTGTTCTAGGGCGAGACCAGTACACGAGGGTTCTTCATGCAACTTGGAGAAGCGCAATGCTGGTTAAGTTTTATATCTCTGTGTAGCCACCCTGAAGAATGACGGAGGGCGTTTTTTTCCGGCTCATGTTTCTAGGCAGATTTGTCACTTTGGTGCGATGTGCCGAAGATTTGATTAGCTTTTGCTAAGAGCTTTCACCAAGCTCAGTATGGAGTTATCATAACCAAGAGTTTGGGATTTGAACTCCTGTATGTATTTCTGTATATATTTCTGTACATATTTCTGTATATATTTCGGTGTAGGTTGGTTGCCTGAGGGCATGTGCTCAAAATGCGAGATTTTGAGTCGTTTTGTTTATGGACTCCCATATATAGGATTATGACTTTAGGGAGGTCCTATTTCGAGACTTGCTGTCTCACATAGTTGTGCTGGGAATGTTTCCTTGAATGTTAGTTGCGCGCGGACTAATCATTCTGTTCTTAGTGAACATTGCTTTTTGAAGCAGGATCATTCAGTTTAGTGAATTTTAGCTTTTATAGCTATTCACGGTGTTTAGAGTGAATTTTAGCTTTTGTAGCTATTCACTGCGCTTATAGTGATTTAGTTAGCTTTTTATAGCTGCTCACTATGATCATGGCGAGTTTGTTCTTTTAGAACGCAGACTTTGTGTAGTCGAGGACTATTTACAGAGTGTTTTCTTGGCGAGGAGCCGAGCTTTTTCTGGTGATATACCAGAGTGTTTTCTTGGCGAGGAGCCGAGCTTTTTTCTGGTGATATACCAGAGTGTTTTGTTGGCGATAAGCTGACGTGTTGTCTGGCGATCAACCAGAGCGTTTTCCCTAGCGATTTTAGCATGTCTAGATGTCTTAGGACGTCGACATTGCGATATAGAGTGCGATTATTTTCTGAGTGCGACTAGTAGTGATACTAGATTTAGAATGTTCTCTTAGCGATGAGCTAGAGCATGGATAGCGATTTTTCCCGAGCGTTTGTCTGGATATTTATCCAGATATTTTTTTTTTTTGGCCTAGTGCTAAATGGTCTGACAAGACTTTTTCTTTTAGTGTAAGTGTTTGCACTAGAATCATTTTTTTATTTTTTTTCTTTATTTAAGAATTTTATAAATTTCTTTTGCTGAAATAAAAAATTTTCAGACAATCCTTAAAAGATTTTAAGGGGGGTGTTCATATTTTATTTCAGTTCACTTTTTTTTTGATTTAGACAAGTCTAGACAGTTATTTTTTTGTTTTGGTAACAATAACAGAGCTGATTCTTTTATATAAGAAGACCGCGATTGTTACTTTGAACAGGTATTTCTTATGTTCATGCAAGGATTTTTATTTGCTTTTTGATGTACTTAACCTTAGTGCTTAATTAAGTTAAGTCTAGTTATAAGATTCTTGTGTACATGCAAAAATTTTCATTTGGTTGTCATTGTACTTAATATTAGTGCTTAATAGAATTAAGTCTAGTAGTAAGGACCGAAGTTTGTAATTTTGTTTTAAGTTCTGACCTTAGTATTAAGTGATAGTGTACCACTTTGTACCTTTTCATCAGTAGCCTTAGTTTAATAGACTAGTGTAGTCTATTTCTTTTTGGAAGGGGTAAATGTAACATTCATTTTTTCCTGGATTTTAAGACCATGCAATGTTACTGATTCTTCACTTCAAATTGTATTTATTTTTATTTTAAAATATCGACCGGTATATTAAACAAAAGTTTCAGGACATTCAGTATATACTGTGTGGTGCGGGTTGCTGATCGAACCTACCGCCAGGCCGCGATTGGCGAAATGTTTGACCCGGAGTTTTGATTGGAGCGTCCGGATATTACCGGTAAAAATCGCACGATTATTTAAGGGCCTGAGAAACTACCAGCAAGGCTTATTTCCATCGAGCCGCAGACCAGGGCTTTTTTTCGATCGAGCCGCAGACCAGGCAGTACCGTCTAGCCGAGAGGCTATTTTCCATCTAGCCGAAGTAGGCTAATTTTCTTCAGAAGCCGCTAAGTAAAAGTACCAGTTTCGACCATAAAAGCTGTAGTGAGCTTTCCAAGTGTTAAGTAAAAGTGTGAAATCGGGCGAAGTCCATCACAGCAGGACTGAAAAACAGTAAGTCAACAAAACTCCCTCCAATAGACTTATTTAAGAGCAGTGCATTAACAGCAATGAATAACAGACAAAAAAAGTGAAGTGTAAAACACGATGTCTCGCCTTCGGGGGTTGTAAAAGTTTAAAGTTTAAATGTAACAACTACTATTTAGGCTAGAATTTTTTGGTATAACTGTAAAGGTTAGAACTTTTTATTTTCATTTTAAAAATATGAATAAATTCTTTTTTGTTGATTAAAGCTAGTGTCTCACTGAATATTTATTTTTCTTTTCAGGATCAGTTGTGCTAGACTAATTTCTTTTTAGTAATATCCATAAAACACTTCAGTTTTTTCTCATTTTTCTTAGCTGAAGTTAAACCGTTTCTATTTTAAAATGAGTGGTGCCCAAAAAAAAAGTCGTACAACTGAGGTTTCTTTAAAAATAGAATTAAATTCCAAAAAGACGTACAAAAATTATCTCTTACCCATATCTCTCTACCAAGGAAAACTGAGCTAGTATTTCTTTAATTTCTTTAGTTCCTTTAAAATCAGGTCTCACTCAATTCATTATCAGAAATTAAAGCGGGGCTGCAAGAAAATTGTGCTCAAGCTTGGGGCGTCCAGTATTTAAAAATGTTACAAAATGACGCAGTCTACATGGGGCGAAAAATAAAGCAAAATTAGCACACCTTACAAAATTGCGCTCAAGCGTGGGACAAACAACTTCTCACAGGGTACGGAAAAAGATGCCTCAAACTAAGAACAATTTTTTATAAGCTACAAAAATTACGCCCAAGCTTGGGGCAACATTTTTTCACACGCTAAAATATATATATATATATATATATATATATATATATATATATATATATATATATATATATATATATATACATATATATATATATATATATATATATATATATATATATACATATATATATATATATATATATATATATATATATATATATATACATATATATATATATATATATATATATATATATATACATATATATATATATATATATATATATATATATATATATATATATATATATATATATATATACATATATATATATATATATATATATATATATATATATATATATATACATATATATATATATATATATATATATATATATATATATATATATATATATATATATATAGATCTCAAAACCGGCAGTTTTGTTATTATAAAATTTACATTCGAAAGAATAAATAACAACATAAATAACAAAGCAAAAATGATGCCACAATTAACCTAAAACTTTTTTTTTACTAACAGAAGTTTATTAAACTGTGACTTATTTACACATGAAAGGAAATGCAACAAGAGACATATCCTTCTACATAGCTGTAGCATCTGTATAAAGAATTCTGTCATTTACTTTCTAAACTATTTCTTGGATATAAAATTTATACGAATGTATATGAAAATTCATACTTGTCATTTCCAGAAAGCAATAGTATTTTAACAGAACTCGTAAACATTCAAGGCTTTGCATACAGCATTTTCCTGAAACTTGCTTATTCGTCTCCTTGCTTATGATAGCTGCTTTCCAAAAAGTTTTTTTGTATATTGTACCAAAATTTGTACCTAAATTTACAGATATATCCAGTAACTGCAATAGTATTTTAAAATTGTTATTTTTCTTCAATAATATATTAACAAAAACGTAAACTAAGCAAGACATTTTTATATATTAATAGAAACTGCTACAAATTGTCAGTCCTGGATACGATTTTCTGCAGCTCCGCTAAAACGTTTCAACGAAAACACAGAAATAAGTGAAACCAGAAAAACCATTAAACTTGTAGATGCCTAATAGGTTTTTACCTTAATACAGTTGAGGTATCTAAACGAACGTACTTTCATAAAGTGATTTAAAATGGTAGCGTATATAAACTGGGTAAATGGCCGTAATGGAAATATGATCATCACATGACAAGGAACAATAATTAGAAACGTTTAAATTCAATAATCGACATACCACAAGTATGTTCTCAGTGTTTATGAGAATAAAGGTCTTCGAACATTAATGCAACTTGGCGCAACATCACACGTGCACCAAAGATACGATTCCGTCAGCTCACTTTCTTTGTCCTTATCTCTTTCAAGAAACTGACAAATTTATGACATTTATTAGAAGCAACAAAGACAAAATATCCTTATTTTTTTACAGAATCTCAATCCAGCTTAATATTTAATTCATCATTCAATGATTGGTGTGTCGAGGTTAGAAGTGGTACCTAAAAAGTTGCACATACGATTAATTGAACCGAGTTGCATTAGTGTCAGAAGATTTCAAAAGATAGTTAAATTAGGAAAGTGTTAGAACATTTGGTACTTATTGAAAATCAATAATAACAAAACTAAAAAAATTGTTTTATTTTAGCGATATTTTTGAAAAGCGAATTTACATTTTGTTATCTGATATTATTTAAAGCAATATATCAACGAAATATGGAGCTACATTTAGTTTAAAAAGTTAGCGTATAAAAAAATATACAACTCTTTAAAGTCTCTCTAGAGAGCCAAAATGGGTTAATAAAATTTTAATGTGAAAACTTATCATTTTTTGATTAATTTCGTATTGGAAAAATAGATCATTACATGTACTTTTTACTATGTCATGAGCCCATGAGACCCTATAAAAAAAGGAACTAAATAGTAATCATTATAAAGTATTTAACAACATTTTGATTTTATCATACAAATTTTGATAACTAATTACTTATTTTATTTGTATATATTAACTTATACAAACGCACTTTTTTATGTATATTATATCCGAAAAGTATTGGTTTTGACAAGCTTTCTAGCCTCCGCCTACACACTGAAATCTTATTGTTTTCTCTATGAATTCAAAAAGGAAATAGTTAGACTAGTAGATAACTGTTATTTTGGCTGCTATGGAAACTTATATCCCTTTTTGGAAGAAATGCCCGTCCAATGGTAAATCTTGGTTTGACCGAAAATGCAAAGAAGCTGTTGCTTCTAAACATCTTCCTACCGACAATGACGTCAAAATCCTAACGCCATAAATCGTAACATCTTTGTTCGTGCCCGGAACAGATGAAAAGAAATTATCGACAAAACCAAGGAGGCACACAATCATGTGTGCCATCATCAAAATTAGAAATAAACTTCTCGCTTGTTCCAACAATTCCAGGTCCTTTTGGTCAGTCGCTAAGGCAGTTAGCCAAAATTTCACCAAATCCACCATACCGCCACTCACACGGCCAGATAATTCTAATGCATTGAGAAAGCGAACTTGTTGGCTGAACTCTTTGCTTCACATTCTACTGTCGATTTCCAAGGAAAAACACCACTTACTATTTCCATAGTGCATTCAAAGATGCCCGATATTATCTTCAGACAGCGTATCATAAAACGTATTTTAATGAAGCTAAATACCAAAAAAGCTTCCGGCGCACAGTGTCTCGACTAGTACAAGCTAGCGGGACAATATTATTTCTTCACTCATTTCAATTGTTTATGTATATTCCAGGTATCTTAAGCTATTTTAAGAAAAAAAAAAGTTGAAAAATGTGTACTGTATGTGTATTAATCGAAATATGTAGCTGCAAGACGGAAGTGGTTTACTAATGTGTCTCATTTGTTCACTATTGTCGCTAATTGTTCTTTAATTAGCTACATACGTCTACCTACTCATTATGTGTGAAAAGCACAATCATGTTTGTTTACAAAGGAATTTCTAGAAAAAAAATAAAAATCATAATGATAGTACCCACATTTATTAATTTACAAAATATTATTTCTTTTAAAATAAATTAGTACAATAACAGTATCTATATATCAATTATTTACAATAACAAGGTGTACAAGTAAAAGAAATATAATATTAAATAACTTATATACTAAGGCATGAATTATAAGCAACTACAACACACAATAAAATAAGAATAATAATTACAATAAAAAAATACTTAAACCTACTAATTACCATCAGATGAGTCGTCATTACCGCTCTCCCATTCAGTAGAATATTCAGAGAGTAAATAATCCTCCTCATTTAATTCGTGATGATGACTTACTGATGGTGTTTTTCGGATGGCAATGAAGGTGGGATAATCAACTGCAGAACCTCCGATGGCAAAGAAGTAAATTTTCTTCGCGGTAATTCTCTATACGAGTTGATAACAGGATCAGACGTAATTAAAAGCATTCTCAAAAGATCTGTATTTGTGGCAATACGTGACCGCTTCCTGGTGTGCCGTTCACGGAATCTACGACAGTCTTTATTTCTTGCCTCCTGGGCTTCTTCGGAGAGTTGTCCAATGGGAAGAAGAAAAGACTTTATAACTACCGCGCTGTGTACAAGAATTTTATGCACAGTAACGGGCATGGAATACCACGAATACAGATCAAGGTATAATTTTCTAGTATCAACACAAAAAAACTTTTCGAATTCTATATAATTTATGTCATATCCCGATGACAAAGTTCTTAAAATTACATGAAATCTACGAATAAGGTTTACGTCTAATCCTGTAATTTCGCTGCTCAATTCTGCTTTGGAAAAAAATCTACGTGCTGTGTTTCCATCGTTTGTGTTACCATACCCAGGTTTTGGTTTATCTACAATGAGACCCATACGATCTTTAAACACTTTTTGTATCTCTTGTGAGCGTTGCTTCACAATAGCTTTGTCGTTATCTCCCCTGACTTGCCACTTTTTTATTTCTAAACGATAGCTGATGTGAAGCAAACATTCAAACGTGCGGATCCATGCATGTAAAGTAGATAAACCAAAGGCAAGGCGTTCTTCGTTGCTGGATATTTCTTTGACTCCTCGTTCATAGTAGACGGGGTGGGCACCGCAAATATAACACTTTTGTGTTGAACTTGTGTCTGTTAAGGCATTGCACACTTTGCCATCAGTCATTGTCAACAACAAATCGTGTTTAACAGAGATTTGAGATCCAGCAACGTTACATAATGTTGAAAGAAGCTGACTTACTTCATCTAAAATTTTAGAAGTTTCTTCTTTCGTAAACTCTTTTGTCTCCTTGGCAAAAATAAACTTAATAGGACGGCAATATAAAGTAGAGGAAGGTCTTGGATTTTGCCAGATCACAGTGTCGCCATCAAGCAGTCTCAAAGGGACAAATGAGTATATGAACAAAAATTCGTCTGTAGCGTTAGTGTTCTCAAATTTCTGCTTATACGTGCTATGCCCCGAACTCCCATCACAGTCCCATTTGCTTACCAACGTATAATATGAACGAGGTAACACACTTCTAATGACTTCCGTCTGAGCTTTAACTAATCGGTCAGCCGTTTTATCCAAAATCGCGTCAAGTTTAATTTCAGCTCGAGATTCAGTCACAGAAATATATTCGTCAGAAGGACAACAAGAAGCTTTGGACTTACCTAAACTATAAAACGATGGATACACTTGATGTCCCGCTTTCATTGACCATTTTCTTTGTTTATATCAGTGAGAAGTCGATTTCGAGTCCACATAATAAGCTAAAGCTTCGTCTGGTGTTAACTGCCGACTTTGTTCAGAACACTTATTCTTTTCTCTAGTTTCACTGACCGCGACGTTATGGATCTGTTTAGCAACACATCGATGCCCTTCTTTTCGAGTAGCTAACTCAGCTGCTGTAATAAGCTCACTTGCACTTCGCGATTCCAAAAGATCTTCTACTCTCCGTCTCTTCGTTTTCGTTGATGAGTCTTCAAATGATTTTCTGGGTCGCCCTACAGAAAGAGCCGCTGATGATGTTGAAGTGCACGGCTGGTTAACACACATCTTTATTTCGATTCCGGATCCCTCTAACCAATCTTTATGTTTGATTAGAAACATTTCTTTGTTACGCTTTAAAGAAGTCCACTTTTGATTGAATTTTGCTGAAAGGCTTGATATTTTCATTTTGAGTCGTTTTAGAGAATCGTCAGAAACATCAGACATATTGAATTTTTCACTTATATAATAAAAAAATGCCACTGTTTCGTTCAGTTTTGTCATGTTTTAGCCATTCTTCAAAAAACTCCATTTTCGTCATAGTCACGACTCGTTCTGAAGAAAAAAAAAAATTTACTTTCGGGCCTTTTCGGGGTCTAAAAATATATATGAATCTGTGCCTGAATGTTGTAGGTATTACATACATAAAAAAAGTTGCTACTTTTAAAGTTTACAATTAATGTAAAATTTGCTGGATTTATCTATACATTTACAAATTGATATTACAACCAAAAGTATACATATTTTTTATAAAAAATATAAGTCATAATAGAGTACATACCTTCAACAGAATATTCCATCACAAAAAACTCGTTTCACTTTGCTACCAATTTTAAAATATGTTATCACAAGTGTGCATAAAATGCAAATGATTTGCAAATAAAAAAGGCCTCTCTTATAAGGGTTACTTTGACCCCCTGATAAGATACCTTTATGAGATGATAAACAAATTAATTCTTGGAATTCGTTAAATGGGGGGGGGTTGTTTACAAGTCGTTATCAGTGGTTCCTGGAAATTACGTCATGAATATTGTCCCGCTAGCATATTCTTGCCGAATCACTGTGCGGCGCTGAGGAAATACCTGCCATAGTACTCAAAAACTGTACGAGGGAACTAACATCAGTTTTCTGTAGACTTTTCAACCTATCCTATGGAAAGAATATTTCCTTCCTGCTGGAAATGTGCCGCAGTTCAGCCGATACCTAAAAAAAGGCAAGATGACCTTGCCAAATAACTACCGACCAGTCGCACTGCTTTCAATAATATCGAAAGTCATGGAAAATGCTATCAATCAGCATCGCCTAAAATATCTTGACGGATTCAACATTATTAGCGACCGTCTTTCGTAAACATAGATCAACAGGAGATCTTCTGACTTATGTAACACATGTTTGGAACAACACAATTGAACACTTTGGAGAATTTCGAGCGGTTGCTCTTGATATATCCAAGGCATTCGACCGTGTTTGGCACTATGGATTGTTGGCTAAGCTACGCTCTTCTGATATGTCTGAAAGGTTGCATTTCATGTTTCCTCAGAGAGTGTTCTTTACGAGTGGCAGTCAACGGATATCTTTCTAGCACCTTCGCTATCAACGCCAGTGTACCCCAGGGCTCCATACTCTCTCTTACTCTCTTTCTCATTTACATAAACGATCTGCTGGAAAAGACTAGGAATCCAATTTACAGCTTTGCAGATGGCAGTACGCTTATCTCTTCATTCACTTTGAACGCTCGGACATCGACTACTCTGACGAATATCCGCAGACAGCAGGGAGTCGTTCAACTTAATAAATCCCTGAAAGAAATTCTGTCTTGGGATGCCAGTAACCAAGTTGAATTTAAAGCTACAAAAACCCATGCGGCAGTTTTTTCTAAAAAAGTTAACGTTGCTGAACCCGACATAATTATGTCGGGGCACTCCATTCCTCTAACTTATTGGGCGTTAATTTGGGAGCAAATATGTCTTGGCATGAACATGTTGCAAGCATAGCAAAGATAGCCTCTCGAAAGCTCGGAATATTATTTCGAACCAGAAAGCTTTACACTCCACTACAACTATTAATTCTGTACAAAGCTCAAATTCGACCAACTATGGAATATTGCACCCATATTTGGGGCTCTGCTCCTAAACATACACTGTATTTGTTCGATTCTATTCAGAGAAGAGCTGTTCGCCTGATTGGAGACCCGGAACTGGCCAGCGGCCTTGATTCGTTGGGACGTCGAAGCACGGTTGGCCACTTGAATCTATTCTACACGTATTTCCATGGAATGTGTTAGATGGATGTAGCCCGCTTAATTCCTCCCAGAGCGGTGCATGCTAAAGTACACGTCGCGCTAATACTTTACATCCGGATGAGGTTCAGCTTGTTACTCCTCGTACAAACGCTTTTCAAGCAATATTTTATATGAAGAACCTCATCACTTTGGAATAATTTGCCCACCGAATACAATTTTCAGCGATTCAAGACCAACGTGAACCGCTTTTTCCGTACACGTGTCGCTCCTGTAGCGCTTTAGGGATTTCCCTGCAGTACGTGTGCTAGACCCATAAAAAAAACTGACAGGAATAAAAACGTAGCAACATTAAACTAGTGCACAAAAAAAAATGCACTTTTCAGTCTTTAAATGCTTATTTGACAGTTAATTCGTCGTGAGTACTTGTATCCCATTTATTTTTTAAAGAATACAATGGCTTCCAAATTTTAGTCAATAAAGAAAATTATGTCGTAATACTGATATTACATTCCTCATTAGGATTAAATTTCTAGCGATATATCAGAACTGACGTATAACACGAAGCAATTTCTCTAAAAAACCTTCCCTACCCCTTTAAACCCTTATATGTTTGACTATAAATAATTATGCTTAAAGTTCATTCACGACACAACAGTTACATACTACTACACCAAACATTTTATTTATGCACCCGAGGTGCATTTTGCCAACCATGTTATGATGCTGATAATATCAACAGATAATGTTAACCAAAAAACCAATAAAAATTCCCATAATGGCATAGAAAATAAATAAAATATATCGACCCCCATCTCTTTCATTCCCTTACTTTTAAATGATATGGCAAAAAACTATAGATTCCATTTCTATTTCAAGTATATGTGCAAAAAAATTGTAAATCCATATTTTATTTCGTTCGAGAGTTACCGTGCAAACAGTTGCACTGACAGACAAACCTACAGACTCAAGAAAATGGAGACCTATTTTTTTTCTGATATCAGAACTGTGAAAAGGATTTATAACACGATATATATTTAGCAACCCCTCCAATTTCTCCCCCGCACCTATACATACATACATAATACAATATTCAAATGTCTTTACTCCAAGAGCCCTAAAAATGATGTATAACATGATATATACAGAGCAACCTTCTAACTCCCTTCCTCATCCTGTAACTCTTTATATGGTTGATTACAAAAAATTAAAAATATCACGATATTCAGATTTCTAGATTGCAAGAGCTTTACGAAGTATGTATAACACTGTATATATTTAGCAATCCTAATACCCTTCCCTCTTCCTTTAACCTTGATATTTGACTATAAATAATTCAAAATAATAACCCTGAAAGGGATGTGTGACACAATATATATATGGTGTAACCACTCCAACTTCCTGCCCATTTAACGCTTTTTATGCTTGAATATAAATAATCGAAATTGGTAAAAAAAAAACATTTTCAGACTTCTTGACTACATGAACTCGATAACACGATATGTACGAAGGAACACGTCTAACCCCACTCACACTCTTTTGGCTCCTTATTTCTTTTGCTACAGATATTTATGCTTAAAATGTATTATCTCTATCAAAAAAAAAAGAGAAAAATTTCTCTTAATATAAAAAAACGTATCGATCCCTACTCCTTAAGCTGTATTGCTCCAAAACTCTAGGTTTCAATATCCCACTCAGAATTCATTCAAAAATGGCGTCATACAATGCATCAGTAATCGCAATTAAATTAAATACACGTTTGAAAAATGCAATAATTGAGTTAGTAACAGTGAAATTTTAATCATTATTCAGAAAAAAATTAGTGCAGCTTTTGAAAATTGATCCATAAGTGTCTACAGAAAATGTAGGATCGCTAGTAGAGCCTGGAGCTCAATTAGAAACTCGCCTGTATGATCAAAAATCAATGATTCAATCAATTCAATCAACGGAATGTAGGAGAGTATCTGGTGACAAAGATGGATATCAATTCACAAGCAACATTGGTCCTAATATGGGAAATTTAGAATCGCGAAATGCTGTTTATAAAACTCCATCTAAAGCTGCGCCAGATTCCGATAAACTAAATAAAGAAAACCATATCAGGACTCCATTCACACATAAATACGATGCCACACGTGCTCATCTACGTACTGATAAAACAACGCATGCGAGAATAAGCAGCGAACAAATACGAAACGCTATACAGGAAGCAAAAACTGAAATCAAAATAAATAAATTCGAGCAATTCATTTAACCGCAAACAAATTAATTAATAAAAGCAAAGTTATTATGGGTTGCACTAAATCAGCTGACAGTAATATTATAAGAGTCCCAAACCTTGGCTACTTGAATGTATATAGACCTGATAGAACAAAAACTATTTCCATATATTCAAATTACTTGGATAATATGCAATCACTGATGTACACGAAAACTCTTTAAATATGGTTATTTTTCATATAAATATACAGTCTGTCCAATAAATTTAACCTTATACAATTATTTTGTTACAAGCATGATCCAAACATTTTCAATGAACAATGGTTAAATAATAGTAAGTTAGAAAGCTTAAAAATTAACATTTATCATTGATTGGCATCTACTAATAAGTTTTCAATAGAAATGATTTTAGAATGTTCTTGTATAATAATAGATACTAAAATTGTTCTAATTAAATTATGGGTCACCTAATGGTAATTTGATTCAATCTATTAATATATTAAATGAAATACTGACTAACCATACCTCCAAGTATGATTTTATTATAATGTGTAAAGAATTGAATGTCAATGTTAATGACCTCAGCCTCAACTATAAAATATTTTCTGATATATTTTATTCTTCTCAACTGACTTCTTTAGTGAATTCACTGACTAGGATTTTCACCAGCGCAGCATCTGCCATATCATAGATTCTTGATTACGTGATAACCAATAAATCTGAGATCTTTAATTGTACTAATTTTAATCCAAATTTCTCAAATCATTTTGGCCAGTCAATTATAGTAAATATATACTAAATCTTCTAAAGCGGTGAAGTTGCCAGATGTCGACTGGGACTTTTTTAGAAATACTATATACGCGGCTACAGGTCAATCAATTTTTATATTATTTTGCGTCTCTTTACACTGGCGTAAAGGGTTATGACCTGAAGGAAGATTTTGATGAATCTTTGTACAGGGTAAGTCAACGATAGAGTAAAGTTCATTATCTCATTTGTTTCGGGAATGACGAAAAAATGTTATATACGATAGTTTTAGGGAATGTTAAGGTGCACAGTTTAACATTATTTTTGAGTATACGGGGTACTTCAAAAAAGTATGGCCAATATAACATGTTTTTTTTTTTAATGGAACATCCTATTTTCTAATTTATTTTTAAATTCTGTGTAAAATTTTATAACTTTTTTATTAATAATATTATATGCCTAAACCTAGTAGTTTTTTCTAATATTTCAATTTTTTTTTTAAAAATACTAGTGTTCAGTTTTGCCAGTAGCTCCATTGTTTCTGAAAATAGAATACTCATAATGGTACGACCATTCTATGGAGATGAAAAAAAAGATATATGTAAAGAAATTTAAGTTAGATGCTACAAGGTGTTCAAAATAAATTTATGCATTTCGACTATTTTAAATTGAAAAATCTCAAATTTTTTAAATGGCACACCCTGTATATTATTATTTTTTCTGATAGATTTTACAAAACCCTCCAACTTTCATTAAGTATGTCATATACTTATTTCTAATAGTTTTCGAATTATTTTGAATTTTTCAATTTTTACCCTTGTTTTTAATACACTTACGCTATAACATCATAGTTGCCAAGACAAAACAAAAATGTAGGCATTGTAAAATTTTGTCATATCTATTATGCAAGTAAAAATAGTTTAATCTGTTTTTACTTCATGTTGAAGATAGTCCCTAGGTCAGCAGCCGTCAACTAGCTGACTTAGATGACATCCCAATCTACGACTAATCGCACCACGAGAAAATACAAGTATCATCCCTTTCATATGGAACTACACCAAGAACTTGAAGACCGTGATTTTGAATGATGAGTAAACTTTGTACCACCATGAATGGAGCAATAGAGGCCGATCCGAATTTTTTATCCAAAATAATGTTGTCTGATGAAGCTACTTTTCGCAGTAATGGAGCAGTTAACAGCCATAACATCCCTTATTATTCAACAGTTAATCCATTTTGGGTCCGGGAAGTTCAAAACCAATACCATTAATGTATGGTGTGGAATATTAAATTTTTTGAATTATCGGTCCATATTTTTTATTTTTTCCGGGAACCGCTTAACGGGCACAGATATGTAATTTTTTGCAAAACGAATTACCCCAGCTTCTTGAAGAAGTTTCAAAGTTATCAACTGATAACTTTGAAAGGGAACAAATGTGCTGCTCATTTCCACCGGAAGTTCAAGAATTTTTAAACGATCGTTACCCACAAAAATGGATCGATAGGGATGGATTCATTCAGCGGCCCCCTCGATCATGTGACTTAACACCTTTAGACTTCTTTTTGTGGGGCTACATTAAAGATCGTGTTTATGTGAATCCCCGTACAACACCAGTAGATATGGAAAATAAGATACGGAATGCGTGCAGGACAATAACGCCCCTTATGCTAAGGAAAGTGGAGGAAAATATAGTAAAACGACTAAACATGTGTGTTCAAGTAGACGGGCATATTTTTGAACATTTATTACGTCATAATAATTAATCGTTAGATAAGTTAAACTATATTAAAATTATTATTAAATGTTTGTTTATGTTTTCACAATAGCGAAAGTGTATTAAAAACAGGGGTACAAATTGAAAAATTCAAAATAAATCGAAAACTATTACAAACAGGTATATGAAATACTTAATAAAAGTTGGAGTGTTTTGTAAAATCAGAAAAAATAATATTATACAGGGTATGCCATTTAAAAAAATTGAGATTTTTCAATTTAAAATAGTCGAAATGTATAAATTTATTTTGAACATCCTGTAGCATCTAACTCAAATTCCTTTACACATATCTTTTTTTCATCTCTATAGAACGCTCGTACCAATTATGAGTATTCCAACTTCAGAAACAATGGGCTACTGATAATTTTTTACAAAACTGAAAACTAGTATTTTTAAAAAAAATTTAAATATTAGAAAAACTACTAGGTTTAGGTATATAACATTATTAATAAAAAAAGTTATAAAATTTTACGCAGAATTTAAAAATAAATTAGAAAATAGGATGTTCCATTTAAAAAAACATATGTTATATAGGCCACTTTTTTGAAGTACCAAATAATTTTAAACTGTGCACCTTAACATTCCCTAAAACTATTGTATTTAACATTTTTTCGTCGTTCCCGAAACAAATGAGATAATGAACTTTACTCTATCGTTGACTCACCCTGTATAGCATCTGCTAGAACTTTAATGAACATTCTTTTAAAATCGAGTAATTTGGATAATAATCGTAACAAAAAAAATGTTTTTTCTGATGAATTACACGAATCACTGCATGCGTTGGAAAGGTTAAATTGTTTAAAAGACATACAAATTATGTTGCAACTGAAGAAAAATATTTCTCTTAAAACAGTTCTCAATAAAAAAAAATCCAACCAGAAAAGCAATCTTACTACGATAACTTGATTATAAATTCCACAGACAAAAATAAAATCACAACAAATATTGTTAATCAATAACAAGGTAAGGAATATCGCAAAAAACATTATGACATATACGATACTGATCATAATTTGATTAAAGACTCTAACAAGATTGCTTCTATTTTTGGCAATTACCTCTTCTGCTGTGGAATATAACCTTATTAATTATTTCTATGACAATTTTTCTGGTAGTTGTAGGCTAACTAAAAAACCGTTTCCCCCTCTCCCTTTTAAGAAAAAGACGATTCGTCACTATAACTTTTTAATGCCCCTCTGGTTGAACTATATTTCCATTGCCTCTTTCTCTAGGGTATTTTTGATTCAATGGCTGCTGGGTCTTCTCTTACTTGACAGATCTTGTACCTCTTCAAGAGGTATAAGATCTGTCAAGGATATGATAGTCTCTCTAAATCTGTTCACCCGGGGTGCTGTCAATAGATTGCTGTGGCAGGTGATAACCGATTCAATTTTCAAACTTCTGCTTTTGTAAAAGACGTAGAGAAGTAATAATTATACCTAATTGTAAATCGGTCCAGCAAATCCAAGCTCATGGTCTACAACACAATTGTGAAGGCAGGCCTCACTTACACCTGCCCCACATGGTGCCAGCTTTCAAAGACAAGGAGAGCACAAGTCCAGGCAGTGCAGAACAAGGCCCTGAGGATGATCACAGGAGCCACTTGGTTCATGCGAAATAACCAATTACAGAGAGACCTCGGTGTGCCAACCATAAATGCACACATGAGGCCAACTCAAATGAAGTTCCTGGCCGAGGCGTCCCAGCATCACAATCCAATTATCAGGGACACCTTCATAGCCCTCCCCATGCCCGCAACCAATTCCCGAGACCCTCAGACCCTCTCTCAGACGAAAATGAAGCCCCTCCCAAGCCATCATGACAGAAAAATGTAAAACTAGGTTAAGTTAGCATAGGCCCTAGATTAAGTTAGGTTAGGTCATAATCATGTTAAAAAACACATCTCCTAGGTTAAGTTTAGATTAGCAACACTATTGTAAATACTTAGGTTAAGTTAGAATAAGTATACTTTCTCACCATGTTAGAACAACTTTCAGTAGAAATAAGAGGCTATGTCTTTCTTGTAAGTCAATAAAGAAAATGAAAAAAATTAAAAGTAATAGTACTGAGGTGTGTGGTTGCAAACAGTTTATTGAATAGCTTGTCTAACTACTTAGGTATCTTTACTGCGTGGCGTTTATATACCACAGTCTAGTACTTGTTGATGGGGTATTTTTTGTGCACCTTAGTTCTTTCAATGAAGATTCTGGTAGCAGTTTCAAAGAAATTATTATTTGATAGATGTATGATGTAACAATGTATTTGCTGCCACATTTGCCTGTAAAAGGCAGAGAGCTGCAGACAGTGAATAGGCAAAGTTCCATACATATTTCCCATATACATAACTTTAAAACTTTGACATGACATCTTGCAATCTAGTGCATAGAAACAGGCAAGAAAATAACACAAATGATATCCTGATTAATACTAATCTTTTAGTAATTTATATTTACTGATTACATTTGAATTTATATGAGATTCTGTTATTTGTAGATGTGGCAGCTCTATTAAAATATTTATAAAGAATCTTATTTATTTATTCAACGAATGTTTCCACGTTTATATCATGGTAAATTATTCTGGTCAGTGTAAACCGTGGAGTAGTAAGAAGAGTATTCTTACGACTTCATTCAATTCAAAAACTGGTTATACTTTTTTAAGTTCATGCTTACTAACGGTGCACTAAGAGGAAGCGCCATAAATTAGGACTAGCTTTGAAAATTTTTAATAGGTTTATTTTAGGTTTAGTTTAGTTCTTATTTTGCATTACACTACAAGGCTTTTCTCACAATAGTATTTGAGTTTCGTAATTATATGTTTACCTCTCACTACATCGGATCTTTAGTATAGTAATTCTACAAGCGATCTCATTTTATTGGATTCAGTAATAAAATGTCCTTTGTATTTTCCACCATACTTACTAAGACGTCAACATGGTGGTAGGTTCGTTTTCATCTCAATATTTTATTTTTTAGTCGATTTTTAAAAGAAAAATATTAGATATGCCTCATTACCATAAATTATTCCAGAGAACAAACAACTGCGTTGCTGGAATTCAGCTAGACCGTCTGGTGTATGTTAAACAATGTCTGATATTTCTTCTGTTGATCTGTTTTTATCCGAGCCAAGCCCCAGGACTAATACATTTTCTGTAGCTCTGGAATAAAAATTCATCTTTGGAAAAAAAGACGACACAGTGTGCATGATTGCTCCTTAGAATCAACAGAAAATCACGTTTTTTTTGCTGAATTTCATTATACGAATCTTAAACTACAATTTTTGCAGTTGTTCACATACCAATTTTTTTACGTCATCATAGTAAGCAACAAGTTTCTATGCTACCAGAATTTCGCCGTAGAGTTTACACTGAACATATATAAATATCTGGAAAACAACTTAGTGCAAGAGTACATTTTGGTTTCCAGGGATTAGTTTTGCTGCAATCAACAGGGGAAGATTAAGACCAGTGATTTTTTTATATGACCATTACATTTGTAGACCTAAAAGTAATGACATTTTCAATATTTTATATTTAGATGTCAGTTTATCTTGGTATAAACTGTAAAGCTTTATCTTTTTAAATAATATGTTTTATAATGAACAGGGGTTCCCAAACTTAATCAGTTTGTGGTGTACTTAAAGGCTTAAAAATTTTGTCCCGGCTCCCATAGACATTTTTTTTACGACTTTAATCAGGCGCAGAAATGAAAACAACTCTAGATCTTAAGTTAAACCTCGGTTTATTGTGAGGCTCGCGTAGATATGCATTAAAATTGGCACACAAGAATATATTAAATTTGCCAAAATCAAACAGGAAAATGCAGTAACAAATGGTGAAAAACTTGAAAATTTGTCATTGTGTCGAATGAGCTTGCTGATCTCTACACATTTTTTTCAAATTACAGAGCACACTGCGGCCTCTCTACTGAAGAAAAGTCAAAATCCAAATAGTTATCTTCGTATTTACGATATTTTCGTTTCTTTGCTCTCACTCCACTTGTCGATGCTTGATCGCTCTAACTTGAACTGTCGATTTGCTTATTCTTATTTAACAAAAATCTTTCCATTTTGCAACCACGGCTTTTTACGACAATACAAAACGACACGAACTTAAATAAAGCTACCTTCTCTGCATACGTACTTAAACAAAGCTACCTTTTCTCGCATGTAATGACGGACTATCGCGGACGGGTCGAGCGTGGGCACCGCAGGAAGGAGAGGGGCGTCGGTGTACGAGCGCGGCACTCACTAACAAACAGCATTCATTCGCCTTTGTTTGATTTACTACCATTTGATCTGATCCTAAAGAACTTTGAAACCGTTTGTGCACGCGCAATAAGACAACTGATGACGCACGACAAACACATGTCTTCCCGCCCCCTGCAGGTCTGCGCTATTGTGGACGGAAAAACATTGTAGCTACAGTAAAACTTTCTAATTTTTTGTGACTTAACCATTCGCATTTTTTCATAAGCGCAAACCGCGGATAAGCGAAACCGCCTTTGCCGAATCCGCGGTTGGTGAGGGATTACTGTAATTTTAGTTTCTGGAGAAGAAAAAACAGGACTCTCCAGAGCCCCTGGGCGACGCGGCGCACACTTAGGGAACCCCTGTTCTAGAACATTCTTCAGGAAAAATCTTTAGAAATACAGCTACACAGTTGTTTATAACTAAATACGAAGGTAATCCAGAAGTGAGGTTTCAACTCACAGGTCAAAGTTAGCAACATTGGAGTATAGGCAGAAGTCTCCTGAAGTGAACGAGTAATGGCTAAGGTCAGTGACACCAAGACGGGGTTCTAGTAACGTTTTGTAATGAGGACTTTCATTTCGTCTCCCGTCAAGCACGAAGTGCGTGCTGTTATTCGGTATCTTAACGCGAAAGATGAGATTACAGCTACCATTCAGGAAACTTGAGTTTACCGCCATACACCCAACAAACGACAGTTTACACAGTAGTGCCATACCCATTCCTCTTCAACAAAAAAATTTAAAGCCCAACAATCTATCCAAAAAATTATTGTAACTATTATTTAGGACTGAAAGGGGCCACTACTCGTCGAGTTTTTGCCAAAAGGAGAAACAATCACTGCTGCAAAATTCTGTGATACCCTAAAGAAAAAACAGACAAGATAATGCTCGGCCGCACACTGCTCATGCCACTCAAGCCTTGATCTCATTCATTTGGGATGTTTTAACCCGCCTCCTCATCTCTGATCTCACACCAAGCGATAATCATCTCTTTACCAAGCGAAAAGAACATTTAGGTGGCAAATATTTTTCCGGCGATGACTAACTGAAGGCTGAAGGAGGTAGCGGGAAACTTCTATGATACAGGGATAAAAAAAACTCGTCCCACGGCTGATAAAATGTATCGAAGTAAATGGTGACTACGTGGAAAAAATAATGTAATACCTATATTATGAGCCTGTTGTACCAAAATAAATATATTTTTTGAAAATCTTGTAACCTTACTTTCGGGAAAATCCTCGTATTTACTTTCTTCTGATATTTATCTTACATTAAATGTATACATTTTCAGTAACAAGGTAGGGATATTTTATATTGTTTGTTTTTATGAATAAACCATTATCTTAATTTAACTACAACTCTTTTGTCTTATTGACTAGTTTGATACATCAGTTTCGTTTAATTTAACAACTTTTAACGGACCTTGCATTTCTTAATTCTACGCTAGGCAAAACCAGCTTCAGCATTTAAATAGATGACGCTCAAGTAATAAAAAGAAACATACTCAGCAGTGTTTATATAACTGGAACTTACTTTTTATGACATATTAGCTAAGTTTCAGCAAGAAGAAGCTGCCATGAAATAATGGGACTGTAAAAACAAGGTTCATTATGCCTGAACTGGTAGAAGGCCTTGTTCACATCCAAGAATATTGCACCAGCGTTGAACTTTCGATTGAAATTCAATCTTGTAGTCTGACGGATTTGTGCCATTATTGGTTCTGAAATCGAATCATTAATTTTGAATAAGATTATTTTTTGACAATTTTGCCGAAATTAGGCAAAAGGCTGATTGGACTATAACTATTCGCCAGAATTCCAGTTTGTAAATGAAAATTATTTTGGTAGTTGTTCAACTTATCGAAAAATAACTTTAAATTAAGATAGCTTTTATTATATTTGTTATATCGAAAATAGTTTTTCAGGTAAATTTGTGAGAGGTTTATTTTTCGTACTATCGAAATTAATAGCTTCTTTGATATCTTAGTTTTCAATATTGTTTTTAATTTCATTTATGTTCACATTGATGTTGTTAAGTGGTTTGCGATTTGTTTTATAAATTTTCGTAATTTCTAAGATGCGAATTTCTTTTGTGGGATTTGTAGTAGGATTCTCAAATAACTACCAGTTAAAGTTATTAGCGAACATTTGTATCTTTTCATCCGTTTCAGTTATTAAAATATTATTTGCTAAATCTTTATTGTAAGATATACTTGTGTAAGGTTCTCTAAAAAAGTCATTTTACATAAACTCTCGTCCTTGATTTTTAATTTTGTATTCCGACATGTAAGACTTTTTATATTAAGATCTCTAGTTCAATAAGCTGGATTTTTGAATTTGTGGTTTAATGTTTAGAAACCACTGAAAACAGACAAAGTCCATATTTCAGCAGTCTAATCACTGTTCTCTTATTTGTTAATCCATCCCGAGACGCGTTTCGCCGTATCACGGCTCATCAGTCGGGCTAGGATCGACAAACAAGAGAACAAAATTTACTAGTCCTTATCCAAGTACTAACGGAACATCTACAAATCCTGTAGTAACAAAATATCAAATGAATTTAAAAACATACTGCAAATAAAAATTACCCAAAGATTGTTTTTTTTAGGAATTCTTAATCACGCTTAATCTGCATATCATCTGCAATCTTTCCTACTTTTTGATTCTTCCTTCTCTTCCATTTAAACTAACAAACAAAGCTAGATTTACAAAACATACACCATTTTTTCAAATTAATTATTACAATGCTAATTATAAAAAGTTTTTGGCCGGACTTAAAATCACAGGTGATCAAATAAACTAAACATTTATTATACAGAATGTGGGTCAAAAAACACCCAAATAAAGGTCAATGCAGATGTAATACCAAGACCTATAGAATTTTATAAAGAACTTAAAAGATTGCAATTTTAAGAGCAGAAAATTAAAAACGTAAGCGACAGTTTGTAATATCAAAATGTTAGAGAGCTGAGTACAAAGGTTAAAGAGTTTTACTTGCCAATGTCAAAGAGTGACTTTGATATGGTTTGTTTAACTGAAATGTGGCTATCCCATAAAACGAGAGATTCTTAGCTTTTTAGTAAAATTATATGGTGTATTGTGACTAAAAACATTCATGAGGTGGAGATGTAGGTATTGCAGTCCAAAAACCTCTAAACACTTCTGTAATATTGCTTAATACTTTTCTGGATGGGTTGGTACCTAAAATTATCCATGTTGGTTGTAAAATTTATTTAAGCATTATACCTGTCTTTATTATTCTTGTTTATATTCCTCCAACTTGCAATATTAGTGATTATCAATTAACATTATTCAATTATGTGAAACCTTACATGGTTAAAATATGTTCTAGGGAATTTTAATATAACAAATTTCATGAACCTCAAAAGTTCCAAGATAGTCCAGAAAAATTAGACATAAATTTCTCCAGAGTTGGAAAATGCAGGCTGAAAATTTAGAGGTAGCTTAGTTTCAGTGCTATAAACGTTATGTGAAAGTTCCCCATCGAACCGAGTGTCGCGCGATTAATTACGAGAGGTGAAAGGTCGCGAGATAAAGTTTTTCGTGACTATCTTGAGAACGGTGAACTTTTAGACAATAAAGGTTTAGTAATAAATTAGAGCTGAGTCAGTTCTCTAGAAAAAAGGTCCAAAGATACTTTTCCGTAAGAGTGATTATTCGTGAGATAAAGCGCTCTAAAGGATTGCGAGTATTACGCTACTCATTGTATGTACTCTCTTCCGCATCACCTAAAAGGTTGAGTATCAGATGCGTTTTTTTCAACTACGTGATATCCCAAATAGGCCTTATCCACGGTCACTGATGTTGATATTTAGTTTGATGGTCCTGAACTCTCATATCCATCTTCTAAATCCGACTCCCCAGTCCTAAAACCTTGTTCTAATAAAAAACGATGAGTCTACATCGACTTCCAAATCTGACTATTCAGTCTCTAAAATTTGTTCTAGAACAGATGATGGAT
The DNA here is from genome assembly GCA_019049505.1 of Pachyrhynchus sulphureomaculatus. Lineage (NCBI taxonomy): Eukaryota > Metazoa > Arthropoda > Insecta > Coleoptera > Curculionidae > Pachyrhynchus > Pachyrhynchus sulphureomaculatus. The sequence goes on along the minus strand of CM032453.1, from coordinate 85,760,892 downwards.
CGACATCATCGTTCATTTCCTCTTCATTATCGTTTTTAGAAGCAGTATTTAAACATGCTTGACCATAACAGTGGCTACAAATTATCGAACAATTTAATCCTGCTTTATATCCACATTTAGAACCACATTCGCGACTACAATTACAAAAAATCGTTGTAGTATATCAGGGGCGGGTTGAAGTAGGGTTGTTATTGGTTCTAAAATATTGTTGTTCAATGTCCATCCCCAGTGTTCAAGATCAATTATATGATTCCCAAGTCATGTTTGAATTTGATAAAAAAAAAAGAACGACACCTGCATGTCAAGGTCACATTCCTTATAGAAAAGAGCCTAAATTTCTAACGGGATACTTATGATATCTCCGTGGTACTCAACCTCTTAGGATGCAGAAGAGAGTACATACAATGAGTAGCACAATACTCGCGATCCTTTAGAGCGCTATATCTCACGAATAATCACTCTTACGGAAAAGTATCTTTAGACCTTTTCTGTAGAAAATTGACTCAGCTACAATTTATTATTAAACCTTTATTGTCGAAAAGTCCACTGTTCTCGAGATATTCGCGAAAAACCGTATTTCGCGACCTTTGATCCCGCGTAATTAATTGCGCAACACTCGGATCGATGGGGAACTTTCACAGAACATTTATAACACTGAAACCAAGCTGCCTCTAAATTTTTAGCCTATATCTAATTTTTCCATGTTGAAGGTCTAATTTTCCTGGACTAAGATGAGAGGGAAAAAGAGTACATATTAGCATAAAATTTTGTGGATATGTTATATTAAGTTGTTTTCTAAATGTATTTATGATTTAAATAGAAAATATTTAGATCTGATTTTTGCAAATTTTCGTTACTAAGTAGGGATAGTTATTTGTCTTATGGTGCTTGAGAACATTCACCATACACCACTGAAGATTAATTTGCATCTTTCTACGATTAGGAATGAAAAGTTTACAGTTGCTGAGTGCCGAGAAATCCTATAATTTAAAAAAGCAAACTTTCGAGCTCTATACTCTGATTTTACTAATGTCAACTGGAAACAATTGAGCAACCTCACGGATATTGGTGAAATACAAGGTCTGACCCAAAAATAAGTAGCGACGGGGACGGCTGGCGTGGGGCGATTTATGATGGGAAAGGTGGTGGGAGGTTTTAGGAAAGCAACACGACCCGCGTCTTTTGCCTGTGGACCGTGACAGTGGCCACAGGGCATCGCATTCTTACAGAAGATTTAGCCACGAGAACGCTGCCCCAGCCGCCCTACAGCCTCAATGTGGCACCGCCGGACTTTTTATTTCCAAGAATAAAAAGGAGCTTGAAAGACATCCATTTTGGAACGCTGAATAACGTCAAAGAGGCCATGACGAGGTGCCTGAACGAGGTTCCTGTCGACGCCTTCCAGGAAGCGTACTGCGACTAGCTGAGGCGCTAGTAACGGTGTGTCCATGCATAAGGGTGCTATTTTGAAGATAGAATGACTTGTTTTCAGTATATCTCCCAAATCAAGTATAACATCATGCATGGTCCCAGGCCTTTTTAGAGGTCTAAACATACAAGAGGAAAACACTAGTGCTATTCAAGTCAGCATGCCATTGGCACTGGAAGATCTGCAAATATAACTTCCCTTAATAGGTTTAAGGAACTGAGAAGGGATGTAGGTAGAATGGTTAGGCTTAATTATTTTCAGTATATCTCCGAAATCGCGTGAATAATCCCAAGTCTTTTTGGAGGTATGAACAAACAAGAGAATAACACTAGTGCTAGGTCTTTATTTTCAGAATATTTAGGACAAAATTAACGAAAATCTAATTAACCAACAAATAGGCTTAAAAATGTAGCACAAAATTAAAACCTAAAATGTGGAAAAATCCAGATGGTAATTCCAGTTTTTTGTGTGTGTGTAACAAACCATTAACTAAAGTTTTTTATTATTATTAAATAATGGTACCTATTCTAAGTGCTGGAAGATCAGCAAAATATATTCAGTATTTAAAAAGTGGAATAACTATGACGTATGTAACTATAAACTGTACTTATTAATTTTTAATTTTTCCACATTATTTGAAATGTTATTATATGGCTAATTAATAAAACACTGCTTTTTGACAATCAACTACCAACAATCTGGCAAATTTTTCACACAATTTTTAACAAGTATTATTGGCAATAAGGGTCAAGTTGATATGTCTTTTAGGAAGTTCTCTAAAGCTTGTAACAAAATAGATACAAAATTATATTGGCTAAGCTCAGAGCCTTTGGTCCACCTGACCTGATTTGCAGATGACTTAAAACTGTACTTTACAGTTTAGGGTCTTTAGGATTGTAAAAAGGTAGAAAATGGTCTCAATAAGATTCACAACTGATGTGCTGAATATACACTGGGGCCTAATCCTAGTAAATGCTCAAAGATGTCATTTAACAAAAAATTATTCCCTTTGTTGTATGACTACTGTATTGATGGCTTTGTATTACTTCAAAGAGAAAATGCTTATAATTAGAGTTCTTACCCTAAATTAAGTTCTAGAGTTAAAATAGAATAACAGCTGAAGCAACAGAAATGTTGGGATTTGCCTTCAGAACCTGTAAATCATTTAAGAATATAAACTGTACTTAAAACTTTGCATAAATCTTTGGTGTGAAGCAAATTAGAATATGGCTCCCTGATTTGGTAATCAGTTTATAATAACTAAATATTAACACTTCAAGTATAAAGAAAATTTCTTAAACATATTTCTCTAAAAAAGGATGGAGTGTACCCACAAAGAGAGATAGATAATGCAATTTGAGTGCAGAGTATTTTGTTCAAGAGCATTTTAGTTTAAAATTAGTAATGATAGTATTGCCTACTCTTCTTGATTGGAAAAACGCAGGTTTGTGCTCAGATCCAAGAACTATTTTTATCTGCTCAGAGCTACTACAAGTGTTATGTTAGGATTATTTGTGCACGAAATGTATTCAGTTTATAATCAAATTGTCCATCAATATGATCTTAGCATACTTTTCAAAACTATTCATTCACGGTTGGTAGATTTTTTATCATAATTATATGAACCTATGCTACATCTTTTCGAATGTCATTATTCCAAACATTGTATCTTGTTTTTGGTTTTTTTATTTACGTTGAAACTTATGGACATGTTGCTTTGTACGGCCTTAAGAATTATTTTGTTTCGGGCTATGAATGAACAATAATACATAACTAAAAGACAAGACTTATGACTTCAATCAACAATCTCAAAATCATTGATCATTCAAAAAAAACTCCCAAGGTGCTAAAGTACTCACAGTTAATAATAATGGTGATAAAATTTTGACGCTATTGTCAAAAGATATGTGCTGAATACTAATATATATGTACTAACCAACTCTTGACTTGCTACCATTTGAGTACTACAAGCTAGTAAAAATTGTATTATTTAACAAGAAAAATGAAACTGAGAAAAAAATGACTGCTTTTGGCTTACATTGAATATTTCTCGACTTTAAAGTTATAGAAATATAGGTAAATTAGGTGTTTGAAAAAATTAGAACTTTACAACATGCTTTATTTTTTATATCTGACTATCTTAAAATCTTATTATACTGATTGTAATTTTATTTTACGAGATCCCCCATATAGATGTTTCACTTTCTGATTAATAAATGTCTAAATTAATCAGAAAATGTATGATCAGAGAAAAAAGTCTGGATAAGTGCAAATAAATTGTTAAATTATATCTAAACCTATCTTCCAAATAATAATTTACCAACCTGCTGAAGAAGGAATAATCCAGAAGAAAAAAAGGAATAATTTTGAAGAAAACTTTCCTAATAGGTGATAGATAATACAATATTTTAATTTTATTAGGAATATATTTCTAAGGGTCGATAAAGTAAAAACTTACCATATTTTACGTATAGTAACGCATGATAACAAGCAAGGCATAACACCATAACCAAGGCTAACTTTTTAGCATTTTTTGAATTAATTTCCTGGATAATTTTTTCTATACGTGAATTCTCAGTATTCATGTTCGAAATTAAATTTTGCTAATCTTAAAAAACAAATGATTTATATAGGTTAGGTATCTAATCACCGGAGCCATGATATGGGCGTTTATAATTAAGAAAAACATAATTTGGCAACACTGTAAACAGAAGAAAGCTTGGAAAATGTTTATAACGAGAATTTGGCGGAATTAACAATATCAATCAAAACAGACAATTATTACCACCATGTTCTATTTCCTATTTTGATTGGTATTCTTAATTCCACTAAATGCTTGTTGCTATAAACATCTTCCCCGCTTTCTTTTGTTTACAGTGTTGTGAAATGGCGATATTTCGTAGTTACAAATGCCCATAAAGTGAACTATCAATGTAGTATCGCTGCCAAAGTGCTATAGGGTAGTGCCCTAAGGGCACCGTCATTTCAACGTTTACAACTAGTCAGGCATCGGTTTTCAAAAAATTACACTTTAATTTGAATATCCGTTCGGTCCTAGCTTATACAGAAATTTTGTTAGATATTTGATCCGAATCTGAAATAATATTTCCGCTTTTTAGTTTGTAGTTAACTTTATTTAAGGGAATAGTTTTAAAATTTTCAGGAGATCTCTGAAGAAGTTGTTTCACGAGTCTATCAAAAGTATATTTTATATGGTAAAGGTTTGTTATTTACTCAGAGCAATGGATTTAAATAAATTTTTGTTCCGGAAAATTTATCTTGAAGTACATCCCAGTCAGCATCCAAATCATAAAGATTTCAGTATGAAGTCTTTTAAAAAACTTCTTATAGAAGTTCTAACATGACGTCTTAAGTAGCTCATTTTTATGAGCTCAGAATTCAGAGTTCTTAATGAACTCATGAATGCGAAGTCAATTTTTTGATGTCTCAATGAATGTCTTTTGTTGAGCACTTTCTAAACAGTTTTTTATGAGCTTATAAAGTATTCTTTTTTCTTACTTCTAACTGAAATCAGATTAGTAACTCATTCGGAAGTCAAAATACAGACGTTGAATTAAGTACTTGACACATGGATTTATTTTCAATGCGCAGTTTGACACATGCGCAAAATTTCTTATTTTATCTATATTTGTTTTGATCGTGCATTCTAACCTATATAGTTTCAATAAACATATGCTGTTTATCATATAACTGAATTACTGTTTTTTTGTAACGTAATCGTTCTAAATTTGATTAATTTAAATCAATTTATCTTTGTTTAATAGTCATTATTGTTTTCTATTCACGTTGAATGTGATGGTAAGTATAATCTTTTGCAGTGATGTTGGAGTTTTAATTCCTTAATATGTTTTTAATTTTTACCTGTGTATAATATATTTTTTTTTATTAATTAGAATTGAATGAATGTCAAGAAAGCCTTTCAACGAATTATCAAAAAGTCAAAAAAATAGGCGTCTTAAGCAAGTAGCTGCTCACAATGAATCAGTTTCACTGCAACAAGTTTCCTCATCTTCAATTGAATCAAGAGAAAATACCAGATCTTTTATTATTAATGATATTAAAAATATATCTGATCATGTAGTAATGACTAATAACAACATAACTAGTAATTCTGTCATTATTGAAGACCTCACTCGTGATTCTACTGATTCTACATTAATGATGTTACTGATGATTCTGTATCGTTTAAAAGTCAAAAGCTTGGTAGTGATTACCACAACCACATTGGTGACAAAAATATGAATTTATTATCAACATGGTTTTACAATATAAAATTTTTCAGGAGGATTTAATTAAGCAACGGCGAAATACAGATGGAAAGAAATGTATTCGAAGCGTACTAGGATTTATTTTAACAGATGAACTTTGCTGCAAATTATCTAGGAGTAGCCAAAAGAAGACTATAAAGGTTGAAAAAATGTCTTTCGTGGAGCATTTGAGAGGTAAGTAAACGATTTTAAGCTGAATGAATTTGATCTTTACATTGAAATTCAATGATTAAATAACTTTATAACTTTAATGATTATTATTTCGAAAGAAATGCAATTTTTTCACTAAGCTAAAAAAAAATATTCATGAAGTATTTTTTTATCAGATATGTTAACTTGCTTTTGAAAACTTGGAAAAAATAAATTCTTTACAGTAATATTTATATGACTAATTATGATTTTTAATTATTTCTAGACACGGTGGTTTCCAACTCTCGATCTTCGCTTGACGATTGCAAGCAAGCGATAATGTCCTGGTTGCAACACGCAAATGACCGAGTAAAAATTGTAGCCGGCAAACATAATCCTCAATAACTTTAGAAGTTTTTTTTTCTTTTTTTTTTTTTTTAAACTGTCATTGTTTGGTTTATTTTGTACTTTTTTCGACAGTTATTTGAGTTATATTATGGAATAATACAAGTTACCAATATACTGTCGATAATTACTCATATGATTAAAATATAGAAATAAAATTGGATTTTATTCTGAACAAATCGTTGAAATTCTTCAATTATATTAAGCACTTGCATATATCGGTTTTGGACATTTTATTAAAAATAGAATCTTAAATAATAATTATTGTTAAACATTTCAAATGCATGAAATATTTTAGTATTGTTGTAAATTGACTTATAGCGTATACATAAAAATCGATTTAAATATTTAAAATGTTTAGATAATTGAGAAAATTACATTTCAGAGGATTCAAAAATTTATATAAAATGTCAATGATCTATATATTTACCCTGCCAATCAAGATCTAGAATAAGAATTCTAAAAGAAATCATATTTCAGACTTCCCAATTATGAATTCATTTTAAACTCATTTTAGAGACCTCAAAAAGAAAAATTCATTACGAAGTCTTCCCGTGAACTCAGTTAAAAGAGCTCTTTATGTATTCATTTTCGCAAATTCAGAAAAAAGAGCTCTTTGAGAGCTCTTTTTCATGAGATCTTAATGTCTACGTTAGGTGGCGCATTCAACTTCTTGAGGAGGTCTTAAAAACGTCATTCAGACGTAGGATCTGAAGTCCAAATCATAAATCTGAGCTCATACGGACTGACTTAAAACGTCATTTTGCTATCTGGGATGTCGTCTAAGTTCAACATCTGTATTCGAGTTTATATGTCATACAGAGGATCTGTTATTTGTTAGGACTCGCCCGGAGGTTCAGGATAGAATTGATCTACCATAGAATAATCATATTCTAAGGTAACATGGTAATGGATTGTTGTCATCATGTGGCTAGTCCATAATGACATGGTAGAAGGCTCATTATATATTCGGTCGAAAGTTTGGATTTATTTAACGCTAGGCGATTTTGTTGAAAACTTTTGGGTTGTGAGGGTCTGACGTAATTTCGTGAAAAGCTACCTATTTGAACTTCGAGATAGGATAATTATAATTCTCGTTAGATTCGAGCTTGGGCCTGTAAAATATTCCCACGCACGAGTAAGTTGGCCTAATCTAAATGCTGAACCCATAAGCAAGGTATTTAAATTCAAGCTGTGTTTGTGGATGAAGTTTGGGCAGAACTATAATCTTGGATATGGTTAGATTTTTAATTCCTTGCATGCATCTTCACACTCAACACTTGGATTCAATTATAAGTGTAAGGGGTGTTTGGTTGGGAAACTGTTTAAGTGATTACGGGCCTTGTATTAGAGACGTTAGGTCCCTAGAATCACCAAAATGCAAATTTAGCAGTTGTTTTTTTTGTAAATAAGTGTTCGAGTTTCTAGTGATTGTAAGTTGGACAGCTCTACCTAAGTTTATTTTTTTATGTGGACCACTAAAAGAACTTTTTGATCCGTTGTCGACATGTTATAAGCGTATTCATATATATTTAAAAACGTAAGGAGGAAGATTTGATTTCCCTCAAATTCCGGGATAATGGAGAATATCTACGACAGCTTATAAGCCTGCATATCAGGCTGTGAGCTATTAATGTTATTAACTTCATCGTTAGTGGCCATTATTATTAATTTTATATGATTTTATAAATTTATTAAAAATAAGCAATAAGATAAAACTAAAAATATGTTGTCTTCTCAAAAAAAATTGAAAAAAAACGAGATAAATATTAACATGATTGAACAGTTTCAAAACGAATACGATAAAAATAATAAATCAAATAAACAAACGAGACGACTCATATACTTGCAATTACATCGATATCGTCGTGTTCTTGACATAACTACCAGGAGCTTCACCAAGTGTAACATCCATATTGCGTCAAGTGAAAGCGGTCTGGATGATTCCGGTTTTTTTCTCTGCTACAGGATTGAATCTGCTACTACTAGTTAGAATATTCGTATTTTGCTAGCAATGTCATCTACACCGACTGCGCCAATTTTTTATCACAATCTTTAACGTTCACTGTATTTCTAATATTAAAAAAAACAATTTAGATTTACTGATTAAAAAGTTTAAAATTCAAACGGCCGTAATAATAATATACATCATATATATTAATCATTTTATAATAAATTATACGTTGATTCAACACCCAAACTATGGGAATCGCTTACGCAGAATTATAGTCATATCATTATATCCGCCTGGTGATAATCAAATGGCTGTCACCAGGTGACCTCCTTTTCAAATTCAAAAATTTTTAAAAATTAAAAAAAAAGGGCCCAACTGGATTTTTCAGCCAACCTGTACCTGAAAAGTGCATTGTTCTGTGTTGCCAACAATACGATTTTCTTCAACATAGATTTTCAAATTTTGGGAACAATTAATCTAAGAATAAATCAAAATAATAATAGATCCGCACATCTAGTAAAAATAATATTTAAACATAATTAAAAAGATTTCTTATCTATTATTTAAAAAAAAATCCTGGGTAACATGCGAGACCAAGTGCGTTTATATTTTGGGTTCTTTGCCACTTAACAGCTAGCTGCTTTTGACGTTTAAGTTAACCTTACTTGTTTGAACGAAATAAAAACAGAATTTCCAATAGATTTTTCTGTTAACTGAACAAATCTAAGGTTTTTTAGTGCTAAAGGGAAAAAACAAGGTAAGTTTAAAAAAGTATTTGTTTATTATTTTTATATTTAGTGTTCCGTACGGAACTAGCACACGTACTGCAGGGGCTTCCCTGCAACACGTGTGCTAGATCCATAAAAAAAAAAACATTTCGGTGTCTGTCCGTCTGCCTGTCACACCCGATTATCCCCGAATCTATTTGACGTAGAAAGTTGAAATTTGGCACAAATATAGAAATTGATGGCCCAATCGGGACCGTGTAGTTTTTTGAAGGTTAAATTTTGACTTAAGGGGTTAGTTTTTGGAGGTGAAATCTAAATTTTAAAAAAAAAATTGACCAGGTCATCGAGTGAGGTGTCAAATGAAAGCTTATGAAAACACAAGTTCGAAAATATATATGATGTAATACTTGCGCACACTTTTCTTTATAATATTTTTAAAAAATGGCGAGAAAATCCTTGTCCACCCACTCTATCTCGAAAAGTACTGATCAAAAATTTTGAAAAAATTCTGGAATAGTCTCCATAAACTGTAGGTTGGGCGAAATTTATCACGAGTGTGTTACGTTTGGTAATTTATCTGGTATAAAAAAAACTATTTGACCGACAAGATGGTGAAGGTTTATTATATATTTTGTCAAAAGCTGTGAATTGAACTGGGACTGATAGCTACTGCTTTAAGCATTAGGTACCGACACAAAATAATTTATTTATTTGTTTATAATTAAACAAATATTTAGATAGTAAATATTTGCTTTAAACTTTTATATTATTGACTAAGAAAATACATATTGGATCTTAAGATATATACATGTCACATGGAACTTTTATCTTATTCTGGTTGGTCGGATTAGCTTACCGAGTCTTATCTGACTAGACATGTTTGTAACTTGGGCTGTTAATTATTTAATTGAAAACTCATTTGGGGTGTGTTTTGTGAAGTCATTAATCATTTTATACTTCCGTAACAAAATTTATTATTCTAAACGCAATCACAGTACCGAACACTAATTTGCGCAATTAGCACTTGACCGGTCTTATTTTACCATCACTCTGAATCCCTCTCCTAGCTTATTCATTTTCAGCTGCTTGGTAGCATAAAACAATGTCGGTCAGTTCTGCGACAGATCGCGGCAATTTGACCCTTTCCAAACGCTGTATGAACTAATGCAATTTAAACTTTCACAGAGTTTTCTGAGATATATTTAGTCTAAAGGAGGTAATTTTCCAGCTGTCGCTAATTTACATTGACATTTGATATTTGACGACTTAAAGTTTTTCCCCATAAATTTATTTATGGATTTTGATCTCTTGTTTATTAGCTATTTTTAGGATTTCTACTTGATCTAGATTATGCGACCAGTTAAATTACAATCAATAAATATTTATCAAAATAGTAAAAAAATTAGAAAAAAAATAGCTCTAATGAAAAATTTGGAAATTTCCACTTGATATTTTTATTTCAGTGTAATAATTATATTTATCTTAATTGTCATTACAATTAATTTATATTTACAGCTGCTGTAATGTAAATCTATTTATTTCTATATATTATAAAGTGAAAAATTTTTTTGTACTCGTAAATTAACGGATTTAAAAGAGTGAATTTCGAAATTCTCGGGTTCTACTAGGCATTCTTTAAAAATAAAAACGAAATTTGCACATTTAGTTGGCAGGACAAATAGAATCTCAGACCAAGAAAGTAACGTTAAGGAGAAACGTTCAAAATTATTGCTTAAATTAACGACTTTATTATCAGAATTTGAAACAAGATCATAACTGCTTTCTAGAAGTAATGTGCGACAGCCTCCTTTACATCCTATTTTTTCTGATAGCACAGGCATCCTATTTTAACAAATTCTACAGTGACAGGCTTGCACCAAGCGCATTCACCAAATGGCGAGAACTTTAATGTAGCCCATAACAAGATTTACAAAAACAGAATGATAAAATTTGCCAATGCGAGGAACATAGACATAGTAATAACACACGAGCATTTTTCCAAGGAATTACGGACTTCAAGAACTACCTGCCTTCTGAAACAAGCTAAAGAAATTTTAAACAAAGGGCATGACACCACAGCTACAAGTAGAGAGACAGCGGAAGATTTAGATATAAGCCCATCCTACCAAGAAGTATGTTTAGCAATAAAGAAACTTAAGAAAAATAAAGCATCAGGAAGCGATGGTATCTCTGCGAGGTGCTTAAAATATGAAGGGGAGGTATTCCATAAAGCTTTATTCAATCTAATAGTGGTCTTATGGCGTAAAGAAGTCGTACCGGAGAAATGGAAGGAGTTTTTCCACTACATAAAAAGGGAGACAAGATGAAGTGTTGTAACTATCGAGGTAACGCTCGGACATCGACTACTCAGACGAATATCCGCAGACAGCAGGAAGTCATTCAACTTAACAAAGACCTGGAAGAAATTCTATCTTGGGGTGACGGTAGCCAAGTGGAGTTTAACGCTACAAAGGCCCAGGCGGCGGTTTTTTTCTAAAAAAGTTAACGTTGCAGAACCCGACATAGTTATGTCGGGGCACTCCATCCCTCTAACATCGTCACTCAATCTGTTAGGCGTTAATTTGGGAGTAAATATGTCCTGGCATGAACATGTTGCAGGCATAGCAAGGAGAGCTTCTCAAAAGTTGGGAATATTGTTTCGAACCAGAAAGCTTTACACTCCACAACAACTGTTAATTCTTTACAAAGCTCAAATTCGACCAACTATGGAATACTGCTTCCATGTTTGGAGCTCCGATTCCAAACATACACTGCATTTGTTGGATTATATCCAGAGAAGAGCTATTCGTCTGATTGGACACCCGGAACTGACCGACGGCCCTGATTCGCTGGAACATCGAAGAACGGTTGGCGACTTGAGCCTATTCTACAAGTACTTTCATGGAAAGTGTTGGAAGGGTGTGGCCCGTTTAATTCCTCCCAGAGCGGTGCATATTAGAAGTACACGTCGTGCTAATACTTCACATCCGTATGAGGTTCAGCTTGTTACTCCTCGTACAACGTTTTTCAAGCAGTCTTTTTTTTTATGGAGAACATCATACCTTTGGAATAGTTTGCCCAGGACTGTGTTTCCCATCGAGTACAATCTACAGCGATTCAAGAACAACGTGAATCGCTTTCTTCGCACACGTGTCGCTCCTGTAGCGCTTTAGGGACTTCCCTGTAGCACGTGTGCTAGACCCATAAAAAAAAAAAAAAAAAAAAAAAACCGCCTATAAGGTTCTGACTTTTTTCTTAATCGTTCACCTCCCCGCCTGAGTAGGGATTTTACCCTTTTTCATATCCTGAGGATATCGGCGAGGAGGTCTATTATACTCCCGACAGCCTTAAGCTCTATGCAGAGGAAATGGTGGCAGATCAACTATCGATCAGGGATTTACTATAACACAAGTTGTGGAAAAGTGCTGGGAGTTCAACCGAGACCTGTTTACACACATTTTAAGCAGATATACCATTCGATCGACAGTCAAGCTATGGGAAACAATGAAGGGACTTGGATTTCAGCGAGAGCTAATAAAAATGAAGCAGATATGTGTCGAGCGGACACAAAGTAAAATTAGAGTTACCCAGCAGCTATCAGATCTCTTTGTGTTTAATAAGACAAGGTGATGCGCCGTCACCGATGCTATTCAACATTGCCCTTGCATATGCCATTAGAAATGGTGACATCGAGATCCCCATGACCACATTCCGTAACAAGTGCGCCGACCTGTTACTAGCTTTTACCGATGACGTGGATGTGATTGGTAATAACCAACTAAAAGTCAAGGAGACATTCATGAAGATCGTAAAACAAGCTGGGACTATGCATCAACGAAGAAAAAACAAAATATATGTGTACCACCAGAAACAACCAAAAAATAGGGTTGGCCAAAATATAACAATAGACGCATGAGTAAAACAATTTTTTAATTCTTAGGAACGACACAGAAAACACAGATGGAACAGTAGAAATAAACAATAGGATTCACTCCGGGAACCATGCTTATATGCCCTACAGGAGTTATTAACATCGAAAAATCTTCCGAGGACAACTAAAAACGTCTCCCTACAAAACTGTCATCAGCCCTCTGGTAATGTATAGGTAGTATAACAAGCCGAGTTCTGGATCACCTCGATGGCCACTTTTTCTTTCAGGAGTTACCACTGCCGAAGAAGTCCTGAAAATTTCCTGAAAAATCTGCAAGAAGTGCTGAAAATGTCCTGAAACCGAAGAAGTCGTCGTCAATGACGTCACACGTCCAGTGGTTGTTGATCAGTGCCCTTTTGGCACTGAATGACCTTGAGGAGTGATTTGACGTCACGTGATCATAAATGTGTATGTAAATGTTGTGTTTAAATTAAATAAGTTCAAAAAAGTGATGTCTGTAGTAGGATTTGAACCTACATATGTTGGTTTCAATACTGCAAAACCAGGGACTTAACCTACTTAGCCAAATAGGATTCGTAAGAGAGAATGTAATAATTGGGATGACATAAAAAAGGTATGCTGAAAAATCTGCAAGAAGTGCTGAAATTGGTTGAAATTCGTACAAGAAGTAGTCGTTAATGAGGTAATATGTCCAGTGGCTGTTGAACAGTGCCTTTTTGTCAATATAGGTTGTCGAAAAGGTGTAAAACTCGTTGTAACTAGGTGTAAAATAGGTGTAAATAGGTGTGAATCGATGTCTTAAGAAAATGCAAGAAGTAGTCAATGACGTAATATGTCCAGTGGATGTTGAATCAGTGCCTTTTTGCAACATAAGTTGTCGAAAAGGAGTAAAACTAGATGTAATTAGATGTGAATAGGTGTAAGTGTGTGTAACTTAAGACCGTGCAAGAAGTGGTCGTCAATGACGCAATTTGTCCAGTAGATGTTGAAACAGTGCCTTTTTTGGCAAGAGATTAGGGTTTAATTGTATGTTTATCTTGACGGTAAATGTTTTACCGTGTCGTAATAAGTTGTTTGTCAATAGAGCCGATATTAGCAGGGTATCTTAACTTCATTAAAAACTTCATAAACTTTCATTAGAGGAGAAGTTTAGCTGAGTTTTGATTGGTGTCGTTGCACGAAAATAGGCGTAACATGATAAGAAAAGTAACATTTGGATAGGTTGAATGTGTATGTAGTGTAAAAGGATGATAAGAAAATTGTTGTTGGTTGGTTGACTAGGTAAAATGTCTTCCATAAGGCATGTATTTGATTGGTTTGTAGTGTACAGAGGTGATAAGAAACTTGTAATTGGTTGGTTGATTAGGTAGAATGGGTGTTTGGCTATTCGAAACTACACATGTTTGATATTTTGAATAGTAAAAGCTATGGTGTAAAAGTGGATCAAAAAGTTATATATTAGTTGGTAATTGTGTTGAAAAAAGGCCTTATTGGGATGTATTTTCGAGGTAAAAATTGGTAAACGTTCCCCTAATTAGTTGTATGGCGACCGTAAAGTCGGTAAAAAAATGTTGCAGATAAGGCTAAATGTAAACAAAAAGTATGACTCATGCTAATTTCCTTAATTGAAACCAAATAAGCTTCTGCGAATTATTCTAAAAATAGAAATGACGTGATAGCTAGAATGTTCTAAATGGTCTGATAGGTCACAAAATAGATAAGAAAGGTCAAAAATAGCTGATAAGGAGTTGCTTTGAATGCATACAAGTGTAGTAAAATTGATGATATTTGTCAAGAATAGTAAAATAAGTATGAAATGAGCTTAAATTATTCTAGTTGGACCTCGTTGAAATGTTGTGAACTCGTTGGAGATTTTGTTAGAAAGCAAAAGTTAAATAAAACACATATTTGTCAAGAATAGTAAAATAATGAGCTTAAATGAGTCTCAAAAACGAGTTTGTCGGAATGTTTTGAATTCGTTGTATTGTAATAATAGTAAAATTTTAAATGAGCCTAGCCTTTTACCGTATGTGGGAACGTTGTAAAAGTTGTTATTTGTTTTTCACAAAGTTAGTTTTGTTGAACTTAGTTTGGTCTCGTTGGATTGTAATAAAAAGTAAAATATTTGTAGAGAGATGAGCCTAGCCTAGCCTGTACTCGTTGTCTATATTATGAGAGGAGAATAAAACATACAAGTATGAGCACACAGATTTAATAAATATATATTAATACCAATGAACAAAACAAAAGAGCCTCGTCTAATTTGATTAAAAAATCTTTACAACTATTCTATATGTCTTATATACCTTAAAAAGGAGAAAATTTGAAAAACTACTTACTAAAATATTTAAAAGTACAAAAATCTATAAAACAATAAAACTAACTAAAATCTTAAGATGTAAATAATATTTTGCCTGGTACGAAATGATACAAAAACCAGTTGTTATAAAATTAAATGAGAGTACAGTAAAAACAGATAAGAAAGGTTAAAATTAGTTGATAAGAAGTAGATTCCAATAAATTTACGATATTTCGTTGTGGGAACGTTAAAGTCTGTAAATATAATATCAATATTATTTGTCTACTAAAAAAACAAACAGGAAAATTTGAAAACTATGAATTGGTTTAAATTATTGACTTACTTAAATACTTAAAAGTACAAAATCTCTATAAAACAATAAAACTAACTAAAATCTTAGATGTAAATAATATGTTGCCTGGTAAGAAATGATACCAACAAAAACCAGTTGTTAAAATGAGAGTTCAACAAATTTGATAAGAAAGATCAAATATTTGTCGATAAGAGGATGTAAAATGTATTGGATAAAGTACAAAGAGAGAGAGAGTTCTTTATTTCCAACAATTTCGATAATTATATAGTAGTTTTACATTGGATAATGCACAATGCCATGGATTAATATCTTTATGAAAATAACATTCTGGAATCATTTTAAATTGACTTAATTTAGGTTCTTGTTGAATGGGAATGTTGTGTATATAGTCCTCATTTAAGAATTTCTTTAAAATATTCACTTTTGCATTTCCCTTGACGTAAATTCGATATGGAGTTTGATAAATTTTCAATACATCTTGTAAAATGTGTTCGATATCGTTTATTTCAACAAATCCATTTTCCCAATATAAACCAAGATATGTTTCTGACCAATCAATCAGTTTTTGATCTTTAGCATTAGATATCATAGTTCTTGAGAATGGTGGTTTAAATAAATAATTTGCACAACGATGACCATCATAAAATGCCAATTCTTTGATTACATATCCAAAAGAGCAATTATATCCTTGAATGTCAATAAACACATCTGATTCAATCATATTGAATGATGATCTATCGAATGACTGACTAACTGACTAAAAAACTAATAAAACAGAAGTATAGATTAGTTTTTTGATGTATGTCTCTCTCTAGAGTTTATTAGATAAGTGGTAATTTTCCAAATTAAACTGTTTTGTTGCATTTATACTGATAAACATGTGTAATTAGTATATATTTCTAAAAAAATCAAATGCGTATCGGATGATTAATAGCCTGTATTTAATATATAAACACACAAAGTCTTATGCCGAGTCAATTACAATTTTGTTTGTTTGTGTAATTCTCACTAGTTTGAACGAAATGATCTTTTTCGCAGTCGACTTAATAGATGATGATATATCATTAGACATGTTGTATGTGTTACTAAAAGAGTTCTTCAAGTGAGTATATTTTACTATTTACCTTTCTAAAATTTTACTTGTTTCTTGTCTAAAATATTATTATTATTGATTTTCAGAGATATTTTGGTTGAAATAAGAAGAGGACAGAACACGATTCATGTGTGTTTGGAACAGGAACCGACACGAGAAGAATGGGAGGAATTTTACAAGTTACCTGTGAAATTTGTTTTTTATGATGAAATTCTTAGGTAGTCTCTTAAATAAATACAAAAATCTTATAAACATTGTTTTATTTTATAACCAAATTAACAAATTACTAGCTTAAACTTATGAATATATACTAATAGATAAATCTTAAGAACTAATAATAGATAAATATATATATATATATATATATATATATATATATATATATATATATATATATATATATATATATATATATATATATATATATATATATATATATATATATATATATATATATATATATATATATATATTTCTAAAAAATCAAATGCGTATCGGATGATTAATAGCCTGTATTTAATATATAAACACACACACAAGTCTTATGCTGAGTCAATTACAATTAGAGAAGAAGAAAGGCAAGTTGATATTGATTCTCAAGAATTCAGAAATGTTCAAGAGAAAATTATAAGTCTGATCAAAGTAGCAGTTTTTTCGAGAAAAAGAATCTTTGTTTGTTGTGTGTAAAGATTCGTTTCTAGTTAGTTTGAAAGCAAAAATATGATCTTTTTAATATTTGAATCTGAAGATTTGAATGCCTTATCGACAAATATGTTATTACTCCAAGAATTATTCAAGTGAGTATTTTACTATTCATAGCTCATCTTACTAGCATTATTATTATTATTATTTATTTTCAGAGATATTTTGTTGGAAATAAAAAGGCAAAGGAGACGTATTCATGTATGCTTGGAGAAGAAACCTACACAAAAAGTATGGGATGAAATTGTGAGGCTTCCTGTGAAAAAAGTTTTTTGTCTGGAAATGCTGTAGTCTTTAATAAAATCCAAAAAACCTTGTTTTATTTTATAACCAAATTATTCCTAGGTTAAACTTTATATACTAATAGATAAATCTTAAAAACTAATAATAGATAAATCTAATACAGTTTGTACTACAATAGGTAAAAAAAGACTCTTAGAGGTACAACAACAACAAACATATAGGTAAATAAAATAATTTATTCAGAATCGGAAGAATCTGAATAGACTAAATTTTTAAAACATTGATTAAATTCGGCAATGTCAATATCTGTTTGCGGTTGTGCACAATATTGTCGTTCACCCAAAAATTGAGCAGCGGGAATCTTATATTTTCCCGAAGAACCAAAATTGTTGGATTTTCTGACAAAACTCCTCTTTAGACTTGTAGTATTTCTTTCGATCGAGACATTTACCAAAGGACATATAATTAATTGAGCAATTTTTCGATACTTTTCCAATAAGATATTTTCATCCGATATAAAATAAATAATTAGAGGCCCATGATAGGTTGCATCTACGATACCTGTTCGTATAGTTCCTATAGCATTCGTAGAGGATCTTGCAACAATTTGTCCATAGAATCCTATAGGAATATTTACTTTTTCAATCAGTTCAATCTTTGTGGCTTTCCCTGCGAGACAAAATGTATCGTGTTTAAGACAAAGATCGAAACCTGCATCTGATTTATAGGCTTTCCAACAAGAATTATTTCCCGGAATAATTATTTTCGAATTATCGTCATCATCATCATTGAGTATTTGAATTGCTCTTTCTGTACGTACATACAAGTCGGAAAAGTAAGCTTTATCATACATTTGTGGATAATGGGGTAAAAAGACATATTTGTTGAAAAGGTTGTATTTGGACAATAAGGTGAAACATTTAAATTGAGTCTTTACATACTTTATGGCTGAACTTAAATCTAGCTCTTGTAGTTGTATAATTTTCCAAACAATGTCCTTAAGATTGTACTTATTAGGGATAACAATTACCGATGGAAATTGTTCAAATATTTCTGTGGGAATTTCCTTTATACAGTCAATGATATTCTTTTCATCAAAATTTTCCATCGAGTCAAATATTAAAGAAAAATACAATTGAGATAGTGGTGAACGTTCAAATAGAGATTTTTCATTTTGTTGTTGTTGCATTTTATGCACAATTGTTAATGTGTACAGGTTTTGTCTAAAAGTCTTTAATGATTCTCTACTATTTTCTTGTTTAACATCATTATAGAGGTATACATTTGAATATCTCTTGAGAAATTTGAGTAGTCCCATATGTATAAGACCATCCAAAAATATATTTTAGCAAGTGGAAAATTTTCCTTAGAGGTACTAGTAGTAGGAATTGTTGCATCCATATCAATTATTAGATTAGATGATGATGTTGTATGCATGGTAGATTCAACGTTTTAAAGAGGACATACTACAAACAACAATTCAAATTAGATATGAAATGGTTTGTATAAAACCTATTAAACTCACCTGATTAAGTAATTACACACACACACACACACACACAAAACAAACAAAATATAAATATGTTGTGAGAGGAAAACGCAGACAACTGTATTGCTTGTATTTATTCAAGCTTTTTATAACAACAAAATCCCATAAAAAATTTATGAGAGAGTTCAGTAAAAACAGATAAGAAGGTTAAAATTTACCCGATAAGGAATAAATTCAAATACATTGAATGTACAATATAATTAACATAACTCGTGTTTTATGCAATGATAAAATTAAAGTATTAGCAGTATGTAGTTAAAAATAACAAAAACAACTTGTACTGTTACAAAAAAGGTTTTATTAAATTAAAGTATAAAAGAGACAACTATAATGATTTAACAACAACAATTTTCAAGTTGATCAATGTAGGGTTTCATTTCGTGTAAAAAGGCGGGACTGATTCCTCGTTGAAATTTTTGAATAAATGTCCAATTAACCTGTTCTCTATGTCGACGGATAAAATCTTCAGTCAAGTTTTGATGGATACTAATTGCATTCCAATCCAACATTCCGGCAAATTCCGTCATAAATCGTTCGTTTAATTGCTGATATTGGGAAACAAGTTGCCAATTGACTTTATTGATACAAGTTCGTATTAGATCTTCGTCTAAAATGTTGTTTTCGTGATATGATATTCCAATTGACAAAATCTTGAAAATAAATGATAAACTTCGCTGGTAAATCGGGAAAATTGGATATTTCATTCCACCAAGCTCTTAGATTATTATTATTATTATTTTATAATGTATGTGTCAATAGCAAGCAGAGTATACAAATAATATGATTATATTGTTGATGTATGTTTTTATATATGATCAACAGGAAACTGATTTATCTGTTTCCTTGTCTTGCAGCAGCAGCAGCAGTTCTTTCTCTCTCGATTCCTCGTTCTTCTTTGCCAAAGGAAAGAAATTCAGCAGGTACGTGTTTTGCTCCATCGTTCTTTTTGATTCGATCTTTGATCACACACGACAAAACATTTTTGATTTCGTATTTCACTTTCACCTTTACATTGTGGACATTTTACTCGTACAATAACTGGCATTTTTGAATGACTGATATGATGTGTATAAATGTTTTCTACAAGTATCTTTATCTCTCCCTACTACTACTACTACTATTACTACTACTATTTGTCATCGTCGTAATTGATAGAATCATGGAAATTAGACTATTTTTCCTATATACATAATTAATTAAACAATATGTACAACAATTTGCGTATTCTAACTCGATCTCTATAGTAACTATTTATAGTTTTGTTAACTTTACATCCACATTTTAAACAGTTAAAGTTTACATTTTCCATATTTCAGACAACAAGAGGTTCTTATTATTATTAGTCTTTTCGGGAGGAAAACGATCTCTATAAAACAGAAGCTAAATAAATTTTTGGTTCATTTTATTTAAATCATTCGCTCATAATGTCAACAAAAACAACGTTCTATCTATTGTTAAACTATTTGTTTACAAATGTTGTTGTTCAAAGTACAAAAACTACGATGATAATGTCATCGTCAATAATTCTTGTAATCAAAATTATGAATATTTATTAGAGGATTATCATTCACTTTATAATACCAGTTTAAACTTGTATCAGGAATGTATTAAATCACTGGACAATTATATGGATTTATACGATAATGAACAAGCTGTTAATGATATTTGTATGGGAAAAATTCTAGAATACGAATACCTGGCTGTGAATTTAACAATGTCGTTAAATTATACGAAACATATTGCTCTGCTCAAGGAAAATATTAAATTGGAATCGGAATTGTATTTATTGAGAACCAATCTAACGGAAACATTGCAAATTTGTCAAGAAAAAACAAAGTAGCATATGTTGTAATTGCCGATTTAAAAGAGGAAATTGAAAATTTTAAAAGTAATTTGACCGATCTGACTCGTGAAATCTATCAGTTAGATAACGATTTGTCCAACTGTCAAAAGGATTTAAAACAACATGAAACGAAAATTTCGTAAATCTAAAAGACTGTTTAGAACGAGAAGAAATACTTTTGGAAACGAAAGACAAATATATTATTCGATTGTCTACATGTAGAAAAAATAATAGAAAATTGCGAGAAGGGGGAGGAGAAAGTTAAAAAGACCACACATAGATCATATTGGTGCATTTGAACTACTACTGTCATCGCATAGTTATCTTACGATTAATGATTGTAGATTATTATCTTTATTTGTAATAAAAACAACATAAATTTGTGTGATACTATTGACATCTTACTAGTCTGCATGGAATTTTTTACTTATTTATGTAGTAGTTGTTGGAGAGAAACACACAGAGTTCCATATGCAAATCATCAAAGAACTCGAACTCGAGTACGGGTTTATTGTAACCAATGTACTCGTATAACTATGTGGTATCTTCTGAAGGAATAATAATAATTTAACAAATAGGTATCTTAGAAATAGTCATAGAAATAACAACAACTGCTGCTTAACAAACATGAATTTTACTTATTTATGTAGTGGTTGTTGGAGAGAATCGAAAAGTATACCTTTTCAACCACATATAGCTCAAGTAAATTTAATCA
>CM032453.1:85448377-85739209 GCA_019049505.1 Pachyrhynchus sulphureomaculatus | reverse complement strand
TACTAGTGGA
The DNA here is from genome assembly GCA_019049505.1 of Pachyrhynchus sulphureomaculatus. Taxonomy (NCBI): domain Eukaryota; kingdom Metazoa; phylum Arthropoda; class Insecta; order Coleoptera; family Curculionidae; genus Pachyrhynchus; species Pachyrhynchus sulphureomaculatus. Next base: position 85,739,199 of record CM032453.1, on the reverse strand, counting down.
AAAAACAAATGAATATAAGGTCACCTTGATAGCAATGGTTGACTATGAAAAAGCATTTGATTCCGTAGAGATATGGGCAGTCCTTCACGCCTTAAGTAACAGCAGAGTCGATGAAAGATACACAACTTTTCTTGAATACATATATAAAAATGCAACATCACAAATAATGCTTGAAGAAAAAACAAATAAAAGCAAAATTAAAAGAGGAATTAGACAAGGCGACTACATATCCCCAAAGCTGTTGACTCTAGAAGACATATCGATAAAGTGGGAATACTAATGGACGGTGAACGATTAAATCACTTAAGGTTCGCAGATGATGTCACTCTGATCGCCAACACAAAAGAAGAATTGCAAGAAATGCTGATGGAGTTGAATAACAAGTCTCGAGAAATAAGTCTAAAAGTAAACTTCACCAAAACCAAATATTTGAACAACGAAAGTGAAGATAAAAGCCAGGAACTGTTAATAGAGGAAAGGTACAAACATTCATATATTTAGGACAAAAAATCGAAAGATCAAAAATAATTTAAAGGCTGACTTGCATGGAAGAGTCTCGTTAGCATGGTCTGTGTTCGGAAAGTTACATTTAAATTAGACATCCCAAATACAATAAAAGCCAGAGTATTCGATTAATATGTACTGTCGGTATTAACATATGGCACAGAAACGTGGGCTTTAAATAGAAGTATAATAAATAAACTCTTGGTAACCCAAAGAGCAACGGAGAGAAGAATGCTTAATATTAGAGTCCAATATCGTATTTCTAACATTGATATATATGAAGAAGATCAAAAGTGACAGATGTAATACAACGAATATGCATATTAAGGTGGAATTGGGCGGGGCATGTCGCAAGGATGAATGATAACAGATGGACACGCCGTATAGTTGAATGGAGGCCTAGAGAACACAAAAGCAAGCAACAAACAAAGCTCATTGGAGACAATCTGGGCAGGCTTACATCCGATTATGGATGGAATAAGCTCATGATGATGATGATGATGATATATATATATATATATATATATATATATATATATATATATATATATATATATATATATATATCAAAAATTAGGTTCCACCCCTACTCCAGTATCATTGTGGGACTGTCCGAAGTCCGACGAAGTGAAGAAAAGTGCATGACGCTGCAATCCGGGCATATGTTTTATTACAAGGGAGCAGATAACGAAACTCAACAAGGAGTGGGTTTTTTAATTCATAAACGACTGGTACCAAGAATTATTAGATTTGACAGTAAATCAGATAGGGTCGTTTTGATCATTTTGGAAATCTCTCCAAAATATCGATTTAAAAATGTTCATTGGTACGCTCCGACAACAAAATGGTAATGTGACTGACAGTTTGTCCCAGCATACCACTACAGTTATGATGACAGAAATCAAAGGGATACTATGTTGCTTGAATTTTCGACGTAGGGTAAATTATATGCCATGAACTCTTTCTTCAGGCAAAAGAAACAACGCAAGTGACATGGCTAAGTTCAAACATTAGGACTAAAAACAAAATCGAATACATTTTGTCAAATAAATAAATGTAAAAGATGTGCAGCAGTGACCACAGATTTTTATAAAGATAAAGATTAAGGCAAAACTGAAAAGAAAAATTCAAACACCCAAAAATGAAAAGATAGATACCAACCTACTAAAACAGAAATCTTAGCTATTCCAAGAGGAACTGGAAGAAAGATTCAGGGAGAAAGAAACTGAATGGAAGGAAAACAATGTGAATAAGATAAACGATATTTTAACTACAAATTAAGAGAAACCGCTTTAAACATAGCAATGCAAAAACACAAAAAAGCAGATAGACTGAATAAAGAAACCAAGAATAAAATAGACCAGAGAAGAATTTTTAAGGAAGAAAAATATCAGGAAGCTAGAGAAATGGCAAAAGAAGCAAGACGGATGGTTAGAAAGGACATGGAAAATTTTTACGAAACTCGAGTTAAAAATTAATTGAAAACAATAAAGGACTAAAAAGTTTGAAACGAACCGGGAAACAACAGATCGTATACTTGAAAGACGAGATGGGACAAGAGATAAGGGACAGGGATGAAATTGGTGCTACTGTGGAATAATCCTATTGTGAATTGAATGATACAAGAAACGGAAAACCTAAAAAGTTATCAATGTTGGCTCAGAAGACCTGCCTGAAATTACCGAAGAGGAAGTAAATCATGCACTAAAAACACTTAAAAATAATAAATCGCCTGGAGAAGATACAATTTTGGTGTTGAAGGAGGGCGGTCCAGAGGTGGTGAAGAAACTTTGCGATCTTTTCAACTTGTGTTTGATTAAAAGTAAAATCCCAAATACCTGAAAAAATGTCATCGTGATCTTGCTACACAAAAAAGGAGATAAAGCTAATTTAGAAAATTACGAACGATCAGTCTACTTTAGCAAATCTATATTTGTTTACAAAGATCTACAAAGGCTGACTCTTAAACTGTATAGTTACCAACCTGACCAAGCTGGGTTCAGAAAAGATTATGGTATATGCGAACACCTACTGACCATGAGTGTGTTGTTGGAAAAATCAGTGGAATGTCATTTAGATATCTGCCTAGATTTTCTGGATTTCCACAAAGCATTTGATACTGTGGAACATTGTATACCCAGATACTTAAATATATCAACGGCAATGCAATTTCCACTGTTCAAGCTGAAGAATCTACGAAGTCAATTCCCATAAAAAGAGGTATGAGGCAGGGTAATACTCTCTCGCCAAAACTTTTTACATTAACTTTAGAAGACGTATTCAAGAACTTGCACTGGGACAATCGAGGCATCTTGATTACTGGGAAAAGACTGAACCATCTTCGGTATGCGGATGGTATTGTTTTAATTGCAGAGAATCCCGCCGAAGTGCAAGCAATTTTGACCGACCTGGAGAGAGAATTATCGACTATCGGACTGAAGATGAATTTGCAAAAAATCAAGGTAATGTGTAGGAAAGACATGAACATCACGGTTGAAAACACTACTCTAGAGAACGTTGGTATGCATATATATGTACACATATATATGCATAGCTTGGCAAGGGAATAAAACTGAGCAACGAAAATCAAACAACCGAGATTTATAGAAGAAAAAGATTAGCTTTGGCTGCATTTGATAAAACGAATAAAACGCTAACAAACAAAAATAGCCCTATGTACCTGCGGACTAGGCTTTTCGATCATGGACATTTATCAAGCACTCTATGAATCAACTGAAGACAACACAACATGCTATGGAATGACAAATGCTGGGTATATCTTTGAAAGATCGTAAAAGCAACACTTATAGTAGGTCAGAGATGTAGTAGAGACGGTGGCTCAACTCAAATGGAGCTACGCTGGCCATGTTGCTAGATATCCAGATGACAGATGGTCCCAATCTATACTGAAATAGAGACCATACATGGGTAAGCGGTCGAGAGCATGCCCTTCCAAACGTTGGACTGATGACATTAAACGAACGGCACGGGACCGTTAAAAATATGAGGGAGGCCTATATTCAGGAATGCCTCGATGAAGGTTGAACAATATATATATATATATATATATATATATATATATATATATATATATATATATATATATATATATATATATGTATATATGTATATATATATATATATATATATATATATATATATATATATATATATATATATATATAGCTATATATATAGCTATATATATATATATATATATATATATATATATATATATATATATAGCTATATATATATAGCTATATATATATATATATATATATATATATATATATATATATATATATATATAGCTATATATATAGCTATATATATATTATATATATATATATATATATATATATATATATATATATATATATATATTGTAACATTCATTTTTTCCTGGATTTTAAGACCATGCAATGTTACTGATTTTTCACTTCAAATTGTATTTATTTTTATTTTAAAATATCGACCGGTATATTAAACAAAAGTTTCAGGACATTCAGTATATACTGTGTGGTGCGGGTTGCTGATCGAACCTACCGCCAGGCCGCGATTGGCGAAATGTTTGACCCGGAGTTTTGATTGGAGCGTCCGGATATTACCGGCAAAAATCGCACGATTATTTAAGGGCCTGAGAAACTACCAGCGAGGCTTTTTTCGATCGAGCCGCAGACCAGGCAGTACCGTCTAGCCGATAGGCTATTTTCCATCTAGCCGAAGTAGGCTAATTTTCTTCAGAAGCCGCTAAGTAAAAGTACCAGTTTCGACAATAAAAGCTGTAGTGAGCTTTCTAAGTGTTAAGAAAAAGTGTGAAATCGGGCATAGTCCATCACAGCAGGACTGAAAAACAGTAAGTCAACAAAACTCCCTCCAATAGACTTATTTAAGAGCAGTGCATTAACAGCAATGTATAACAGACAAAAAAGTGAAGTGTAAAACACGATGTCTCGCCTTCGGGGGTTGTAAAGGTTTAAAATTTAAATGTAACAACTACTATTTAGGCTAGAATTTTTTGGTATAACTGTAAAGGTTAGAACTTTTTATTTTCATTTTAAAAAACATGAAATAAATTCTTTTTTTTGTTGATTAAAGCTAGTGTCTCACTGAATATTTATTTTTCTTTTCAGGATCAGTTGTGCTAGACTAATTTCTTTTTAGTAATATCCATAAAACACTTCAGTTTTTTCTCATTTTTCTTAGCTGAAGTTAAACCGTTTCTATTTTAAAATGAGTGGTGCCCAAAAAAAAAAAAAAAAAGTCGTACAACTGAGGTTTCTTTAAAAATAGAATTAAATTCCAAAAAGACGTACAAAAATTATCTCTTACCCATATCTCTCTACCAAGGAAAACTGAGCTAGTATTTCTTTAATTTCTTTAGTTCTTTTAAAATCAGGTCTCACTCAATTCATTATCAGAAATTAAAGCGGGGCTGCAAGAAAATTGTGCTCAAGCTTGGGGCGTCCAGTATTTAAAAATGTTACAAAGTGACGCAGTCTACATGGGGCGAAAAATAAAGCAAAATTAGCACACCTTACAAAATTGCGCTCAAGCGTGGGACAAACAACTTCTCACAGGGTACGGAAAAAGATGCCTCAAACTGAGGACAGTTTAGCATGTCATAAAAAGACACAGCAAAAAATAGCGCTGTCAACGCGGGGCTTTTGGAATTTTATTTTTTAAAAAAAGGGTTCAGTGTACTAGCTTTCGAACAAAATAAAAGCTCTAACTTTGCAGATATTTTATTTCATAATATTTATTAAACGAAACTACACTATAGCAGTAAGACAAAAGCAGGAAATTTGTAGAATTTTTTTTATTTCAATTTATCTGATATAGATATTTGAATTTTGTTGTTGACTCTAAGATAAGAGATTCCTACTTTTTTCTTAAAAGCTGGCTTTATAGTTCAGATTGGCAGATGTGTTGGTCGACTTTAATTTTGCATTGTTGATTTATTTTGCGGATAACCGAACAAAAAACTGTTCTTTTTTCTCACCTATATTTTGCATGAATATTAAAAAATACTTAGCTGATACGAAAACGATATCTGGAGATTTTTTGTTGAAAATTCTTAACATATTTGGTAAAAGAATATTAATACAAGGCGATACTTAGAAATTTTTTTTGAAATTGTTGAAGATTTTTTTAAAATGTTTGGTAAAGAAGTTTACATATTTTAAGTGCCTTTACATATTTTTTATTTTGACTATTGGGAGCACAGGAGAAATATTTTTACGACTTTTTAAACAATTCTTTTAAATTTTATAATCAAAATTATCATGGAAGCCTTCAATTTTAAAGTCAATCACCTACTGGAATATGAATTAGACTATGAACTGAAAATCCGTCGTACTTTCTCAGAACGTCCGGTCGCGGATAAAAGAAAGATTCTAACGAGGATCTTAAGTAAAGAAATATTCCAATAGATCAGATTGGACTAGGTGGTTACAAAAAGTTTCTGATTTTTTTAAGTCTAATAAAAGTTCTCCTCAAGTTAAAACTCCTGCTTCTCCAAATGGTCACATGTCTCCTTTATTCGTGCGTAAATATTTAGATAATAGACCGCATATCAAGATAAATCTATTAGGTGCCCATTTCTCGGCTTTATTTGACTCTGGTGCAAATGCCTCCGTTGTAGGTCAGAATGGTATTAAGATTTTAAGTCGTTTAAGTATAAAAATATGCCACGTCAAAAATAGAAGTGTTACCACTGCAGATGGCAGCCGTCTAAAAGTTTTAGGTACGGTTGAGTTGCCGCTAGTCTGCAATGGTCATTGTTTAGTAATCTCTGCTCTAGTAGTACCTTCTCTATCACATACTTTGGTTCTAGGATGTGATTTTGCACAAAAATTCGGAATTTTAGTAAATTTTAAAAATAATTCGTGGTATCCACAGTCCCTAGAAGTCAATTCTCAAACAAGTTTTTAAAGATTGTTATTCAGAAAGTTCTTTTGAAAACCTTTTCTCGCGTCTATGTACCCTAGATGATCTCTCGCGGACGGAACGCTTAAAAGCAGAAAAAGTAATAAGCTCTTTCAATGAAATAAGTAGTAAAGATAGGTTAGGCCGAACGAATAAAATCAAGATGTCTATAGATACGGCTGATGCCAGTCCTGTAAAGACAAGGCCCTTCGCCATGTCTCCTTATATGTCAAAAGTATTAAATAAAGAGTTAGACGAAATGTTGAAACTCGGAGTGATTGAAGAATCAAACAGTCCTTGGTGTTCTCCAATCTTATTGGTGAAAAAGGCCGATGGACAGTATCGTCTGTGCTTTGACGGAAGAAAGCTCAACGAGGTCAGCAAATTTGATAACTACCCATTACCGAACATCGACAGAATTTTGACATCACTCAGGAATGCTAAGTATGTATCTTCGATACACCTTAGAAAGGCTTTCTGGCAAATTCCTTTAGACAAATCCTCTAAAGAAAAAAGACCGCTTTTGCAGTAGTAGGCCGAGGTCTATTTCAGTTCGTCACTATGCCGTTTGGTCTTAAGAACGCTGCTCAAACTCAGCAACGTTTAGTGGACGCCATATTTGGTCTGAAATATGAGCCACATATTTTTACCTATCTTGATGATATTTTAGTAACATCGGAAGACTTCGAATCGCATATTCGCTTACTTAAGGAAGTAAAAAAGATAAATTGAAAGAGGCCGGACTGACGATAAATTTGAGCAAATGTGATTTTTTCAAAACTTCTCTAAAGTTTTTAGGCTATATAGTAGGCTCAAATTCCTTGCGTACCGATCCGGATAAAGTAGCAAGCATGGTTAATTATGCGAGACCTACTAATACTACGGAAGTTAAGCGCTTCGTAGGAATGTGTTCATGGTATAGACGTTTTATCGAGAATTTTTCTACCTTGTTGTCGCCTATTAATGATCTTTTGAAAGGACGAAAAAAAGGACAATCGATAGATTGGACTAAGGCAGCCGAAGAATCTTTTATAAAGATTAAAGAACTATTGGTTTCAGCTCCCATTTTATCCCAACCAGACTTTTCCCAACAGTTTTATATTTCTAGTGATGCTTCTAATACTGGTTTAGGGGGCGTCCTAACACAGAAAATCAATGGTGAGGAAAGGGTGATAGCGTATGCCAGTAGAACTTTATCATAGGCTGAACGTAACTATTCGGTTGTTGAAAAAGAATGTTTAGCAGTACTCTTTAACATCGAAAAGTTTCGACCTTACATAGAAGGTGTTCCTTTCACGGTCATAACAGATCATTATAGCTTATTGTGGCTTAATTCTATTAAAAACCCTAGTGGCAAACTAGCGCGTTGGGCGATTAGGCTGAGACAACACACGTTTACTTTAATTCATAGAAAAGGAGTCCACAATGTTATTCCTGACGCTTTGTCAAGAATCCCAGATCATACAGCGGACGAAAACAGTCTTAATGCACAGTTTGGCGTAAGAATTGATACAGTAGATGTAGATCGCATTGACCCATGGTACGACAATTTACGGCAGCAAATTAAAGAATCTCCTCAAAATTTTCCACAGTGGAAGGTGGAAAATGATTTCGTGTACAAATTTATCCCAAACCAGTTGCCTTTAAAAATTAATGTACCCGAGTGGAAAATACTAGTTCCTAAACCACAGAGAGAGGAAGTTATAGACATGTGTCACACTCCTCCTACTTCTGGTCATTTCGGGTTTTATAAAACTCTTCACAGGGTTCAGGAACAGTATTATTGGCCAAAAATGCGTTTTGACATCGTAAAGTTTGTGAGGACTTGTGAAGTATGTGGAGCGCAGAAATCTCCAAATACACTACCTATGGGGCTGATGGGAAAAGAGAAAACGGTTAATTACCCTTTTCAAGTCATAGCAGCTGATCTAGTAGGCCCATTCCCACGTTCAAAAAAGGGAAATAAATGGCTTCTCGTGGTTTCTTGCTGGTTTACAAAGTATACCATGCTATTTCCTTTGAAAAGCTCTAAAGCTGGATATATAGAGAGAATTTTGGAAAATAATGTCTTTCTAATCCACGGTGTTCCATCGCTCTTGATATGCGATAACGGTACTCAGTTTACCTCTAAGAGTTTTAAGAGCTTAAGTGAAACTTATGGTTTTAACATCCGTTTTAATCCCGTGTACTCTCCCCAATGTAATTTTGTGGAACGTAATAACCGAACAGTCGGGACCGCTTTAAGAAGTTACGTGGATTCACATGACACTTGGGATAGCAATATTTCCAAAATCCAACAAGCGATAAATACCGCGAGACACGAAGTAACAGGGTTCACACCGTCTTTCTTAGTTTACGGCAGACATATACCTCTATCTGGATCATATTATAAAAACTTAGACTTGGATGTCAATGCTGACAGCGAAATAATTCCGGGTAACAGGGGCGCGTACGCCGAAAATTTAAAGGGTTTAAAAGATATTTTCACCGACGTGCGTAGTAGGATACATAAGGCTTATGAGCGGAACAGTAAGTCTTACAACCTTAGAAAAAGGGATTTTTCCTTTAAGATAGGTGATCACGTTTGGCGAAAAAATAAAATTCTTTCCAGTGCAGCTGATAAATTCACATCTAAGTTGGTACCTAAGTATGTGCATTGCGTGATTAGAGAAAAGATTTCAGATTTAGTTTATGGTTTAGTTAATTTAGATGGGACTAAAGTAGGACGATGGCATATTAAAGACTTAAAACCATTCAATGAACCTAACCCTAATGAAAGTTTGTCAGAAGAAGAATAATTTATATTTTACACTATCTTAATTGCTTTAGTTTATTTTTTTTGATGTTGCTCTGTAGAGGTGACGACCTCGTCTTTTTTTTTGACTGTTATAAAAGTTGAGCTGAGGATAGCTTACCTTTTATAGTTTTTGCTAAGGTTTTGGGTATTGGCCATATCCCAAACTTAGGTTGATTGTAGTTGATGTTTAGCATCGACTCAGTTTTGCGAGCTTGCGAAGGAGTCACACTCAGGATATATCATAAGACTGGTATGTCGGTGGTCGCGGGATTTGATTTGCTTATGACCCCAAATAATATCCAGTTCTTGACACTTGGGAGCGAAATTTTGATTAGAGGCAATCCAAGGTGATCTTGAGTTAGGACAAGCGCAGGATGAAGCTCGTGTTGTATGATGTAGAGTCAAAATGTATAAGAGCAATTTCAAAGTTTGCTACCCGAGAGGGTGTATTTTTATTACCTTAGTGGTATATTTTGAATGCAATTAAGAGTAAATTGATTTTGGTTTATCCAGTAAGTCTAAGACTTGGATTATTTTGATTTAGACCTTCTTCTGAATTGACAAACTAAGGGTATTTTCTATTTTTTTCAGAGCCGTTTTTTAAACGTTACCTTTGAGTCACAAATTTTTTTTTAAAATTTTTTTTGCATAGGCTCATAGGCGTCTGATGAGTTTTTTCGGTTTACTATCAGATTGATAGAAAATTGAAGTTCGGCAGGAGAACTAAAGGCTGATCATTTACAGGAGATGAGAGCAGAGTAAGACAGTCGTTTCACAAAGAAATGATCAAAATCTGATACCGAGATGAGAACCTTGTCAAGAGAGGCTAAGCGCAGTGAAGGAAGATTCCTAACCGAATTTTTAGATTTCCAAGAGGTAATCTAGGAGTTTGGGCTGACAGAAAACGGTTATGCCTGATACCTGTAGCAGTTTCTTCTAGAGGCTATTGTTTAGGGAGACGATTAACACCATGATCGAATATTTTAGCTGTCAACGATGTTTTCTTCTTGTTTCTGATTAAGCTGGGAAAGCTCTTGTCGTCTTCAAAAGTTTTGCTGCGTTGCCACCGAAAAATTGAGCAATTTTTGTTTCATGTAGCCTTTTTAAGCTCATTTTCGTTTTTTAAAATTTTGTTAGAAGCTTGGTTAAGTCAACCTTGTAAACCTTTTAGGTTGTATCCCATGAGTTATCTGTTTTTACAGGCTGTGATGCACCGGGTGCTAACAGATGCCGTTACGACGTTTGGCAGGGAGTTAGTCTTCCTGAGGAACAGACTGATTGGAAGGGTAGTCTATGGGGGGTGAACGTTTGACCTTTGGGACCTTTAAAGGTTTTGTTACCCAATGGTTATTTCTATTTGAACCAAAGGAGAGCCTAACTACTGTAGTCGACCTCAGCTCCAATTAGCCTATTAGTGGTGACATGCTGTTGGCAGTAGTGTATTTCGGAACACCCTATTGATTAATTTTTTTGACTTATGGTGGTGTGGTAGACACCGTTTTAGTTTAGTGGATGCTATAATCTACTCCCTTTTGTTGGTGGACTCCAGGGTCACCAATTCTGTATTTTTTTTGTCTCCACCTTTCAGTATATCGTGGTGAAGTGTTTGTCTCCTGTTATGTGGGATGGATTGAATGTTTTTCGTTGTTGTTCTAGGGCGAGACCAGTACACGAGGGTTCTTCATGCAACTTGAAGAGGCGCAATGCTGGTTAAGTTTTATTTCTCTGTGTAGCCACCCTGAAGAATGACGGAGAGCGTTTTTTTTTCTGGCTCATGTTTCTAGGCAGATTTGTCACTTTGGTGCGATGTGCCGAAGATTGGATTAGCTTTGCTAAGAGCTTTCACCAAGCTCAGTATGGAGTTATCATAACCAAGAGTTTGGGATTTGAACTCCTGTATATATTTCTGTATATATTACTGTACATATTTCTGTATATATTTCGGTGTATGTTGGTTGCCTGAGGGCATGTGCTCAAAATGCGAGATTTTGAGTCGTTTTGCTTATGGACTCCTATATAGGATTATGACTTTAGGGAGGTCCTATTTCGAGACTTGCTGTCTCATATAGTTATGTTAGGAATGTTTCCTTGAATGTTAGTTGCGCGTGGACTAATCATTCTGTTCTTTGTGAACATTGCTTTTTGAAGCAGGATCATTCAGTTTGGTGAATTTTAGCTTTTATAGCTATTCACTGTGTTTAGAGTGAATTTTAGCTTTTAAAGCTATTCACTGTGCCTATAGTGATATTGTTAGCTTTTATAGCTGCTCACTATCTATATTAATGGCGAGATTGTTCTTTTTAGAACGCGGACTTTGTGTAGTCGAGGACTATTTACAGAGTGTTTTCTTGGCGAGGAGCCGAGTTTTTTTTCTGGCGATATACCAGAGTGTTTTCTTGGCGAGGAGCCGAGGTTTTTTCTGGCGATAAACCAGAGCGTTTTCCCTAGCGATTTTAGCATGTCTAGATGTCTTAGGACGTCGACATTGCGCGATAGAGTGCGATTATTTTCTGATGCGACTAGTAGTGATACTAGATTTGGAATGTTCTCTTAGCGATGAGCTAGAGCATTGATAGCGATTTTTCCCGAGCGTTTGCCTGGATATTTATCCAGATATTTTTTTTTGGCCTTGTGCTAAATGGTCTGACAAGACTTTTTCTTTTTAGTGTAAGTGTTTGCACTAGAATCATTTTTTATTTTTTTTTCTTTATTTAAGAATTTTTATAAATTTCTTTTGCTGAAATAGAAAATTTTCAGACAATCCTTAAACTATTTTAAGGGGGGTGTTCATACTTTGTTTCAGTTCACTTTTTTTTTTGGTTTAGACAAGAGTCTAGACAAAGTTATATTTTTTTGTTTTGGTAACAATAACAGAGCTGATTCTTTTATATAAGAAGACCGCGATTGTTACTTTGAACAGGTATTTCTTATGTTCATGCAAGGGTTTTTATTTACTTTTTGATGTACTCAACCTTAGTGCTTAATTAAGTTAAGTCTAGTTATAAGATTCTTGTGTACATGCAAAGATTTTCATTTGATTTTCATTGTACTTAATATTAGTGCTTAATTGAATTAAGTCTAGTAGTAAGGTCCGAAGTTTGTAATTTTGTTTTAAGTTCTGACCTTAGTATTAAGTGATAGTGTACCACTTTGTACCTTTTCATCAGTAGCCTTAGTTTAATAGACTAGTGTAGTCTATTTCTTTTTGGAAGGGGGTAAATGTAACATTCATTTTTTCCTGGATTTTAAGACCATGCAATGTTACTGATTTTTCACTTCAAATTGTATTTATTTTTATTTTAAAATATCGACCGGTATATTAAACAAAAGTTTCAGGACATTCAGTATATACTGTGTGGTGCGGGTTGCTGATCGAACCTACCGCCAGGCCGCGATTGGCGAAATGTTTGACCCGGAGTTTTGATTGGAGCGTCCGGATATTACCGGCAAAAATCGCACGATTATTTAAGGGCCTGAGAAACTACCAGCGAGGCTTTTTTCGATCGAGCCGCAGACCAGGCAGTACCGTCTAGCCGATAGGCTATTTTCCATCTAGCCGAAGTAGGCTAATTTTCTTCAGAAGCCGCTAAGTAAAAGTACCAGTTTCGACAATAAAAGCTGTAGTGAGCTTTCTAAGTGTTAAGAAAAAGTGTGAAATCGGGCATAGTCCATCACAGCAGGACTGAAAAACAGTAAGTCAACAAAACTCCCTCCAATAGACTTATTTAAGAGCAGTGCATTAACAGCAATGTATAACAGACAAAAAAGTGAAGTGTAAAACACGATGTCTCGCCTTCGGGGGTTGTAAAGGTTTAAAATTTAAATGTAACAACTACTATTTAGGCTAGAATTTTTTGGTATAACTGTAAAGGTTAGAACTTTTTATTTTCATTTTAAAAAACATGAATAAATTCTTTTTTTGTTGATTAAAGCTAGTGTCTCACTGAATATTTATTTTTCTTTTCAGGATCAGTTGTGCTAGACTAATTTCTTTTTAGTAATATCCATAAAACACTTCAGTTTTTTCTCATTTTTCTTAGCTGAAGTTAAACCGTTTCTATTTTAAAATGAGTGGTGCCCAAAAAAAAAAAAAGTCGTACAACTGAGGTTTCTTTAAAAATAGAATTAAATTCCAAAAAGACGTACAAAAATTATCTCTTACCCATATCTCTCTACTAAGGAAAACTGAGCTAGTATTTCTTTAATTTCTTTAGTTCTTTTAAAATCAGGTCTCACTCAATTCATTATCAGAAATTAAAGCGGGGCTGCAAGAAAATTGTGCTCAAGCTTGGGGCGTCCAGTATTTAAAAATGTTACAAAGTGACGCAGTCTACATGGGGCGAAAAATAAAGCAAAATTAGCACACCTTACAAAATTGCGCTCAAGCGTGGGACAAACAACTTCTCACAGGGTACGGAAAAAGATGCCTCAAACTGAGGACAGTTTAGCATGTCATAAAAAGACGTCACAATATATATATATATATATATATATATATATATATATATATATATATATATATATATATATAGCGTTGTGTTGTTGTGTTTAATATGTCGAAAATTATACCGAACAAAGAGCATTCGCGGACAGCATTAATTTTTTGTTTTCATTTGAAGAAAACTGCTGTTGAATCATACCGATTACTTCAAGAAGCTTATGGTGAACATGCTCCATCGTAAGATACGTGTGAACGATGGTTTCGGCGTTTCAAAAGTGGTGTCTTCAATGTTGCAGACAAGGAACGTGGAAAACCGCTAAAAAAATACGAAAATATGGAATTGCAAGCATTGTTGGACGAAGATGATTTGCAAACACAAAAACAACTCGCCGAGCAATTGGGCGTTAGTCAATAAGCTGTTTCCAATCGGCTACGCGAAATGGGAAAGATTTAGAAGACCGGTAGATGGGTACCACATGAGTTGAACGACAGGCAAATGGAAAAAGCGCAAAAAACACGTGTGACATTTTGCTCGCTCGGTACAAAAGGAAGTGGTTTTTGCATCGTATAGTTACAGGGATTACAAGTGGATTTATTTTGAGAATCATAAGCGCAAAGAATCATAGGTAGACCCAGGCGCACCATGTACATCGACCGCAAGACCGAATCGTTTTGGTAGAAAGACGATGCTCTGTGTTTGGTGGGACCAGAGGGGCGTGGTCTATTATGAGCTGTTAAAACCTGGGGAAATGGTCATAACCCCCCCATTGTTGCCCAGTCCAATTTAATACTAAACGTTCCCAACAACAATTGACCGATTTGAACCGTTCGCTGCTTGAAAAAAGGCCAGAATAACGAAAGAGGCAACACAAAGTCATTTCTCTTCATGACAATGCTCCATCACATACGGCAAAACCAGTTCGCGACACGTTGAGAGCACTCAGCTGGGAAGTTCTACCCCATGCGGCTTACTCACCAGACTTGGCTCCTTCCGATTACCACTTGTTTGCATCGATGGGTCACGCACTTGCCGAGCAGCGCTTTGGTTCGTACGAAGATGTGAAAAAATGGCTCTATATATATATATATATATATATATATATATATATATATATATATATATATATATATATATATATATATATTATATTTATATTTTTTTTTTTTTGAAAAGTGAAGAAATGCAGGAACCTCGGCGGATGATTTTTTCATTAATTCAATACTTCTTTTAGCAAGATTCTAAGAACTCTGAACACGCAGTATAAGACGATATGTACGGAGCAACCCCTCTAACCCTCTCCTCCGCCCCTTTAACTTTTTAAATATTTTATTATAAATAATTAAAAATAACAGAATTATCAGAGCTGTTGGTTCCAGGAATCCTAAAAACCGCAAATATTGAAAATAATGAAAAAGTATCCTTGTAATGAATGAACCATGAAAACCACCTATAACATGATAAAAATGAGGCCACTCTTCTAACTCAATTCCCCATCCCTTTAATTACTTATATACACTATAAATAGCTATGCTTAAAATTTGTTCATTATCGCAAACACAAACCAGGAAAAATACTGTTGAAACTATAAAATATTTAATGATCTTCACCTCTTTCACCCCCCTGTTAAAATTGAAACTAATGAAAAAATAAGTTTCAGTTCAGATTCGCCGACTCTAAAAGCTTTGAAAAAAATATATAACCTGATATTTTCGAAACAACTACCTTAAAGATATAAATGATTATGTAAATATATACCACAAAAAATTCCATAATACTAGTGAAACTATATAATATTTAACAACCTCTACCCCTTTCTTCTCCTTCCATTGTTAAAATTTGAAAAGTAATGAAAAAATAATTTTCAGATTTTCTGCTCTACCAACCTTGAAAGGAACATACCATACGATATATGAAACAACATGTCTAATCTCCTCCCACAACCGTTTAATCCCTTATATATTTTACTATAAATAATTATGCATACAATTACTTTATTACTTCAATAAAAACCAGGAAAAACCCCCATATTTCTATTAAAACTATACAAAATTTACTGACATCCAACGGGTTGGTTTTTTCTTCCTTAGGTATTATCGTGCCAACAGACCGACAGACAGAGGGACCGACAAACCGACAGACCGATGGAAACGGGTGTGATTATGTTTTTCGTTATTTAGAAAACCTAACCACAGGGTGATTCCTTAATGAATAAAATACTTTCCTTTAGAAAGGAAAATAATAACGCAGTTTCCAATTGTGTTGATTCCAAAAGCCCTGAAAAACCCTGTATAAGAAGATATATGCAAAGCAACCCAACTAGCCCGTTATATGTTTGATTATAAATAATAGTGCTTGAGATTTGGTCACACCAAAAACCCAGAAAAAATTGTCAAATAATATTTCATGATGAAAGGCAAAGAAATTGCAAATAAAAAGCTTTCCTTTAGCAAGACAAATAAAAATAGTTGAGCAGATGAAACTTTACAACTCATATATCACATAATAGATAATATGCGATGCCCCAAACCGTCTCCATAACCTCTTTAACCAATTAAATGTTTGATTCTTTATAATTACGCTTAAAATGTAACCAAGAAAAACTTTCATATAACTATTGAAACTACAAAATATTAAGATCTCGATATGTGATTTTTTTTTACGAATACAATACTCTTTAGCAAGTACTATAATTAAATTTTTCCTCAATATTATTTCCGTTTCATCCTCTTTAAAAACCAAATAAACCATCGTCTTTTAAAAATCAAATCGAACCTCTTACCCCTCTTATCTGTAGCTAAGACTATGTCAGAAGTACGAGTAACATTGCCGACTATTTAGTAGAATGTACGATTTATTTAGCGACGTCTGTACAACTACTGTGGCCTCTCAGGAAAGTTTTAGCATAGAATCCAGATCTCTAATTTTTTACTGGCGGGTATACTATACAGTCATATTGAATACATATTTTAAATTACTGCCACAGCTGCATGGGCCTACATTCTATAGTAATGAAAGAAATAAAGATATTACAGAACAATATTAGAAGTTTTGCAAGAAGTAAAACACCACTTAAATTTCCACTAAATTTTTTATTTTTAACACCATGACATGTTTCGCTGTACGACAGCTTCTTCAGATGGTTTGTTACAAACAAAGTGTTTTACTTCTTGCAAAACTTCTAGTTATGGATTTCCACCAAGTATCGACTGAATCAATCCAAGAACAATATTACTTATTTTTGCTGCAATTTAGATATTTCTGTCCTAAATAAAAGAAGAAGATGCAAAATTAGGATACCAACGATTAGTAAGATTGACGTTCTATCGTCTTTTTTTATTACTTGTTTTAAATAATAAATAATGGTGATTTTATTACAAATATTTAATTATGAATGATGTATTAAAACGACATACCATTAGACAAGGAAGAAGAAGTTCACTTTTACCTACTATTGTTTGATTTGTATTTTAAATGATAAAAAAATAAAGCAGAGCTAAAAAACGTAAAAGAGCTAAAAGTGTTATAACCAGTCACTTCGCCTGTGGTCTATAATAGGAAAATTTGTTCTAGGTTATCAATATTGAGTTAACGCTCTAAGCAGCAACTATCATAATGACGACAATACCACAGAAAATATATCCGTAGCTATCCATTTTCTGTGACAATACTTAGAAATTGACCCTAAAGATTTCGATGGTTTATAATAAACTACTGGAGTTTTTTAATTAGTTATTGAAAAATTTTTATTCTTATTTTTTGGTTTGGACATAACACTTAGGAATATTAAGTCCATCTTTTGGAATAGAATGTGTAACCAGGAGTTTATTTGGCAAAAAATGTAAACCAAGATAGGGCCATGTAAACTTTTTTACGCAGCACTATTCGAATGCCTTGTTTTGTCAAAATTTAAAACTTCATTATTCAAGATATTAAAATACACAGTTTTTAACATTTGATATTATTTTTTTGTCAGTACCACCGGATATCCTGAATGAGGGCGAAGATATCCATATCGAACTTGGGAGCAAGAATGCTCTGGATTCCGAGCCGGATAGACATATACAAATAACGTTTTTTGTCTAAAACAACTAATAAAAAAAGGCAAACACAATCGAAGAGACTCATTTTATGTTTATGGATCACCATAAAGCATATCATATTGTTCCTCTCAAGAAGAAAATGCTATAGCAAAAAAATTCCAACACCTTGAAAAGCAGAATGATCGGTAAATACCAGTAATCAATTGGTTTTTATCACTTATTGATAAAGACGATCTGCAATATATGGTATGAGCGATGCAAGAGGAAAACGCAATATATCAAGCCATAGAGGCAGAATCAACAGACATCTGACTAGGAAGAGAGTAAATGCCAAGTTGTGCTGAATATACCTGCTTG
The DNA here is from genome assembly GCA_019049505.1 of Pachyrhynchus sulphureomaculatus. Lineage (NCBI taxonomy): Eukaryota > Metazoa > Arthropoda > Insecta > Coleoptera > Curculionidae > Pachyrhynchus > Pachyrhynchus sulphureomaculatus. The sequence continues at coordinate 85,721,128 of CM032453.1, read as the reverse complement.
TGAATATACTTCGTTAGTGCTTTCAATAATATCGAAAGTCATGGAAAATGCTATCAATCAGCATTTTCTAAAATATCTTGAAGGATTCAACATTAATAGCGATCACCAATATGGCTTTCGTAAACATAGATCAACAGGAGATCTTCTGACTTACGTAACTCATGTTTGGAACAACGCAATTGAACACTTTGGAGAATCTCGAGCAGTTGCTCTTCACGTACGATGGACTGTTGGCTAAGCTACGCTCTTCTGGTATGTCTGAAAAGTTCTGTTTGTGGCTAGCATGATCTCAGAGGGCGTTCTTTACGAGTAGCAGTCGACGGATTTCTTTCTAACACCTTCACTATCAACGCCGGTGTGCCCCAGGGCTCCATACTGTCTCCTACTCAATTTGTTGGGCGTTAATTTGGGAGCAAATATGTCCTGGTATGAACATGTTGCAGGCATGGCAAGGAGAGCTTCTCAAGGGTTGGGAATATTATTTCGAACCGGAACGTTTTACTCTCCACAACAACTGTTCATTCTTTACAAAGCTCAGGTTCGGTCAATTATGGGATGCTGCTCCCATGTTTGGGGCTCCGCTCCCAAACATACACTGCTTTTGTTGGTTTCTATTCGGAGAAGAGCTGTTCGTCTGATTGGAGACTCGGATCTGACCGGCGGCCTTGTTTCGCTGGAACATTGAAGAACGGTTGGCGACTTGAGCCTATTCTACACAATTTCATGGAAAATGTTCGAAGGATGTAGCCCGCTTAATTTCTCCCAGAGCGCTGCATGTTAGAAATATACGTCGCGCTAATACTTTACATCCGTATGAGGTTCAGCTTGTTACTCCTCGTACAACGCTTTTTAAGTAGTCTTTTTATATGGGAGAATATCATCCCTTTGGAATAATTTGCCTAGGACTGTGTTTTACAGCGATTTAAGAACAACGTGAATTGCTTTTTCCGCACACATGTCGCTCCTGTAGCGCTTTAGGGACTTCCCAGCAGCACGTGTGCTAGACTCATAAAAAAAAAATAAAAAAAAAAAATAATGGGACTAGGTGACCGAGAGTTATATAAAAAGAATAACACTCCCAAGGGAAACAACTAGTTATCTAAATAATCTAGCATCATAACTTTGGTAAGAACCAAAAATATAATATCTATGAAACCCTTATTAAAAGTAGTCTGATATGTGATGCAGAGACATGGAGGATAGAAGAAAAAACCCAGGGTGGGAGTATCTGAAGTGGACTGAATTCAAAATGAAGATGTACGACACCGAATGAGAGCGGAAGATTCTCTGATGGTGAATATTTAAGTAACTAAGATAGTACGGTTGTATACAGAAAATGGAGGAAACTGAATTGCCTGAAAGAATTATCAGATGAGTACCACTAATAAAGTATTTTAGAAAAGAGATGATGCCATTATGTATTTATCAAAATTACATACAAAATGCTTGTCATGTAAATATTCAGAAGATATTAAAACGCAGTTCTCTAAAGAAACTGAAATGACGTCCGGGAGGACCGCCTATTATGACCTGACATTTTACGAACTACAGCCACATTTTTAGTGCATATCTCTACCTTAATATAGCTTTGAATGGCCATTATTACAAAAACGTCTACGAAAGTTCTATAGGATGGGCGGTATTACCAGATTTACTACTACTACTTTCATAAATTGAAGATGAACATTATATTGATATTAGGGGAGTTAAAGGTATCCTCGGGTATAGACCCAAAAATAGGGAGGGAATCTCTTTACAAAATCTCCAATGAATATGGAAACAGGAAAATAACCGAAGGGCATAAATTTTCTTTTGATTAATGTATAAATGGGGCACTTTCTGGGTACTCTTAAAGGACCGGAGGTGGAGTGGGTGGTGGAACCTCCTGCGATTATTATTATATTGACATACCCGGTTACCCAGTAAACCAGTGTCTAGCACAGCTTCGAGAAAACCGGTATCTTTCTTTATGAATTTTTCATCCCTGTCAGTAAAGTTTCCGTTTTTATACTTACACCACTTTTTTACTGCTTTCTTTTGCATCATCCGAGTGTGAACTTTTTATTCTTACTATTTTTGGAGCATTTGGTTTGTCTTCCCATGAACTTGGACGAGTTTTTGATACTATGTTTACTTCTTTACCTCTAAAATGATAACAACGGAATGTATGATATTGCTATTTTAAACTTATACAAATTCTATAATTCTAGATCCAAAAATAATTACTTTAACACCTTTTTTCCGAGATAACTTTTAAGTTATAAAATCATGGATCTCTATTTACATTCGTCAATAAAATAATTCATAATTGGATCAGTTGTAGAGATGTAGAATTTATGCCGTTTATATTTAAAATATATTTAAGTTTATTTATTGATGAGGGGCTTAGAAACTAAATGTATGAGAAATTTACTCAAAATCATTTTACGCTATAAGGATAAAAATTTTCCTATAAAGCTATTATATGTTCACATTGCCCCTCATTTGATCTTGACTTTTTGAGTTTTATTTTAATTTACCTACTGCCCAAACGTTTTTATCCAGTTCCTTTTGAATAAAGTCAGGAATTTCCTTATAGGGGCCATCCTAAAACAAAAGTAAGATATAAATGTATGTATATATATATAAATATATGTATGTATATATATACATATATATATATATATATATATATATATATATATATATATATATATATATATATATATATATTATATATATATATATATATATATATATATATATATATGTATATATATATATATATATATATATATATATATATATATATATATAGCTACTTTTTAAATTTTTACAAAAACAATGAAAGAAAAAAAAATTTTTGGTACAAACCATTTTATTGTTTCTCAAAATATTTGCCTTTAACATTTATACACTTGTACCATATACGTTCGGAACAATTCTCGAACTCTTATTTCCACTCTGAAGTTGGTACCTCAAAAACATGTTTGGAAGGATTCAACAGCTTCTTGAGATGATGAACATCGATGTCAACGCATTTTTTTTTTGACATTCGGCAAACAAACCTCTGGCAAACAAATTATTGTATACGATTCAGCATTAATTGTTCTTCGATCCTCTAAAGTAATGGTTGTAACATGTCTAGTATAAACAAAGAAACAAGCGATCATTTTTTTGGAAGTGCTTCGCGAACGTGACATTTTTGTTGGAATCGTTTCATCTTGGAACACCCAAATAGTTGATTGTTACTTGGTTTCCAGTTCGTACGAATATTTTCAAGGTTCGTCTCCTGTTACGATGTTCTGTACGGATTTTGCACGTCCTCGGTGCAATTTTTTGAGCATTTCGTTACACCAATTGACATGAGCCTGTTTTTGAGTTTCGGTCAAATTATGCGGAGTTCATCGGGAACAGATCTTTTTCGCAGCTAAATGTTCATGCAAAATCGAATGTACTGCAGTCTTCGATATGCCTAAGGATGCCTCTTCAATTATAGTGCGCACAGCATCAATATTTTTGGAACAACAACCGATTTTAATCGACCTTCACGAAATTCATCGCTGACGGAAGCAAGACCATGACGAAATTCTGCAAACCAATTGAAAACAGTCTTTTCTGATGGTGATTCATTACCAAAAGTTGAACGAAGCGAATCGAGGCATTGTTGCTGAGTAAGGCCTACTAAAATCGTAACAAACATCCAACGGAAACCTTCAAGTGAAATTTCCGTTTGTTCACAAAACTGTTTTTTTAAACGTTCACTGTAAATAAAGTACTCGGTGAATTTCTGAGCTGCCACTGTTTTTGCAATAAAAATTGTTAACAATGGTATATATATATATATATATATATATATATATATATATATATATATATATATATATATATACATATATATATATATATATATATATATATATATATATATATATATATAACTACTTTCTATACTATTTTTCTGTTATGTTTAACTAATTAATTGGAATTATGAGAAAACCTTCAAGTGAAATTTCCATTTGTTCACAAACCTGTTTTTTTTAAACGCCCACTGTAAATAAACTACTCAGTGAATTTCTGAGCTGCTACTGTTTTTGCAATAACAACTGTCAAATTTGGCAACAATGGTACTACCACATCTCAATATATATATATATATATATATATATATATATATATATATATATATATATATATATATATATATATACTTTCTATACTATTTTTCTGTTATGTTTAACTAATTAATTGGAATTATGAGAAAACCTTCAAGTGAAATTTCCATTTGTTCACAAACCTGTTTTTTTAAACGCCCACTGTAAATAAACTACTCGGTGAATTTCTGAGCTGCTACTGTTTTTGCAATAACAATTGTCAAATTTGGCAACAATGGTACTACCACATCTCAATATATATATATATATATATATATATATATATATATATATATATATATATATATATATATATATAAACGTATATATATATATATATATATATATATATATATATATATATATATATATATATATAAAATGCAACGTCTCTCTGTCTGTCTGTCCGTTAGTGACCTTATCACTGGAGACTCACTTATCCGATTTACGTACTTTTTTTTTTTTTAAAACATACTTATGTTCTCTGGCCAGGTTATAGGCTATATTTTATTACGATAGGTAGCATAAGGAATGAGCAGTGACAATAATAGTGAGTGAAGTCGGAAAAAAGTTTGCTGCTAGCGCGTTCCCTTGCAATATACAGCCTAAACCATTAAATATGGAACAATATTATGTAGCAGAGAATATCTTTAATCTATAATATATATAAAATGCAATGTCTCTCTGTCTGTCTGTCCATTAGTGCGTTTATCACGCGAGAACCACTTATCCAATTTATGTGTCTTTTTTAAATACATACATATATTCTTTGGCCAGGTTATATAATAATAATAATAATCTATATCTATAATATATATAAAATGCAGCGTCTCTCTGTCTGTCTGTCTGTCCGTTAGTGCGCTTATCATTGGAGAACCACTTATCTGATTTACGTGCTTTTTTTTAAAACATTCATATGTTCTCTGGCCAGGTTATTTATATATAATATATATAAAATGCAACGTCCCTCTGTCTGTCTGTCCGTTAGTGCGTTACGTACTTTTTTTTTTTAAAACATACATATGTTCTCTGGCCAGGTTATAGGATATATTTTATAGCGTTAGGTAACATAAAGAATAAGCAGTGACGATAATAGTGAATCAAGTCGGAAGAAAGGCTACCGTTAGCGTGTTCTCTTACAATATACTGCCTAAACCATTAAATATGGAACAATATAATGTTGCAAAGAATACAATATATATATATATATATATATATATATATATATATATATATATATATATATATATATATGAAATATATATATATATATATATATAAAATGCAACGTCTCTCTGTCTGTCTGTCCGTTAGTGCGCTTATCACTTGAGAACCACTTATTCGATTTACGTGTTTTTATAAATTTATACATATGATATGTTCTATATAATTCGATATAAGCCTAGATAATGGGAGATAAGGTGAGATAATGGGAGATAAGTATAAATAATGGGAGATAAGCAGAGATAAGTCTAGGTAATGTAAGTTATGGTGAGATAATGGGAGATAAGGAGAAATAATGGGAGATGAGCAGAGATAAGCCTAGATAATGGAAATTATGTAAAGATAATGGGAGATAAGCAGAGAGTCTAGGTAATGTAAGTTATGGTGAGATAATGGGAGATAAGGAGAAATAATGAGAGATAAGCAGAGATAAGTCTAAGTAATGGGAGTTATGGTGAGATAATGGGAGATAAGGAGAAATAATGGGAGATAAGGAAAAATATTGCGAGATAAGTCGAGATAAGCCTAGATAATGGGAGACAAGGTGAGATAATTGGGGATAAGTGTAAATAATGGGAGATAAGGAGAAATAATGGGAAATAAGCAGAGATAAGTCTAGGTAATGGGAGTTATGGTGAGATAATGGGAGATAAGGAGAAATAATGGGAGATAAGGAAAAAAAATGGGAGATAAGGAAAATATTGCGAGATAAGTCGAGATAAACCTAGATAATGGGAGATAAGGTGAGAAAATGGGAGATAAGGAGAAATAATGGGAGATGAGCAGAGGTAAGCTTAGATAATGGAAATTATGTAGAGATAATGGGAGATAAGGAGAAATAATAGGAGATAAGGGGAAATAAGGGCAGATATTTTATTACGTTAGGTAACATAAGGAAGGAGCAGTGGCGATAGTAGTGAATCAAGTCCACGCGAGTGAAGCCGCGGGCACGGCTAATATATATATATATATATATATATATATATATATATATATATATATATATAATATATTCTATATTATTTTTTTGTTATGTTTAACTAATTAATTGGAACTATGAGAAAACATGTTTAAATTAATATCTGAAACTTAACCAACGAGGATTGGTATTAAAAACATTTTCGGAACATTTTATTTAGAAGTTACATCATTGTTATAAAAATGTAAACAAAATTAATGTCAAATCAGCACTATTTCCATTTTTATATAAAAGCACAATAATTGAGTTGTTCCAACCGTTTTGTATCATCCCCTCTTCCAAGCATTGGTTAAAAAGTTCGCAGAGTCTTATAAGTGTATCGTTGTCTGCAAGTTTCAAAATTTCAATATCCACTCCGTCTTCTCCTGCTACTTTATTATTTTTCATGTTCTTTAGCGCATATAGTATTTCATCAATGGTTATGATGGGTATTTCCTCAGATCCAACATTCATTACTCGTATCTTAGGTTGTTCTGTGCGATCTTCTCTATTGTCCTGTATCACGCTCTCATAGAGTCTTTCATAGAACTGAAATCTCTAGCATCTCGTTCCTATATCTCGTCTTTACTCTATTTTCGTACTTTAGGCTGAGGATGTGGCGTTTATTATTGTTTCTGAGGCTTTTAGACTCTTTGTTGTTTTCAATTAGTTTCCTTGTTTCAGTCTCATAGTATCTCCGCAGGTCTCATCTCACCATTCGTCTTGTCTCTTTCGCTACCTCTTCATTCAAGATATCTGCCCTCTCTAAATAGTTTTCGTTTAAATTCAATCCTTGCCTTTGTTTCGTCGCTTAGCTTATCAAGTCTTTGTCTGTCTGCTTCTGCTACTTTCTCAGCTGCTTCTCTAAGAACTGCCGTCAACGATTCACTCCTTCTATTCAAATCGTCCACTGGCCATCTATCGGCCAGTCCCCGTCTAATTTCTTGGTTCAGTTCTGAAGCATTCGATTTCAGTTTGTTCATATCTATTTTAGTATATTTCTGTTTGTTATGGCGATGCTTGTTCTCGCTGGCAACACGAATTATTGCTCTAAGCAGTCTGTTTACTATCTATATTAAAAAAGTTCAAGGCTGTGACGTCCTCTATCATTTGTCTACTGTTAGAAAGAATGCAGTCTATTTCATTCTGTGTTCTATTATCTGGGCTAAACCCTGGCCATTTTCTCTGCTTCTTTTTGTAAAGAATGAGTTCATTGCATAAAGACGGTGGTATGTGAGGAATTCCAACAGCATTGATCCTCTTTCGTGTAAAAAAATTATATTACTATTGAAACCATATAATGAACAACACTCATCTCTTTGACCCCATCTTCTCATTCGATATCGCTAACTAAGTAACAGAGAAAGAAAAAGGAAAAAATATTTTTGTTTCGAGATTGTGGGTCAAAGTTCTGACGTTGTTTCACTGACAACTGCAGAGTAAATATATAATAAAAGACTGTTTTTAGTCAATTTCCACTAGTTTATTTATAATTTCGATGACGCGTTTCGCTGTCGATGCAGCTTCAGGTCTACATTTTACACTGTCAAGTTAGGTTTAATGTTTACATTTTTATATAATTTATTAATTATAATATTACACATAATTAAATTATATTGATAGTATTGGAAAACCCACACAGACATTAACGAGGAGGAGAATAAATTTAATAATGGTGAATTGTTTAAATCTACCTGGTCGTTAAGTAAAGTACCTGTAGTTCTTAATCGATTTATTTGCATTGTCTCTAAAAGGTTTAGTTTTAAACCCTTTTGTTGGGTATGTAAAAATTTTGAAATTCTTAATAAATGTGTGATTCTCTGTTAAAAGATGATTAGCATATGTTGAATTAGACTTTCTATGGATGAAACTATTTTCGTGTTATGTAATTCTTTGTATAAATGTACGTCCAATTTGTCCTATGTATGTTTTAGGACAGGAACCACATGTTAATTGATATACCCCTGATTTATTGTCTTTGTTGATTTGTGGTTTGTAGTTTTTGAGATGTTTCCCTATAGTATTGTCAGTCTTGTAAGCTATGTTGATATTTTTTTTATTTAAAAATTTTCCCAGTTTTTCTGTTAGTTTGCCAAAATAGGTTAAGCATTTAAATGTGGTTTTTCTGTCCTTAAAACATGGGTATATTTCTGAGATAGCCTTGTTTCTAAGTTTTTTCCTGACGATGTTATCGATTAAAGTAACTGAATAACCGTTGTTAACGGCTACTTGTTTTATGTAGTGATAAGGGGATATTAGTTAGTCTATGTATAAAGCTATGATAAGCCGCGAGTTTATGATGGTTAGGGTGGTGAGAACTATTGTGAATTGTGGTATCTGTATGACAAGGTTTGTGATATATTGCAAATTCATGTTTTTTTCATGGTTTTACTGATTGTTAAGTCTAGCAAGTTGATTTTCCCTTCTACCTCTTCTTCCATAATGACAATAGTAATAATTGTCTATACTGGTATCGATACGTATACGATATAATTGTTTGCTTTACAGGTATTGACAGACAATTAATTCACTTTTTACAGTACATTAATTCTTTACATAGAAATATCAGTTTTATAATGGAAGAAGATTAATAAGAATTTCAAAATTTTACATACCCAACAAAAGGGTTTGAAACTAAACATTTTAGAGACAATGCAAATAAATCGATTAAGGACTACAGGTACTTTACTTAACGACCAGGTAGATTTAAACAATTCACCATTATTAAATTTATTCTCCTAATTTCATGTCTGTGTGGGTTTTCCAATACTATCAATATAATTTAATTAGGTGTAATATTATAATTAAGAAATTATATAAAAATGTAAACATTAAACCTAACTTGACAGTGTAAAATGTAGATTTGAAGAAGCTGCATCGACAGCGAAACGCGTCATCGCAATTATAAATAAATTAGTGGAAATTGACTAAAAACAGTCTTTTATTATACATTTATAACGAATTTCCATCAAGTAGAAGCTGCAACCATCCGAAAAAAAAAAAAAACTGCAGAGTAGTTTTTTTTTCATAGCATTAAATTACTTGTATAGTACATAAATAAATAGGTTTATTATTTAAGTCTAATTTTTGTTAACAGTTTGTCATTGCTATTCTTCATACTGTAAACATTCTTAAGCCTTTGTCAAAAATAAAAGTACTACTCAGTATATATCACCACTACACCAAACACTTTATTTTTGCACTCGACGCGCGTTTCGCTAACCATGTTAGCTTCATCAGGAGCGATGATTGACTCATCGCTCCTGATGAAGCTAACATGGTTAGCGAAACGCGCGTCGAGTGCAAAAATAAAGTGTTTGGTGTAGTGGTGATATATACTGAGTAGTATCATTGTGCCAAAGATTCCACATTCCCAACTTAGTAAAAAATAAAAGTGACTGTCGTCCACATTAACAAGTATTACGTATTACTGCCTTTTAAATTTTTACAAACGACCACCAGATGGCCCTATTCATATGTGACATTACCATTGTTGTAAAATTTTACATTTGTTATTATTAGAACAATAGCAGCTCAGAAATTGGCCAAGTAGTTTGTTTACAGTGAGCGTTTAAAAAAAAAATTTTGTGAACAAATGGAAATTTCACGTGAATGTTTTCGTTGGATGATTTTTTATGATTTTAGTAAAGGTCTAACTCAACAACAATGCCTCGAATCGCTCCGTTCAACTTTTGGCAATGAATCACCATCAGAATAGACTATTTACAATTGATTTGCAGAATTTCGTTATGGTCGTGCTTCCGACAGCGATGAACCGAGGACCTGCAAAATTCGTATACAACATCGTAACAGGAGATGAAACTATATATTTGTACGAACCGAAAACTAAGCCATAATCAACTGTTTGGGTGTTCCAAGATGCACCTAATCCAACAAAAGTGGTTGGTTCCCGAAGTACTTCCAAGAAAATGATCGCTTGTTTCTTTGGTTATACTGGACATATTGCAACCATTGCTCTGAATGGTGTACAACAATTTGTTTGCTAGAAGTCATCGATGAAATCAGGAAAAACATCCGACAACGTCGCATCATTCATCATGACAATGCCAGCTCTTACACAGCAGGTTAAACAATTGATTATTTGATGGAAAAAATTATCGATTTAATGTCTCATTGCCCGTATTCAGCTGATTTATGGCCTAACGACTTCTTTTTCCCGAATGTCAAAAAAAAATGCGTGGATAGCGATTTTCATCACTTCAAGAAGCTGTTGAATTCTTTGAGGAACCAACTTCAGAGTGGAAAAAAATGTTTCGAAAATTGGTTCGAATGCATGCAAAAGTGTATAAATCTTAAAGGCGAATATTTTGAGAAACAATAAAACGATTTGTACCAATTTTTTTTTTCTTTCATTGTTTTTGTAAACAAAACTTAAAAGGTAGCCCTCGTAGGTTTCTACAGCGTTCAATATGCGTTATCTAGTGATAAAATAATGAACTCACATATCTCAAACATGTCTTGTTTAAGCTGCGACCTGTAAGCATCAAGGGAGAGAAATGTTTCTTACCGTTATAGATTTGTTTTGGTCAGTATCAATCCATTCATTCGTTGAAGATGAATCAGTGCTTAAGTCTGTCGTTCCATTTAATGCATCAGCAGAAAAGGCCGATTGGGCGGGTATGAGTGGAGATCTGCAACATACGCTGAAAATGAACGCAATATTTTGGAAAGTAACTAATTTTGCAGATCTTAAAGCAACAAAAAGCTAAGATTTCACACTTTTGTGCGTAAAACAAATTCATAAAAACATACACCCGACAGAGGTATATACGAAAATATATATATATATTTTTTAATATCTTATGTTTTTCGCAGATTAAGAAAAAACGAGAAACATTATGAAACCTGCAGATAAAATTATAGACCAAAAGATAATTCAAATTGGGAAAGTTATACTTTAATGATAAAATATTTCAGATATGGGCTGTTGTTTTAAAACTAAAGAAATATCCAGAAAAACGTAGATGAACATATTTACAAAATAAGTGGTATAATTTTTTAACACAGCATAGTTGGTGAGCAACTATGGGTGGTATCCAGAAAAGAGCTACTTGCGACTAGATTTTTTTTTGTGTTTTTAGACCGTTAATCAATTCATGGGTAGGCAACAATACCTTGCCCTGGCCTTCAGACTAGTTAAAGTAAGGTCTATCTTTTTTAATAACGTTATATGGTCTAATCACTGATACAACAGGTTTTTAGGACAAGTGGAAATGGTACCGAATATATAAGTAGAAATTGGCATTATTATTTCGCAAAAAAAATCAAATTTTCGTAATATCAAAGAACTTTCTAAATTCGTCAACTAAGAACCTTTAAAGAGCCTTGTTTATTTTCTTACAAAAAATTCACTTCCCTGCCGATGTGTAATGTAACTTTTTTTTAAACAGATAAATAGCTGTTGTAGAGTATATTTGTCCATATAGCACAATATATTAGAGATAGACTTATGTTCACATGTCTTTGTTCTTACCGTTCGTTATCTCAAATATGCGCAGTATTACCGCGAAGGAATTGTAAGGTTAGGTTAGAAGCCATCTTTTATCAACTTAGGGGATTTTTTTTTTCATTTATGGTTATGGTTAAGCACACCAGTTATTAGTATTTGATGGGTTAACACAAGTTTCTAAATTAAAGTTGCGTTTAGCAGGTTTCTATCACTTACTTCAATATTTCCAAGGTACTACGAATGTGCAATAAATAAAATTTCATTTGAAATTGGCACTACACACAGTGTAATGCAATTGTGCCAAAGATTGCAAAATCCCAACATAATCTGAACACTAATAAACTGTTGTCAGTGTTATTTGCAATAAAAGATTATCATTTCAATTTTACTGTATTTTCTTAGTGGTTTGTATAACTAAATAGGAAAAAAAAACAGGCCGAACCATAATAGCGATAAGAATAACGAACTTCAAATAACCTCTCTTATAAGTTCCTAAATAAGGAAAATCGTTATCCTTAATAAAGGTTTCTCTTATTTTGTTTCAATACTGCGCAAGCTCCAAATGGTGGGCGCATACTTTAAATAACGATAACAGCTGAGTTCTTATATTTAATTTCTTTCCTTTACTACTGGAACCAAACTTCATCTATACGAGTCTAAGGAGAAGAGTCAGAAAACATCATTATTAGGCGAAGGATTAGACAGGGATGTATATTGTCACCTCTACTGTTTAGCATGTACTCGGAAAGAATTTTTCAGGAAGCCTTGGAGGACATTAGCAAAGGATTAAAAATAAACGGGGAATACATAGACAACATACGATACTTGGAGGATACGGTTGTATTTGCAGACAGCAGTAAAGACCCTCAAGACATAATGAATAGAGTGAGTGAAATCAGTGAGAGATATGGCTTATCACTTCACATTAGGAACACTAAACACATGATAATATCAAAGAACAAAAACCAAAACGGAAGATTTTTTTATGGGTCTCTCACACGTGCGGCAGGGAGGTCCGTAGAGCGCTACAGGAGCGACACGGGGCGGAAAAAGCGATTCACGTTGTTCTTGAATGGCTGTAAGTTGTACTCGGTGGAAAACACAGTCCTGGGCAAATTATTCCAAAGGGATGATGTTCTCCATATAAAAGACTGCTTGAACAGCGTCGTACGAGGAGTAACAAGCTGAACCTCATACGGATGTGAAGTATCAGCGCGATGTGTGTTTCTAACATGCACCGCTCTGGGAGGAATTAAACGGGCCACATCCTCCGAACACTTTCCACGAAAATACTTGTAGAATAGGCTCAAGTCGCCAACCGTTCTTCGATGTTCCAGCCAGTCAAGGCCGCCGGTCAGTTCCGGGTCTCCAATCAGACGAACGGGAGCGGAGCCCCAAACGTGGGAGCAGTATTCCATAGTTGGTCGAATTTGAGCTTTGTAAATAATTAGCAGTTGTTGTGGAGCGTAAAGCTCTCTGGTCGAAATAATATTCTCAACTTTTGAGAAGCTCTCCTTGCTATGCCCGCAACATGCTCATGCCAGGACATATTTGGTCCCAAATTAACGCCCAACAAATTGAGTGACGATGTTAAAGGAATGTAGTGCCCCGACATAACTATGTCGGGTTCAGCAACGTTAAATTTTTTAGAAAAAACTGCCGCCTGTGTTTTTGTAGCGTTAAATTCCACTTGGTTACTGTCACCCCAAGATAGAATTTCTTCTAGGTCTTTGTTAAGTTGAACAACTTCCCGCTGTCTGCGGACACTCGCCTGAGCAGCTGATGTCCAAGCGTTCAAAAGGAATGAAGAGATGAGCGTACTGTCATCTGCAAAACTATAGATTGGATTTGGACTGGCAGTAAATAACCAGCAGATATAGAAAAAAACATAAGCATATCCGTATCTGGGGACAAAAGTAAACGATGCATGGGAGCACTCAGTAGAGATAAAAAATCGAACTGAAAGGCAAGAGTTGCATTTTTAAAAATGGCTAAATTATTTAGATGCCACGACTTATCATTACGGGTAAAGAATAGGTCACTAAGTTTCTATGTTTTTTCCTGTGTTGTTGCATGGGATGGAGTGGTCGACATTGACGGAGGCGTCATATATGAAGATCAAAGCCTTTACCATAAGATGTGGTTATACCGGAAAATTTTGAGAAAATCTTGGACTGATCACATTATCAATGAGGAGGTTCTAACACGAATGCGAAAAGACAAGGAGATAATGATGAGAATAAAGACAACGAAGTTGGAATATCTCGAACACGTCAAGAGAAACAACGAAAGGTACAGCTTGCTGCAACAAATACTGCAAGGGAAAGTGGAAGGAAGGAGAGGGCCTGGAAGAAGAAAAATATCCTAAAGAACCTAAGAACGTGATTCAATAAATCCACAACAAGTCTGTTTCGAACAGCAGTAAACAAAGTATAGATTGCCAGATTAAATGCCAACATCCGGAACGGATAGGCACCACAAAAAGAAGAAGACTACTGTGCAAGCTACAAACGGTGGGCGCATACTTCAAATAAAGATAAAGACAGTGACCACCAAAATAAGCGTTGCAAAATCTCTCTATAATTTGTGAATACAATAAATGGACATCTTATAGACGTATTTTTACAGTCGTGTGTAAGACGTTTGATTTTAATGATGTTCTAATAAATTTCTCTATTTTACCAAAGATGTTGCTAGAGTATAGTTTATATTATATTTCATGTATATTTCATAAATGAGATTTGTTCTTTTGCGTTATAGTTTTCTAGTTTTTCAATTTTGTCTAAGGTGTAACTTGCTCGAAGCCTGAGTATATCCATTAACGCCTTCCAGATTCAAGAAAATTTATGATATCGCTAGAACAAACATTTCTAATAAGTGTGAAACAAACGCCCATAAAATGTTGATTTATGTAATAAATGCTCAAGTTACCTTTTTTTCTGAACGGCTATTTAGTAAAATGGATCACCGTATAACTGGAATACTGGGGTCAGTATCCAATAAAAGTAGTAATAATTAAAGTAATGGGGGGGAAGGTAAATTACAACTAAAAATATATATATTATGTAGTCAATACACCCTGTATAGACGCAAGTTCTGATAAACTGCAAGATCAGCAGAAACAAGGAAAGGCGTGCTACAAAGCGAAGAATGGAGAATTACTACGCATTGGACGAGAACTGCTTATTGTTAATGTTTTATTTATCAGTGTTTAATCTCTTTTGATTAACAAATTGTGACGCAACAGCACGATTGCCGTGCCAGCGGGTTAGCTGTCAACATTTAATGTATGAAAAAAAACCCGTTAATGGCTTGGTTGAAAAGAATTTTAGAATTTGCAAGATGACCGAACAATGTAACATAGGAAATAGGATATAAACTATTATAATTGCTTTCAGGCAGGGTGGCCTGTTCACATTACGCAAATTAAATTATACTTAAATCACTATTTATACGGTATCAAATGACGGAACTATTGAGTTTATCTTATATGACACTTAGTTTTGTCTTATTGCAAATATTCATAAAAGTGATTGTTTCTGAAATTCCAAAAATCGTTTAATTTTAAAACAGAAGCTAACAATATTATTTTGAATAAAGGGGCTTAATGCAATTAACCCTTAGATTCTATAGTCTTTTTCTAAAATTTTTACCTCGAATATTTACCCACTTTTAAATGAGTACAAATTAACCCTGAAAATGTTCATGAAATGTGTTTTCCTCTGTAATTCTGGAGCTATATGTAACATTGACGTGAAACACAAAGATGGTCTACCTGTATAACAATAATTTTAAGAAAATCGCTACCAGGTTAAGATCAACCTTTTTTGATTATAGGGTTTATAATATAATCTTTAATGGCTCATATTTGTTTTTCCCCTTGTCTTAGATTGAATTCATGTGTTCAAGTATTGAAAAACAGATGATGTAATTTTGAGTGGAAACTTTCACAAATTACAGAGTTTGTAGATATAATTTTTCCGAATTTCCCTTATGTCGATTGAAAAAGTAAGGCTGACATTTCGCCGATCATCCTGCCCGTTACTTCAGAGCTTGTTCCAAGAACTGACTTCCTCAGAATCTAGAAAGAAAGTGCGCTTTCGCGCTAGATTGCAAAGAAGGCAGTTCTCGGAAGAAGCTCTAAATAAACCGGCGGGATGATCGGCGAAATGTCGGTATCATTCGTTAAAATGAAAGGAAAAATCCAGAAAAACTATATTTATAACATATATATAAAAAAATATTACATGTGTAAAAACATTTAAGCAAGTACTTACGAATTAACCTCTTCTAGTTTCTTTAGCAATCTTTCATTTTCTCTACAAACCAGTTCGTGGTCTCTTTGTAGCATTTCCCTGGAAGTAAATAATTCAATATTTTCCTTGCGTAAGTCGTTATTCTCTTTTACGTATAGGCGAACTAATTCTACGAGCTCATGTCCTTCTAGATTTGCTAGCTTTTCTAAATCTACTGAAGCTGGGGTCTGTATTATTCTGGGACCTAAAAAAAATCCAAATGTTTAAAAGTATGAATAGACTAACCAGATTAATTTAAATAAAATTTAAAAGTATTAAAATAGGACATTTGTGTTTGAATACGAAACACTCTACAAGCTTTCTTTAACCTATCTAGTTTGACAAACAGATGTTGCAGTCATAAAATGCAAATTCTTCTGGCTTCTACCTGTGTTGATTGATCAAGTGATGCTAACGTTTCACCAATTATCCTGTCGGTGGAGTAACTTCTTCGAAATTTAGTACGGAACTGAGTTAATACCACTTGCATACGCCTTTTCGTATTAGGGGACCAGAAAGAGAGGTGGGCGGGGTTTTATGGATGATCTCTTCTCGGATTGGTGAGAGGCAAAGAGCAGTGCCAAGTTGTTGAATTGTTTAGATATATCAACAGACTCTTGAATTTTCTTAGGATAGCAAAAAGAATTTGTGGCAAGGATCTTTGATTGGTCAGTGAGATAGTGTCCTGTTTCATGCTAATGATCTGTAAGTACTGAAGTGGAAATGTTATGAAGACGTAATGCCCTTTGATGTTCCTTAATTCTAGTACATATTTTTCTGTTCGTTTCGCCGACATTTAGTAGGTTTTATTACAGATACATGAGGTACTGTAGACTCCTAAGTATTCAAGGGAAATCTTATTTTGAACAGATCTAAAATATGAGAGTTTAGGGTACGTAGAAAAATGTATTATTATTTTACGTTTCCTTGGAATTTTCGAAATGCGACCTGTAACAGTCTTAATGTATGGAAGAGCTGCAATCCCAAGACACTAATCTGCTTTTACTCTAATCTTTAGAGATATGTGTAGAGATGTATGTTTTTGACTGGAGCGTTTTATATCTCGGTACTGGAAGCTGTTTAATTGAAGAACGGAAGGAAAATACTTTAGTTCTGATTGAAGAGATTGTGGCTGAGAGAATGATACAGCTCTATAGAAAAGTTAGTTCATGACTAAGTGTTTTTGAGCGGGATAGTGGAGTGAGTGAATGGCCTAAAGTCATATCTGATTTTCAATTAATAAGAACGTCTAGAAAAGGAAAAGTATTATTATTTTCAATATCACAGGTGAAATGAATATTTGGATGTAAAGAGTGAGATGATTGAGAAAACTTTGAAGAGCTTTTTGATCGTGTGGCCAAATTACGAAAGCATCATTAACGTGTCGTTTCCAGAGTCTTGTTTTAAAATGAATAGTGCCAATGGCTTTTTTTTTTCGAAGGGTTCAATATATATGTTGGCAATAACTGAAGAAAGGAGGGAACCCAATGCCGTGCCGGATATATACTTCAACGTTGTAGAGAAAAATCTCTCCTAGAAAGGCATTTCTCAATTAGAGTTAGGAAATCTGATGTCAGGTTTTGGGCATGATCTCTGATAAGAGTTAGAGTATCGGAAATGGGAATTTTGGTGAAGAGGCATTCGACATCGTAGCTTACTAAAATATCGTTTGGGTTGAGTTTTATTTTCTTTAGTTGTTGTACCAGATGAGAAGAATTTAAAACAAAACTACCCGATTTGTCGGTGAAAAGTTTTAAGACAGAAGCCAGGCACTTGGCAAGAAATTGCGTTGAAGAGTCAATGGTATTGACAATTGAGCGAAGTGGGATGTTTGGTTTGTAGTCCATGGAAGCGCATAATTTTGGAGTCCTTGGGTATAAGGCTTTTTTTGGTGTCTTCTGCGAGTGATGATATCTTAGCTGCTGTTTTGATTTAACGTTCTATTGAAGGCGTTGGATCTTTCTTCAGTGGTTGATATGGGCCGTCAGATAGGATTTCTTGAATTATGTTGTGATATTCTGCTGAATTCATGACAACTATAGAACTGCCTTTTTTTGTTTTCAAAATGATCAAATTCGGGTGTGACTTGTAAGATTTTAATGCTAGAGATTCTGGTTTAGAATTGCTTGTGGCTGGTGGATTAACCGTCATGAAAATTTTGGGTATTTGTAGTCTTTCTATATATTAAGAATGTAGCAGATCGCATTTCGACTATTCTTCAGAAACATAAAATAATAACACGTTTTTTTTTCTACGTGCCCTAAAGTCTCACATCTGTTAAATATAAGATTCCTCTTGAATACCCAGGAGTCTACAGTATTCCGTGCAGCTGTGCTAAAACCTATATTGACGAAATGATCAGAAAAATATATATTTGAATTGAATAACATCAAAGAGCGCTACGTTTTCATAACATTTCCACTTCAGCACTTATAGAACACTATCATGAAACGGGACACCAGATTCTCCTCGAGTAATTAAAGATTTCTGCTACAAATTCCTTTCTTTACTCTGGGAAAATTTGGGAGTCGGTCGGAATATCTAAATATCCTAACAACCTTAATTGTGACCTCTCACCAACCTACCTCCCACCTCGGTCCACTAATACAAAAAAGCGTATACAAGTCGAATTAACTTAGAATCGTTCTGGATTTCGAAGAAGTTAGTTCTCGGCACAAGGTTTGAAGAAGCCGGCAGAATCATCGGCGAAACGTTAGCATCACTTGTCAATCGACACAGGAAAAACCTAGAAGCATTATATCTATAAGTTCTGTAACATGTGGATGTGGATCTCCAATCTGTGAAATTAGAACGTGTCCGCGATAATTCATTCTTTCTAGCGATTCAACAAAAAAATCGGTAGAGGGAACCGTTGTCTACGACGCATTTTAGTAAAAGTATCAGTTGATTCCGAACTTTCGTCGAAATCACGTAAAATCTAAAATGAGTCACTTGTTTGCGCGTCGGTTCGAAGCAGTCTTTCTTTGTTCCCATCCAAAGGGGCCTAAAATGACGTGGCCGCTAAATATATTAAAAAGTTGGTATCCTTTGTGAAGAAGTGGGTAACGTGCCAAAACGTGACTCGGTAGGCAAAGTGACTCTGAAAGTCGAAAAACGAATCGTCTCTTTGTTTTCACGGGACCCGAAACTGTGCGGTGTCAAAGAGTAGCAAAATTAAGAAAATTTGGTTTGAATGTGTCCCATGAGACCATTCGACAACATCTTCGTGCTCATGATGTCAAATTCCGAAGCACGTTGAAGAAACCTTTGCTGGGCGAAAATCACATTGCGAAGCGGCTCGCTTGGGACAAAGCTTATTGAAAACTTTTGGTCTCTTGTAAAGAAAAAAGCTCAGAGGAACGATCTGAGAACTTTGACTCAGTTGTCACGAAAGATTCGAAAAATTTGGAGATCATTGTAGAAAAAACTCTTCGACCGCATGCCTTGAAGATGCCAGGCGATTATTGATGCAGGAGGCGATTGGATAAGTTACTAAGGTAATTGCGCTGTTGTTAGCATGGCAAGAAATGTTCTCGAAGTACATAGAGCGGTCACGTTCTTACTTGACAGACTAAATTGTTATAGTGCTGTGTTTTAAATTGTCGTATATTAAAAAAAAAATGGCTATTATTAATAGAGTTATAAACAAATATTAGCGTAATATTTAAGATATTACGTGACATTATTAACAGGAATGTTTACTTCATATGACAAAATTCTTATCTTGCCTATATTAATGGATTTTGTCCAAGTATACACCTTACAGTATTCTAGCGCGAGATATAAAAATTATACACTTTTCCGACAAAATTACAGAGTTTGACATAAAACACATGAATGAATACTTTTCAAATTTTGAGGATTCTACACTTAAATCCGAGTCAGTTTCTGCATAAGATCACAGGTCAATATTAAAACTGAGTGATGTTTACAAATTTTATATCACTCAAAATAGTATCCAAAACTTCTTATGCAGTTGAATATGAAGTTTTTACCTCTAGAGCAAGGGTGCTCAAACTTGAACTGCTGGCGATCTACTTCAATATTGTTAGACTACGATCGACTCTGAGAGGCTGCAAGTAAGTGTGATGCAGAATTGTCGTCTAGGTAGGGTGTATCGTGGCATGGATATTAGTTTTCCGCACAATATGCATTTTTTTAGTCAAGGTAAGTGTAGGTCTGCTCTAAAATGTCAATGAAAAAACTCATAATTATTCAAAATTGCGAGTTTATTGGTTCTTACAAAACAAACGAGTTCTAGTGTCTAAACTTAACTAAAGAGTGACTTTGGATGTTGAAGCGTGGCACTGCATGTCCTCAGCATACTTTTCATAAGATGATACGTAATTACCGAGTGCTAATCGCAAGCATGATGACATATGTTCGTCAGTTAGTCGATTGCGATATTTTGACTTAATTATCTTCATTTTACAAAATGCAGACTCGCACAAGTAAGTTGACCCAAACACTGCCGTCAGTTGAAGGGCGATTTGTCCTAGATTCGGATATTTATCTTCAGATATAAAACACCAGAATTTTGTATCAGATGCTGGGGCTTTGAGATGTATATCTGATATAATCTGCACTAACTCATTTTTAACAGAACATGAGTCCATGTTAAACTGATTTGCTATTTCAGTAGCTAATTCCTCAATGTTTTTACACGAAAAAGGATAACTCATAAATGATGCGATTTTTGCCAATTTACTGAAATCATAAAAACGTATTTCGAATTGGTCCAAAATATGTTATAATTCTGCCTCATAAATATCATAATTCAACTGAGGAATCCTTGCTTTCAAAGACGGAAAATTTTTCAGATCCTTTCTTTTCAGTTGATCTATCATAAGTTGCAATTTACTTTTGAATGCGTTTATTGCGCTAATCATCTCAATAATAGTTTTTCCTTTACCTTGAAGCTCCAAATTAATGGTCTTTAAATGCATTGTGATGTCTGTCAAAAATGCCAAATCAGTCAGCCATTTTCCGTTTTTCAGCATCTGAGTGTCATCACCTCTTTCGTCCAGAAAAGCTGTTACTTCGGGCAATAATTCTTGAAACCTTTCTAGGAATTTTCCGCGACTCAACCACCTGACGTCCGTGTGAACAACTAAATCAGTGTGTTCAGCTGACTCACTATCTTCCAACTGCAATTTAAAGAGCCGTCGTTGCAAGCTACGTGCACGGATAGAATTCACAATTTTTATTGCAATGCCCATAATCTCCTCCATGTTTAGAACTTTTGAACACAAAACTTGTTGATGTATAATGCAATGGAAGGAGAAAAATGAAGGGAAATCATCATTAGGTCGACATAATGCCACAAAACCGTTTTTGTTTCCAGTCATTGCTGGTGCTCCATCGGTTGTAATGCACACTAGTTTATATATTGGTAGCTTGTAGTTTGTTACAAAATTGAAGAAAACGTCATATATATCTTCGCCACGGGTCTTTCCTTTCAGAGGAATCATTGTCAAAAACTCTTCCTTAGCCGACTTGTCATTGAATACCATTCGAATAAAAATACACAGCTGGGCAGTGTCTGTCATATCGGTGGATTCGTCGAACTGTAAAGAAAAGTATGTACATTCCATGATATCATGTTTTAGTTTATCTGCCATGTCCTGACTCATGACTTCAACACGCCTTGTGACAGTCGGACGAGATAACTGAAGTTCTCTAATAGCAGACATAATCTCTCTGTTTTATTTTTAAAATCTCCAAATAAAGTCTCACCCGCTTCAATAAATGCTTCCTTCACAACCAATCCATCATCAAATGGTTTCTTGTGTTTCGCCAATATATGAGATATTTTAAATGACGCGATCGTTGCAGCTTTTGATTGTTTGGCTGGTCTTGTGAACATGGTTTGTTCTTTTTTCAAACAAGTTATCAAATCACGTACTTTTCGTTTTCTTAATTCACTCTGTGACGGAAAATCCTTTTCATAGTTTTTATCGTTTTATGATGCCTCTCTAAGTTCCCACGCTTAGGTATTGCAACTGACGCACGGCAAATGAGACAAATGCACTTATCCTTTACCATACAAAAGAAAAATTCTTCCTTCCAATCGTTATTAAAATGATGAGTTTATTAATAAACTTTGTATCGATGTATCGCCTTCAAGTTACAACTCAGACTGACTCCTATTCCTGCAGGTGCAACTTTTATATCGGCGCGAACGAAGTCTCGAATGTTCCCGTCAAATACGCCGCCCGAAGTTTCTAGAAAAATCTGCGGGAATCAAAAACGCGGCTTATCTTTGGCAAGTACCGCGCGTTCCTTTGATAAAGCCGCCTTTTGCCGCTAGCAGGGGATTATTACGATAAAAGAAAGTGATGAGGGGGTTATTCTGGCCTAATTGTAG
The DNA here is from genome assembly GCA_019049505.1 of Pachyrhynchus sulphureomaculatus. Classification (NCBI taxonomy): domain Eukaryota; kingdom Metazoa; phylum Arthropoda; class Insecta; order Coleoptera; family Curculionidae; genus Pachyrhynchus; species Pachyrhynchus sulphureomaculatus. The sequence continues at coordinate 85,698,681 of CM032453.1, read as the reverse complement.
ATCGAATAAATTTTAGTAGTGTATTCATTACATTTTGTTTTAGTTACCTAAAACAAAATCTATGAATGAAATCTGAGTTCTATTCGGAATTTTTTTTTCTCGAGATCGACTCAAAAAGCACTTGCGATCGACTTGTCGATCGCGATCGACCGTTTGAGCACCCCTGCTCTAGAGCTTAAATGGTCATAGACGGTAAAAATTAATTATTAAAAAAAAAGGATCGGGGGAATATCGACAACATTAGAAAGGAGCAAATATAGAGAAGAAACAATGTTCACAGTTGAAAGGAGATCTCGAAAAAAAACCGTGTCCGAAAGTCAATCAAGAGGCGATGACTAAAAAATTGAATTTGAAGCGAAACTAAGTGTAATATCAAATCGAGACGAAGTTGAAGAAATAAAGCTTTAAAATTTAAAGTTCATGTGATAAGAACCACCACTTTATATGCAACTCTGAAGTCATATATGGAAAAAATTTATCACGACTACTGAATGAAGTCTGTTAGCTTTACAAGGTTGGCTGCTGAAGCTTCGAGAATTATCACTAATTGTTCTTAAATATTAATAACATTAAATTATCTTGAATTGATTTAAATAGATTACCTTAATTCTTGTAAAAGGATCACTTGTATATAAAACAAAGCCTCCCAAAGAGGAGTGTCTTTCTGGGTATCTACGCTAATTTCTAGAACTACTGGATAAGTTTTACTGAATTTTCACTGTATAACGTACAAGTTTTACAATAGTATGCACTTTAACAAGCAGTTATTTCCACCGCATATTTCATGTAATACTATCTAATCACTGCTGTATTATTGTATATCAGCTCCTAAACCATAACTACTTCGAACATAATGCAAAAATATGGGTCTCTGAGCTTCCTGTAAGCTTCAAAAAAAATTACCATACCTCTGGTGGGACTCGAACCCACAATCCTCGGCTTAGGAGGCCGATGCCTTATCCATTGGGCCACAGAGGCGTGCGGTTGTCGTATTGCGAAAAACAAACTAGATAAATTTGAAATATTTTACATTATAACGGGTTTATTACAACTGTCTAATAATAGAAAATCAAACCAGAGATCAGGCAAGGCGACGCGAAGTGATCTTGAGACTAGTTGACTTATCTAAAGGCGACCGTGTACTACACTATTTTACAAAAGTGAAAAGTTCTGTCCTATTGAAACACAATATATGGATGTTTCTGATGACGAGCCGTCACTGCAATTCATTACTGCTTACTTTGGCTTTGATTTTCTTATACTAGTCGTTAAAGCTGGTAGTATTTTCAACGTCGATGATTTCAAAGCCTTTTTTAACTTTTGACAATTACCATAGATATTTTTAACGTTCATAAATTATTATATGACTCCTCCTGCAGGTCGCTGGGTGCATTGAGTAGCTTAGTTGCCGGTCCCAAGCCCGGGTAAAGGAGGAAGGTTCCCAGATTAGGCTAGCAACCTACCTGAGATAAAAAACCAAGAACGCTCACAGAATGAGAGCACTGCCTCGGCATAGGACTGGCTTAACGATGACGACACATGCAAGGACAAGGTTAAGAAATTGGAAAGGACGGGATGTAATGAGACTCGCAACTTAGAATATAAAATCTATAAATGGTAGAGACCAGGAAGTGGAAAAGGAGAGCACAGAATACAAAATAGACATATGCGCCTTACAAGAAACAAAAAAGAAGGGGAAAGAACAAACGATATTAGGAGAATATATCCTGCTTTACAGTGGTGTGGCGAAAGATCAGCGGGCAAAGGAAGGAGTAACCTTTGATGATTAATAAAAAATACATAAACTACATAATGAAGTGTCAGTACATATCGGAGAGAATAGTTCGGAATTTATGCAACCAGAAAAAGGCAGGGAACAATTCCATGAAGAGCTCCAGAAAATGATAGATGAGATACCAATCTACGAAACAATAATGGGTGACTATAATGCAAGAGTTGGAAATGAGGTAATACCAGGAGTTAAACGGAGATTTAAAAACATAAAAAATGAAAACGGGGAGCTTATGATAAATTTCTGCGCTACAAACGAGTTGAGAATAAATAATACATACTTTGACCTTAAGGAGCAACATAAATATACATTCGACAACACTAGAGGTAACAGGCCAATGATAGATTATGTCCTAACAAACAGAGAAATACATCCATGCCATATATTAGACGTAAGAAGCTTGACATTACCAAACGTAGGAAGTGATCATAATTTAGTTATGTGTAAACTAAGGTGGAACATAAGAAACACAAAGCAACAGCAAAATAAGGAACTGGAATTAAAGATAAGAACAGGAAATCTACAAGAAGAATCAACGAGAGACCTGTTCCAGAGAAGACTGAAAGAACAAATGAGAATAAATCAAATAAATAACAATGATAACATAAATGACGGTTAGTTAAAAATAAAAACAACAAAGCTGCATATGAGGCATTAGGGACTAAAACTGTCAATAACAATAAAAAATGGAGAACAAGAACACCATGGTTCAGTGCAGAAATCAAAGAGAAATGCTGTGAAAAGAAAGCTATCTTAAGTACAGGTCAATCAGGACAGGTGAAGCCTACCAAAGATATAAAAGAATACGAATAGAAACCCATGAATTAGTAAGAAGAACAAAAACGAGATACTGGGAGAGATACACAAAAAAATTAGAAAGATACTTTTATGGTCAACAAAAACAAAACTGGAGATTCATACGACAGCAGAGAACTGAGATGCAAGAACTAATGGAGTATACACACGTGAAGAAAGGAACGTGAGTAACATATCTTACACAATTATATAAAAGGGAACAGAGTATTACACCGCCACAAAAACAGAGATAACTAAAAATGAAGAAACATATATAACGGAAGAAGACGTAATAGAAACACTGGAAAAATGAAAAAACCGTAAATCTCCCGACGAAGACCTAATGAAGTACTAAAATATGGGGGACATTCTCTGGTTAAGCAACTCCAGACACTTATACAGAGAATTATAAGATCGAATAGAATCCCAGATGAATGGACAACAGCGACAGTTATACTAATGCACAAGAAGGGAGAAAGAGAAGATCCAAATAATTATAGAGGCATAAATCTAATAAACTATACACTGAAAGTAACAACAAAGATTATTACAACAAAAATAAATCCGAGAATACAACTGGAAGAAGAACAGCAAGGAATTAGGAGTGGGCGTTCACGCACCGATGCCGTATTAATTATGAGAGAGGTAACAGAAAAATCCATAAAATACAACATTCCAGCATACGTGTGCCTGATAGACTTAAAAAATGCTGCAAATAGAAGACGTTATTCATCTATTATATAACAGGAACATCCCATTAGACCTAATTAAAAATACCGAGAATATATATAGAGACAATAAAATAGACGCAAGATTAACAGAAGGAATGATAGAACCAATCAACTATGAATCTGAAATTAGGCAGGGAGACTCTTTAAGTCCTCTTCTATTCAATATTGTCACGAATGAAATTATAAAGAATGGTAAACGAAAGAAGGGATATAGAATGGGTAACAGAGAACTTAAAATTATATGTTATGAAGATGAGGCGTTAATAACAGCTGAGACCGAGAACGACCTGCAAAAGCTGCTATACGAATTGTACATAGCAGCAAAACAATATAATATGTCAATCTCAACTGAAAAAAACCAAGACAATAGTAATAGCAAACAAGCCGATTAGGTGCAAGCTGGTGGTGGAAGATAAACCAATAGAACAGATGATGGAGGTCGATTACCTGGGCATCAAAATATCTAGTACCGAGGAAGAAGTAAAACATCAAGCCAACAAGGCTAATAGGATAGCGGGATGCCTCAATGATACCATATTTAGAAATAAATTCCTCTCCGTTGAGACCAAAACAAGAATATACAAGAGCATAATACTAGTAATGACTTACATGTCTGAAATAAGACCCGATACAAGTATAACACAGAGAATGCTAGAATCAAATGAAATGAGAATACTTAGGAGATGTACAAACAAGACGCTAAGGTATAGAGAAAGGAGTGAAGACATAAGACGCGCATGTAATATAGAAAATATCAAACAGTGGATAAGAGGAAGAAAAGTGGAATGGGATCCACACATAGGAAGAATGGCGAAAAACAGGATAGTACGGATAGCAAGAGACAAGTCACCAAAAGGAAGAAGATCAATGGGACGACCAAGAAAGAAGTGGAGAGGGAACAAAGAAAACAGGAAATAGTGCCTAGCTATAAGTCGGAAGAAGAAGAAGAAGAAGAAAATATATAGTGTTTCGCAGAAGAACTCTTGTATTTAAATTCAAAGTCCCAGATAATCGATCACTAAAAAATAGGTAAATGACACATTTTGTTCGATTAGATAGTTATAGACAACGCTAAAATCGACAGCTTCATATTTTAAGTACCACATCTTTAAGGATAACAGTGAATTACAGACCTTAATACCATTTGGAATTGTGAATGCTTTACTTTTGTTCTATTACTACATTAATTTTACCAGAATTAAAGACTTTAACATTTTTGTAGCAACAGGAATTATAGTTATTCCAATTAGATTGTATCAGATTTGAGTAACTCTCCGACATTTCGCCTATGATTGTACAATATATATTCAAGGATCGTTACTCTTGGCGGTTGGAAGGCTTGAATGAATTTCGTTTCATGCTACCTCGTATAGCAATTAAAAGGAAGATATGTTTCATATAATATCTTCAAATCTTTGGCTGGCTAGAGGAGGATATATATATATATATATATATATATATATATATATATATATATATATATATATATATATAAATTATAAGTAAAATCATGTGTGTAATACTGATATTGGCTTTCGTAAACATAAATCAACAGGAGATCTTCTAACTCAGCATTTCGAGCGGTTGTGCTTGATATATTCAAGGCATTCGACCGTGTTAGGCACGATGGGTTGTTGGCAAAGCTACGCTCTTCTGGTATGTCTGAAAAGATCTGTTTATGGCTTTCAAGTTTCCCCAAAGAGCGTTCTTTACGAGTGGCAATCGACGGGTTTCCTACTAACACCTTCACTATCAACGCTGGTGTGCTCTAAGGCTCCATACTGTCTCCTACTCTCTTTCCCATTTACATTAACGATCTGCTGGAAAAGACCAGGAATCAAATCCATAGCTTTGCAGAAGACCGTGCACTTATCTCATCATTCACTTTGAAAGCTCTAATATCGGCTACTCATGCCAATATCCGCAGACAGCAGAAGGTAGTTCAACTTAACAAAGACCTCCAAGAAATTATATCTTAGGGTGACAGTAATCAAGTAGAAATTAACGCTACAAAAACCCAGGCAGCAGTTTTTTCTAGAACAGTTAACGTTGCTGATCACGACATCGTTATGTCGGGGCACTCCATTTCTCTAGCATCGTCACTCAATTTGCTGGGCGTTAATTTGGGAGAAAATGCGTCTTGACATGACCTAGTTGCAAGCACAGCCAAGAGAGCGTCTCAAAAGCTGAGAATATTATTTCGACCAACTACTCCCATATTTGGGGCTCTGCTTCCAAACAAACACTGCATTTGTTGGATTCTATTCAGAAAAACCCTTGGCGATTCTACAAGTATTTTCATGGAAAGTGTTCGATAGATGTATCCCGCTTAATTCCTCCCAGAGCGGTCCATGCTAGAAATACACATCGCGCTAATAATTCACATCCGTATGAGGTTCAGCTTGTTACTCCTCGTATAACCCTTTTCAAGCAGTCTTTTATATGCAGAACCTCATCCCTTTGGAATAATTTGCCTAGGACTGTATTTCCAACCGAGTACAATTTACAGCGATTGAAGACCAACGTGAATCGCTTTTTCCGCAGACCTGTCGCTCCTGTAGCGCTTTAGGGATTTCCCTGCAGCTCGTGTGCTACGTCCATAAAAAAATATAATTATACCATTAATTTGCATTGGCAACATTACTGAAGATATTACAAAACTCAGAAAATGCAGGCGAGTCTAATAGAATTTTAAACTTGTTATTTTAATCGAAAGCTAACATTATTAATAGTCTATCATACTACAGAGTTTGTGGAAAACTTCGTATAATCGAAAAAAACTGCTTCACAGCAGATCTATACCGATGAAAATATTCACTATATCTAGAGAAGAATTTTTGGCTCAATAGAGGTCGATTTTAATTTTGTTTCCGGCATTTTGAAAGGTGGTTTTCACGCTACTAGTATCTCCAAAAGTGCAGTATTTTCTCTAATATCAATAATACATCAGATAGAATAAAAACTTTGTCAATTGGTTGGTAACGGATATATGGTTCTTATTCATATAACACTGTTTTATTCATCGATATAATACCTCCTACATAATTGAAATTTTAAGGTTAGTTGCGTTAAGTTCAGCTCCTTTGAGATGATTTTTCTTTGAAGTTGTAGAGTTATCGTGTTTTTTCTTTCGACTATATTTTTAGATTAATTATTAACAAAGGTAATGACTACTGTATATTTAATTTATCACATTTATCAGTATGTCAGCCGGAAAAGTTAAGATAGTATATATAATTTTTAAATCCAGATCTCAACTAGACATCTCTCCCATGATAATACCATAGGATTGTTAATGAATTTTTAAAAATAATAGTAAAATTTATGGTAATTAGAAGTACGAGCGATTATGTGATGTGTCAGTTTTGACGTGCGAAACCACAAAAAATCATGAAGGACATTTCTATTATCGTAAATAAACAGCGGGACTGACCAAAGCACAAAAGTGGCTAAAATTAGGTGTCCTGATTGCCGTGAGTTTTCAAATTAACATTCGACGATGTTAAATCGTCTAGGGGTATCACATAACTTGTCAGAATATTTTTGAACCAGGCTATATAAAAAAAGATTTTTTCTGAAAAATATATGTTTTTTAATATTGCATTTTTAATTGTTTTTAGCAATTTTAATTAAATATATTGTTGCACTAAGATATTTATTACAAACTTCACTGACTAAAAATATGGCTTATATCTTAGGCCATGTTAATCAAACAACTTTTGTTGGGTAGATACGAAAATAGAAAAATGGTTCTAAAGGGTAGTGTATTATACCATGTCTAGATATATGTGACAATGTAAATGATTCGAAAATCAAGTAAGCGACAATTGCTTGTATAAATGTATAATAATAAATATATTTTAAATTCTGTACCCTCAGAGAGTTGAAAGTAATAAAAACAAATATACAAAGAACACGGCTTTATCATCGATTATCACTTGTCATTGTAACTACACCAAAATACTGTCAAGAAAATTGACAGTAGTATCATTATATCAATATTAAATAAAATGGTATTAGTGAGAAAGAATGAAATATCTATTTTATTATTTCTTTGTTGGGAATGTGGAATCTTTGGCACAAGAACACTACTCAGTATATATCGCCACTTCACCAAACACTTTATTTTTGTACTCGACGCGCGTTTCGCTAACCATGTTAGCTTCATCAGGAGCGATGGTGGCTTCACGGTCAACGAAATTAAACTTCACAGTAAGTTGTCAGTCATCATATATATATATATATATATATATATATATATATATATATATATATATATATATATATATTTATATATATATATATATATATATATATATATATATATATTATATATATATATATTATATATATATATATATATATATATATATATATATATATATATATATATATATATATATATATATATATATATATATATATATATATATATATTTATATATATTATATATATATATATATATATATATATATATATATATATATATATATATATATATATATATATATATATATCTATATATATATTTATATATATATATATATATATATATATATATATATATATATATATATATATATATATATATATATATATATATATATATATACTGAGTAGTTAAGTAATTCCGTTACAGAAAACGTATATTGTAAATTAAAAAAGTTCAGGAAAATTGGTATAAAATCCAAGCTGTAGCAAGCAATTAACTATAACAATTAAAAAGAAAATTTCAAATACATATTCATTACCGATAATTAATTAGGCAAATACCAGGTGTACAAGTATGAAATGCGGATTTTTTTTCTAAAAAAACATGTTAAATTCGGAAGAATGATAAAAAGTGCTTTATTTAAAGTATGCTCCATCGCTTGTTATACATTTTTCCCATCTTTAGGGCCATTTGAGAATACCACGCCAGTAAAAATCTTCCTGTTTTGCTGCGAACCATTTCTCGAGTCATTTTTTCACATCTTCGTACAAATCTAAGCGCTGCTCAGCAAGTGCGTGACCCATCGATGCAAACAAGTGGTAATCGGAAGGAGCCAAGTCTGGTGAGTATGCCGCATGGGGTAGAACTTCCCAGCTGAGTGCTTCCAACGTGTCGCGAACTGGTTTTGCCGTATGTGATGGAGCATTGTCATGAAGAAAAATTACTTTGTGTTGCCTCTTTGGTATTCTGGCCTTTTTTCAAGCAACGAACGGTTCAAATCGGTCAATTGTTGTTGGTAACGTTTAGTATTAACCGTTTCCCCAGGTTTTAACAGCTCATAATAGACCACGTCCCTCTGGTCCCACCAAACACAGAGCTTCATCTTTCTGCCAAAGCGATTCGGTCTTGCGGTCGATGTGGATGGTGCGCCTGGGTCTACTCATGATTTTTTGCGCTTGGGATTCTCAAAATAAACCCAATTTTCATCCCCTGTAACTATACGATGCAAAAACGACTTCCTTTTGTACCGAGCGAGCAAAATATCACACGTGTTTTTACGCTTTTCCATTTGCCTGTCGTTCAACTCATGTGGTACCCATCTACCGGCTTCTGAATCTTTCCCATCTCTCATAGCCGATTGGAAACAGCTTGTTGACTAACGCCCAATTGCTCGGCGAGTTGTTTTTGTGTTTGCAAATCATCTTCGTCCAACAATGCTTGCAATTCCACATCTTCGTATTTTTTTGGCGGTTTTCCGTGTTCCTTGTCTGCAACATCGAAGTCACCACTTTTGAAACGCCGAAACCATCGTTCACACGTATCTTGCGATGGAGCATGTTCACCATAAGCTTCTCGAAGTAATCGGTATGATTCAACAGCGGTTTTCTTCAAATGAAAACAAAAAATTAATGCCGTCCGCGAACGCTCTTTGTTCGGTATAAATTTCGACATATTGAACACAACAACACAACACTATGCACACACTTTTCCAATTTAACACTCGTGCGCGTTTGACACTTGTTGATGACACGACAAAATAGCACAGTGTCAAATCTTTATAGCACAAACTGCATTGGTGCACCATCTGTTGTCTGAAATCCGCATTTCATACTTGTACACCTGGTAGATTTCTATAATAATATTTATCATAACTATTATTATTAGTAAACTGTAATTTAGTCATAGATGTGTAGTCTAGTAACACCTTTATCTTAGCGAAACGACAGTAGTAGTTATCTGCACATGCCTACGTAAAACCTACACTCACCTGAAGCGGATTTATTATCTCCAGACGTTGGACTAGAGGTAGAATAAACATTCAGGGCAGACCTAAGATGTTCGTTTTCACTTTGTAGTACGTCGACCTCACGTCTTAAACTTAAGATTAGAGCTTCACGGGGATCCTACAAGAAAAAGGTGGATCACGGTACGACTAGATTAGGCAGATTAGTAAATGATATTACATTTAAGATAAAATATACTATTTACCATTATAACAACTGGTTTGGTCCTAATTTTTTTTGCTCTGGCAGCATACCGAAGGGTGTTGATAGTTTCACAATGATTTGATTTTGCTGGAGAAATGCAGGCAATCTGAAAAAATTAAAAAGTTATTCAGGTTAAAAAAATTGGTTGAATTTGTAAGAAATCTCCTTCATTGCCGTAAATAGAAAAGTGCCAAAATCAAAATTTCTTATCTATAAATATACATTATTATCAGTAAATTATACTGCCAGCTTTTCCTTACACCTATATTATTTTTTGCAATCTCATCAGTAAGGGTTCGACAGCACAATATCAGGATTTAATCGTAGCACTTTACACGCACTGATTTGATGTCAAGTTGTAAAATATCAACAGCCAAACGATATTTATAATGTATCAGAGTGAGAGTAACAATAATAATTCAGGCATAATCAAATTCTAATGCTTGAACTTTAACTGCTGTTCGACATATATCTCAAAACCTATCGGGCAATACTTCATACAATAGCTACCGTTATTTTTAGCAAAAATATCGGAAAATTAGAACTGGATTATCACATTTACTTTTTAGCTTCACTCACCCTTGCAGATAGACTGTTAAAAATTTCATTACGGTCAGACTACTGTACAGGGCGAGTAAAGTTCATTATCTCATTTGTCTCGGGAATGACGAAAAAATGTTAAATACAATAGTTTTAGGGAATGTTAAGGTGTACAGTTTAAAATTATTTTTGAGTATACAGAGTACTTCAAAAAAGTGTGGCCGATATAACATGTTTTTTTAAACGGATCATCCTATTTTCTAATTTATTTTTAAATTCTGCGTAAAATTTTATAACTTTTTTATTAATAATGTTATATACCAAACCTAGTAGTTTTCCTAATATTTCAATTTTTTTAAAAAAAAATACTAGTTTTCAGTCTTGTAAAAAATTGTCAGTAGCGCCGTTGTTTCTGAAGGTGGAATACTCATCATTGGTACGAGCGTTCTATAGAGATGAAAAAAAGATATATGTAAAGAAATTTGAGTTAGATGCTACAGGGTGTTCCAAATAAATTTATACATTTCGACTATTTTAAATTGAAAAATCTCAAATTTTTTAAATGGCACACCCTGTATATTATTATTTTTTCTGGTAGATTTTACAAAACCCTCCAACTTTTATTAAGTATGTCATATACCTATTTATAATAGTTTTCGATTTATTTTGAATTATTCAATTTTTTACCCTTGTTTTTAATACACTTACGCTATTGTGAAAACATAAAAAAATAGTTAATAACAATAAACTAAATCGATATTCCGAAATAAAATTTCGGAATATGGTTCGTTACTTGATTGGTCACCACAACAGAAAGTCGAGAAATTTGCAAATGCAAAATTTTAATATAGTTTAACTTATCTAATGATTAATTATTATGACGTAATAAATGTTCAAAAATATGCCCGTCTACTTGACTACACATGTAGTTGTTTTACTATATTTTCCTTCACTTTCCTTAGCATAAAGGGCGTTATTGTCTTGCACGCATTCCGTATCCTATTCTGCATATCTACTGGTGTTGTAGGGAGATTCACATAGACACGATCTTTAATGTAGCCCCACAAAAAGAAGTCTAAAGGTGTTAAGTCACATGATCGAGGGGGCCACTGAATGAATCCATCCCTACCGATCCATTTTTGTGGGTAACGATCGTTTAAAAATTCCCGAACTTCCCGGTAGTAATAAACAAGAGCTCCGTCTCATTAAATCCACATTTGTTTTCAGAGTTATCAACTTCTTCAAGAAGCTGGAGTAATTCGTTTCGCAAAAAATTTAGATATCTAGGCCAGTTAAGCGGTTTGCGGAAAAAATATGGACCAATAATTCGAAAATTTAATATTCCACACCATACATTAAGCGACCAATGGTTTTGGTTTTGAACTTCCCGGACCCAAAATGGATTAACTGTTGAATAATAGTTCATGTTATGGTTGTTAACAGCTCCATTACTGCGAAAAGTAGCTTCATCAGAAAACATTATTTTGGATAAAAAATTTGGATCGGCCTCTATTGCTTCATTCATGGTGGTATAAAAGTTTACTCGTCGTTCAAAATCACAGTCTTGAAGTTCTTGGTCTAGTTCCATATGAAAGGGATGATACTTTCTCGTGGTGCGATTAGCTGTAGATTTATACCCTGTAGCATCTAACTCAAATTTCTTTACATATATATTTTTTTTCATCTCTAAAGAACGCTTGTACCAATTATGAGTATTCCACCTTCAGAAACAATGGCGCTACTGGCAATTTTTTACAAAACTGAAAACTAATATTTTTTTAAAAAAATTGAAATATTAGAAAAAATACTAGGTTTAGGTATATAACAGTATTAATAAAAAAGTTATAAAATTTTACGCAGAATTTAAAAATAAATTAGAAAATAGGATGTTCGATTTAAAAAAAAACATATGTTATATCGGCCACACTTTTTTGAAGTACCCTGTATACTCAAAAATAATTTTAAACTGTGCACCTTGACATTCCCTAAAACTATCGTATTTAACATGTTTTCGTCATTCCCGAGATAATGAACTTTACTCTATCGTTCACTCACCCTGTACTACAGTGAAAAATAATTTAATTTTCTTTTTGTTCGCGACTGAGGTCTAATTTTGTTTCTGTCTGTTCTACAATCTTATATAACATACTTTAATATATAGGTTATTTACTATTTTTATACTTTACTATATTTACTATTTATATACAGATGTATTCTACTATATTTTTTCCCTAGGGTAAAATATACATTTTCTTAGAAAAAAAATAACACCTCGATACATATCTGACCGTTTTAAAATATTACTAGTTTATCTGTACAGGGTGATCACTTTTGGACGCCCGGCCCCGATTTATGGAAAATTGTTGGATATTCATTTTTTTAATGTAGAATGGTACAGTGCATGTCAAGGAGTATACTGACGTTTAAAAAGTTTTGTCAGGGCTGTTATTTCTATAGCACCCATTAGTTTTAAAATTTCAGTGCTAACTCGGTTTGCTTTTCCATTTTTTGCTAGCTTTATTGCTCGTATCACTTCGTCTTTAGTAATTGCTGGGCCTGACGTAGCATCAGTGATGTCACATTCATCTCGGGCTGTTGTGTTATATTTGTTATTTTGTGTCCCTTTCGATCTTCTAGATAGTTGGTTGTACTGGAGCATTTATTGCTGTTAACCCCCTTCAGTTTTTTTATGTAAATTAAACAAGTCGTCAGGCTGCTTCGGCTTGTCTTATTGCACGTCTTATTTCACAGTGTATTTTCCTATATTCATCCTCGTTTCTATTCTTGTACTGGCGTCTTTGATCCTTAAGGTCTAAAATGTCATTCAGCTCAGTTTCTACCTCCATCTTCCCTTAGCTCACTCTCTTGTGTTTCTATCAGTATACCTCTAAATCTGTCACACGTGGTTTCCATATTGTTTCATCCTCAATAGATTTTATTTCCTCTTCTAAAATATTGGTTATATGTGATCTGCTGTTTTCGTCTGTCAGTTTATCTCTACTGCATATGGTTATTCTGTTAAGTTTCCTGAATTTCTTAAGCCTTAGTTTAATTTTTCCTACTAGGAGACTATGGACTATTGAAACATCTGCCCCAGGATATGTTTTGCAGACAATTCAAAGTTTCTTTATCTTTCTTTGATACAGATGAAATCGATCTGGTTTCTAACATTTTTTTCAGATGAATTTGCAGGTGATCTCCATGTATATAAGTGACGTTTTGGTAGCTTGTAGTTATGATTCCTTGTTGTTTTTCTAAGCAAATGTCGTGAGCCTATCATTTCAGTCATTACGGTTACCCAGGCCGTAAATTCCTATAATGTCCTCTTGTTTTCCTGCACCAATCTTGGCGTTAAAATCGTCCATATCGGTAGTTATTCCGTGGTTCTTTGACGATGCTAAGACCTGATCTAGATTTTTATAAAAGTTTTTTTTATGTGCGCACTTCTCTTTCTGTAGGATAGATCGAAAAGTCTATAGAAAATTGGTGTTAGTTCGCTTGCACATATTTTCAGTACTATGACAGGTATTCCATAAGGGCAAGGGAATTAAAATACGTTTTATGGTACGCTGTCTGAAAAAAAATATCGGGGATCCTTGACTGTCCTACAGGAATAGTTGATGATGTTTTTCCTTGGAAATCGACAGTAGGATGTGATGCAAATAGTTCAGCTAACAAGTTAGCTTTCTCAACTGGCGTTGTTGTAGTAGTATTATCTGGCCGTGTGAGTGGTGGTATAATGGATTTAGTGAAATTTTTACTGATGGCCTTAGCGACTGACCAAACGGAATTGTTAGAACAGGCAAGAAGTTTGTTTTTAATTCTTTGAATGTGTGCCTTCTTAATTTCGTCGAACAAAGATGGTTATGAATAGTGAACTTAGGATTTTCACGCCATTGTCGGTAGGCAAGATGTTTAGAAGCAACAGCTTCTTTGCATTTTCGGTCGAACCAAGGCCCGTCGTTGAAAGGGCATTTCTTCGAAAAAGGGATATAAGCTTCCATACAAGCCAAACTGACATTGAAACATTTTCCTTACGCAGTTAGACGGATGGTCGGATCTAAGACAAACGTCTAACCAAGGGAAATTTCGACAATATTCCATGAGTTCTTTCCATTTAGCTGATTTAGAGTGCCAAATTTTGCGCGGCTTAGGCACCTCTCTCACTGATTGATAGAGTACTCTTTGTCGAAAGCAGTTTATGATCGGAAAAATCTAACGCCGGATTTACAATGGTAGTGTAAATCTCAATTAGTGGTTAAAAATAGGTCAAGAAGACTGGAGAACTCTCCTTATCAATCAGGGATCCGTGTTGGTTCATCGATAAGCTGAATTTCAAATATTTAGCGCTATACATTATTAAATTGACAAATGCTAAAATATCATCACCTACTTCACTTATTTAAAGACTCCTTACACTTTTATAACTCCGCCTTACATATAACTGTGTATATAAACTAGGTCAAACATTCTGCGGGTACAACTACCGCGAACAAGTACTCACATCTCACTTAATAAAATAATAATAATATGTGTGTGTGACGCAGAAAACAGAGAAGAACTAACTGTTTTCATTATTTTGCTGGCCGTTTAACGTCTAATTCTGATTTCACATTATTATAAAGGGTAGAAGAGTGTTTATCTACAGTATATAGAATGATTACTTGTATGTTTATCAATCTGTTGGAATTAAAAAATAGGCTGATAAAATTCGCGGTGAATAAGACCAGAGGTTCGTTAATTTCATCTAGATCATTTAGATGGCTTTAATTATAGCTAATCAGGTGACCTACAAGTTTTGTAACAACAGTTCACATGAATAAAAGAACTTGAAGGATCTGCATTGGTAAGCAAAAAAATCGATTCAAATAGTGGTATTATTTTTGGTATCATTAGAATGCTGATTTTTTACTCTTTCCAATAATACCAAAAACACTTGGATTTCCAAAAAGTTTTATTGAGTAAAACAGTTTTATTCAATAGAACCGTTGTTGCTGGCTCAGTAAGGTACTCGTTGCGGGCTATTCATCTCTATAAAACCACATGCAACTGCATTTTCCTATTATTCCTTTATCGGAAATTGAACCATCAACAACTCTACTATGCCTGCTCACTAATAACATCATCGGAAAATGGATACCACCCCGGAAGAAACGGCACAAGTCATTGCCCTATTGTAAGAAGGGCATACCCAACGTTTAGTCGCTGCGCACCTGCACCTGAGTCAGTCAGCTGTCTCCAGAGTCTACAGACGTTACCAAGAGACTGACGTCTTTACACGGAGACCAGGATCAGGAAGAAGAAGGTGTACCTCGGAGCGAGACGACCGCTTCATTGTTAACACCACTCCAAGAAATAGTGACTTGACCGGCGTTGAGGTCTAGCAGGAGCTCCGACAAGTTCGTGGTCGGGCTGTCAGTCGATGAACGATCAGAAGGAGACTTAAAGAAGTCAACCTAACACCGAAGAGACCAGCTAACGGACCCAAATTGACAGCAACCCATCGATAAGCGCGACTCAGATTTGCCCGAGAACATGAGAGTAATGGCGCTTCGTTTTATTATCCGTCGAGTCCCGAATGTGCCTACATGGCAATGATGAAAGAAGACGAGTATATAGGAGGCCTTGGGAGCGGTAGGCGCAGTGCTGCATTACTGAAACGGTCGTCTACGAAAGAGGTTCTGTCATGGTGTGGGGAAGCATTTCACTGGATGCGAAAAGCGATTTGGCTTTCGTAACTGATGAAACTCGTAGCGGTGGATTAACTGCTCATCGGTACATCGAGGAGATCCTACAGGAACACATCGTTCCTTACGCTGGGTTTGTTGGGGATAGCTTCGTGCTAATGCACGACAATGCGACGCCACATACTGCTGCATCGATGCGGTAATACCTGGGGGAAGTGGGAATACCCACATTAGATTGGTCTGCGCGGAGTCTTGACCTCAATCCAATCGAGCACATGTGGGATGGGTTCGAACCAGAAATTCAGCCTCGGCATTGTTGAGGGACTTGAAGGTTGCGATGGTGAAGAAGAGTGGAGAAGAATTCTACACATAGTGGTGAAAAAGCTCATCCGCTCCATGAAAAAACGGCCTGGAAGCAGTAATAAGGGTTGGGGGGGGGGGGTAATACACAATATTGATTTTGGTTTTTATCAATAAATTTAATTGTTAAACTTAAAACTTATTTAATTTTTCCTTTCGCTTACCTCTATTTTCAATCCTTGTTTTCCTTGTTTCCCCTTTCAATCATTTTAATCAGTAAAAAGTAATTTGGTATCATTAGACACAGAATAGAATGGACTTTCAAATGATACTAAAATCCGTTAAAATATATGACCACTAAATTCTAGGATCTGTGTTAAATGAAGTCAAATATTTTGAGTCGATTTTTTTGCTCACCCGATTTTTTGTTCACCAGTGTGCTAAAGAAATCCTTTTATATTAAAAAAAATCGACCAAAATTAATTTAGTAAAATAGATGCTTTGACTGCGCTAGCTCACATACTTTTTATATTTTTTTTTCTTTCCGTTTTATATTCCGTACAAATGACAAAACTAGTCCATTTGTTCACTGCCAATTTTTAAAAGAGCAGAATATTCTATAATAATATAATCTACTGATATGCTTAACACTTTGTTTGTTCAATAAAGATACCTTTTTACGCATATAACGTCTTATGATATCATCTTTGATGGCTCTTTCGCTGCAAATTGCTAAAAACTGACTCCTTTTTAAATCCAACAAAATTAAAAATCACTCAAAGAAGCAAGTTAACGTATATGTTTGATCCATCTACTTTTAATATTTGATTCGACAAAGAAATTAAAATTCTCAAATAACACATCCATTTTTCTGGAGTTTAAGTTCCCCGCTAATCAAAATGTTTCGATCTGTGCCGGTGTTATCAATCTTCTCCCGAACAGGAAAATGAAAAATTTCGATAAAGATAAATTTTGAAATATTTGAAAGTTTTTTATTACCTCATCATCATACAATTTCAAGAGAGGATTTACTAAAGAAAAAATTTTAACTGTATCTGGTTGCCAAGAAATTCCTAGTTAGCCAGGTGTGTTTTAATTACGACATTTGACCATTAGGTATTATAAATTCCCCAAATAAAAGCCGAACTGTTATAGCTTAATTCACTAGGCAATTAGACCTTAACTGTGAGTGTTTATAACTAAGAAACACCCCATTTCACACAGTAAAATAATCAATATTAATCAAAACCGATAATTAATCTCGCCAAATTCTGGTTGCTATAAATATCTTCCCTCTGTTGTCACGTTTACAGTTCTGCAAAATGGTGCTTCTCTTAATTATAAACACTCATAAGCTTGAATTTTAACTTTTCTTAAATAAACATTTATTTGGTGACATTTGTTACGCAGGATAGAATAATGTCCTACACAAAACACACCTGGCTAACTGAATGTTTTAGATTCCATAGCAACTATATGGAGAACAAATTTTAAACTGCGTTAGTGAATCTAGCGGTAAGTGCTACGTTTTGCTTATTATATATTAATAACAATGATCTGCATGTCCATAAGCAATAAGGAGACGAAATTTCTCATCTGAAAGTAAAAGAGGATCCAGTATGTTAATGGAGCCTATTTATTAATTTTTCTTCATGCAGGATATTCTTTGCGTATCAAAATTTACCACCCACCAAATAAAAAATGACATAACAGTCGTGAATTATTACTAAGCAACCTTTACTAAAGAAAAAAACAGGATTGTATTAAAGCTTATTCTATAAATTTAAATTAATTGACGGTAGATATTTTAGCTTGAGTTATAAAACGATTGTTACAGAAATTTGTCCCTCTTACATACTCTGTATTATTTGAAGTTTTGACTACAATATTTATTATAAAAGCAAGTGGAAATATTTTATTGCATCTTAACAAGTAATATAACTATATGTACATAAAGTAAAAAATGATTAGGAAACGAGTTAGGGACAAATAAGGTGTTTTTTATTATATTTTTATCAGATTTTTTTTTTGTGAGGGGGTCTTGGTTAACCCCATAGTTGAAATAAAAGGAAGTTTTTTTTTCTGGCAGTTTAATATCAAAAGCTATGTTTCTGTAATAAGAAAATTTTGTCCACTAAAATTTTACCCAATTTTCTTTACTATTCCAAGCTATACTTTACAAGTACGTGCTGTTCTATTCAAATTTTTCTTATGTCAAGAGAGGGAAAGCGCTTTGTATTTAAAATTTCGACATGACGCATTTTTGGAAACTGCAATTTTGTTACTATAGTTGTGCGACCAATAAACAAATATTTTTTTGAAAGCTTAGGTAGCCTTTAATGTATATTCTTATTAGTTCTAGACACTTTTTACAAAAAGAAATTTAAAGAAAAATATTTATATTTTTAAATTTCTAGAATCCTGACCAAAATTTTTAATTTTATAAATTATCTTTTGACTATAGACATCTCGAAAATAGAGTCTAAGGAGCAGTTCATCATCGTCCTTTTGAAAAATAAGAAATACTTTTAACCAGTTAAAGAAGTTTATAACAAGGCGCGGGTTTCGAAACAGATTATGTACTAATTTTGATACGTATTTACAAAAAAGGCAAACAAAGAGTTTCCATCAATTTGAGAAGAATTTGAAAGTCAATTTTATTACGACCATGAGGTCTATAGTTTCGGCGGATGCTTTAAAAGACCTAGTTGTATGTAATTTCTTAATTGATTTTATTATGATAAATTATATTTTACGGATTTTACCCTAAAATTACTCAACATTTTTGAATAAGTAGTTCTTCTAAAAACGTAAAATCATCGCAGTATGTGAAGGAGTGAAATAATTATTTTTTTATATATTTATTCTTCTTGACTTTAGGCCCTTCATAATGAAAAATCTAAATGATTGCCATAAAAATAATTTTTATAGGAATTACCGTTCTTCTTTAATTAAGAAAATGCTTACTCCTTATAAGCCTTAAATTTACAAAAAAAAATGTGTATCGAAATAGATTAGGGCGTTAGATATTAAGACTGGCTCTGGATTACTGCTTGTCTGGGTTTTTGCCGGTAGACAGCTGATCACTTTAATTTTCTCCATAAAAATTACTTACCATCAATGTAACTCCGTTTCCAGCCAAAGAATCAGCCAATAGTTTAGTAAGTTTCGAATCTCGGTATGGTATATGACTGTTTTTTTTCTTGGTATCACTTAAAGATGCTATGCAGTAGCCTAAATTTATAAGTATTAAAATGTTTGTATTAGGAAAGATAAAAGAAAACAATTTTGAAAATGCATTAGTGCATACAAATTGCCCATATGAAGATATATTTTATATGAAATTTACATACGTTGGCAATTATTGTATTATTAAAAGTATGTAAATTCTTTTAAGAATATGGGACACTGCACCAATATTATGAAACTTTATGCGTCTGTGTCATTTAAAAATCATGATACTCAAAACTTAGCCTTTAGCACCTATTACTCACGAAGACAGCGTTAAAATAAATTTTGTTTTTATTATTTTTTAAGTTTTTGTATTAACACTTAACCTCTTTCTTGTTGCTACAAAGTGTGATAATTGGTGGAAGTATGTATGTGGTCAATAAGTCTCGAAAAATATAAAATTAGGAATGAAACAAAAACCGGCTTAGAAGTCAGAATAAAAAATAAAAAAATGGAAGGGTAAAGTTTATTTTAGCACACAATTAACTGAAATCTGTTTGTGAACCGTGTTTTAACACCGTGTGTCGTAGATACTAAAGTACCATTTTTGGGTATTAATATTTTTAAATATAACATTTATACTTTCTACGTTATGACAAAACTCCAAAAATGGATATTTAAGTTTCTGAATGTACAGAGTGGTCCAAATTGGACACTTTTAAAGGTAAACCCCTTTATCTAAAGGAGATAGACGAAAACTGATGTCGGTGTCTGAGGCTCAATTTTTATGATAAACTCAATGGTGAAAACCGCATATCGATATTTAGTACCGTTTCAGAGATACAGCGTGTTTCAAAAATCTGTATTTTGGAAAAATATTTATAATTCTTTTCCTGCTGAAAATTTTTGATTTCTGTAAAAACATTCTCAAAGCACTTTTCACGTGGATTTCAACAGTGTAAGTTACATTTTTTTACAACTAATATTTTAATAGTTATTAACGCAAAAATATATTATTTAAATGGGATACTTTTCCTTATCCGAATAGAGCTTTAAATTACCATTCTAAAAATATAGCACACTTTATATTTTGCTTATATCTACATCAAAATATAAAGGTTTTCAGTTTTTGCGCGAGTTTTAGATGCACATTTTGTGAAGTAGGCTTTGAACGGAGCGGCCATATGGTTTAATTCAATTGTTTACTCGTAGTTGTCAAATTTTATTTCAGGATCAGTTATTGAATTGTCAAATAAATCGCAACGAAGTTTGAAAATTTCGAAAAATAGTGTGTTTCATACAAACCGGAGAAAATTCGGAAGCGGCAAGTAATTTGTACCACGAACGATATCCAGAGAGGCGTCAACCCTTCAAGGATATATTCGCTAGATTGCGACATAACCTAGTTAATAGTGGACAGTTTGAAAAGAAACTACCCAAAAATTATGCATCAAACAGGGATAAGGAGTTAGAAGAAATAGTAGTTTTAGGAACTATCGGAAATAATCCCAACACTTCAACCCGACAGTTACAAGAATCCACTAGACTACCAAGAACTAACGTAAGTCGTACTTTGAAGAAGCACAAATTCAGGCCATATAGGACAAGAAAAGTTAATCACCTTAGAGACGGAGATTTTCAACGGCGTATGGATTTTTGCCAATGGTTTCTGGAGAATTGTAACCATGTTCCGAATTTTTCATTAAATTGCATTTGGACAGACGAAGCTTATGTAAGCAATGCAGGTATTTTTTAACCATTACAATTCTTATACGTGGGCACAAGAAAATCCTCATTTAGTTGTGGAGCAAAGAAATCAAGGCAGACTTGGATTTAATGTGTGGGCAGGAATTTTTAGAGGCAGGTTTATAGGTCCATTTATTTACGAAGTAACACTCACCTCTCAGAGATATTTAGAAATTTTAAGGCAGCTGCCGTTATGGACCTTAGAAATATATTTTTTTAACACGACGGGGCACCCCCTCATAACGCTGCGGTTATCAATAATTTTTTATCGGCCAATTTCGACAATAACTGGATAGCCAGCCAAGGTCCGAACCGTTGGCCGGCAAGGTTACCGGATTTAACACCCATGGACTTCTATCTTTGGGGAAGATTGAAAGACCTAATTTTTAAATTGCCGTCAAACACCAGGCAAGAGTTAGAAGTCGCAGTGATATAGAGTTTTGCAGCTCTCACTCCTCTTGAACTAATCAACTCGGTAAGAAGTATCCAGAAAACGTGCCGCCTATGTGTAAATGAAACTGGTCGACATTTCGAACATCTCTTATAGAAAATTGTTTTGTTTTAGTTTGCTCTATTCGGAATAAATTGTTTTATTGTTGTTTTGTTTTATTTTCTACATAATTTAAAGTACTTTAGCATTCAGTAAATTTTATTGTAGTTATAACTCTTAGAGTTACTTCTGGAATTTTTTTTTTACGATTTGATTGCTATCGGTAAACAATTGATATAGCCGCTCCGTCCAAAGCCTACTTCACAAAATGTGCATTTAAAACTCGCATAAAAACTGAAAACTTTTATATTTTGAAGTGGATTTAAGCAAAATATGAAGTGTGCTATATTTTTAGAATGGTAATTTAAAGCTCTATTCGGATAAGGAAAAATATACAGGCTATCCTACTTAAAAAATATATTTTTGCGTTAATAACTATTAAGATATTAGTTGGAAAAAAATGTTACATTGTTGAAATCCACGTAAAACAGTGCTTTGAGAATGTTTTTACGAAAATCAAAAGTTTTCAATAGGAAAAGAATTACAAACATTTTTCCAAAATGGAGATTTTTGAAACACACCCTGTATCTCTGAAACGGTACTAGATTTCGATATGCGGTTTTCACTATTGAGTTTATCATGAAAATTGAGCCTCAGACACCGACATCAGTTTTCGTCTCCTTTAGATAAAGGGGTTTATCTTTAAAGGTGTCCAATTTGGACCACCCTGTACACGAACATCATTTCATATTCATCGTTAAACAATCTCCATTAATAGAGTTGTGACAAATAACCCAATGAATAATATTTCCCACATTTTTTAGTGTTCCGTACGGAACACTTATATAATCACTTCGGTGCCTGTCCGTCTGTCAATCTGTCTGTCTGCCTGTCACACCTGATTTTCTCCGAAACTATTTGATATTAAAAGTTGAAATTTGGTACTAATATAGGAATTACTGACCTGTCAGAGCCGTATAGTTTTGAAAGATGAATTTTGACTTAAGTGGTTAGTTTTGGGGGGTGAAATCGGAAGTGAAAAAAAAATTACCAGCTTATCGAGTGGGGTGTCAAATGAAAGATTGTAAATACGAGTTCAAAAAATATATATAACGTAATACTTGCGCAAACATTTTTCTTCGTATTATTTTTAAAAAATCTTATCTTATCTTATTTCGAAAAGTATTGATCCAAAAATTTTGAAAAAAATCTGAAATATTCTCCACAGGGTGCAGATTGAACGATAATTATCACAAGATCATCAGTTTTCAGTAACGATCGGAAAAAAAAAACTTTGTTGAAAATTCATTTGGGGTGTGCTTTGTGAAGTCGTTAATCATTTTATATATATATATATATATATATATATATATATATATATATATATATATATGTATATATATATATATATATATATATATATATATATATATATATATATATATATATATATGTAATATATATATATATATATATATATATATATATATATATATATATATATATATATATATATCAATCGGTTTTATAACGTCTTCCGTCTTCCGATGCCTAATTTCCACTCCTCCCGGTTTCTCCATCCCTCCTCCTCCAGATCTCTCTCTAGTACTTCCCTGTTGATTCCTGCTCTCCAGCTTTGGCGTGGTCTTCCTCGCTTTCTTTTTCCATGAGGGTTCCAATTTAAAATCTTTTTAGGTAGTCGGTCTTGTGTCATTCTCTGTACATGTCCGTACCATACAAACTGTTGGGTTCTAATTTCGTCCACTATATCGTGCTTTATTTCTAAAGCTCGCCTTATCGTGTCATTTGGTATGCGGTCTTTTCTGGATTTTCTGGCTGCTCGTCTCCAGAAATCCATTTCTGTAGCTTTTAGTATTTTTTCTGTTCTTTCCTTTAATGGCCACACCTGGGAGCTGTAAGTTATTATACTTTTCACTATTGAGTTGTAAATTCTCTTCTTATTTTCAATGGTTATGTTTTTGTCCCATAGTATACTATTAAGCATTGCAATCGCTTTTCTTCCTTGGATATTCCTCTCGAATATTGCTTCTTCCAGTGTTCCGTCCCTAGATATTCTCGTTCCCAAATACTTATAACTGGCACAGTGTTTGATGGTGTGTCCGGTGGCCAGTTTCAAGTCCTGCTGTTGTCCTCCGACGCACATGTACTCGGTCTTTTTAATATTGACTTCCTGGCCCCGTTCTTCATATTCCTCCATAAGTTTTCGTGTCATGAATTCCATATCATCGATGTCCTGAGCGACTACTACCTGGTCATCTGCGAATGATAGCGTGTACAATGTAGTATCGTCATCCAGTGGTAATCCCATACTGCTGCATTTCCTTTTCCAGTTCTTCAGTGCACTCTCCAAATAGATTTTAAATAGCGTTGGGGATATACGGCAGCCCTGTTTGAGACCCTTTGTGACCGGGAACCCTGTTGTTATACCATATTTGGTTTTCACACTACTTCTTGCGTCTTGGTATAAGGATTTTACGGTTTTAATTATTTCGGTGCTTACATTACTCTGTTGTAGTGTTTCCCACAATCTCATTAGGGGCACGCTGTCGTAGGCCTTTTTTAAATCAACAAACAAGACATGGACTTCCTGATCAAATGCGGTTTTCTTTTCTAGGATTTGTGTCAGTGAGAAGAGATGGTCTATTGTGGATCTTCCTGCTCTAAAGCCTGCCTGTTCTTCAGCTTCTACGTCCGCGTATTCCGTTTCTATTCTATTTTTAAGTATTTTTCCGTATATTCTGCTAATAGATCCTGTAACCGTTATTCCCCTATAGTTGTCGCAATTATTTTTATCTCCTTTCTTATGAATTGTTGATATGTATGATATTTTCCATTCCTCAGGTACTTCTGATGTGTTAATGCATCTTTGGAATAAGTTCCTCAAAGCGCTAAATAGCTTTTCAGTTCCGTATTTTACTATCTCTCCTGGGATGTTTCCTGGTCCTGGAGCTCTACCATTTTTTAGCGTTTTACATACTTCTTTAACTTCTGATGTTGTTATCCTTATTGGGGATCCTCGTATAACTATATTTGGGTTTCCATGTTGGGTACTTTTGAACTCTGGTCTATCTTCTGTTAGCATATTTGTAAAATATTGGTTCCATTTTTCTGGTGTTATTGGTGAGAAGATTTCTCTTTTCCGTTCTGTTCTCATATTTTTAAGAAGTCTCCAGCTTTCTGTGCTTTTTCTTCCTCCTATGTAAGTGTTGAGTCTTGAGCATGTCTTTTCCCATTGGTTGTTCTTTTTGTCACTAATCATTTTGCGTACTCTAGCTTGGGATTCCTTGTATTTTACTTTGTCGTTTGTGCTCTTTGAACTTAAGTATTTGTGATAGCTTTTCCGTTTTTCTTCAATTTCGTATTTATTTTCTTCATCCCACCAATATGGTTTTTGCTGTTTTTCCCTTTTCTCTTGGTACCCTAATGCTTCCAGTGCGGCTGCGTGTAGGCATTCCTGTATATACTTATATTCTTCTTCTATATTAACAAATCCCGTCCGTTGTATCTTTTGGTCCAGTCTACTCTTGTATAGATTTCTGATACTTTCATTTTGTAAGCTATCTGTATTATATCTTATTGTTGTTTCACTTGTTGTGTGCTGTGTACTTGTATCTTCCAGTTTGCTTTCCCATGTTGTTCGTGAGGTTATCTTTCCTTTCACGAGATAGTGGTCGCTGCCACATGGACTCTTACATCTAGGAAGTTTAATCTAGATCTCTGACGTATTATCATAAAGTCGATAATACTTTTTAAATCTCTTGTTGTTTGTCTCCACGTATATTTATGAATATCCCTATGCTGGTAGTGTCCGTTTAATATTGTAAGGTTGTTTTGTTCACATATCTCTATAATTCTTCTTCCGTTGTCGTTAGTAACTTCTTCGCCATATTTTCCTACCACTTTATCGTGTTCTTTCCTTCCTATTCTTCCATTTAGATCACCCAAAAGTAATATCTCTCTTGATGTTCCATCATGTTGATCATTTTATACCTCCGTAATAAGTAACCAACGTACGGAACACTAATTGCGCAAGTCCAACTTGCACTTGACCGGTTATAATAAATTATGCACGTTTAATTTTAAATACTTAAAATACCATGAAAATTTTGATGAGATTATTAAAAATAAATATTTTTACGAAGAAAAAAGACTTTTTGTCTCAGATTTGTCTCATAAGGAGGGGGCGCCGCGCAGGCGTAAATTCGAAGTGCAATAGATTATCGACTGATTTATAGATTTTATAAAGTAAATATTATACATAATATATATATATATATATATATATTATATATATATATATATATACATATTGATATATATGTATATATACTCGTAGATTATATATATACTATTATAAAAAGCATTGAATCCAGTTTTTTTTTTTTAAATTATTCTTGTTTATTGCATTGCATGGAAAATTAAGCTAATTTTGTCTATGAATTTTTTTGTAATCTTGTATATATGTATGTTTTATTACAGTCTATATTGAAATTTTTTTAGGAACCAATTAATTGTATAAGTAATTTCAAGGTCTATATTTCCTTTATTAGTCAACTTTTATTACGCTGTTAATATTAAGTTTGGGACGAAATAAAACTTCTTACTTTATATATTTATATAATAAAATCGCCAAAGTTTCGATATTATTATAAGTCTTTCTGTCGCCTGTTAAAGCAATACCTGACGCCATACTTATAACAATTACTTAAAATTTGAAAAAAATTCTAGAAAACTTGTTTACGTATAGACAATGTGCTATATTTAAATATATATTATATATATATATATATATATATATATATATATATATATATATATATATATATATATATATATACATACAAGTAACAATTTTTCTGATGATCCTTAGTTATTATTCGATGATTCCACGAACTCACATAATTCTAACACAGGTTTTTAGGTTAAACCAACTATACACAAAATTTTAAATATTTACCCCTTTACATATTTTAAAAAGTCAAAATCAATTACTATCAGTTAACTCACTAAATCACTCAAAGTATTTTTTAACAGACTTTGTCCTGTGTGTATTTATAATTAAAAAAGTCTATTTGAAGAAAAGACTTTTAATTAGACCTACCCCGACTATCACAGATAACTGATTTTTCATTACGCATAAAAGAGGGAAAGTTGGAAAAGCGAATAAATAGTTTATTTTTCCGTTAACTCTCTTTCAACCTTGAAGCTATTGACAACTAGTTGAAAAGGTTTTCAATTTATTATTCACAATAATTCAATTCAACCTGTCGATTTTAAGGAAATAAAAGATAAAATTAATGTTATTTCAGAAAAAATCTTAAATAAAAAACTTCACATATGTATTTTAATTTATACAGAGTCTTCCATAAATCTTCTTCCATCAACAACAGGATATATTATTTTTCTTTTAAAAATTTTTTTTGGTTATACATTGTGTGCCAGAAATTTTTAAAAGTTTTCTGACAGTAACACGATGGTTTAGTTGCATCCATGAATTGCGGAAGGGCACTGTTATTGTGTGTCACTTTTTGCCTATGTAGTCGTAGCTAACAAACTTATGAAACACTAAAAGGAACGGCCTTTGCTATAATAAAGTCGCATTTTTATTGTTGTTATATGGATACTTTAACGTTGCTGTTAAGATTCGAAGATCTTCACAAGGCATTTTTCTCGTGACAAATATATATATATATATATATATATATATATATATATATATATATATATATATATATATATATACATATATATATATATATATATATATATACATATATATATATATATATATATATATATATATATATATATACATATATATATATATATATATATATATATATATATATATATATATATATATATATATATATATATATGGTGTTATGTTTTTAAAATCGTTTAACACATTGAAACTAAAGAAATGACAATATACATGGTGTTAGGACTCTTAGGGTGGATGACGCCTAATACTTATTTTTATTAAATTTGGACGTCGTGTTAAATTTTATAATTCACTGAGACTATGTAATTTTAAAAAGTAATGCGCCGCCAATGATATAGCTCAGATAATCCTTGGAGTCTCTGAATGAGAGAGAAACAGGTGGTTTTAAAGGTGAATCGAAGAGAGACGACAGAAACCCATGATACCCATCGGTGAAATGTCAAAGACGTCTTACATGTTTAGGTACCGAAATGTTTTGCAAAAATAAATGTTTTGACTTTTGAGAATTAAAGAAGTTCCTCGAGGCCGGTGGGCTCAATCTACGATCTCAACGTATACGGCCGTGCACCTTTCCAACTAAGCCAAAGCAACAGTATACCTGAGCCTGCTGGTCGGAGATTTATTTCGTCGTTTCCTCCAAATCAGTCGAGAATCTATTTTAATTCCTTTGACATAAGGAGCATCAGCATCGTAAGTAAATAAGCCCAAGCTTGGAGCCACCATTTATACTGTTTTGTTCGTTCGTGAGTCTAGTCTACCAAGTAGTTGATAATGTGCTGGAGTGTGCACTCTGAGGTCTTGAGTTTTAATCCTACCGGTACTGAGGACCTTTCTAAATCATCTTGAAGTTGTGTTCCTGATTGCTTATATGTTAGATCCAAAGAAGGAAGAAACAGTACAAATGGTAGCTCCAAATTTGTGCTGATTTACTGATGCCAATACGCGTGACGTCAAGGGAATTAAGACTGCTACTCTACTGAGCTGGGGGAAACCACGAAACAAATCTCTTGTAGATTAAGGTACGCTGATATTGTGGCTTAGTTGGTCAAGTGCAGAGGCGTATACTCTGAGATCGTGATTTCGAATTTCACCGGTACCGAACAACTTTAATAATTATATATATATATATATATATATATATATATATATATATATATATATATATATATATATATATGTCACAAATAAAAAATATTGTCAAATATGTTGCCTTTAATCAAATTTAGGCTGAACATGTAGAACTCGTGAAATCACAAGACTGATATGAAGAATTTTACGCAATAAAAGACTTAATACAGGGGCGACTTTCTTCGATATGAGAAAAACCTTTGACAAGGTTTGGCATAATGATCTGTTTATCAAGTTAATTACAATCGAAATGTGCAATTACTTTATCTTGCTTATCACTTTATTTTGAGGAAATAGCACATTAATTCAAGTGACACAGAAATAACAGTGGGCGTACCACATGGTTCTCCGGTATCACCTAACTTATTTAATTTGTTTTTAGCGGATTTTCCAAATTTTTTAAAAACAGTATCCGCCAAAAGAACCTGTATTTATATGCTAATGAAACAACCTTTTGGGCCAAAATAATCCACAGTTGTTATTCGTGAATTCCAGCAAAGTATAAATCAGTTGAAATTATGGATGAGAAATTGGAAGATACAATTAAGCCCAAGTAAAATGGAAGCGATATTCTTTAAGAAACCCAACTATCGTCTGCATTTACCTACGGTGCAGGTAAAGAAAAACCAGAAAATTAACTAGCCAACTTAAATCAAATATTTGGACTCTATTTTGTCAGGTGCCTAAACTTAAAAATAAATAATGATAATTAATTTAAAACATATTCAATACAATAAATAAAAGAGGCAGAATATACACAATATCTAAGGTTAAAAACACGATTCAGCAGCCTAATATGCACTTCACGCTCCTTGCTTTATTTTTTATTTCCTTGACTAAACAACGAAAGCTCAACTTATAAACATTTTAATTTCACGCATGTGTATGGTTGATAGGGGGGGAGAGAGAGGCCAGACTGTTTGCTTTCTATATATCGTCTTTGATTGTGTTAGCCGATACTTGTTGGAAATTCATGATAAAATTATATAAAAACAACACTATGTTTTAATTTCCAATATATTTAAAGTCACTTGACAATTGTTTCACCATACAATGGCTTCACTTCTGAAGAAGCCATTGTATGGTGAAACAATTGTCAAGTGACTTTAAATATATTGGAAATTAAAACATAGTGTTGTTTTTATATAATTCTATATATCGTGTCATACGGGATCTGGGAATCGAGGAATCTGAAAATTGTGTTGTTTTTTCATTATTTTCAAATTTAACAGAAACAGTATGCAGAAAAAATTCGGATTTCAGTTGTAAATATTTTAAAGGTCTTTCATCTGCTCAACTGATGATTAATATCTTACCTTAAAGTACCTACTATTTAAAATATCGACTGACAATATTTTTATTAACTTATTCTTCAGTGTGAGAAAACCAAAATCTATACTTATTTTACAGTAGAGCTTTTGTAAGGGAAGTGCGGGATGAATTATTAAATCAATTTTTAGTACTACTAATAAATAGATAGTAACAGATTTTTTAACATGACATATCTTTACAAATCAAGATAGAACGTGAAAACTATCTTGCTCTAAGATAAAGCATTTGTGTGCTATACAGTAAGTGGATAAAATGCATTTTTCTGATGTCAACCTCTCGGAAACTATATAAGATTTAGATATAAGATAAGTTACATGAAACTTGTGTAGATCTACCCTTGAATCCAAAACATTTAAAAATATACATTGTGTCCCATTAAAAAAACCGGTCAAGTGCAAGTTGAACTTGCACAATTAGTGTTCCGTACGTTGATTGCTTTTAAAATAAAAAATTTTGTTACGGAGGTATAAAATGATCAGTCCCTTCACAAAACACACCCCAAATGAGTTTTCAACAAAGTTTGTTTCCAATCTTTACTGAAAACTAATGACCTTGAAATTTGTGTTTTTTTAATTTACCAAATAAATTATTAAACATAATCCATTCGTGATAATTTTCGTTCAATCTCCACCCCGCACAGTGTGTCGCGTAGAACATGCTAGGTAGACAAAATTCATGTTATGATTTCCAGGAAATCTTATTTGCAAAACGTAAACAACACCACCAAACCCCGAATTCCGAGAAAAAGTTGTTTATCAAATGTGCAAGTGGCGAGTCATAAGCGTCAGAAGTCAGGTAATGAGTTTAATGCAGCTCTTTCAATCAATCAGTTGCAATTTAGCGACACTTTCGTGCACATCTTATAGTGACATATTGTAATATTGTGAAAGTTTTTGTGATGAATATTAATACTGAGGGTAAGTACTATTTTTTAATGTATTTTTTTAATCAGAATCTATTAATTTGAATTTTTAGCATTTTTTTTAAATAGCCTATATATTTTAGCGTGTTTTTTTAAAAAAAAAAAACTTTGAAAGTTCAGAATATACAGACATTCACCTCTATCCGGGCTAGTTTTTAGATATTACACAGAAATAACTTTATTCTTCGTAAAAATACACATATTGTTTAGCACACTTCAGTACATGTTTTTTTTTCTTTTTTTCCAGAACACGTTTACTCTATTTCAAGGGTAGCCTTTTTTGAGGAGTGGTTGAAACACACGAAGAATGAAAAAAAAACTCGCGTGTATATGACTTTCTTTCTTCAAAATTTCACTTTGGTGACATTACTGAAAGCAGCCAAAAAGAAATAAAGTTGAAGATATCCAACTTGTCTAATAAGTTTGGTGCCAAATGGTTGGCTTCAGGAAAGTCGAAGGAGCGTTTTTTAATTAAAAATACGAATTGGCTGGATGGAGCAGACATACAGTTTACTGCGAGTTCTTTTGCGCCACAACCTTCAACATCAAGTGAGAATGTGACTCCTGCAGGAAGACCTCGCAAAGATTTCGAGAAATCGTCGTTTACGACGAAGAAACGTCGCGTCGTGGATCTCGTAGAATCCCGAAGTGTCAGTGAATTGGTGACTGCTGCCGAAATTGCTGTGCGTTCAGCAGGGCAAAGGAAAATTGCCAATGTGATTAGAGACATTAGTGAGAGCCCAGATAATATTATTAAGTCTAAAAATACCAGTTCCGTTAATCCTAGGCAATTAAGTAGTGACGAAGCCTTAGCTTACTATATAGATTCTAAGTCAACAACGCATTCTTACAAACAAACTAGGAAGTGGTCCATGAAGGCGGGGCATAATGTGTTTCCGTCATATTTTAGTTTAAAAAAGTCCAAACAGGCCTGTTACCCTGCAGAGGAGCACATTGCTAAAACAGAAACTCGTGCTGAAATAAATTTGCAAGCCTTATTAAATAAAACAGTGGAACGTCTAGTATTAGCACAGAATGAAGTTATCAGCAGTGTGCTCCCAACAAGTTCATCGTTTACACTTGTTAGTAAATGGGGATGTGATGGAAGTTCTGGGCACAGCACATACAAACAGAGATTTGAGAACACTGAATATACGGACGAGTTTCTTTTCGCATTTTCTTTAGTTCCCCTTAAGTTATATGATGGGTCCAAAATTATTTGGCAAAATTCTCGGCCTTCATCAACTTTGTATTGTCGCCCAATCAAATTTTATATTTGCCAAAGAAACGAACGACTTCACGTTAGTGGAGACAAATGGATTGTGG
This sequence comes from Pachyrhynchus sulphureomaculatus, assembly GCA_019049505.1. Taxonomy (NCBI): domain Eukaryota; kingdom Metazoa; phylum Arthropoda; class Insecta; order Coleoptera; family Curculionidae; genus Pachyrhynchus; species Pachyrhynchus sulphureomaculatus. The sequence continues at coordinate 85,666,554 of CM032453.1, read as the reverse complement.
GAAGAAGTTAATGCTCTTCTTCCAACACTTATCAACTTTGGTGATTCTCAAATTTCTGTAAAACACGAACTTTTGCTGACAATGACAGACGGAAAGGTGTGTAACTCCTTAACGGAAACTAGTTCATCCCAAAAGTGTTTCATTTGTGGCGCCACCCCCAAGACGATGAACGATGACCCCGAGATGTTTAACAGCAATCAAGAACATTTTGGCTTTGGTTTATCTACACTTCATGCTTGGATTCGTTGCTTCGAATGTCTTTTGCATATCAGTTACAAGTTGAATATTAAGAAATGGCAGGCTAGAAGCAACGAAGACAAAGCAGATATCAAGGTTCGTTCCGAGGAAATCAAATTGAAATTTAAGAATGAGATGGGACTCATTGTAGATAAACCAAAGCCAGGATTTGGTTCTTCAAATGATGGAAATACAGCCCGTCGCTTTTTTAAGAATGCTGAGATGAGTGCTCAGATCACAGGGTTGGATGTTACAATTATAAAAAAGTTTGATGTTATTTTGAGAACATTGTCTTCTGGATTCGAGATAAACTTAGTTGAATTCAAAAAATTTTGTCTTGAAACCAGAAAACATTATCTTTGTCTCTATTCGTGGTACTGTATGCCTGCTACTGTGCATAAAATATTAATTCACAGCACAGAAGTCATCAAAGCGGCATTGCTTCCAATTGGGCAGCGTTCCGAAGAGGCTCAAGAAGCACGGAACAAAGATTGCCGCAGATTTAGGGAGTACAACACCCGCAAGTGCTCGCGTGTTGCCACGAATAGAGACTTACTGTGCATGTTAATTATAACATCTGATCCTTTGATCAATAGCCTTCGAGAGATTCCCAAAAAAAAAAGCCGGAAAAAAATATGTACAGATGTATTAAAGTTAATTGTAAGCCCTAGCATAGAAGAGTCAAGATTGGAATCGTCATCATATTGTCGCACAATGCCACAAAATGATGACGATTATACAGTAAACGACTCATCAGAAGACTCTGATGATGATTATTAGGTTCAGCTACAATTTTTTAGTTATGTAGTGCTTGTACTAAGCATATAAACCTTGACTTGTAAATTTTTCTTTATCAATAAATGAGTATTTTTATTTTACATATAATTACAGTCAGTGTCATTATGCTAAATTTATTACAGAGCATTTATAACATTTATTATAAAATTAAACAAAAATAATTTTTGACTGGAATTTTCAAAAACAATTTTTTTTTTGAACCGAACAGCAGGAAATATGTACCTTAAAAAAATCAAAAACATTTTAAAATACCATCTACTTATGTATGTATAATGCACAAGTTACCTACCTGAAAGGCAGGTATTATTTGAGTTTATCCTTTTTTGTGTCAATAAAACTAAGTAATATGGATTAATTGTTTTATTTTTAATTGACAAATGCAATAAATGATTTTTCATCTGGTTATTATTAAAAATAATAATACAGTGTCTTCCATTTAGTTGCACATTCAAGTTTGTAGAAAAATTCGTGCACATACGCAGAATATTTTGTTTTTGTTATACAATGTTTTGTGCAGCTGGACAAAAAATACAGGTAAGCGAAATGCAGCTAAATGAAAGACACTGTATTATAATTTTTAATTCTAATAACCATACAAAATACCCTTGCCCTTTAGTTCCGTTATCTACCTGCTAAGCTGATGCAATCCTACCGCGATATGCAAGGGTGGCTGTATTACACAAATTTTATCGATATTGAGTACCTGCGGTAAATTGTGAATAAAACCCACATTTGTTAACCGATTTTCATGATTAATACCTTATTTTATTTTCCAGATACGCAGCTGTCAGAAAAATGTATAATATTTTGTTTTTCTTTTGTTATTGCGCTTTTTTACCGAAAAAAAATAATGAATTTTACACGGAAATTTTTTTTTTCTCTCCATTAATTTCTAAATAACTCCAAAACGATAAAAGATAGAATAAAATAATATTCAATCAACTTTAATAAAATTTGTTACGCATTTTTTAATGTTTTATTTATAAAAATCTGACAAGTTGTTCCCGACTTATCGTTAAATATGTCTGCGTAGCTGACTAATTTAGGGGGAAAAAATTAGCCACGCCCATAAAAAAAACCAACGCGATGAATTTTTTCTTAAAATAACTTAATATGCCTAGAATATACATAAACAATTGAAATAAGTGAAAAAATAATTTTGTCCAGCTAACTTGTACTAGTGGACACACTGTGCCCCGTGAAGAATATTCCAGAATTTTTTCAAAATTTTTTGATCAGTACTTTTCGTGATAATAGTGGGGACAGAATTTTTCGCGATTTTTTTCAAAATAATAAAAGAAGAGTGTGCGCAAGTATTACATTATATATATATATATATATATATATATATATATATATATATATATATATATATATATATATATGTATATATTTTACTCGTGTTTTCATAAGCTTTCATTTGACACCACACTCGACGACCTAGTAAAAAAAATTTTTTTCACTTGCGATTTCACCCCCCAAAATTAACCCCTTAAGTCAAAATCTAACTTTGAAAACTACACGGTCCTGATGAGGCCATCAATTCCTATATCAAATTTCAACTTTCTATGACAAATAGTTTCGGAGAAAATCGGGTGTGACAGACAGACGGACAGACACCGAAGTCATCTTATAAGTGTTCCGTACGGAACACTAAAAAGTTTATAATATTACACATTTTTTATACAATTTGTATAGTTAAAAGTTTTTTCAAGACGTGCACCTTTTATAGTATATATAGTAAAACAAGAAAATGGCAATAAAAGCAAATAATGTATGTTAGTACCCATTCTGCGAACAAACCTTGGAAAGTACGACACATCTAGGTTAATATTAAAGCAAATTTAGAATTTAAGGTTCATGAGTTTAGCTTCATAGACTCTCAGTTCCATGGGCTTGGGTTCCATGGGTTATTGTTATCAGCGGATGACATTTTATTTGATATTACATTTCTGACACTGTTACGAGCTAAATTCAAATGTATAACAATAGGATGAGAACAGAGGTACCGATGTTTTTAGAATATATTTACTATTCATTAATTCTTACCTAATACCATAAGACTTTTATTTATGTTATTTGCTTCTTCTAATGTTTTGCCTTCACTTTGTGTTTTTTTAGTCATTTCACTTCCTGCTAGATCTACAAAATTTAATTTTCCTGTTCTTGAAATAAAAACTCCATTTTCAGCCGGTTGCTCCGATGTAATGTGAACTGTAAGTATTGTATGACTTCGACTAAAAAATATAATAAAGTTAGATATTACAATCTTGGAAAAAAATAAATGACAATAAACAATTTTCAAAGTTTTAGATGACATCGCCTTTTAAGGGACAGTTGGTTCGGTTGTTGCAATAGTCGAAGGGTAGAAATCCCAGAAGATGTCTCGTAATAGTAAAAAATGCTATTTCGCCTCTAACGAAAGCCGTGAACTTTTGTTTCCTGTTAGACAAATAAATTCTTCGCATTTTGAAGCCAATGGCATTTTTAGAGGTGTAGGGACATCGCCATCTCCTTAGCTAAGTTTAGCAAGGATAGTATGTCCATTATATATTTTAAAAATGTATTTATACCTTAAAAATTAAGATTTTTACATTTCCTTCATGGAAAGACATAATTTTAAAAGTACATAAACAAAACCCTAATTTAATCAGTTTAAAAAGACTGTATTCTAAACTATAGCAAATGTTCAATAAATGTGGAAAAGCTATTATAGGATATTAAAATAAACAATTCAATGTATTCAATAGCCGGTTACGATGGTTATAAAAATTATTTTCAATATAAAAGTCGTGAAAAAAGAATAAGAAAAATGAAAATTACAAATAAAACTTATAAAAATACTAAACTAAAGAAACAATCCTACAGTGACCGGTTATTTTATTTTTGTTTGAATAAACGTACTAATATGTGTCTAATATACATATATATATATATATATATATATATATATATATATATATATATATATATATATTTTATATATATATATATATATATATATATATATATATATATATATATATATATATATAGATGGCTCGATGGAAAATAACTGAAAACGGACAATGATTCATATTTCATCCCGAGACGCGTTTCGCCGTATCACGGCTCATCAGTCGGGCTAGTATCGACAAACAAGAGAACATAATTTTCTAATACTTAAGCCGGTACTTATGGCCAATAGTGGTAAGAAACGCATATATATATATATATATATATATATATATATATATATATATATATATATATATATATATATAACATATATATATATATATATTCTATAAAATTTCTTTTTTCTTGAACCTTCTCGATATATGGTATATATGATTCTGTGCTTTTTTTATTTCTTAGGATTTTGGTTCTACTTATTAAAACACCTTATTTTATTTTATTTAGTCTTTACTGACGTTTCGCCCATTTTTTTGTGGGCATTCTCAAAGTATCTAAAATTTTTTTTAAAAAGTTTCAGGACACATTTTACAATTTAAAATTAAAAATTAAAATTTTGGTACAACGTCACGCTATAAAAACAGTTTACACAGTTTTTATATATATATATATATATATATATATATATATATATATATATATATATATATATATATATATATAACTAATTTAAAAATATGTACGCTAATTATACTGTTTTTAAAATTAATACATTATATATATATATATATATATATATATATATATATATATATATATATATATATATATATATATATATATATATATAAATTCAGTTTAGGTACAAGGGACGAACGTGGTCAAATGTTAATAAACTTCTGAGAACAACAACAATTATTCGCTATGACTACCTTTTACTACAAAAAACAACATAGAAAATGGACATGGGTAAGTCCAAACAGAGTGGTAAAAAACGAGATATACTACATATTATCATCAGGAAAAAATATAGTAAAGGATATAACAGTTATAAATAGGATAAACACGGGAAGCGACCACAGAATAGTCATAACAAGAAATAATTTAAAAATTGATACCCACATTAACATACGAGGTTTTAAACGCGAACATAAATTCAGTGCATCAACACCTGCAATTAAATAAACCTCATGTACTCGCTCTATGCGAAACCAAGGTCAGTCCATCGACCAGCACGGTCAACTATCTTTATCCTGGGTACGACTTCTATTCCCGATTTAGGCGTAACTTTGGAATCTGTCTTTTTGTCAGAAGCGACCTCTCTTGTCAACGAGAAGAGGCTCTGGAGCCCCCAAACTTTGATGTCGACTCAACAAACCACAAGGTTCATCTGTATCCTGTATCGACCACCAAGTGATACCAATTTTCGAACACTTTTCGCTTCTCTTGCAGACACCATCGATCATTTACAAATTAACTATCCAAGTGCCGAAATTGCCATCCTGGGCGACTTTAATGTCCACAATATCAACTGGCTTAAATATTCAAATACTACCGACGAACAAGGTCGTGAAGCTGAATCATTCTCAATCAGTTGTGGCTTAACTCAGCTTACTGACGAACCAACACGGACACCTGATCGAGACGGGGAGTTCGCCAGTCTTCTTGATCTGTTTTTAACCACCAATCCGGAAATTTACACGGTCACCGTAAATCCGCCGTTAGGTTCTTCCGACCATAAACTGCTTTCGACATCGAGTATCCTGCCAATCAGTGACAGAGAGGCGCATAGGCCGCGCAAGATTTGGCACTACAAATCTGCTAAATGGGAAGATCTCATGGAATACTTTCGAACTTTCCCTTGGATGGACGTTTGTTTTCGATCCGATAACACATCTGACTGCGCCAGGGAGATTTCCGATGTTATTTTGGCTGGTATGGAAGCTTACATCCCTTTTTCGAAGAAATGCTCCTCCAAAGGCAAGCCTTGGTTTGACCGAAAATGCAAAGAAGCTGTTTCTTCTAAACATATTGCCTACCGACAATGGCGTGAAAATCCTAACACCATAAATCGTAACACCTTTGTTCGTGCCCGGAACAGATGCAAAGGAATTATCGACGAAACCAAGGAGGCGCACAATCAACGAATTAGAAACAAACTTCTCGCTTGTCCCAACAATTCCAGGTCCTTTTGGGCAGTCGCTAAGGCGGTTAGTCAAAATTTTACCAAATCCACCATACCACCACTCACACGGCCAGATAATTCCATTGCAACCACACCTGTTGAGAGAGCGAACTTGTTGGCTGAACTCTTTGCTTCACATTCTACTGTCGATTTCCAAGGAAAAACACCACCTACTATTCCCATATTGCAGTCAAAGATGCCCGATGTTGTCTTCAGACAGCGCATCATAAAGCGTATTTTAATGAAGCTAGACACCAAAAAGGCTTCTGGCGCTGACGGAATACCTGCCGTAGTTCTCAAAAACTGTGCAAGGAAACTAACACCAGTTTTCTGTAGACTTTTCAACCTATCCTACAGAAAGGGAATATTTTCGTCCTGCTGGAAATGTGCCACGGTACAGCCGATACCTAAAAAAGGCAAGAAGACCTTGCCAAATAACTGCTTTCAATAATATCGAAAGTCATGGAAAAGGTTATCAATGAGCATCTTCTAAAATATCTTGAACGATTCAATATTATTAGCGATCATCAATATGGTTTTCGTAAACATAGATCAACAGGATATCTTCTGACTTATGTAACGCATGTTTGGAACAACGCAATTGAAGACTTTGGAGAATCTCGAGCGGTTGCTCTTGACATATCCAAGGCATTCGGCCGTGTTTGGTACAATGGACTGTTGGCTAAGTTACGCCCTTATGGTATGTCTGAAAGGTTCTGTTTGTGGCTCTCATGTTTTCTCAGAGAGCGTTCTTTATGAGTGGCGGTCGACGGATTTCTTTCTAACACCTTCACTATCAACGCCGGTGTGCCCCAGGGCTCCATACTGTCTCCTACTCTCTTTCTCATCTACATTAACGATCTGCTGGAAAAGACCGGGAATCCAGTCTACAGCTTTGCAGATGACAGTATGCTTGTCTCTTCATTCACCTTGAATGCTCGGACATTGGCTGCTCAGGCGAATATCCGCAGACAGCAGTAGGTCGTTCAACTTAACAAAGACCTGGAAGAAATTCTATCTTGGGGTGACAGTAACCAAGTGGAATTTAACGCTACAAAAACCCAGTCGGCAGTTTTTTCTAAGAAAGTTAACGTTGCTGAACCCCACCTAGTTATGTCGGGGCACTCCATTCCCCTAGCATCGTCGCTCAATTTGTTGGGCGTTAGTTTGGGAGCAAATATGTCCTGGCATGAACATGTTGCAGGCATAGCAAGAAGAGCTTCTCAGAAGTTGGGAATATTATTTCGAACCAGAAAGCTTTACACTCCACAACAACTGTTAATTCTTTACAAAGCTCAAATTCGACGAACTATGGAATACTGCTCCCACGTTTGGGGCTCCGCTCCCAAACATACACTGCATTTGTTGGATTCTGTTCAGAGAAGAGCTGTCCGTCTGATTGGAGACCCGGAATTGACCGGCGGCCTTGATTCGCTGGAACATCGAAGAACGGTTGGCGACTTGAGTCTGTTCTACAAGTATTTTCATGGAAAGTGTTCGAAGGATGTAGCCCGCTTAATTCCTCTCAAAGCGGTGCATGTTAGAACTACACGTCGCGCTGGTGCTTCACATCCGTATGAGGTTCAGCTTGTTACTCCGCGTACAACGCTTTTCAAGCAGTCTTTTATATGGAGAACATCATCTCTTTGGAATAATTTGCCCAGCGCTGTGTTTTCCACCGAGTACAATTTACAGCAATTCAAGAACAACGTGAATTGCTTTTTCCGCACACGTGCCGCTCCTGGAGCGTTTTAGGGACTTCCCTGCAGCACGTGTGCTAGACCCATAAAAAAAAGCTTTAAAGTAAAGAAAACAGAATACCAAAATGAAATGAAAAAGAGTTAACTAACAAAAACATAAACAAAATTAATGAAACACTGACGAATATCTTGGTAAAACCGGAGAGCAAATAGCTAGAAAGAAGAACAACAAAACAAACATACGGAGTATTTTTTTTTTTTTTTTTTATGGGTCTAGCACACGTGCTGCAGGGAAGTCCCTAAAGCGCTACAGGAGCGGCACGAGTGCGGAAAAAGCGATTCACGTTGTTCTTGAATCGCTGTAAATTGTACTCGGTGGGAAACACAGCGCTGGGCAAATTATTCCAAAGGGATGACGTTCTCCATATAAAAGATTGCTTGAAAAGCGTTGTATGCGGAGTAACAAGCTGAACCTCATACGGATGCGAAGCACCAGCGCGACGTGTATTTCTAACATGCACCGCTTTGGGAGGAATTAAGCGGGCTACATCCTTCGAACACTTTCCATGAAAATACTTGTAGAACAGACTCAAGTCGCCAACCGTTCTTCGATGTTCCAGCGAATCAAGGCCGCCGGTCAATTCTGGGTCCCCAATCAGACGGACCGCTCTTCTCTGAACAGAATCCAACAAATGCAGTGTATGTTTGGGAGCGGAGCCCCAAACGTGGGAGCAGTATTCCATAGTTGGTCGAATTTGGGCTTTGTAGAGAATTAACAGTTGCTGTGGGGTGTAAAGCTTTCTGGTTCTAAATAATATTCCCAACTTTTGAGAAGCTCTCCTTGCTATGCCTGCAACATGTTCATGCCAAGATATATTTGCACCCAAACTAACGCCCAACAAATTGAGCGACGATGCTAGGGGAATGGAGTGCCCCGACATAACTATGTCGGGTTCAGCAACGTTAACTTTTTTAGAAAAAACTGCCGCTTGGGTTTTTGTAGCGTTAAATTCCACTTGGTTACTGTCACCCCAAGATAGAATTTCTTCCAGGTCTTTGTTAAGTTGAACGACCTCCTGCTGTCTGCGGATACTCGCCTGAGCAGCCGATGTCCGAGCGTTCAAGGTGAATGAAGAGACAAGCGTACTGTCATCTGCAAAGCTATAGACTGGATTCCCGGTCTTTTCCAGCAGATCGTTAATGTAAATGAGAAAGAGAGTAGGAGACAGTATGGAGCCTTGGGGCACACCGGCGTTGATAGTGAGGGTGTTAGAAAGAAATCCGTCGACCGCCACTCGTAAAGAACGCTCTCTGAGGAAACATGAGAGCCAAACAGAACCTTTCAGACATACCATAAGAGCGTAACTTAGCCAACAGTCCATCGTGCCAAACACGGTCGAATGCCTTGGATATGTCAAGAGCAACCGCTCGAGATTCTCCAAAATGTTCAATTGCGTTGTTCCAAACATGTGTTACATAAGTCAGAAGATCTCCTGTTGATCTATGTTTACGAAAACCATATTGGTGATCGCTAATAATATTGAATCGTTCAAGATATTTCAGAAGATGCTCATTGATAACCTTTTCCATGACTTTCGATATTATTGAAAGCAGTGCAACTGGTCGGTAGTTATTTGGCAAGGTCTTCTTACCTTTTTTAGGTATCGGCTGAACCGTGGCACATTTCCAGCAGGACGGAAATATTCCCTTTCTGTAGGATAGGTTAAAAAGTCTACAGAAAACTGGTGTTAGTTCCCTTGCACAGTTTTTGAGAACTATGGCAGGTATTCCGTCAGCGCCAGAAGCCTTCTTGGTGTCTAGCTTCATTAAAATACGCTTTATGATGCGCTGTCTGAAGACAACATCGGGCATCCTTGACTGCAATATGGGAATAGTAGGTGGTGTTTTTCCTTGGAAATCAGTTCAGCCAACAAGTTCGCTCTCTCAACAGGTGTGGTTGCAATGGAATTATCTAGCCGTGTGAGTGGTGGTATGGTGGATTTGGTAAAATTTTGACTAACTGCCTTAGCGACTGCCCAAAAGGACCTGGAATTGTTGGGACAAGCGAGAAGTTTGTTTCTAATTCGTTGATTGTGTGCCTCCTTGGTTTCGTCGATAATTCCCTCGCATCTGTTCCGGGCATGAACAAAGATGTTACGGTTTACGGTGTTAGAATTTTCACGCCATTGTCGATAGGCAATATGTTTAGAAGCAACAGCTTCTTTGCATTTTCGATCGAACCAAGGCTTGCCGTTGGAGGAGCATTTCTTCGAAAAAGGGATGTAAGCTTCCATACCAGCCAAAATAACATCGGAGACCTCCCTGGCGCAGTCAGATGGGTCATCGGATTGAAAACAAATGTCCATCCAAGGGAAAGTTCGAAAGTATTCCATAAGATCTTCCCATTTAGCAGATTTGTAGTGCCAAATCTTGCGCGGCCTAGGCGCCTCTCTGTCACTGATTGGCAGGATACTCGATGTCGAAAGCAGTTTATGGTCGGAAGAACCTAACGGCGGATTTACGGTAACCGTGTAAATCTCCGGATTGGTGGTTAAAAACAGATCAAGAAGACTGGCGAACTCCCCGTCTCGATCAGGGATCCGTGTTGGTTCGTCAATAAGCTGAGTTAAGCCATAACTGATTGAGAATGATTCAGCTTCACGACCTTGTTCGTCGGTAGTATTGGAATATTTAAGCCAGTTGATATTGTGGACATTAAAGTCGCCCAGGATGGCAATTTCGGCACTTGGATAGTTACTTTGTAAATGATCGATGGTGTCTGCAAGAGAAGCGAAAAGTGTTCGAAAATTGGTATCACTTGGTGGTCGATATAGGATACAGATGAACCTTGTGGTTTGTTGAGTCGTTATTTTTAACCACATAACATCAAAGTTTGGGGGCTCCAGAGCTTCTTCTCGTTGACAAGAGAGGTCGCTTCTGACAAAAAGACAGATTCCAAAGTTACGCCTAAATCGGGAATAGAAGTCGTACCCAGGATAAAGATAGTTGACCGTGCTGGTCGATGGACTGACCTTGGTTTCACATAGAGCGAGTACATGAGGTTTATTTGATTGCAGGTGTTGATGCACTGAATTTATGTTTGAGTTTATACCTCGTATGTTGCAAAAAATCTATCTTAAAATTATGATGTCTGCAAGTCGACGCCTCCGAACCAACCCCCACCCGGAGATCCGAACGGGAGGCCATTCTACCTCCGGAACTTCTTGCATCCAGGCGCCTCATCATGCTCTTTGGTCCCACAGTAGTTAATGTGGAATTTTCCTGTTCTGTCACATGTTTATCTTTGCCTTCTTTGGCTTTGATCCAGGGGGGTGTTATTATTGGGTAGTTTGGGTTCTGACCAGATACTTTTCCAATGACCTGTGAGTTGTTGTTTGTTTGGTGGTTCGGTCACTGCTGTCTGTTTGCTGTGCATAGTTTTCCGGTAGAACTGTGTTTGGCTTCTTCGGAAGAGGTTGTTGGTATCTTTCCTCTCGTTTGGTTCTTTGTATCTACGGAGTCTTGCGGCATATACGGATAATTTTTGTTTTAGAGTATCCAGGATTTCTGGCAGTGTTCTGTCGGGAGACCCGGACTTGATCTTGTTTATACTCTGTGTGATTCGTTTGGACACGTTCCCGCTGATAAACTGGGTAAGGTGTCCTAGGTATCTCCTGATGTTGTTGATTTTGTTTTCTATTCTTATTTGCCGTTTGAATTTTGGTTTTATGCTGTTGGGATTTCTTTGCCGTTGCGGGAGTTTTTGATTAAATACTTCGTCGGTTGCGTTCATGATTGATGGTGGTGGGTCTAGGCGGCGAGTGATTCCCTTCTCAGTGGTTTTTTTGTCAGGACTTGTGCTTTTATCAAAGCAACGCATGGTGTGTTCGTTTGTTCCTGTAGTATAACTCATGCGTTGCCCTGATTTTCCCGCCTTGGTGGGTGTCGGCTTACTCGCCTTCACAACACTTTTGGTCGAGCTGCCATTTCCCGCGACGTCCTCGACCGTTACGTCGCTCGCCCGATGCTTCTTTTATTGGTCTACTGTTGTTTGGGATGTTTTTAATGTTTTGTGGTGTCAGAAGCTCAAAGTGTCCCGACATTGGGTTGCCTGTTAGTAGAAGGTAAATAGTTTCGGTGTGTTTTCTTGTGCTTATTATTGTTGGCTTGTCCCTAAAAGTTATTTTTGTATTTCTTGTTCTTCGTTGTTTTGAGAAGATATGAAAGTTGCTATTCTGGGTTTCCGAGAGGGCAAGTATCTCTAGGCTCGTTCCATAGGTGCCATTTTTCCTCATATAGTTATAGTAGTTATTGAAGTCTTTCATATCGTCGTCCCCAAATAATGAAAATGTGTTAAGTTCCGACCAGTTTTGTTGTATATATCTTAGAGCAGCCTCTCGGAGTCTTTCATGATGGTTTTGGTAGCCATATAAGTGTAAGCTAATTGCACGGAAAAGGCAATTTCCATCACCTACAATGTCGGATCTGGTAAAACTATCGGGAGTAGTTTCAACTGAGGCGGTTGGTTGGATCGTTTGCTGTTGTTGTGGTGGTGTTGTAGCTGTTTGTACGACAGGGGTCCGCCTCCTCAACACCCTGCCATTATCACTAGTATAATTAGTATAATTATTATTATTTGACATAGTGTTCCCACGAGTATCCTAGGAAAGAATGGTCGACTGCGGCAGAGCCTGGATGCCACAGCAAGGCTACTTACTCCCGGAGGGCGCCCGGTATCCGGGGAAACCGTTTGCGACTCATAAACGCTGAGCCATTCATCTTCTCGGCACGGTAAACACCTTAAGATTGCGTTTTTGTTACATATAATCTGGACAACACAAGACAGCACAACATGACTCAGGTACCTCGGGATCGTCAATGCCCGTACTAGGAGAATCCTGGGATTCCCCTAGCCCCTGAGGGTGGAGGGGAAATAAGGCGAAATAATGACAGATAAGTCGATATAAGCCTAGAAGATTTGAAACAAGTCGAGATAATGGGAGTTAATGGGAGTATAAAGACGGAAGAACTGTTTGAAGACAGACGTAAACTGCTAGGCCAGAGAAAAAGAAATATCGTTCAGTTTATACAATACACAACTTACAGGATAAAAATGGAGAAGATGTGAATGTCCGAGAAAAAATAACACACCTGATTCAAAAATATTATGAGAACTTGTATGAACAAAACAACTGCCCACGAAATAATCACAAAGAACGTCGAAATAGAAAGATAATCAACGGACGGACGCAGTAATAACAGAATTAATGAAAGAAGGAGACTTGGTGGTACAGGTGCTGAAACTCTTATTCAATAGATGTCTAGAAGAAGAGAAGAGAGAAAGTTGGAAAATAACCTCAACAATCTTACTTTTTAAAAAAGGCGATAAGACTAAATTAGACAACTATCGTTCAATATCATTACTTTTATAAACATACAAATTGTTTACCAAAATAATAATTAATAGATTGGAAAAAAAGGCTGGAATTAAACCAATCGTTAGAACAGATTGGCTTCCGTAAGAGTTTTAGTACTTGTGATCATCTCTTAACTATTAGAACTTTAATAGAGAAAGCAATAGAATATAACTTAAAATTGTACCTGGTATTTATAGATTATCAGAAGGCTTTTGATAGTATCGAGAGCTGGGCTTCCGAAAGAGCCTTGTATAGCAGCAGAATAAACTATAGATATACTTAGGTCATAAAAACAATTTATAACAAGGCTCAAATGATAGTGAAAACGGATAGTAAAACAAATCCTATACTTACCAAACGTGAAGTAAAAGAGGGAGATTTCATGAGCCCAAAACTATTTATAGCAGCATTAGAAGAAGCTTTCAAGGAACTCGAATGGGACAAAAAGGCGATCAGTATAAACGGACAAAAGTTAAATCATCTGCGTTATGCTGATGATGTAGTGCTAATATCAGATAATTTTGATGACATGATGACAACGTATAAAACAAAAGACCGTAGTGGTAGCCTTAAGAGAACAGGTAGCAGGTTTCAAAATGGAAATGGGCAGGTCATACAATGAGGCAACAACATAAGAGATGGAATAAAAGAATACTAGAATGGAGGTCATAGTTCGGACAAAGATCCAGAAGAAGGCCCTAAATAAAGATGGAAAGAAGACCTGAAAAGGACGGCTGGTTTGGGATGGATTAGGAAGACTAACTTTTTCATCCCTTGAATACATTTTTGTTAAAAAAAAATTATTTTTGACGTGAAGTAAACAATAATAATGGCCATTTTGGTAATACGTAGCAACCATGACTTTCAGTTCGTCTGTTTTGTCACAGCCTACTAAGTCCGTAATGGAACTTGTTGATATCACATTATTGCAAAATAAAACGGTTTATTTTCCGAAAATAATAATAAATCCAATTGGCGTTACATAGTTCTGTTAGATGTATGTTGGCAAAAAACCTGTTATGTGTAATTAGATTAAATAAAAAATATGTGTTCCTATTTTAATTTCGGTGATATTGATCATTATTTAAAGAGAAAATTCTGTAACTGAATGTAAAGCATAAAATTTTGTAGGAGCCACTTAGACTCGCGAAAATGACACGATAAATGAATAGTCCTAAAATCTTTCCAAAGTGAGATAAAACGAACAAAAACAATTGCTAATATATCCGCCATGGCCGCCTAAGTCTAAGAGTCTAAATCGGTTTTTGCCGATCACCTGTCAAACAAATGTCAACTTGTGATACATCGTTGGAAACAGAATTTCAAAGCGAATTGAAATTAATAAAAAAATATATAGGGTTCCGTTAAAAATAAGAAGTTGCAGTCACTTCCGGTCAAACCGGAAGTAGTTAAAAATATTTCTTAAGTGATAAAAAAAGCCTAATAATATCCCATTCTGGTATCTAAAAATGCAAATATATAACATGCAAAATAAAAAAATTACAGGGTGTTACATGTTGGCTGTGTCACCAGGTATATATATATATATATATATATATATATATATATATATATATATATATATATATATATATATATATATATATATACATATATATATATATATATATATATATATATATATATATATATATATATATATATATATATAAACATCTCGGGTCACCTCCTTCAGTAAAAAGAGCATTTTTTTGTTATATTGAATAGATTTTTAACTGCATTATAAGGTTTTGTTGTTATTAGCTAATGAAAGCAAATGTAGTAAAACATAACAAAATTATACATATTTATTTGGAATCTTTATTTAGATATTCTTGTAATAGGTGTTTCGGCTAATAAGGTCAATTTTTTACGAAACATTTAAGCGTTTATTTCCATCACAAAATGAATTACCTTAATAATCAAAGTATTAGCCATCGTTAGCTATGACTTTTTCCCATCTTTATTTCAAAGAATGGATTCCCCCCAAAAGAACTTTTCATCTTAAGATTGTAAGTGTTGTTCTAAAAGTCCCTGCTGCATCGATTGAAATGAGTGATAGTCTGAAGGAGCTAAGTCCGGTGAATACGGCTGGTGGGTTAGAACGTCCCATTTGATGCTTTTCAAATAGTTTTTAACACATTTTGCTACATGGGACCGAGCATTGTCGTGTTGAAAAATGACTTTATCGTGTCTTTGGGCGTATTCTGGTCGTTTTTCCTTCAATGTTCGGTTCAACTTTATTAATTGTTGTCGGTATCGATCGCCAGAAATCATTTCACCAGGATTCAGCAGTTCGTATTACACAGCTCCTCTACTATCCCACCAAATACACAGCAAAACTTTCTTTCCTTGTATATTGCGCACTGGTTGTGATGTTGAAAGCTGGCCTGGGTCTACCTAAGTTTTTTGGGTTGGAGCATGTTCATCATAAGCTTCAACCAACAATCGATAACTTTCAGCAGCCGTTTTCTTTAAATGAAAGACAGTTATTAAGCTTCCCCGCAAAACTGTCTTTTCTGGTACAAAACACGACATATTCAAAGCTATGAAAAACTATGTTTTTCGCACAATGACAGTTAATAACGCTTTTGATGGCGTATGTTTACCTTCCAAAACGCCATAAATGTCACTAGTCTATACCAACAAGTGTATTAGTAACGCCATCTCTTAGCAAAATCGACGTTATTATTCAATATTTTTTTTGCAAAATAAGGAATCCTGTACAAAAATCGTGTGCTCGATATATTTAAAAAACAATGAACTCTGTTATCGCCAATTAAATACATTTCTAACAAGCTAGTTGTATAAGTAACTATTATATTTATTAGATTAATAAAACTTTAAAAAAAATATATAAATTTTGAACGTTGAAGTTTTTTACTGCTACAAGTTCTTGTTTTTTTTTCTATGTGCACAGTGGCGCAACTAGAAAGGATGGCACAGTGGTACAAGGCTAAACTTAGTGCGTTTTTAGGACTTCTACGTTTAATAATTAACGTATCATTTACCCCCTTTCCAAAAAAGTATATTGTGTAAACACGAAAGTGGTTAAATAACTAGTCTAGACACTGAGGTTTAAATTCACTATTGATAAAAAATTCCGCTGCAGGTCAAATTGAAAAAGTTATAGCTTTATTTCTGAGAGCATGCAGTGTCAGGTAAAAAGACTTCCTGTACTATATGTATATAATTAATTACCTTGAAAAATCGTTCATATTATGTCTTCCAATTGACCTGTTACGTAACCCCTCTTCTAATACAGCTATTAAAATCATCTAATTCTTCACAATCAACAGTAAACAAATTTTCTACAAAAAATCCACGTGCCTTTTTACTCCACCTTACTGCTAAAGGTTTTCTGGCACTTCCTGGATTTAATAAATCTATTACCTGAAAATAGCATGCAAATGGTAAATAATGTATGTAATAGCAAAATATTTTTAAGTCAAAATAACTAATACACATAATACCACCTTGAATGTTAATCTGTTTTGGAAAATCAACAGGAGAAACAGTAGGAATCACCTATTAAGAGACTACAAGAGAGTATGTTGAGAAAATCTTCTTCCTCTTTTAAATGAATGCTCATAAATATGAATGATTAGGAACCTGGAAATGGGGTGGAAAGGTAAAGATGAAAATAATGAATCAGCCGAGCTTTGTCTAGCAACTTTCATTTCAAAAGGGAAAAAATGCGACATTTACTTTAATGATTATATTTAGGGAGAAGAAATTATAACTGGGTGGTAATTCACGTCCATCTAGACATAATTTAAATTTCGTGGCTTTCGTCATCTAAACTGGTTACTCAAGAGTGATAGTAATTGGAGAGACTTTCTGACCAAAGCTGAAAATTATAAAAGGAAAACAGATGCTGCCTGGCATTCTTACCATTTATAGTTAACTAGGTTAGTTAACGGAACTCCACCTTAAAACAATATCCAGTACTAAAGAAAATAGCTTAGGCTTTTATTAGCATATGCCGATGACCGTTAGCTTTTACAGTTGTTGACGTCTTTCTATGATGTCTCCCATAATACAGAATATTTATGCAGAAAAAACTTTTATTAAGTTTTTAATATCCACGATTTACATTGGTCTGTTGATTGCTTCATATATTTTTTTTTTTTTCAAGAAAATATATTTTGTACAAAAAGTAAGCAACATTATTATGCTTTTCAGAATCCGAGTAACATGTTTTTTAAAATTAGACACAAGATATTGTAAAAGATTTGTTAATATGTATAAGTTGGTATAATATTATGGTGTCGATTTTAAGAAGTAAAAAAAATGAATAATATATCGGGCCTATATTAAAAAAAAAAAAAGCACTTGCATCGGCCGGGAATCGAACCCGGGCCGCCCGCGTGGCAGGCGAGCATTCTACCACTGAACCACCGATGCTATAAATAATAAAATAAATAACAGTAACACATCGCGAATCATGACCTTGTTTCTATTGTAAATTTTAGTATACAGATAGACCGAAGAATTATTTTAATTGTTTGTGACTTTAGACGATGTAATTATATTTTCATATTCTACGTATATCAGAATTTGAAAATTTTTTCTATCCTTCCTCGTAACTATGTTTTTTTTGCGCAATTCACAAAGAGATGACGGTCCATGTTCGCATTATATTTAAATCAGAATTTTAAAATTTTCAAGATAGCATACCTCTTATTCAATAGATTATTAAGAGGCCGATTCCAATACCAAAGACTTCTTACTCTAGCTAGGTTCACCGAAGGCGAAGCTGCTTATAAAGGGAAGACGAAAGTAGACAAATGAAGCTCCTTGAGAAAAAAAGCCCTTCCCAACATACATTTATTAAAAATCGATGTCCGCAGGGTAAAAAGAACCTTTTCACATAGTGAAAAGGTAAAACTTACACTCAATTTTATAACTGAATAGCCTTAGTACTTAACAAATATCGTTTATAAAAAACGGCCTTTTAGAAATTATGAATATTTGGAATAAAGTTATTGGAAATCCTGTAGGCGAACTAACTCCTAAAATACTTAGAAATGTTATAAGAGGAATGCGACCTCGAACAATATTATGTATGGTGCGAAATGATAGACATACGGAATTTTAATACCCGTTTGACATTTTTAAATCAAGTTAATTTTGCTGTTTTTATTATTATTATTAACGGAATTGTTTAGTAATTAATACGTACTTTTTAAGAGAATAGCATTGAATGTTCTAACATTTGTTAAAATACATGAGTTTTGGCTCCAGCATCTAGGAATATTTTGATTTGTAAAATAACGATAAGGCTATTAAGATACAAATTATTGTAACATCAATTGCAAAATTTATCTTTTAAACTTAAGTAAAACTTGACAAAAATCAGAAAACTGATACATTCTAAAACACTCGAGGACATTTTTAGTAGTAAAACACCGAAATAGCAATTAGATATTAAATATTGTAACAACTCGCGTTCAAGCGAAAACTTATTTTTTAAATAATTTCTTTCAGTTGTCAAAAGAACGAAATCATATTTCTAATTATGACCAAAGCAAAAGAAATTTACCTCAATTAAACTATTTAACTTTTGAAAAGTCTTGTAGTAACAAGATAAATAATGTGTTTTTTTGTAAAAACGAAGATTTATTTCTCAATATGATCTCCGTTAGGCTCAATACTTCTGGTCCAGCGAGATTTTAACTTTTCAATTCCCCCAGAAAAAAAATTGTTTTAAACTGTGCATACTACTCATTTACAGAACAGATACCGTATTCTCTTCATTAGACGAAAATTTCTTCGCCCGAGCCAATTTTTGAGGTTAAGAAATAAAAGATGTCACTTGGGGCCAAATCTGGGGAATGGGGTGAATAGGAACTACGAGGATGGATTTAAAAGTTCGCGGCCTCACCAAAAAATAATTATAATATAGATTCTCCTAGTACTGTTTTCATATCATCGTATTAGTCTTTTTTTAAACAGGTACTTGATGACGTTGTTCAATTTTTTCCATTTTTTTCAAAAACGATGCACTTGGTCTCACTAAACTCGTTCTAACTTAAAAACCACAAATTCTACAGGAACAGAATTTTATACTGTGACAACCAAAGAAAGTATGAACTTATTGAGAGTACTATAATAAAGTACCGTCATATCCCACTGTGAAAAAATGGGTTACAGAATTTAAACGTGGACGAGAGAGAGCATCGAAGCCTACGACGTCTACGACTGAAGAAAACATCGGCAAAGTGTGCGATCTCATATTGAAAGACCGTAGATTAACTATCACGGAGATTACAGACACTATAGGCATCTGGTGTGAACGAACACAAAACATCATTGCCAACGAATTCGGATTTTCTAAGGTTTCCGGTAGGTGGGTCCCCAGATTGCTTTCAGTTGAACAAAAACGAATTCGGCTCACGATTTCTCGCGACTGTTTGGAGATGTTTGAGGTTGATCCGCAAGATTTTCTTAACAGGTTTGTGACAATGGACGAAACCTGGGTTCACCGCTATACTCTAGAGTCAAAACAACAATCCAAGCAGTGGAAAAAAATCTGGTGAACCGACCCCAAAGAAAGCGAAGGCTGGAAAAGTGATGGCGTCAGTTTTTTGGGATGTTAAAGGTATTATCATGGTGGACTACCTTCCGAAAGGCGAAACAATAAACTCGACTTACTGTTGCACCCTTTTGCACCGTTTACGTCAAGAAATTAAAGAGAAACGCCCAGAATTACTGAGAACGAAAGTTTTGTCCGATCAAGACAATGCTCGCGTTTACACGTCTGTTCAGTCTATGGCTGAAATTCGTGATTGTGGTTTCGAATTGCTGCCCTACTCGGCTTATTCTCCTGATTTGGCACCTTCAGACTTTCATCAACCTAAAAGAAACATCTCAGTGGCCAGAAATTTTCATCAAATGAAGAAGTCGAAGCTGCAGTTAGGTGGTAGAAATGTATATAGCTAGGTGGAGTTTACGTCGAAAAATATAAATATTTTTGTACGTATTGTTATTTTTGTTTCTTGGCTAGGCCGCGAACTTTTCAATCTATCCTTGTATTTCGAAACCCAGCTCGTGCTCTTTTGCTATGTGTGGGCAGGTGCATGGTCCTGGTAACGGAGCGCTTTTTTGTGCGTTAATCTTGGTCGCTTTTGCTTCAACTCACTACGCAAACGGTCTAATAATGTTGCATAATAAGAGCGAGTCATTGTTTTACCCTTTTCCAAATAATCAATCATGATGATACCCTATGAGTCCACACAAACAGTTGCCATCACTTTTCCCGTCGATAAATCTGCTTTTTTCTACCTTCGCCAAACCCACTGTTTTGGCTGTCGTGTTCTTTCTGGGATGTAATAGTGGATTTACGTTTCGTCTACAATCACAAAAGGTCGCCAGACGTCTTTCGGATTACGTTGCAACTTTTTTAAACACAATTTTGAAATGTTCTTCCTCGTGCATTTTTGGTCTGGAGACAATAAACGCGGCACTCCTTGCGCACTCAACTTTTTCATCTTAAGAACTTCATGCAAGATATTATATACCCGTTCATATGAGATACCCACCGTTTCAACAATTTCACGAAGCTTAATGCGACGATCTTCGACCACAAAATTTGAATCGGTCGTCTTGAACGTACAGCATTTGTGGTACTCGTACGGCCACGTTGAAATTCATTTATCCAGTAATAAATGGTCTTAAGTGCTGGTGCAAAGTCTCCATCAACTTCTTTCAGTTTAGTTTCTATTTGAGCCGCAGTCCATTTTTTTAAATAAAAATGTTTTATTACTGCATGATACTCGGCTTCATCCATTTCAACGAAACGTGTAACACTGATTACTTACGATAGTTGCCAATAAGTAAACTTCGCGGTGGATCTATTTGAAACTTTAAACAGTTATGCCGCTTTACAAAATTTCCTGCCATTTCGTAAAAAATTACCAGACTCAATCCATCATCGTATATGTCGCAAAATTAAATTCTTTTTCTAGAGCCTGGTTATCATAAAAACAAAAGTTTACCTACTTAATTGTATGTTTATTATTTTCCAATTATTTTAATAGATGTTGTTGTAAATAATAGAAAGTATAATAAAAACAAAAGCACTATTTCTATAAATGGATGTTAAATTTATATATGTAATGAATACTCGTTATATGTTAGGTAAGATTAATTGCCTGTGTGTAATATTCATTGTATTGCGATTTACAAATCATATGAAATATTAATTTGTATTTCTAAGTATCGGGTGTTACTTTTTAATTTTTATTGTCTAAACACTACTTAGTTGAAAATAAAGTTGGTATAAAAAATATTATAATTCCACAAATTAAAAGTACTTGAATATATTCGAATATGTATGTAGAGACGGTAAATTCCCATTTTGTCGATTAACCGTTTCGTCGACTGAGACCGTTTTAACCGTTGACCATTTGAAACCGTTTCCTTTTTGTCGACTCGCCGAATTAAATCTACCAAGTAAAGCTGTAGATGGCCTTCAAACCTTCTACAGGTAGTTTTACCTAGGTATTTATCTTCATACTATATAAGGGTGCGGCCGGTCAGATTATCGTAGGCGTTCAGGTTAGTTCAGGTTTGATAGTCCTAAGTCTGTAGAAAGTGTGAAGGAAAGAAAGAATTTTGCTCTATCGATTTTTTTTAAAGAAATAATTAATATTTACCCTTAATATAGATTTCCATAACAGATAAAGAGATTTAGTGAATCCACGAAAGGGGAATTGCTAATGACACCGTAGATACTATATTAATTTTTTTCAAATTTTTTACCTTAATTTTCTGTCTTAAAAGAAGATTATACCATCATAATGTTATTCGTTTTACGAGCAATATGCTAGTCTTCTCTAGGAGGTTTTATTTTCTATTTAGGAATTTTTATTTCTCATTAAGTAGCGGATATTCAAGTCTATATAAATTTCGAGTCTATATCAGTTCATGTGTTTCAGGTAATCGCATAATAACAACATATAATATGCCGCCTTCAGGATGGAAAACTTGCTTCATATTGAATTTTCCAAAAAAAACATGTTGATCCACCATGGAAAATATCGTAATCCGAAAAAACATGATTATCCGAAAGGTGAAGTTATTATGCCAGTAAAGTACAAAACTCTGAGTTACGAGTAAGAGAAAACTTTCACAGTTTACTCGCGTACTATGAATCAATTGGAACTTTTAATATTAGAAAAAGCTAGGCACATAAATCTAATTAGTGAGGTATTATCAAATCATTTATTTGAACGAAGAAATTCCCTCTTCTATACGAGGCTGGTTTGAAAAGTCCGTGCAAAGTCCGAGAGATAGCACCACCGGCGCGTATCGAGGTCATGTTTAGTTAGTAGCATCTCTTGAATAAACGCACACCAAGTTTCAGCCATATTGGTCTATTTCTTTGTGTTTGGTATTCGTGTGAATCAAGGAAGTCGAGTGATTTTCAACAAATGGACGAAAAAGAATTTCGTGTGGTGATTAAACATTACTTTATGAAAGGCAAAACGCCTCAGGAGACTAAAGAGAAGCTTGATAAACATTATGGTGACTCTGCACCTTCGGTTAGAACAGTTTATAAGTGGTTTCAAAATTTTCGGACTGGCCATATGGGCACAAGTGACGCTGAACGTTCTGGACGGCCTGTGGAGGTTACGACTCCAGAAATCATTGATCAAATCCATGATATGGTGATGGATGACAGAAGAGTTAAGGTGCGTGAGATTGCTAGTGCTGTGGGCATCTCGACGGAACGGGTACATAATATTTTGCATAAACATTTGGACATGAGAAAGCTATCCCCAAGATGGGTGCCGCGATTGCTCACGCTTGACCAAAAACGGAATCGTGTGAAGTGTTGCAAGGATGGTTTGCAGCTGTTCCAGAAGAATCGGAGGACTTTAAGCGTCGTTTCGTCACTGTGGATGAAACATGGATACATTACTATACTCCTGAGACCAAACAACAACGGGTTACCAATGGGGGGGGGGAATCTGCACCAAAAAGGCGAAGACCGTTCCTTCGGCCGGAAAGGTTATGGCGACTGTCTTTTGGGATTCGCAAGGGATAATCTTCATCGACTATCTGGAAAAGGGTAAAACTATTACAGGTGAATATTATTCATCGTTATTGGACCTTTTGAAAAACCGAGCTGCAAGAAAAACGCCCGTGATTGGCCCACAAGAAAGTCCTTTTCCATCACGACAACGCACCAGCACACACCTCAGCAGTTGTGGTCGCAAAATTAATGGAAATAGGATTCCAACTCGTTTCACATCCCCCCTATTATCCAGACTTGGCTCCCTCGGACTACTATTTGTTCCCCAATTTGAAGAAATGGTTGGCGGGACAAAGATTTTATTCAAACGAGGAGGTGATTGCAGCCACTAATGGATATTTTGCAGACTTGGACAAATCCTATTATTCGGAAGGGATCAACAAACTAGAACATCGTTGGACGAAGTGTATAAGCCTAAAAGGAGACTATGTCGAAAAATAAAAAAGGTTTACCCCAAACACATAAGTAGTTTTTATTTTTGCACGGACTTTTCAAACCAGCCTCGTATATTGTACTACAGCAGAGCAGTATTGCTACTGAAATCATTGGCCCGAAATTGTATAGCCCAAAGCAGTGACAGAAATATATTGATTGGAGCTTCCCTCTTGAAGAAGGCGCTTGGATGAAGGATTGAATAATCTAAGACGCAAGGCCTATATTATAAGGGGAACCTAGGTGGGTAGTCAAGAAAATAGCCATTCTAATTTAGCAGCAAGAAGTTTTGCAATGCACTTAACATTACAAACAACTAATGGAGAGACTGACTTAGAAAGAAAGTGAAGGCTAAGGGAACCATGTATAACGAACTGTCTAGGAGAAACCAGCAGAATTCAAATATTAACAAGAATCTAAAGAAATTTCTCCTGAATTTTCATAAGAACAGCTTCACTATCAATGCTGCAGAATTTCACTACCATTAATGTCTCATTTTTTTAAAAATGTCGATATTAGAAATTTCTTATCATGGTAAAAATCACGACTTTTACTATGTTCATCTTTGTGTTATACACAAAGTATTCGTTAGGTACGCAGACAAAGCTTATGAGTTGATTCTTTGTAAACTCTAAAACAAGTACTACTCAGTATATATCACCACCACACCAAACACTTTATTTTTTCAATCGACGCGCGTTTCGCTAACCATGTTACCTTCATCAGGAGCGATGATTGATTCAATCATGGTTAGCGAAACGCGCGTCGAGTGTAAAAGTAAAGTGTTTGGTGTAGTGGTGATATATACTGAGTAGTGTCATTGTGCCAAAGAGTCCACATTCTCAACTTAGTCTAAAACAAGTAGTTAGTACCGGCATGTCCTTTAATTTTTATCTTTAATATTGCTAAGTAATGTAATAATAACAAATATATCAATAAACATTCTGTGAACTAACCCGAACATATGGTATTCTAATCTTATTTATTATTTCTCTCTGAACTCTTTGCCATAGAATTTAGCGATAAGCCTTAAAGTTTGCGCACTAAACAATATTCTGTATCATTCTCTGGGTTAAGCTAGTGAAATTCGAAATGTTTCAAAAATTAAAAATTTATAACAAAACTATTATTTTTGAAAAAACCTATTGCAATACATCAGTTGCTAGGGCAGCATAGAACACGAGAAGATTTTTTAAATTCTGATTTTCTCTGTAAATACACTTGATCCAGATCATGTGAGCGGGCTAAAAATAACTAACTAACCAAAAAAATATTGCACACGAGAAACTGAATATGCGTAGATTTTACTAGCCCTCATTTGCCTAGAGTGCGTTTAACACTATCAGGAATGCTATAGTAATTGGAAATCGCTAGAGCCAGATAACAGGGGGTCTTCTTGAAGTCCTGTGCGTTTTTATACGAGTTTAAAGAGCCCTACAGACATACATGTTAGGTCAGTCAATAAGTTTTGAAAGCTGAAATGAAATAAGATGAATTAATGAGTCGAAATACATTTATTCTTCAGCATAATCTCCTTAAGCTCAATACATTTTTTCCAGTGTTTTTCCAATTCATTTACCCCATCTCTGAAGTGGTTTTCGGGGAAGACCTTCAAAATACCCATCTAGTACAGATGCTATCACCTTATTATTTATAAAAAAACGCTTCCCATGTAGGACCCTGTTCATCTGTTCCCAAACCCCTTTTGAGGTTGGGAACAGATGAAAGTCAGACAGAACCAGATCTGGCGGATAGAATGGATGTTGCAATAATTCGCAATTTAATCCGACCAGTTTTACCTTTGCTAAACCGGTGAGCAGGTTCATTGCCATGCTGAAAAATGATTTTTTTTCTTCTGCAAACCGGGCTTTTTCTCATGAATTTTCTCATCCAGCTGGTCCAGAAGGTTGCAATAATACTCTCCTGAGATTGTTTTACCGGTTTGAAGGTAATCAAATGACAAAATTGCTTTTGCATCCCAAAAAACTGATGCCATAATTTTTTTGGACGACATTGACTACTTTGGAGCTGAACAACCGGGTTCAGTCCACTGGACGGTTTGTTGTCGCAGTTCAAGATCATACTGGTGAACCCAAGTTACAAATAGATGCACAAAATCAGTTTTATTCTTTATAAAACGAGCCAAATATTGTTTAGAAAGTTTTTCTCGATTGCGTTTTTGTTCCGATGTTAGCAAATGCGGCACCCCTCTTGTAAGAAGCTTTCTCATATCCAAAACATTAGTTAAGATCTCATGTACTGATCCATGTGAGGTGCCTATATCCTCAGCTAAATCATTCACGGCTATACGACGGTCTTCCATTACCATATCTTGTACTGAATGTGGATCGTTATTGACACGTGTACGACCACGTTTAAATTCGAGTCCATCTATGAATAGTTGGAAATGGAGGAGCAGGCTCCTTTAACACTCTCATTAACTTTGCATGGATTTCAGTTGTCGATAAACTTTCCAATACAAAGGATTTTATCACTGCACGACATTCGATTTTTTTCATTTTTAAAAAAATACTTAAACACGTCTACTTTAACTAGCTGATAAACAATGAATGACTTGACAGATCAACTTGAAATTTAGGGTGTGCTCATGCAACAGATGAAGCTTCAAAATGGTGTTCAATATTTGGTTCAAGTGATGCTCCATAGGTGTCGCTTTCAAAACTTATTGACTGACCATATGTTATTTGGTTGGTAAACATCCAAACATTAAATAAAATTTAGGGGAAAAGATAAGACAAAAATTATTCAGCCTATAAGATTTTGGATATACCTTAAATATAAGACACCAGAAAGTGAACGTGTGGTGAGGAACTCTTACAGAATATTTGAAAGTACCTCTAGATATGTTTAAAAGGAGGTGCTATATTGTACGTTTCTGAGCTCATTGGTATGTGAGAACTGAAGTATGTTACAATATATCGTCCAATAATTTGGCTTATTGAGGTGAACTTTCTCCGACGTTAAAGCTACTCGACGTGATAGTTTAATTAGTTTTACGCAACTAATTTCATGCAATATTAATAAGAACTTTTTGGTTATATTTGTTGGTATATTTTTATTAAGAGTTGCATGTGCATTTTAAAAATAAGAAAATAAGTATCCACAATGGTCTCACGACAAGCAAACTAGGTAGTGCAGAAGACGAAACCTCTGTATGACTTTAACTCGGAACAAACATAAACTATTCGGATATCTACATCATGGCGATAAATTATCACATAAAGGGCTCGAAAGGAAGTTAATAAACTTTCTTAAAGGGACGACGCTGATCCAACCATAAAAGGGGAGGACAATAAGCCTAGAGGCTTCAGTGCACAAACAGGCAGAATCGCCTACTCCAACTACAACTAATCAACCAAACGACACGAGGTTCTTTTGTTCAGAGTTAACGAAGGGAAATTTCCCAAGGTTTGGAGTTTCCAAGAGGGAAGATTTTTCGGAGATGGGTGATAAAATTTTGTTACAAAGGAGGTTTTTCTTTTTGAAATCTCACTGTACTCTATGGCCTAGCTTGTGTGTTTGAGGGAATACAGAGAAGAAACATAACTAAATAAAAACCTACGATGACCAATTGCCAAATTAAGTCAAGTTGTGATGATATCTGTAACAAAATTAATAAAACAAGTTTCCTTTGTTAAATTGTTTGAATTAAAGTTATGACTAATTTAAATTGTAACTTTAAAAGTTTTAACCAATAGGCTATGCTATAAGTCTTGACTTACTTTGACATTGATGTGCAATGAAATAGTATTTATACTAGAAAAGTACTACCTTCCATTATTTATTTATTATTGCCTCAGGTACTTATTTGTAGGCGAAGTGCAACTGGTTATTAAACTGGGCATTTTTTGATCGGTAAGTGTTATTTTCCCAAATTAACTAACTCGGAAACATCTCGAACAATGACTTTTATTATAATTCATCTAGTTAACTGAAGTAAATTGAAAATGAATTTCTAATGTCTTTAAGTAACTTTAGTATATAGATAATTTTGTCATACATTTCCATGAAATTCATTTTTTTTTAAATTATTTTTATCACATTCTACTATGTATTAATATGAAAAATTAATAAGATATTTACATATATTGATGTATACCTTTTCATTATAAATTTCCAAAAAACTAGCTTTAAGAACAAAGTGGCTTCCTGATAGTTCTTGAATTTTTTCAAACAAGTACATAAAAGAACGGAAAACCAGCCCATGATTATCGCTAATGGAATGTGTCTTCTTGGACCCGAACTAAAACAAACATGATTAATAAGCAAAACTTTTTAAGTTTCATTTTTCTTGATATACCAGTCCAGGAGGTCCGGTTAAAGTATGAGTCTTTCCACTTCCTGTTTGACCATAACAAAAACATGTACAGCGAAATCCTTCTACTGCCATTTCAATAAGTCGTTTCATTCCTAAAAAATTGTAATAGTACAACAGTATTAGACTGCTTTAGACGTTTTGGGTTTTTATCTTTACTACAAAATTAATTAAATGTACTAGTTCAATTTCTGACGGCTGGAAGAGCTATATAGCAAATTTAACAGTTTTCTTCATAGACATTAAAATCAAAATTTATTTTTGGACCAACTTTGCACTGTAGATATAATAAGCTGTGACTGTGACTGCTGTAAATGTAAAATTCTTTTAAACAATTTTGATATTGACGGTCGTCATGCTGTCAAATGTAAAATTTGTTAAAAAAATATTGACGGAAAGTCAAAATTAAAGTGCTATCTATATTTAACCAGGCAACATAATGTAAACCAGTTAAAGGCTAATACTTAATCATTTTATTTTTGTCAAAAACGTTTTCCTATAGTTGAGCAAAAAAAAAACATTCATATTAGATTTTGAGTGGTCTGAAATTTGTAAACTTTATGATTCATTAACAATCTTTTCAAATAAATATTACTGACTTCCTGTTAGTTTATAGGCCTAGACAATATGTTTAAAAACACTCAGACACACATCCGCACACATACATATATATTTATATATTTATTTATTTATTTATATATATATATATATATATATATATATATATATATATATTATATATATATATATATATATATATATATATATATATATATATATATTATATATATATGATATTTTTCGATTTTCTCAGTATTACTCGTACAATTATACGCTAGTTGCATTACAACTGCTAAGTTATGTTGTAAGTGTATTTAACCAATAATTATTAAATACACAGGCCAACGATGAAAAAACTTTTTTAATAATTTTACCCGATTCCTATGTTTTTTAGTGTGCTGAGTCCGAAAATAATAATAAAAAAGTCGTATCAGCCACCAATTTTTTACATTTTGATATTCAAAATGTGAAAAGTTTATTTTTTAACATTCGAATGTTATTAGGTTGGCAATAAAATCAGAATTTTATAAGGTTGGCAGTAAAATTAAATATTATTAGGTTGGCAGTTCGATAAAATGTCACAGCTGTTTGTTTTCTTCTAGTTAATGTAGCCGTGCATTGCAGTATTTAACCCATGTGCTTTAATTCACACTCAAAGTATGGCTAATCGTGGTTGTAAAAACTCTCCCAACACTTTTTGTTATATATGTGGTTACTGACTTTGTAAAAAAAGTATACTTCCGCACTCGTGCCGCTCCTGGAGCGCTTTAGGGACTTCCCTGCAGCACGTGTGCTAGACCAATAAAAAAAAAAAAAAAATAAAAAAATATTTTGGTGTAGAAATCGGTAATCAAGAAAACTGTTGGGCTCCTCACAAAGTATGTTATGTTTGTGTCGAGGATGTTAGGAAATGGTATAAGAAAGAAAAGAGCTAGATTTGCAGTACCTATGGTATGGGAGAGAGCAAGAAAATCATTCAAATGATTGTAATTTTTGCAGCGTTAATGTTTCTGGATATAACTCCAAAAATAAGAAAGCAATTAATTATCCTAATTTTACTTCAGCTAATCGGCCTGTAGAACATGGATGGGGACTTCCTGTTCCTGAGCCACCTCAGTCTATTAATGACGTTTTACAGTCCAGTCCCAAATTTAATGAAAGTCGACCAGATGATGATGAGTTTCTATGTTCTCTAGAAAATTTAAAAACTACAGTTGTTTATACAAGCTGAGTTAAATGATTTAGTGAGAGATTTGGGTTTGACTAAGGAAAAAGCAGAATTGCTTGGTTCTAGGCTGAAAGAAAAACATTTATTGGAATCTGGAACATCTATTTACCATTATAGAACAAGAGATCAACAGTTTGTATCAAATTTTATGTATCAAATTTTCCCTATTTTGAAATTTAATCGATGCCATATTGTGAGAGAACTACGGGTGATACAAAAAACTGATACCAGATACGGTTTCAGCACCCAAAAATATATAACACTTAGATGTATTGGTTTAAAAAGTTTTTACAAATATTTTTTTTGTTGGCTTATGATATTTTTAGAATTTTTAGGATAGTTTGATAACTTTTGGACAATCCTTGGGTTCGTAGACACTGCAAGGATGACTTTTGTCTTAATTTTTAAAACCCAGCTTGCCAAAGTATATTTATTGTTAACTTTTAAAGACAAATACTCTGGAAACACCAATCACTCACTATTATTTTGACATATGAATTAGGTCTTTAAACGATTTTGGTATAGCCACTCTTAAAATCTTTGAAAATTAATGACACTTTTTGATGCTAGAATTTACGCATGTTTACTCGCATCTACTAATGCATTGTTTTGGTACTCTTTAGTGTGTGTAACTGTTGTTTTGTGCGAGTTTTGTACCCATTTGTATCTACAAAACACCGGAGGTATATTAGTTACTATAGTAAAATCGTACGGTGGGATGTGCTTTCTTTTTTTTGATAGGCATAGCAATGTGCTGCGGGAAAATTCCTAAAGCGCTACAGGAGCCACAGGTGTGCGAAAAATCGGATTCAAGTTGGTCTTGAATAGGCGTAAATTGTACTCGGTGAGAAACACAGTTTTGGGCAAATTATTCCAAAGGAATGAGGTTCTCCTTATAAGAAACATAATTTATTAATCAGTGCATCAAAAAAATGTTTTAGTAAAAGTTATAGGGTGTTATACGGCGCACATGCTGACGTTGACAATAAAATCTTTTGAACTGTCAGTTCGAAGAAATTACGCCATCTTGATTTTTTTTTAAAATGGAAAGCCCTGTATATTATTTTATTTTTAAGTCCTACTAAAAATTTTAGATATTATTTAACATACCATATGTCTAAATTGAACTGTTTTGGAATTATTGTCATTTGAAATTTAAAATTAAAAAAAAAGACAAAAAAACTATTCATAAATACTCTACGTTTATTTTTTAAGGTAACAATTGCTCAAAATGTCTACCGTTAACAGCGAGGCAATGACCCAATCTGTCATGAACAGCCTGAGCAGAGTTTTGCAGAGAATCCAGGGTGATCTGTGCTACTTCATATTGAATTCTTTGTTGTAAATCTTCTACAGTTTCAGGTCGACTTCGGTAAATTTTGGTTTTCAAATGATCTCATAAAAAAATCGTGTGGCGTAAGGTCGGGACTTGTTGCAGGACATTCTACAGCACCTCTTCTGCCTGTCCATCGATTAAGAAAAATCGCATCCAAATATCTACGGACATTGATTTCACAGTGAGGAGGTGCTCCGTCCTGTTGATGGGGGTATCCAAATTATTTTCATCGGGAAAAAGACCTGCACAAGATGGAATAACTTGCTCTTGGAGTAACTATAAATACCACTGTCCTATAAGATTTTCATCGATAAAAAAGGGACCAATGATATGACGTCCACAAATTCCTGCCCAGCCGTTTATCTTTTGTGGTCTTTGAGAACGACTGTCGATTATCCAGTAAGAATTCTCAGAAGACCAGTACCGGTAGTTATGCCTGTTAACTCTTCCGTTAAGACAAAATGTGGCCTCGCCAGAAAAAACAATATTATGAATTAGGTTAGGATCATTATTGATTCGTTCCGTCATGACCTCGCAAAATTCAACACGTCTATCGTAGTCGTCTTCAGATAATTCTTGCAATAGAATGGGTTTGTATGGATGCAATTTTTCTTCATTCAGTATACGATTTTAGGTACCTTTACTTATGTTATGGTCTAGGAAAAGCTGACGAGTGGCTGTATGGGGATTTTCTGTAATTTCCAATAAAACATCTAACTTTTTATCATCGCTTGTTTTAACTTTTGGAGGTTCAGATTTAGAATGATCCTTAACATGACCCGATTGTCTAAATCGTTTTAATGTTTTGCTAAGTACGGATTGGGTAATAGGTTTCCGATTCGGATATTCTGCGTTAAAAAGATCACACACCTCCTGTTGTGTTCTTCTATGGCCTCCGTAACCAACCATCATTTACAAAGTGATTCTTTCGCTTTCTGTTAAGTGTACCATTATGACATTACGCTCAAATTGCAGTTTCACAAAATGCAGCAATAAACGTTTTTGTCAATAAATCATTTTTTGGCGTGTTAAATCGTTACCTGACAGTAAATGTTTGACAAAAGCCAGCTTAATTTTTTCTTTTTTAATTTTATCTCCTTAATTTCAAATATCAATAATTCCAAAATAGTTCAATTTAGACATATGGTACGTTAGACAAATAATATCTAGAATTTTTAGTAGGACTCAAAAATAAAATAATAATAATTATTTCCATTTAAGATGGCGTAATTTCTTCGAACTGACAGTTCAAAATATTTTATTGTCAACGTCAGCGTGTGTGCCGTATAACACCCTATAACTTATATTTAAATATTTGTTGATACGCTGATTAATAAATGCTGTGGAATAATTATTCCATACATATAGGGCATCCTATATTAGCGCGACGTATATTTCTAGCAAGTACCGCTCTGGGAGGAATTAAGCGGGCTACATCCATCGAACACTTTCCATGAAAATACTTGTAGAATAGACTCAAGTCGCCAACCATTTTTTGATGTTCCTCTGAGTCAAAGTTGCTGATCAGTGGTCCGATCAAGCGGACAGCGCTCTTCTGAATAGAATCCAACAAATGCGGTGTATGTTTAGGCACAGAGCCCCAAACATTAGAGCAGCTTTCCATTCTTGGTCGAATTTAAGCTTTGTACTATATAGAATTAACAGTTGTTGTGAAGTGTAAAGCTTTCTAGTTCGAAATTTATTATCTTGTGGCGCCTTGTAGGTGAAAAAGTTGCAGCTACTAGTTGCCGCAACTAATTGCGTCGAATAGCATTAATGTCAGAGGGTCCTAAATCATCATAATCTATTGTTGTAATAATAATTCTAACAGTCAAATGTTTAGTACATTAAAATACCTGAGAATTGAACGACATCCTCCTGCGTTGCAGCTGGTTCAAATACTACATTATAGGAAAATACTTTTGGTTTTTGATCCCCACTTGGACCACCAGGAAGACCATCGACCTACAATTTATAGTTATAATTGTAATTGAAATTAAAAAAGGGTTTTTGCACTTTTATTGAATATTTGTAACTTTTTTTTTGTTTCTTCTAAATCATAGTTATTCAGAGAATAGTGAATCTAAACTAATATAACTTATCTGTTACATTTAAAATAACTAGCCAAGTGCATGTCGGACTTACGCAACTAGTGTTCCGTAAGTTGATTGCTTTCAAAATAAAAAATTTTGTTACGAAGATATAAAATGATCAATGACTTCACAAAACATACCCCAAATGAGTTTCTAACAAAGTTTGTTTCCGATTTTTTATTGAAAACTAATGACCTTGCAATTTTTGTTTTTTATATACCAGATAAATTATTAAAGGTAATGCAGTCATGATAATTTTAGTTCAATCTACACCCCGTGGAAAATATTCCAGAATTTTTTCAAAATTTTTTGATCAGTACTTTTCGAGATAAGGGGGGACAGCGATTTATGGCAATTTTTTAAAAATAATACAGATAAAAGTGTGCGCAAGTATTACATTATATATATTTTTGAACTCGTGTTTTCACAAGCTTTAATTTGACACCCCACTTGATGATCTGGTAAAAGAATTTTTTTGATTTCATCCCCCAAAACTAACCCTTAAGTCAAAATTTAACTTTTAAAACTACACGGCTCTGATGAAATCATCAATTCCTATATTAGTGCCAAATTTCAACTTTCTATGTCAAATAGTTCCGGAGAAAATCGGGTATTACAAACAGACAGACAGACAGACAGACGGACAGACACCGAAGTGATCTTATAAATGTTCCGTACAGAACACTAAAAATGTTTATAATTTTTTTAACCTTAAAATGAATTAAGTGATAGGCTATATACAGGGTAAGATCAATTATCTGTGAATTCAAAATCGCTTGTGTAATCAAGAAAATATTTTATAAAAATATTTATTGTTTAATCTCTTGCATGTAAAAAAACTCTGCCATAAAAATGTTATACATTTTTCTTGAATAAAGTATTTTTTTATCATCGAAAAGCGCCTTTAGCATTGTATTTCTGCCAACCAGTAAAATAATTGCAAATAAAAATAATACTGCTTCGAAAAGAAAAAAAAAAGTGGGATACGGATAAAAGGCGATAATACGTATAAATTAAATATAATGAAAAATTTATGTTTAAAAGCTTAAAAATAATTTATTTCCTTGAAGCTATGAATCGATAATGACCGCAGTATTATCTCTTATTTGTGGTCGTAGTCCTACAATTCCTTTTTTCTTTTTAAATTACATAACATATAAAATGTATTAGAGGTAGAACTCGGTACTGATTACAGGCCAGTGGAGAATCTGGGAAAGAAAGAAGGAGTTTCACGCGGTGTCTTTGGGATGGATGAGATATCTATCACAACAATCTCGAAGCTGGACTTTCGGTTATATTACAGCAGGACCTAGGCTCTGATTATAATGACTGGATTTGCATCAGGTGGCGGTGATTCCAAAAAGGTAAGAGATGCGGAAAGAGGAACTGGTAACAGAGTCTCTAAAGAAAGTGAGGACCAAAGATGACGCAACCGGAAACGGTGCCTCGAGCGTAGATCTAAGAAGGGTGACCCTCCCTCCGTAGAAATTCTGGAAGACGACACGAAAGAGGACACTATGCTCACCCTAGTCGCTGCCAAGAAAGAAGCGGATGACAGTGACTAGAATAAACGTGACTCCAGCAGCTAGGCCAATTGGCGTTACGATTGGGAAGTCAGAACACCTCGGCGACCTATATAAACGAAATAAAACTAACACTAGTTTTAGGCTGTTGGGTATATTACTAATTTCACTTGATATTATTTAATAAATCTTAATAATTGACGATAATTTTTCACATGCAAATATATGGTATATTAACAGTTTTGAATTTCTCTCTATCTAAAATAGCTTAAAAATTCTAATAAAAGATAGAGCTTTCTAATTAATTTGCTAGTCCGACTAAATTTTGATCCTGTATGTTAATTATGAAAATTGACTCTGCCAAAATAAAAAAAGATATTTATTTACTTTTATAAACAGTACGAGGGTGGTTTAATAAGTACTCGTGTTTGAAGACAGATGGCGTTGCTAAGGAAAGTTGATGTTACCATCGTGTGCTGTCATCTGATACACGACACCAAAAAAAATTGACACTGATTCATAGATTAGTTTGCATTTGGCAGCCATTTCAGTAAGTAGTGTTGTTTGTCGCTAAGATGGAAAAAGTGCAATATCGTTCAGTGATTCGCTTTTTGCTTTTGGATGGGAAAACGTGTGAGGAGATAAAGGCGAAATTGGAGGCTATTTATGGGGATCCTTCGCCATCCATAACATCATCAGATATTGATTCACCTAATTTAAACGTGGTCGAACATCCGTTTTTGATGAGATGGGGGACGCCCATCAGATGCAGTTACTGAGGAAATTATTAAAAAAGTCCACGACATGATTTGCGCTGATCATTGAACGAAATTGCTCGAATTAGCAGAGGTCCTAAGTGTGTCGACAGGAACGGTAATTAATATTGTACATAAGTTGGCTATGAAAAAGTTGTCGGGCCAAACGGTGCCGCAATTGCTCACCATGGGCACCATGCTGGTGCGGCTTTCAAATTCGAAGCTATGTTTGAAGCAATTTAAGCACAATCCGAAGAACTTTTTGCGTCGAGTTGTCACCGTCGAGTAAACCTGGATTCCTAATCATACACCCGAAACCAAGCAACAATCAAAACAATGAGTTGCTTCCGGTGAATCTGCTCCAAAAAAGGCGAAGAGGGACCCATCGGTCGGAAATGTTATGGCGGGGATTTTTTGAGATGCAAAGGGCATCATACTCATTGACTTCTTAGAAAAAGGAAGAACGATCACTGGACTATACTATAGTGAGTTATTCGACCGCTTCGACAAGAAATTGAAGGAAACACGGTCCCATTTAGCGAAGAAGAAAGTGCTCTTTCACCACGATAATGCTCCAGCACATTCATCCGGAGTTGTCGCCGCCAAACTGCATGAATCAGTTGCTGCCGCACTCCCGTATTCGCCCGACCTGGCTCCCGGCGATTTCTTCTTGTTTCCAAACATGAAGAAATGGCTCGCAGGAAGAAAAAATCAGCTCAAATGAGGAGGTAATCGCCCAGATAGAAGCGTCTTTTGGGAGTTGAACAATTCCTATTTTTTGAAGGGGTTAAAAAATGGCAAAGACGTTGGGAAAAGTGTATATACCTAAAAGGGGAGTAAATAAAAAAAATGTTTTTGAAAAAAATTGCGTCTTCAGTTTTAACACGGATACTTATTGAACCACCCTCGTAAATGCCATAAAATTAAAATACCAAAATTTTACTGTAGACTTTTTAAGATTATAGCGAAGAACAAGGGGAACTGGCGGAGATTCGTGAC
This sequence comes from Pachyrhynchus sulphureomaculatus, assembly GCA_019049505.1. Classification (NCBI taxonomy): domain Eukaryota; kingdom Metazoa; phylum Arthropoda; class Insecta; order Coleoptera; family Curculionidae; genus Pachyrhynchus; species Pachyrhynchus sulphureomaculatus. The sequence goes on along the minus strand of CM032453.1, from coordinate 85,630,017 downwards.
AAATTGCACAATTTTGATAGTCTAGCATATCCTATATATATTTTTTTAGTGACCGACAGACTGCATTTCTGGACGCTATAGTTTAAACACATAATAGCTACTGTGTTAAATAAACCAACAAATTTACCACAATTTAGTAGTTAGAGTGCCAAAAAAGTCTAACAGTCTATTTCGCTTAGGGTAGGTTAGAGGATTTTACGTAATAGAATTACTATCTTGTTAAATTTCTATTTAACATTTAAAGACCATAGATAAATAAACGAATTTCGTAGTCCATCGACATATCTTGGAGAAGTTCTATGTAATATTAAAAATTAAGAGAGAAGCTGTTATTTATTATCTGATATATTCTAAAAGACAAAAGATTTTCTTATTAGGAAATTAATTAAAATTTTTAAATTAAATTATATAGTTATTTCTACTCTATATTTCCTCTTTAAACATAAAGTAGAATACGAGCTAAAAGAGACAGGAAATTTACTATGTAAGAATGATGCACTGCATACTTTATATTAATAACACGTACGCTGAAAAATTTTTGGTCTAGCTACTTAAAACACTTTTCTTTTGCAAAATTCGACATTATTCATCAATATAGTCTCCTTCAAGAACGATACAACATTTATATACCTTTCTTCTAGAAGGATTTGTCTTTGCCTTCAAAAGAGGCCTTAGTTTTCGGCGATACCTTCTTCACTGGAGCCAAATATCTTTCCCGCGAGCATTTGTTTGAGGTCTGCGAATAGATAATAGTCGCTGGGAGCCAAATCTGGATAATACGGTGGATGAGGAAGAAATTCGAACTTTAATTCGGTCAATTTTGCAATCGTAACCATTGACTTGTGACGTGGTGCATTGTCTTGATGAAAAAGTACTTTTTTTTTGTTCATTTGGGGCCGTTTCTTTGCAATTTCTGCCTTCAAACGCACCAATGACTTTATATAATATTCGCTATTGACGGTTTTTTTTTTTCCTTCTCAGCATAGTCGATGAAAATTATTCCATGCGCATCCCAAAATACAGAGGCCAAAACCTTCCCAGCCGACTGTTGTGTCTTTGGTCGCTTCGGGTGGCTTCACCGGCTGCTGTCCACTTTGCTAACACATGAAAAACTCCTTTTTATTGCGCTTAAACAGGTCCAAACAGCGCTCATAATCATCAACATGTTGTTGTTTCTGGTCCACTATGAGCAAACGCGGTACCCATTTCGAACAGAGCTTTCTCATGCCCAAATGTTTATGCAAAATATGACCAACACGTTCTTTTGATATTTTTAGGGTGTCAGCTATCTTACGCAATTTTACTTCAAGGTTTTTTTAACAATTTTGTGGATTTTTTTAAATATTTTCCGGTATAAACTACCTCATTTGGGCGTCCAGAGCGTTCGGCATTATTTGTATCTATACGACCACGTTTAAATTCAGCATACCAGTAAATAATGAGTGATTTTCCAGGGGTAGAGTCCCCGTAACGCTTATCAAGCCATTGCTTTGCTTGAACGGTATTTTTTCCCATCAAAAAAAGTGTTTAATGAACACACGAAATTTGATTTTTTAAATTGTTTTGAAAATATCAAAAGTAGCGTCACTAAAACTACTGTAACTTGTAAACTAATCGTCGAAACGTCATGAAATTTTGACACGTATCATTTGAAGTTTGGTACATGGCATGCCTGTGTCAGACCAAAAACTTTTCAGCTTACGTGTTAATTCTTCTGATTTAAGCATTATAAAATTATTGTCAAATATGTCCAAAAATTTTTCAAATACATTAAATCTACGGCCAATGTCAACTGCAATTATTAATATTTTTTTTACATTTTTTTATAAAATTCCTAGATCTAGCACTTCTTATTATTTTTAAGCAGGATTGATAAAAGAAATATTGTCGCCGTTGATTAATCGGGGACGTTTAAAATCTTAATAGGATAAGTCACTAATACGCCAGGAATAGCTCAAACTTAAATCACAGGATAAATTTTGAAACCGTTTAAAAAATCATCTCAACATGTTACTCTTATCTTGTAAACATTTAGTTTTTCAATCTATGGTTTTTATCGAGCTAGATAATAGAGACTTTGTTTATATTTAAAAAATCTAAAATGGTTAACGTGCGTAATTTTCTTTGTGCAGCAATGTACTAAATTTATAGCAATGATAAAAATACGTCTAAAATACTTACCATCACTTGCCCATTTCCTGGAAACTGTATAACTTGAATATCACCATTTTGAATTTCTTTTTTACTCAACGGCCTTACCCTGAAAGAAAGGACTGGCGTTATTTAAGTAATCGGTACTGTGGTAATAAAAATTTAATTTAAACCCTATTCATAAAGAATTTAATCTAATTCACTTAATTAAAAAAAAAAACTGTGTATTCCTGTGCTTTGTCTAATGTTTCTAAATATATTGAAAAACTGTCACTCTGGGGAACCGAACAATACACCAATTATACCTTAGTAGGTGAATGTGTCAGTGGTTTTTTGTTCCTATTTTGTAGAGATGGTAAATTTAACTTAAAAAATCATATAAAAAGAAATTTACACATAAAAAAAATGTTTTTAATTTCTAAACTAATTCAAGATAAATAAATTATTAAGGGTCAATATTTAGTATTCCGTACGCAACACTTATAAGATCATTTCGGTGTCTGTCCGTACCCGATTTTCTTCGAAACTATTTGACATAGAAAGTTGAAATTTGGTACTAGTATAGGAATTGATGGCCTCATCAGAGCCGTGTAGTTTTGAAAGTTAAATTTTCACTTAAAGGGTTAGTTTTGGGGGGTGAAATCGGAAGTGAAAAAAAAATTTTTACCGAGTCATCGAGTGGGAGTCAAATGAAAACTTGTAAAAAACACGAGTTCAATAATATATATAATGTAATACTTGCGGTAGCGGGTATATTGCTGCGATCTGCGATCCCGGCAGAGGGACAGATATACTTCAGGGACGCGACCCTGCCAACGCCAGCCTTGGTCTCCCCCACCTCCTAATATAGGGGGACATCAGGTCCTAAAAACATTAATCCTTCACCACATCCCATCTTTCCAACTTCCTTACCCCTTGTCAACACGTTTGGCCGGCGAGACAAGAAAATGGCTAAAAACTCCAAAATGAAGAATGAATATGTCGAATTTTCAAAACGCAGTACCCCAGGCGAGTAAAGGAAACTCAGCATTCCTACTACTCTTGCAGTCAGTCCCATGGATTCTGGGGAGGGGGACAAAAATTCGAAAATAAAACACAATCGTATAACCACAACACATAGATAACTCAAAAGAACAGAATGGTACATAGCCACTTACAATACAAGAACTTTAACTTTTCTACAAGTATTTTCATGGAAAGTGTTCGAAGGATGTAGCGCGCTTAATTCCTCCCAAAGCGGTGCATGTTAGAAATACACGTCGCGCTGGTGCTTCGCATCCGTATGAGGTTCAGCTTGTTCCTCCGCGTACAACGCTTTTCAAGCAATCTTTTATATGGAGAACGCCATCCCTTTGGAATAATTTGCCCAGCGCTGTGTTTCCCACCGAGTACAATTTACAGCCATTCAAGAACAACGTGAATTGCTTTTTCCGCACTCGTGCCGCTCCTGGAGCGCTTTAGGGACTTCCCTGCAGCACGTGTGCTGGACCCATAAAAAAAAAAAAAATAACATCCGAAGAAAAAATGATCGAACTGGAAGAAGAACTGAAAAACATAAAATGGACAGTGTTGGGTTTAGCGGAAGTAAGAAGAATATGAGAGTCTTGTATTATCCTAAAAAGTGGCCATAAATTTTTCTATAGAGGCAACGAAACTAAGAAAATTGGAGGAGTCGGTCTACTTATACATAAAAGAATAGCAGAAAATGTTGTTCATATATCAGAAAGAGTGATTTCAGTAGACATACAGATGAACAGAAGATGAAAATGTAAGATCATTCAAGTATATGAACAGACATCAGACAGCGAGGAAGAAAAAATTGACCAATTCTATGAAGATATAAATAAAGCATTGCTTCACCATGAAACAAGATATATCATAATAATCGGCGACTTCAATGCCAAAATAGGGAAATGAGAAGAGTGTCGGTAAGTTTGGTTTGGGTAGGATGAACAGCAGAGGAGAAATGTTGTCAAATTTTGTAAACGAAAATAACTTGTATGTTATGAACACATTTTTCCAAAAGCCAGAACATCGACGATAGGCATGGCAAACCCCGATGGTATAATAAGAAACGAAATTGATTATGTTCTATCAACTGGCAAGAATATTGTAATCGACACGACAGTCCTGAACACGATAAGCATTGGCAGTGATCAACAGATGCTCAGAGCAAAAATAAGAAAAAATCTGAAGCAGGAGAGATGTAGATTGATAACGCATACAAAGATAAAGACACTAACAGAAATAATAAAGCAAAACACAGACGAATATCGACAAGCACTAGAAAATCACATAAAATACATAAACTACAAAACAGACTACAAAACAAATAGCCACATTGAAAAAAGACAAAACACAAAAATTTAGTAAAGAGACACGAAACTCATGAAACAGAGAAGGCTATTAAGAAATGATACTACAAACGATAGATTATAATTCGCAGAAATAGACAAAAAAATAAAGAAAAAGATCAGAGAAGATGTCAGACAATACAGGAACTCGAAAATAGAAGAAACTCTGAAAGAGGGAAAAAGTTTAAAACACCTAAACAAACAAATGAATGAAGGGAGACATCAAATAATAAAACTTGTAAATAATGAGAACTAAGAAATCGGACAAATCAAGGAGATAAAGGAAGCTACAGAGAAATATTATCAAACACTATATGCGACGAAAATATCGCCACCGCCTGGGAAAGAAGAAGGAAATAGAGCGATAATAAGAAATGTGGGATCTGAAGAAATTTCCGATGTAACATCGGATGAATAATGAACAACATATAGACGGGGATACAGCACTTTGGACCATCTTCAAACAATTGGATTACTAGTGGAAAAAGCAAATGAATATAAGGTCACCTTGTGGATAGCAATGGTTGACTACGAAAAAGCCTTTAATTCGGTAGAGATATGGGCAGTCCTTAACGCCTTAAGTAACAGCAGAGTCGATGAGAGGTACACCACTCATCTTGAACATTTATATAAAAATGCCACATCACAAATAATGCTTGAAGAAAAACAAATAAAATCAAAATTAAAAGAGGAATTAAGCAAGGCGACTCGATATCCCTAAAGCTGTTCACTTTAACTCTAGAAGACATGTTCAATTCGCCAAAGTGGGAAAATAAAGGGATACTAATAGACGGTGAACGATTAAATCACTTAAGGTTCGCAGATGATATCACTCTGATAGCCAACACAAAAGAAGAGTTACAAGAAATACTGATGAAATTAAATAAGAAGTGCGAAGGAATAGGTCTAAAATTAAACTTCACTAAAACCAAATATTTGAACAACGAAAGTGAAGAAACCAGCTAGGAACTATTAAGGTGAAATAATAGGAAAGGTACAAACATTCATATATTTAGGACAAAAAATCGAAATATCAAAAAATAATTTAAAGGTTGATTTGGATAGAAGAGTTTCGTTAGTTTGGTCTGCGTTCGGAAGATTATAATCTACATTTAAATTGGACATCCCAAATACAATAAAAGCCAGAGTATTCGATCAATATGTACTGCCGGTACTAACATATGGCACTGAAACGTGGGCTTTAAATAAAAGTATAATAAATAAACTCCAGGTAATCTAAAGAGCAATTGAGAGGAGAATGCTACATATTAGACTCCAAGATCGTATTCCTAACATCGAGATACGAAGAAGATCAAACGTAACAGATGTAATACAACGAATTTGTATAGTAAGGTGGAATTGGGAGAGGCAAGGCAGAATGATAACAGATGGACACGCCGTATAGTTGAATGGACGCCTAGAGAACACAAAAGGTAGACCACAGACAAGATGAACGGCCGACATAAAAAGATTAGCAGGACAGGATTGGATGCAAAAAGCAAACAATAAAGCTCATTGGAGACAACTTGGAGAGGCTTACATCCGACTATGGATGGAATAATGAGGATGATGAATACTTGCGCACACTTTTCTTTGTATTATTTTTAAAAAATTGCTGTTCCCCTCTTACCTCAAACAATACTGATCAACAAATTTTGAAAAAATTCTAGAATATTCTCCACAGGGTGTAGATTGAACGAAAATTATTACGAGTATATTACCTTTAATAATTTATCTGGCATATAAAAAACAAAAATTTCAAGGTCATCAGTTTTTAGTAAAGATCGTAAAAAGATTTTTTGAAAACATTGTGAAGTCAACGTCTTTCTCTCAATTCTTTTACCCCAATAGGAGTATCGGTGACACTACGCAGTTGCTGCCTCAACAGTCAATTTTCAGACATCTCGATCCTGCGCGACTTGACTTGACTCGTGCAAACCTATCCCAAGAGATCTTACTTGGTCGGACCATCTTGTCGGAGACCTTCCCCTTGATTTTTTATCTTCCCCGTTACTACAAGCTTTTCCATGGCATCCATTTAATGTGACCAAAATATTTCAGGTACTGTCTATTAAATCTATTTGAAAGTCGGTCATTTATACTAAGCTCTTAAAGAATAGATACATTAGTATGGTGTTCGGTATATGATACTCTGAGGATTCTTCGATATGTCAACATCTCAAACACATCGATTCGTCTTTTGTCAGCTTGTTTAATGATCCATGTTTCCGATGCGTAAATTGCTATGGGGAATATAAGGGTGGATAGCAATTTTAACGTTATATTTTTTGTGACAGCTGGATCTTTCCAGAGCTTTGATGGTCAAGTTTCTAGCCATTGCCAAACGTCTTCTTACTTCCGCTTCACAACCACCATTGTTATTTATGAGGGATCTCAAATATTTGAAATGGTCTACAACAGTAAAACCATCAATTTTATTTATGTGTGACAGATCTTCATTACGACTAACAATCATTAGTTTGGTTTTCGCTCTATTAATTGTCAATCCATAGTTTTTGCTAGTGATTTTCAGGCGCGCCATAATTGATTCTAGGTCGTGTATTGAAATTGCAAGTATAACAGTATCATCCGCATATCTAAAGTTACTTAGCTTTTTTCTACCGATTGTCACATCATCACTCCAGCTATCCAAAACAGAACTCATTATATGTTCACTATATATGTTAAAAGGTAAAGGTGACAGAATACAGCTCTGTCTGACGCCGGCTTCTACAATAAAGGGATTGGAAAAAGAATTATTCAGTTTAATTCTGCCATTTGTGTTCTTATGTAAGGATCGGATAAGGTTTACAAGATGTATAGATGTTCCCATGCTGATTACAATCGATCAGAGTTTGTTCCATCGTATGCAATCGAAAGCCTTACAGTAGTCTATGAAACAAATATAGGTTGTTATTTGAAATTCCACTTTCGTTTTCTATTATCTGGCGTATATTGAGAATTTGTTCTCTAGTCCCTCTTCCTAGAATGAAGCCTGTTTGTTCGGTAGATATTTGAGGCAGCTATCAACGTACGGAACACTAATTGTGCAAGTCCGACTTGCACTTGGCCGATTATTCATTTTTAAATTGCATTATAGTAGGGAAGCCCAAGGGGCTAAATGGGGATTTACTCGAGCGTCGTGGGGACTTAGCAGATTTTAAAGATTAGGTGATAAAGAGAAAAAAATGTCATATGACTTTTTTCTTTTCAGCGGTGGGGGAAGCGTCTACAGGTTTTCGAAAATGTAAAAAAAAAATAGTGAAACTGAAATACTCGAGCGCGTCAGATATTAATAGTATATAACTCCCACGTGTCTTTGATAACAAAGGGTTGAAAATAGGGTAAAAAAAAATTTATTCGAGCGCGTCAGATTTTTGGAGGGGATGTTGAGTGAACCCAAAAGAACCTCCAATTGCTAAGACTGACGATTCGGACGTGACGCAAGCTCTTGGCGGCTTTTTAAAAATGTAAAAAAAAAACAAATTTCGAAAAACTCGAGCGCGTCAGATTTTCATAGAGATGGTTCAGCTTGATGTGTAAGATGTGCTGACCAATAATCTGACGATTATTTGGAGGGGTTTTCTTCATCTGACAGTTTGAAAGATGGTTTTTGTCATAAATCGATTAGCGTACAAAAGTTTCAAGTAAAATAGCATGCAAATAATAAAAAACAAAATCAATTTATTTTCATTTTTATTTTATAACAAAATTTCAAAATAAATAAAATGGTACAAAGAATTTTTTTACTAATCTTCCCCTTCGTCCGTGGAGTTATTGTCATCCTGCAAGTCTGGCTCGATTTGATCATCAATTTCATTTTCAGCTGGCACATCTGTAACAATAAATTGTCGTAATGCTTAACATGAACTTATTTACTTTATGAAAAGTGTGTTATGAAAGCATTGAAAAAAAAGTATACCTGAGTCTGGAGTTTCGCAGAGAATATCAGGCGTAATGACAATATCTTCATAAGCTTCTGGTAATTGATTACCAACGAACCAGGTCAATTCCAATTTCCCGTTTACATTTGTCCATCCGTAATCGATTGGTGACATGTCAATTATGTTTCGTTTGTGTGCATTCCTCCACAAGCATGCAATGTATCTTGTTCGTAACAAGTGCGGCAGCAATTCTGATTGGCATGGTGGCAAATAACAGGCATCATAATTACGCACATTCAACAAGAAGGGCTGTGAAGTATCTGCGACCTTGTATGTGCGAGAGAGTGAGAGATAGAAGAAGAGTGAAAGGGAAAGAGAGACGCGGAGTGGGGAATATATGTTTTACTGCAGCAACACGCGCTCGACTTTAATAATAATTTTTAATACTTCGGCTTATGGAAATCGTCAGAATATACTTTTTCCATAATCTTTAAATTATTTCGTTCAAATTAAAAAAAAACAAGACCGCGCTCGAGTAAGACAAGGTCACGTTTTTTTTTTTTTTACAACTTTGTGACCCTCCCACCCCCTTGCGTCACGCTCAAATCGTCAGATTATTGAAATACACACTTTTTTGATTATAATTAACCTACATTACCTTAATCTGACGCGCTCGAGTATTTCTACTTATTGATTTTTTTTTCCTAATCTGCTCGGTTATCCTGGACGCACGTTCCAGGATAAAGTGCTAATATTTGGTGGAGGTACTCAACAGGGTACAAGGATGCCCCTGATGTTAATCTGCCGCGCTTGAGTAAATCCCGAAATCCCCCCTTGGGCTCCCCTACTATAAAGACTAGCAAATATTTGTGGCTTCGTCACGAGAAAATAGTAACAGCTTTAATTCTTTTTGGTTTATATACAGCAACCCCGACAGATTCTTCGGATGTTACCACTATAATTTTCGCTTGTCAGGTTTTCTATAAAAATGATAAAATCTACTGAATTAAAATTTTAAAAATATTTTCCATTCAATTTAAAGTTTAATTCTCTATTTCACTAATAGGAACTGCTACTACGCATAAAATTACTGTTAGTTCAGGTTAAATATTCACTACAACACTTACCAATTAAGTATAAAATCATTCCATGTTATTTTTCTACTATTTCTGATTCAAGGTAAATATTTGTCACTGCTGTTACAGTATAGTCAGTGTATATTTTTTTCGATGTTTTAGAAACCGTTTAATCAAATATGAGAAATTTTTCAACGCAGACTTTTGTTTATTATTATTTTTTTTAATCGTCCAAGTTTTTTTCTCTAAAAAAAGCAACCCTCGATTATCGCCCCTGGAACCTAGATAAGCCAAAATTACTAAACTGCCAACAGGAAAAAATGTAATTCTTCAAACACAACGCATCTATGTATTAAAACAAGATATAAACACTGACAGATTATATGTATGTTATAAAAAGTCAAGTTACTTGTCTAACCTACCTCCATTTATATTTGTTAACTTCATTATATAGCTGAGTGATTTAAAACAGCTAAATTATTAAAATATTAGGTTTTGAATTGTTGTGGCTGTTACTTGATGGAAATTCATAACGAATGTAATGAAAGACTAATATTGTCAAATTTCCACTTTATTTAGTTTCACTGAAACTGTATGACGCGTTTCGCTATACTATAGCTTCTTCTGATACAAAATGATGATTTTGTATCAGAAGAAGCTATAGTATAGGGAAACGCGTCATACAGTTTCAGTGAAACTAAATAAAGTGGAAATTTGACAATATTAGTCTTTCAATACATTTAAAATATTAGGTAATTAAAACATTAGGTAATAAATAATACCTTACATCCATTAGTAATGTCTTCATATGACGTAATCCACAATACCACATTGTTTTCAGAGTACTTTACAATGCGCACCGTTTCTGTTTGAAATATTTTACCTATATGCATTCAGACCTGTCGTTAATTACTTTAAGAATTATTTCAATTACAATCACCAATTACTCTAAAAAGTTAAATGAAAAACTACAAGTTACCGGTAATATATAAAAAGTCATTTAGTTACTTATGAGTCTGGCAAAATTAATTTGTTCCGCAATAAATTACTGTAGGTTATATTATTATATTTCAATTACTTTTATAGTAATACCATTATCATTATTGTAGTTCAGTGACTTCTATAGTAATTTGATTTTTTGTATAATAATCTATTTACTTTTAAAAATTCACTTACTTCTTTAGTAATTGCGTTACATTCATTTATATTTTATACAATTACAAATACTCTTATAGTATATTCATGTTAATTCAATTACTGCGAAAACAATTCAATTATTTATAGGCGTAGCATACGTACTGGTGGGAAATCCCTAAAGAGCTATAGGAGCGACGCATGTCTGGAAAAAGCTATTCACGTTAGTCTTGAGTCGCTGTAAATTATACTCGGTGGGAAACAGTCCTGGGAAAATCATTCCATGGGATGATGTTCTCCATATCAAAGACTGCTTGAAAAGTGTAGTAGGAGTAACAAGCTGGCCCTCATACGAAGGTGATGTAGTAGACTGACGTGTATTAATCACATGCACCTCACTGGGAGGAATTAAGCGGGCTACATCTATCAAACATTTTAACTTGGAATAGACTCAAATCGCCAACCGTTATTCGATGTTGCAAGGTATCAAGGTTTCTGATGAGTTTTGGGTCTCCAATCTGGCGAACAGCGCTCTTCTGAATATAATCTAAGAAATACAATGTATGTTTGGGAACAGAGTCCCAAATAGGGGAGCAGTATTCTATCGTTGGTTGAATTTGAACTTTGTACAGACTTCATAGTCGTTGTGGAGTGTAAAGCTTTCTAGTTCGAAACAGTATTTCTAACTTTTGAGAAGCTCTCCTTGCTGTACACGCAAGATGTTCCCGCGAAGAGATATTTGTTCAGAAGTTAACGCCCAGCAACTTGGGTGACGATGCTAGAGAACTAGAGTGTCCCGACATGCTGTCTGCGGATATTTGCATGAGTAACCGATGTGCGAGCGTTCAAAGTGAATGAAGACATAAGCGTAATGTCATTTGCAAAGCTATAGATCAGATTTCTGGCCTTTTTAAGCAGAGTGTTCATGTAAATGAGAAACGGAGTAGGAGATAGTATGGAGCTTTGGCGCACACCGCCATTGATAGTGAAGGTATTAGAAAGAAATCCGCTGATTGTCACTCGTAAATTATCCTAAGTTAGCCCGAAAGAATTATTAATTAGTTTAATTTTGGTTATTTGGAAACAAATTACAAGTACAATTGCAATTGTTGTAAATAATTGAATCGTCAGAAGAATTCCAATGTTTTGTTTTCAAATTATTTATTTGACTAATCGAGAGCTATGTGTGCACCTATAAAATGGTAAATCTTCCCTTGATTGCCCTGTTAAAATTATATTTTTTTAATAGGCCTACCATACGTGCTGAAGGGAAACCCCTAAAGAAAGTACTTGTGCGGATAAAGCGATTCACGTTGGTCATGAATTACTGTAAATTGTACTCGGTCGGAAACACAGTCCTGGGCAAATTATGCCGGTCTCCATATAAAAGACTGCTTGAAAAAGGTTGTACGAGGAATAGCAAGCTGAACGTCGTACGGATGTGAAGTATTAGCGCGACGTGTATTTCTAGACCGTCCTGGGACGAATTAAGCGGGCTACATCCATGAAAATACTTGTAGAATAGACTCAAGTCGCCAATCGTTCTTCGATGATCCAACGAATCAGGTTTGCTGGCCAGTTCCGGGTCTCCAATCAGGCGAACAGCTCTCTTCTGCATAGAATCCAACAAATGAAGTGTATGTTTGGGAGCAGAGCTCTAAACATGGAAGCAGTATTCCATCGTTGGTCGAATTTGAGTTATGTACAGAATTCACGGTTGTTGTGGAGTGTAAAGCTTTCTAGTTCGAAATAATATTCCCAGCTTTTGAGAAGCTTTCTTTGCTATGCTTGCAACAAGTTCATGCCAAGACATATTTGCTCCCAAATTAACGCCCAGCAAATTGAGTGACGATGCTAGAGGAATGGAGAGCCCCGACATAACTACGTCGGGTTCAGCAATGTTAAACTTTTTTAGAAAAAACTGCCACCTGGGTTTTATAGCGTTAAATTCTACTTGATTACTGTCACTCCAAGATAGAATTTCTTCCAGGTCTTTGTTAAGTTGAACGACCTCCTGCTGTCTGTGGATATTTGCATGAGGAGCCGATGTTCGAGCGTTCAAAGTAAATGATGAGATAAGCGTACTGTCATCTGTAAAGCTGTAGATTGGATTTCTGGTCTTTTCCAGCAGATTGTTAATGTAAATGAGAAAGAGAGTAGGAGCAGTATTGATGCCTGGGGTACACCGACATTGATAGTAAAGGTGTTAGAAAGAAATCCATCTATTGTCACTCGTAAAGAACGCCCTTTGAGGAAACTTGAGAGCCATAAACAGAATTTTTCAGACATACCAGAATAGCGTAGTGTAGCTAACAATCCATAGTACCAAACACGCTTGAATGCGCAGCAACCGCTCGAGATTCTCCACAGTGTTCAATTGCGTTGTTCCAAAAATGTGTTACATAAGTTAGAAGATCTTCTGACTGTGGCGCATTTCCAGCAGGAAGGAAATATTCTCTTTCTGTAGGATAGATTGAAAAGTCTACAGAAAACTGGTGTTAGTTCTATTACACAGTTTTTGAATACTATGGCAGGTATTCCGTCAGAGCCAGATACACTATCTGAAGACAATATTGGGCATCCTTGATTACACTATGAGCGTTGTAGGTGGTGTTTTTCCTTGGAAATCAACCGTAGAATGTGAAACAAAGAGTTCAGCCAACAAGTTCGCTTTCTCAACAGGTGTTGGGGCAAAAGAACTATCTGGCCGTGTGAGTGGTGGTATAGTGGATTCTGTAAAGTTTTAACTAACTGCCTTAGCGCCTGACCAAAAGGACCTGAAATTGTTGGGGCAAGCAAGAAGTTTGTCGATTGTGCGCTTAGTTTCGTCGATAATTTCTTTGCATCTGTGCTGGGCAAGAACAAAGATGTTACGATTTATGACGTTCGGATTTTCACGCCATTGTCAGTAGGCAAGATGTTTAGAAGCAACAGCTTCTTTGCTTTTTCGGTCAAACCAAGGCTTGCCGTGGGAAGGGCATTTCTTCGAAAAAGGGGTGTAAGTATCCATATCAGCCAAAATACTATCGGAAACCTCCTTAGCGCAGTCAGATGGGTCATCGGATCGAAAAAAAAAAAACGTTTAACCAAGGGGAAGTTCGAAAATATTCCATGAGTTCTTCCCATTTAGTAGATTTGTAGTGCCAAATCTTACGTGGTTTAGGCGCCGCCGGAAGAACCTAACTGCAGATTTACGGTGACAGTGTAAATTTTTGGATTGATGGTAAAAACATATCAAGAAAACCGGCGAACTCTTCGTGTTGTCACAACTCGTTTAGAATGATTCAGCTTCACGACCGGGTTCATCGGTAGTATTTGAATAGTTAAGCCAGTTGATGTTGTCGACATTAAAATCGCCCAAGATGGCAATTTCAGCATTTAGATAGGGAATCTGTAAATGATCGACGGTGTCAGCAAGAGAAGCGAAAAGTATTCTAAAGCTAATATCACTTTGTGGCCGATAGAGGCAGCAGATAAACATTGTGGTTTGTTGAGTTGTTATTTTTAATCACATAACATCGAAGTTTCGGGGCTCCAGAGTCTCCTTTCGTATACAATTTCATTACTTTTATGGGTTTTTTAGGTGTGTAAAAGTGAAAAAAGTTGCAGTTACTACTAATCGGAGCGCGCTGCTTTATTGCCCGACAACCCTTATTAATCCGTAAAGTTCGTTCAGTAAGTAATGAAATCTGATTCACTAACAATGTCATTCCAACTAAATAACAGATATTAACAAATCGAGTATCTTACTGTGTTCCTAAAATTAATTTCGAAAACATTTAGATACGTTTTCTAGCAACTGAAGCAATTCATTCTGGAGAAGATGCACTATAATACCGCCACAAAAGACTCTTCGCCATAGAACCCGACAATCGGTTGTAGTCAACTTCTACCTCATCCTTATCTGACTGAGATTTCGTAAGCTCAAAAAAAAATAAATTCAATTTTTTATTATCAAAATGAAATTTTGAATGAGTGTAATATTTATTTCAATCATTAATGTTTATCACAACTATAGAAATACCTAAGGCTTGTAAAAATATTACGACAAAAATCTTGTTGCACAGGCCCGAAATTTAAATCCTTTTTAGTGTTCCGTACGGAACACTTATAAGATCATTTCGGTGTCTGTTCGTCTGTCAACCCGATATTCGATTTGACATAGAAAGTTGAAATGTGGCATTAATATAGGCCTATGCCTCATTAGAGCCGTGTAGTTATGAAAGTTAAATTTTGACTTAAGGGGTTATTAGTTTTGGGAGGGGGGGAAATCGGAAGTGAAAAAAAAAAGTTTTTACCAGGTCATCGAGTGGGATGTTAAATGAAAGCTTGTAAAAACAAGCAAAATACTGAGCAAAAAATTTTGAAAAAATTCTAGAATATTCTCCACAGGGTGTATATTGAAAGAAAATTATCACGAGTGCATTACCTTTAATAATTTATCTGGTATATATAAAAAAACAAAAATATCAAGATCATCAGTTTTCAGTAAAGATCGGAAAAAAATTTTGTTGAAAACTCATTTGAGGTGTGTTTTGTCATGTCACTGATCACTTTGTACCTCCATAACAAAAATTTTTATTTTAAAAGCAATCAACGTACCGAACACTAACTGCGCAAGTCCGATTTGCACTTGGCCGGTTATTTATTAAAAAATTATATAGACTATATTTGGCAAAGTAATATATTATAGCGGGTACTATAACCTGCTAAAACTAATGTTTTAACTTAGAACACACTTAAATTATTTCGATGGTATATAAGTACAAAAATAGTATTTTAAAGAAAAATAAGTTAAAATAACCTGTAGTTACCAGGTTTAAATTTGCATTAAGGGTACTATATTCATGTGTATTAGATATATTTTAATTTTATTTGTAAATAAAATTTACCACGTTCTGTTCATTCTTTCTGTATTTAGTTTAAACTCAGTTACAATATTTTATTTTATATTGACGTAAATAAATTTAAACATTGCACAGTGATTCGGCAAGAACATGCTAGCGGGACAATATTCATACGTAATTTCCAGGAACCACTGATAACGACTTGTAAACAAGCCCCCCCCATTTAACGAATTCCAAGAATTAATTTGTTTATCACCTCATAAAGGTATCTTATCAGGGGGTCAAAGTAACCCGTATAAGAGAGGTCATTTTCATTTGCAAATCAGTTGCATTTTATGCACACTTGTGATAACATATTTTAAAATTGGTAGCAAAGTGAAACGAGTTTTTTGTGATGGAATATTCTGTTGAAGGTATGTACTCTATTATGACTTATATTTTTTATAAAAAATATGTATACTTTTGGTGTAATATCAATTTGTAAATGTATAGATAAATCCAGCAAATTTTACATTAATTGTAAACTTTAAAAGTAGCAACTTCTTTTATCCACATATATCCACCTAGATTTTTCTATATGTAATATCTACAACATTCCGGCACAGATTCATATATATTATAGACCCCGAAAAGGCCCGAAAATAAAATTATTTTATTTTTTTCAGAACGAGTCGTGACTATGACGAAAATGGAGTTTTTTGAAGAATGGCTAAAACATGACAAAACTGAACGAAACAGTGGCATTTTTTATAATATAAGTGAAAAATTCAATATGTCTGATGTTTCTGACGATTCTCTAAAACGACTCAAAATGAAAATATCAAGCCTTTCAGCAAAATTCAATCAAAAGTGGACTTCTTTAAAGTGTAACAAAGAAATGTTTCTAATCAAACATAAAGATTGGTTAGAGGGATCCAGAATCGA
This sequence comes from Pachyrhynchus sulphureomaculatus, assembly GCA_019049505.1. Taxonomy (NCBI): domain Eukaryota; kingdom Metazoa; phylum Arthropoda; class Insecta; order Coleoptera; family Curculionidae; genus Pachyrhynchus; species Pachyrhynchus sulphureomaculatus. The sequence goes on along the minus strand of CM032453.1, from coordinate 85,613,647 downwards.
AATAAAGATGTGTGTTAGGGCGACCCAGAAAATCATTTGAAGACTCATCAACGAAAACGAAGAGACGGAGAGTAGAAGATCTTTTGGAATTGCGAAGTGCAAGTGAGCTTATTACAGCAGCTGAGTTAGCTACTCGAAAAGAAGGGCATCGAAGTGTTGCTAAACAGATCCATAACGTCGCGGTCAGTGAAACTAGAGAAAAGAATAAGTGTTCTGAACAAAGTCGGCAGTTAACACCAGACGAAGCTTTAGCTTATTACGTGGACTCGAAATCGACTTCTCACTCATATAAACAAACAAGAAAATGGTCAATGAAAGCGGGACATCAAGTGTATCCATCGTTTTATAGTTTAGGTAAGTCCAAAGCTTCTTGTTGTCCTTCTGACGAATATATTTCTGTGACTGAATCTCGAGCTGAAATTAAATTTCACGCGATTTTGGATAAAACGGCTGAATGATTAGTTAAAGCTCAGACGGAAGTCATTAGAAGTGTGTTACCTCGTTCATATTATACGTTGGTAAGCAAATGGGGCTGTGATGGGAGTTCGGGGCATAGCACGTATAAGCAGAAATTTGAGAACACTAACGCTACAGACGAATTTTTGTTCGTATATTCATTTGTCCCTTTGAGACTGCTTGATGGCGAAACTGTGATCTGGCAAAATCCAAGACCTTCCTCTACTTTATATTGCCGTCCTATTAAGTTTATTTTTGCCAAGAAGACAAAAGAGTTTACGAAAGAAGAAACTTCTAAAATTTTAGATGAAGTAAGTCAGCTTCTTCCAACATTATGTAACGTTGCTGGATCTCAAATCTCTGTTAAACACGATTTGTTGTTAACAGTGACTGATGGCAAAGTGTGCAATGCCTTAACAGACACAAGTTCAACACAAAAGTGTTATATTTGCGGTGCCACCCCGTCTACTATGAACGAGGAGTCAAAGAAATATCCCAGCAACGAAGAACGCCTTGCATTTGGTTTATCTACTTTACATGCATGGATCCCCACGTTTGAATGTTTGCTTCATATCAGCTATTGTTTAGAAATAAAAAAGTGGCAAGTCAAGGGAAAATAACGACAAAGCTATTGTGAAGCAACGCTCACAAGAGATACAAAAAGTGTTTAAAAATCGTATGGGTCTCATTGTAGATAAACCAAAACCTGGGTATGGTAACACAAACGATGGAAACACAGCACGTAGATTTTTTTCCAAAGCTGAATTGAGCAGCGAAATTACAGGTTTAGACGTAAACCTTATTCGTAGATTTCATGTAATTTTAAGAACTTTGTTATCGGTATATGACATAAATTATATAGAATTAGAAAAGTTTTGTGTTGATACTAGAAAATTATACCTTGATCTGTATTCGTGGTATTCCATGCCCGTTACTGTGCATAAAATTCTTGTACACAGCGCGGAAGTTATAAAGTCTTTTCCTCTTCCCATTGGATAACTCTCCGAAGAAGCCCAGGAGGCAAGAAATAAAGACTGTCGTAGATTCCGTGAACGGCACACCAGGAAGCGGTCACGTATTGCCACAAATACAGATCTTTTGAGAATGCTTTTAATTACGTCTGATCCTGTTATCAACTCGTATAGAGAATTACCGCGTAGAAAATTTACTTCTTTGCCATCGGAGGTTCTGCAGTTGATTATCCCACCTTCATTGCCATCCGAAACACCATCAGTAAGTCATCATCACGAATTAAATGAGGAGGATTATTTACTCTCTGAATATTCTACTGAATGGGAGAGCGGTGATGACGACTCATCTGATGGTGATTAGTAGGTTTAAGTATCTTTTTATTGTAATTATTATTCTTATTTTATTGTGTGTTGTAGTTGCTTATAATTCATGCCTTAGTATATAAGTTATTTAATATTATATTTCTTTTACTTATACACCTTGTTATTGTAAATAATTGATATATAGATACTGTTATTGTACTAATTTATTTTAAAAGAAATAATATTTTGTAAATTAATAAATGTGGGTACTATCATTATGATTTTTATTTTTTTCCTAGAAATTTCTTTGTAAACAAACATGATTTTGCTTTTCACACATAATGAGTAGGTAGACGTATGTAGCTAATTAAAGAGCAATTAGCGACAATAGTGAACAAATGAGACACATTAATAAACCACTTCCGTCTTGCAGCTACATATTCGATTAATACACATACAGTACACATTTTTCAACTTTTTTTTTCTTAAAATAGCTTAAGATACCTGGAATATACATAAACAATTGAAATAAGTGAAGAAATAATATTGTCCCGCTAGCTTGTACTAGTCGAGACACTGTGCATTGGTAGCAAATTTGACTTTTCTGCAATATACAGATAAATAATCTTTCTTTTATGAAAAAAAATTATAAAGGTATGTTATGGTTAACTCGCAAAACTTGTCGATTCGCATGTCCTATACGTAAAAAGATCTCCAATTCAATTGTATTTTTAGTGTTTCGTACGGAACACTTATAAGATCACTTCGGTGTCTGTCTGTCTGTCACAGCCGATTTTCTCCGAAACTATTTGTCATAGAAACTTGAAATTTAATAATATAGGAATTGATGGCCTCATTAGAGCCATGTAGTTTTGAAAGTTAAATTTTGACTTAAGGGGTTAATTTTGGGGGGTGAAATGGGAAGTGAAAAAAAAATTTTTTTACTAGGTCATCGAGTGTGGTGTCAAATGAAAGGTTGTGAAAACACGAGTAAAATATATATATATATATATATATAATGTAATACTTGCGCGCACTTTTCTTTGTATTATTTTTAAAAAATCGCTGTCCCGCGCCTTATCTCGAAAAGTACCTATCAAAAAATTTTGAAAAAATCCTGGAATATTCTCCACGGGGGTAGATTGAACGAAAATTATCACGTATCATTACCTTTAATAATTTTTTTGGTATATAAAAAGAAACAAAAATTTCAAGGTCATCAGATTTCAGTAAAGATTGGAAATAAACTTTGTTGAAAACTCATTTGGGGAGTGTTTTGTGAAGTCACTGATCATTTTATACCACCGTAACATAAATTTTGACTTAAGGGGTTCGTTTTGAGGGGTGAAATCGGAAGTGAAAAAAAAATTTTTTTACTAGGTCATCGAGTGTGGTGTCAAATGAAAGCTTGTGAAAACACGAGTAAAAAATATATATACATAATGTAATACTTGCGCACACTTTTCTTCGTATTACTTTTAAAAAATCGCGAAAAATCGCTGTCCCCTACCTTATCTCGAAAAGTACTGATCAAAAAATTTTGAAAAACTTCTAGAATATTCTCCACGGGGTATAGATTGAACGAAAATTATCACGAGTGCATTACCTTTAATAATTTATTTGGTATATAAAAAAAAACAAAATTTCAAGGTCACCAGTTTTCAGTAAAGATTAGAAACAAACTTTGTTGAAAACTCATTTGGGGTGTGTTTTGTGAAGTCACTGATCATTTTATACCACCCTAACAAAAATTTTTATTTTAAAAACCATCAACGTACGGAACACTAATTGTGCAAGTTCAACTTGCACTTAACCGGTTTTTTTTATTGCCGTTTTTGTTGCAAAGGTTAAAAATCACTCACTGAAATGTCATACATGAACAATAAAATGGAACGGGGAAATTGATCATATAATGTGTTCAACCCTATAAGTAGGCTCAACATCTCGGATGACATTTTTAATTTAACAACCTAACATTCTTAACATCGGTTAATCGAACACTTGTGTGACAATACATGTCAAAAATTATAGAAACCCAATAAAACTTTTATGACAATTGGACCTAACAAATAGAATTAATAAAGTCTAGTTTTAATTATTTTTCATTTATTACCTTACAACAACGTTAATATTGTCCTCATTTTGCTTACAGCTGGTAATTATCCTTTGTAGGTTATTGTCCTCGTCGAGCCTTTCAATGCTACCAGTTCTGAAACAAATCATATTGGTTATGAAAGACGCTAGTCATTAATCATAGATATTTTTAATATGGTTACGAAGCAAATAAATTCAATATATGCTTTGATATTGGTTTAGAGGTACATACGTTACCTTTTGCATTACAATAACGGCTAAACCAATTCAAGGCATAAAAGGTTAAAGAACTTTTAACTTGCTTCCAAATTATTATTTACATAAAAGTTTCAACGTGAAAAATTTTGGGATTCCGACCCACATAGACAGTCGTACGGCTTGTTAATAATGATCAAGTCCGTTTTTTTTTATGGGCATGGTAGACGTGCTTTAGGGAAATCCCTAAAGCGCTACAGGAGCGGGACGTGTGCGGAAAAAGCGTTTCACGTTGGCCTTGACTCGCTGTAAATTATACTAGCGGAAAACACACTCCTGGGTAAATCAATTCAAAAGGATAAGATTCTTAATGTAAAAGACTGCTTGAAAAGGGTTGGACGAGAGGGTGACGGGAGGTGAGACTCATGCGGATGATTATCAGTGCGACGTGCATTTCTATTATATACAGCTTTGGGAGAAATTAATCATGCTATATCTATTAAGTATCTTCCATGAAAGCACTTGTAGAACAGACTCAAGTCACCAACCGTTCTTCGATGTTCCAAGGAATCAAGGTTGCTGGTGAGTTTTCAATCAGGCGCTCTTCTGGATAGAATATTTGTGGCCGAGCACCAAACGTGGGAGCAGTATTTCATCATTAATTAAATTTGAGCTTTGTGCAGAATTAAAAGTTGTTATGGGATATTAAGTTTTCTAGTTCGAAATAATATTTCTAGTTCTGAGAAGCTCTCTTTGCTATGCATGTAACATGTTCATGCCAAGCTGTATTTGCTCCCAAGTTAACGCCCAGAAAATTGAGGTACGATGCTAGAGGAATGGAGTGTTCCGACATAACTATGTCGTGTCCCACAACGTTAACTTTTTTTAGAAAAACTGCTGCCTGGGTTTTTCTAGCGTTAAATTCTACTTGGTTACTGTTACTCTAAGATAGAATTTCTTTCAGGGCCTTGTTAAGTTGAGCAATTTTTTGCTGTCTGCGGATTTTTGCAAGAGTAGCCGATGTTCGAGAGTTCAAAGTAAATGAACAAATAAGTGTTCTATTATCTGCAAAGCCGTAAAGCCGTATATCGCATTCGTGGTCCTTTTGAGTAGATCGTTAATATAAAGAAAAAAGAGCGTAGGCGATAGTATGGAGCATAAGGGCACACCGGCGTTGGTAGTGGAAGTATTAGAAAGAAACCAATCAACGGCCTCTCGTAAAAAACGTTCTCTGAGGAAACACAAGAGCCATAAACAAAATTGTTAGCGAACAATCCGTGATGCCAAACACGGTCAAATGCCTTGGATATATCAAGTGCAACCTCTCGAGATTCTCAAAAATATTCACTTGAGTTGTTCCCCATATGTGTCACATAAGGTAGAAGATTTCCGTTAATCTTTGCTTACGAAAGAGATATTGATGGTCGTTAATAATATTGAACACTTCTAGATGATTTGGAAGATGTTAATTAGATAGCTTTTCCCAAAACTTTCGATATTATTGAAGGCAGTGCGACTGGTCGGTAGTTGTTTTGCAAAGTTTTCTTTCCTCTCTGTAAGAGAGGTTAAAAAGCCTACAGAAAACTGGTGTTAATTCGCTCACGCATTTTTTAAAATACTATGGCAGGTATTCCCTCGGCGCAAGAAGTTTTTTTGGTGTCTAACTTCAATAAAATACGTTTAAGGGCACGCTGTCTGAAGACAATATCGGGCATCCTTGACTGCACATTGGAAATCGTGGATGGTACTTTTCCTTGGAAATCGACAGTAAAATGTGAAGCAAAGAGTTCAGCTAACAAGTTGGCTTTCTCGACAAGTGCTGTTGCAATAGAATTATCAGGCCATGTGAGGGGTTGCATAGTGGATTTAGTGAATTTATCACTAATGACCTTAGCGACTGTCGAAAAGAACTTGGAGTTGTTAGGGCAGGCAAGAAATTTTTTTAGTGTTCCGTACGGAACACTTATAAGATTACTTCGGTGTTTGTCTGCCTGTCTGTCTGTCCGCCCGTCTGTCCGTCTGTCTGTCATACCCGATTTTTTCCGAAACTATTTGTCATAGAAAGTTGAAATTTGGTAATAATATAGGAATTGATGGCCTCATCAGAGCCGTGTAGTTTTGAAAGTTAAATTTTGACTTTGGGGGGGTGAAATCGAAAATGAAAAATAAATTGTTTTACTAGGTCATCGAGTGTGGTGTCAAATGAAAGCTTGTGAAAACACGAGTAAAAAATATATATAATGTAATACTTGTGCACACTTTTCTTTGTATTATTTTTAAAAAATCGCGAAAAATCTCAAAAAGTACTGATCAAAAAATTTTGGAAAAATTCTGGAATATTCTCCACGGGGTCTAGATTGAATGAAAATTATCACGAGTGCATTACCTTTAATAATTTATTTGGTATATAAAAAAAACAAAAATTTCAAGGTCATTAGTTTTCAGTAAAGATTGGAAAACTCATTTGGGGTGTGTTTTGTGAAGTCACTGATCATTTTATACCACCGTAATAAAATATTTTATTTTAAAAGCAATCAACGTACGGAACATTAATCGTGCAAGTTCAACTTGCACTTGACCAGTTATTAATTCTTTGATTGTGTGCCTCCTTGGTTTCGTCGATAATTTCTTTGCTTTTGTTTCGGGTACGAACGAAGGTGTTACAATTTATGAGATTAGGATTTTGTCCCTATTATCGGTAGGTAAAATTTTTAAACGCTTCTTTGCATTTTCGATCAAACGAAGGCGTGCCGCTGAAAGGGCATTTCTCCGAAAAATAGAGGGAAACACTTCTTCAGAAAACGGGGGAAAAAGGGTAAGCGATTATTAACCAAAAATAATATAGCACAGAAATATTATTTGAAAGGTACCTTTAAACTTGATTATTTTAGAATGCACATCTAAAAACTTAAATATCTAAATTATCTTTAATAACACGTAGGCTGAAAACTTTTTGATCTGATACATAGATGACGATTAGTTTACAAGTTACAGTCGATTTAGTGACGCTACTTTTGATATTTTCAAAACAATGGAAAAAATCGAATTTCGTGTGTTGATTAAACACTGTTTTTTGATGGGAAAAAATACTGTTCAAGCAAAGCAGTGGCTTGATAAGTGTTACGGGGGCTCTGCCCCTGGGAGATTACTCATCATTTACTGGTATGCTGAATTTAAACGCGGTCGTACAGATACAAATGATGCTGAACGCTCTGGACGCTCAAATGAGGTGGTTACATTGGAAAATCTACAAAATTGTTTTGGATGACCGTAAAGTGAAATTGCGTGAGATAGCTGACACCTTAAGATATCAAAAATAATGCGTTGGTCATATTTTGTATGAACATTTGGGCATGAGAAAGCTCTGTTCGAAATGGGTACCGCGTTTGCTCACAGTGGACCAAAAACAACGTGTTGATGATTCTGAGCGCTGTTTGGACCTGTTTAAGCGCAATAAAAAGGATTTTTTCATGTGATATGTGACAATGGATGAAACATAGATCCATCATTATACACCTGAATCAAATCGGCAGTCAGCTGAATGGACAGTAGCCGGTGAAAGCCGTAATTTTCATCGACTATGCTGAGAAGGGAAAAACCATCAATGGCGAATATTATATAAAGTTATTGGCGCATTGGAAGGCAGAAATCGCAAAGAAACGGTCCCAAATGAACAAGAAAAAAGTGATCTTTCATCAAGACAATGCACCGTGTCATAGTGTCACAAGTCAATGGTTACGATGGCAAAATTGCATGAATTGAAGTTCGAATTGCTTCCTCATCCACTGTATTCGTGCTCGCAGGAAAGAAATTTGGCTCCAATGAAAAAGTTATCGTCGAAACTGAGGCCTATTTTGAAGGCAAAGAGAAATCCTTCTACAAGAAAGGTATAGAAATGTTAGAAAAGCGTTGGACTATTGTATCGCTCTTGAATGAAACTATATTGATGAATAAAGTCGAATTTTGTAAAAAAATGTTTTAAGTAGCTAGAAACAAAACTTTTCAGCCTACATGTTAGAAGCCGGAAAATAGCAAATTTGTACATAAATGGCGAAAAAAGTCATAGGTCTGCAATTAGGATGTTTTTTTACTGCATACATCGGAATATATAAGTACTTACGGAACTATTATCTGTTTTTTTTTTTTATAAATAAACCCTAACTATCCTGTATATGTTGACAATTTGGGTAAATTACATTCACGCTCGAGAATAGTTGATAATAAAGATGAATAAGAAACTTTTTAGTTATCATAATTGATTCAGGAAAGTGAAGGCGATTTTAATAGATTTAAAATATTAGAAGGAATTCAATGTAACGGGGACACAGAGAAGAGTTACCAAGCAATGTTTGAGGATTCACCATTTATTTCAGCTACTATTTAGTTTTTTGGGTAAATATTTTTTATGGTTTTAGTAAAAAAGATGCACTACGTCTTCTAACTGTACTCGATTATTAGGTTTCTCTAGATCAACATAAAAATCCTAGATATTGTATTTTATCGATTTTTCGATAATTTTCCTTATGATAAAAGCGTCATCTCCCTGATCTAAACCCCTGTTGTTTCTCTGCCAGTACAACTTTCTTGTTCATTTTGTCTAATATTATCTTAGTTATTAGTAGTACCTTTTTATCTTCTTTTTTTAAGAGAAAAATTTAGTACTAGTTCTTCATTCGTCTGTAATTTTATTTTATGTAAAGAGTTTGTTGGTCAGAGTTGTTAGTTGTTGAGTCGGTTTTCCTCTACCGTATATGAGCAATTTATTAGGATAGACGGTAATCCTAATGATATAACCTTTTTCTTTTTTTAATTTTTTGAACCTCTGTTTACAGATCTTTGTTGCTTATCAAAACCGTCGTTCGTTACTAGCTTTGATATTTTTTTTATTTTTGTTCTTCTTTTCATTCTTCAAAAGTTCTGCCAAATATTTCAACCATGTTTCTTCTTTCTGTTAGTTCTGTTAGTGCTTATTAATTCGAGTGCTTTTTTGTCTTCCAATCAAACGTCATATTTTTGAAGTCCATAAAAGTCATTGTTTATTCTTTTTGTAGTCTCACGATGCTCATTTTTTGATTGGCCTGACTAATGATATAGCTTATAATTCAGTCAAATCATTTAGGCAGCCTGCTCTTTTCTTTTCGCATTGCTCTTTGATATCTGTGCGGAATCATGGTGTGTTTTCATATTTGTGGATTTGCTGGTTTATATTACGTAGTCATTGTGCTTCAAATGCCTTTAATAGAGGTTTTTTTAAATTTCATCGCTGCTATTGATATATATATATATATATATATATATATATATATATATATATATATATATATATATATATATCTGCTTCTAGGGACTATTTGCTTACGTATATATATATATATATATATATATATATATATATATATATATATATGTATATATATAATATATATATATATATATATAATATATATATATATGTATATATATATATATATATATATATATATATATATATATATATATATATATATATATAATATATATATATATATATATATATATAAATCTGTCTACGTTTAACCACTTTGGTAAAATATGAAATAAAAATACATTACAGTTAAGCTACAATAAGAAATATGTTAGTCATCTTATAGAACGTACGTAGTAACATTGATCATTACTGTGAAGTGTACCAATTGAATATTCTTTCAGTTTCATAACCAAGAGGATATTTTTGGGAAGTTTTTGTCTATCACGGTTTTTTTGGACATGCTCGAAATGGAAAACTTATAATAGGATTGGATAATAGGATAAACTCCTATACATTGGTTTCATTCTGTTGTTATAAACCTTCACCTGAAACCCTTAATTTCACTGCACTCAACTAATTAAAACGTTTAGGTATCACGTGAAACATAATCTTTCTCTGAATCAAAGGAAAACTAATCATACGGAAATTTTAAATTAAAATTCATTTATATCCAAAGTTTATTAACTTCCTATCAATCTCAGTCAAAAACTAGTTTGTTGAAACCGTTGAAAAGTCTATAGACGTAAAAAGCAGCGGTAAACACACAGTTTAAAATTAACAAAAAGATTTCTTTTGATACTGCTTTCACTTTACGCTGGAATTTGGCACATTCATTGGCACAATGACATTGCACAGAAGTTCCTGATGATACTAATATAGATAGCGAAACTCAGGTTCAGTACCAAAAATAATATTTGATGCAGTGGTCATAACTGTTATGTAGTAGTTTCCTTTCATGTAAGATTTTTTTTGTAAATGATAAAAAATAAAATAAAATATATGCCAATCTACTTATTGTATTTTTCTTCTTATTGTTAATTTATTTATTATATATTATATTATACTAGATATTTTATTTTAGTTAATACTTTCGTAATTTTAGAACTACTTTACAGTAGTATATAGAGAAACTAGTCTTAGATATTAAAAAGTTATTTGAAATTCTACGGTTATCTAGCAAATACTTATAATAATAATTAGATTTAATAGTTTTATAAATGCCTGTGTTGCCAATTTTATAAAGATTTTTAAAGTAATCTCCAAAATTCTTAAAAAAACATTTTAGCTAAAGATGATGTCATTTTTGAAGAACAGGATATATATATGTATATATATATATATATATATATATATATATATATATATATATATATATATATATATATATATATATATATATATATATATATATATATATATATATATATATATATATATATATATATATATATATATATATATATATATATATATACCATCATCATATATCATCATCATGCAGCCCCTTACGTACATTATGGGACATAGGTCTTCTCAAGCTGTCCTCAGATTTCTCTGTTCTAGGCAGTCGCAATCCAGATCGTCACAACACTCTTTAAATCGTCACGCGATCGGGTGAGGGATCTGTCTCTACTGCGTGTGTCGGCCCTTGCTCTCCATTCGAGGACCTTTCTCGGTCCTTCATTCTGACAATATGTCCAGCCCGTTTCCATTTCGATCGCAAGACGTGCTCTACAACATCGTTTACTCACGTTCTTCTGCGTATTTCTTCGTTTTTCACCCGGTCTCTAAGACTCAACCCAAGCATTGACTTTTCCATGTTTCTTTATGTCATTTGTAATTTCCTTATGGATGATTAGTGAACGTTAAAGTCTCTGCGCTATATGACACACCTGGTATGATGCATTGATTGAACGCCTTTCACTTCAAGCTGTTCGAAATGTCTCTCTTAAAAACATCTCTCATCTTTCCATAAGCTGCCCAGCCAGAGAAATTGTTCTAGACAGCTCACGTGTTTGGTTGTCTTTGCTGATGCGTACTTCATAGCTCAGATGCCTATATTTATGCACTACTCCTACATTTGTATTTCCGAGTTGTATTGGTGTACGTGGTGGTTTATGTGTACATAGTCCAACTTTGTTTGTTATGTCTCCAAAGCGGAGATGACTGAGTCTCTCTCCATCAATGATCACACCTTTATTTTCCAAATCTACTTTTTTGAAGGCGTATTCGAAGATTGTTGTAAATAACTTGGGTGAAATTGTATGTTCTCACGGTGTGTGTGACGCCTCGTTTAATATGTATTTTATCGGTAAGTGAATGAAGATAAACAGTTGTTGCATTTAGGTAGATATTCTTGATGTTGCAATATCGTCGATTCTACTTTTTGGCAACGCTGACAAGATTTCAGATAGTTCTACCGAGTCGTATGCTTTAAGGAAGTCGATAAATATAAGGACTAAAGGGCAATTGTACTCAACTGTTTTTCAATTAAAGATGGTTGTACCAAAGCCAGAGCGTAAACCAGTTTGCTCCCGGGATTGAAAGAAGTCTAATTTGTATTCCAATCTATTCGCAATTATTCGGTATAAAGTTTATATATTAAGTTGACTGAGCAGGATAATTGGTCTGTAGTTTTCAATATCTGTTCTATCGCCTTTTTTGTAACTAAGGTTCATTAGAGAATTTTCCCAGTCATCTGGAATGCTTTGGTAGTGAAGAGATAGATTAAAAAGTTTCTGAATATGTCTTACTAGTACTTTCCCTCCTGTCGTGATGCCATCCACCCCTAGAGCTTTGTGGTTCTTCATTTTCGACTTATTAGTGTATAACGGTTTATAGAATTTTTCGAGTATACGTAGTAGTTCTTCTCTGTTATTTACAATTCTGTTACTTTTATTTTTCATTAATGTGGCATTATATATATATATATATATATATATATATATATATATATATATATATATATATATATATATATATATATATATATATATATATATATATATATATATATATATATATATATATATATATATGTTTCGACGAATGTTCTCACGAGTGTGAAATGTAGTAGTGGTTTTTCGGGTATCCCATGTTAGCTTAAAGTCCCCTCATCCATCTTTTTCAAAGCGTTGATCACTGGTCGGTGTGGACATTCAACGCCAAGACACCGACCAGTGATCAACCCTTTGAAAAAGATGGATGAGATTCCATCGAAACGTCAGCGAAATCGTCCATCAAGAGACTTTAAGCTAACACGGGATACCCGAAAAAACCATTACTACATATATATATATATATATATATATATATATATATATATATATATATATATATATATGTTACAGTAGAGGTTTTCACGGATGGTTGAATGTAATACATTAAAATTCCGGGTTTCAATCCGTTCGTCTAACCATGAATAAATAACAATAAATCAGTTAGCTTCGAGCAGCAGCAGCAGCAAGATCACAGTATCAAGTAGCAGCAGCAAGAGCACTTGAAAATGCCAAATGCGATTTTGGCGAAACGTCGTGCAAATTCATTGTTAGACGAATGGATTGAAACCAGGAATTTTAATATTATATATATATATATATATATATATATATATATATATATATATATATATATATATATATAAATAAATATATATAAATATATATATATATATATATATATATATATATATAAATAAATATATATATATATATATATATATATATATATATATATATATATATAAATAAAATATATATATATATATATATATATATATATATATATATATATATATATATATATATATATATAAATCTCCTTATCTCCCATTATCTTTACATAATTTCCATTATCTAAGCTTATCTCTGCTCATCTCCCATTATTTTCTCCTTATCTCCCATTATTTATACTTATCTCCCATTTTCTCACCTTATCTCCCCATTATCTAGGCTTATCTCGACTTATCTCGCAATATTTTTCCTTATCTCCCATTATTTCTCCTTATCTCCCATTATCTCACCATAACTCCCACTACTTAGACTTATCTCTGCTTATCTCCCATTATTTCTCCTTATCTCCCATTATCTCTACATAATTTCCGTTATCTTGGCTTATCTCTGCTCATCTCCCATTATTTCTCCTTATCTCCCATTATTTCTCCTTATCTCCCATTATCTCACCATAACCTTATCTCCCATTATTTATACTTATCTCCCATTATCTAGGCTTATCTAGACTTATCTCTCCATATTTTTCCTTATCTTTCATTATTGCTCCTTATCTTCCATTATCTTACCATAACTCCCATTACTTAGACTTATTTCTGCTTATCTCCCATTATTTCTCCTTATCTCCTATTATTTATACCTATCTCCCATTATCTCACCTTATCTCCCATTATCTAGGCTTATATCGAATATATATAGAACACATTATATGTATAAATTTATAAAAACACGTAAATTGGATAAGTGGTTCTCATGTGATAAGCGCACTAACGGACAGACAAACAGACAGAGAGACGTTGCATTTTTATATATATTATATTCTTTGCAAAATGATACTGTTCCATATTTAATGGTTCAGGCAGTATATTGCAAGAGAACGCCTAACGGTAGCCTTTTTTCCGACTTGATTCACTATTATCGTCACTGCTTATTCTTTATGTTACCTAACGCAATAAAATATATCCTATAACCTGGCCAGAGAACATATCTATGTTTTAAAAAAAAAGTACGTAACGCACTAACGGACAGAGAGACGTTGCATTTTATATATATTATAGATAGATAACCTGGCCAGAGAACATATGTATATTTTTAAAAAAAGCACGTAAATTGGATAAGTGGTTCTCATGTGATAAGCGCACTAACGGACAGACAGACAGACAGAGAGACGTTGCATTTTATATATATTATATTCTTTGCAAAATGATACTGTTCCATATTTAATGGTTCAGGCAGTATATTGCAAGAGAACGCCTAACGGTAGCCTTTTTTCCGACTTGATTCACTATTATCGTCACTGCTTATTCTTTATGTTACCTAACGCAATAAAATATATCCTATAACCTGGCCAGAGAACATATCTATGTTTTTAAAAAAAAAAGTACGTAACGCACTAACGGACAGAGAGACGTTGCATTTTATATATATTATATATAGATAACCTGGCCGGAGAACATATGTATGTTTTAAAAAAAAGCACGTAAATCGGATAAGTGGTTCTCCGGTGATAAACGCACTAACGGACAGACAGACAGAGAGACGCTGCTGCTTTATACATATTATAGATATAGATTATTATTATTATATAACCTGGCCAGAATATATGTATGAATTTAAAAAAAGACACGTAAATTGGATAAGTGGTTCTCGCGTGATAAACGCACTAATGGACAGACAGACAGACAGAGAGACATTGCATTTATATATATATTATAGATTATAGATATTCTCTGCTATATAATATTGTTCCATATTTAATGGTCTACGCTGTGTATTGCAAGGGAATGCGCTAGCGGCAAACTTTTTTCCGACTTCATTCACTATTATCGTCACTGCTCATTCCTTATGCTACCTATCGTAATAAAATATAGCCTATAACCTGGCCAGAGAACATATGTATGTTTTTTAAAAAAAAGTACGTAAATCGGATAAGTGGTTCCCCAGTGATAAGCGCACTAACGGACAGACAGACAAACAGACAGACAGACAGAGAGACGTTGCATTTTATATATATATATATATATATATATATATATATATATATATATATATATATATATATATATATATATATCATGATGTACAAGTATGAAATGCGGATTTCAGACAACAGATGGTGCACCAATGCAGTTTGTGCTATAAAGATTTGACACTGCGTCATTTTGTTGTGTCATCAACAAGTGTCAGACGCGCACGAGTGATAAATTGGAAAAGTGTGTGCATAGTGTTGTGTTCAATATTTCGAAATTTATACTGAACAAAGAGCATTCGCGGACAGCATTAATTTTTTGTTTTCATTTGAAGAAAACTGCTGTTGAATCATACCGATTACTTCGAGAAGCGTATGGTGAACATGTTCCATTGCAAGATACGTGTGAACGATGGTTTCGGCGTTTCAAAAGTGGTGACTTCGATGTTGCAGACAAGGAACATGGAAAACCGTCAAAAAAATTGCAAGCATTGTTGGACGAAGATGATTCACAAACACAAAAAACAACTCGCCGAGCAATTGGGCGTTAGTCAACAAGCTGTTTCCAATTGGCTACGAGAAATGGGAAAGATTCAGAAGACCGGTAGATGGGTACCCATGAGTTGAATGACAGGCAAATGGAAAAGCGCAAAAACACGTGTGACAGTTTGCTCGCTCGGTACAAAAGGAAGTCGTTTTTGCATCGTATAGTTACAGGGGATGAAAAGTGGATTTATTTTGAGAATCCCAGAGCGCAAAAAATCATGGGTAGACCCAGGCGCACCATCCACATCGACCGCAAGACTGAATCGCTTTGGCAGAAAGACGATGCTCTGTGTTTAGTGGGACCAGAGGGGAGTGGTCTATTAAGAGCTGGTTAAAACCTGGGGAAAACGGTTAATACTAAACGTTACCAACAACAATTGACCGATTTGAACCGTTCGCTGCTTGAAAAAAAAGGCCAGAATACCGAAAGAGGCAATACAAAGTCATTTTTCTTCATGACAGTGCTCCATCACATACGGCAAAACCAGTTCGCAACACGTTGGGCACTTAGTTGGGAAGTTCTACCTCATGCGGCTTACTCACCAGACTTGGCTCCTTCTGATTACCACTTGTTTGCATCAATGGGTCACGCACTTGCTGAGCAGCGCTTTGGTTCGTACGAAGATGTGAAAAAATGGCTCAATGAATGGTTCGCAGCAAAAGGGGAAGATTTTTACTGGCGTGGTATTCACAAATTGCCCGAAAGATGGGAAAAATGTATAACAAACGATGGACTATACTTTGAATAAAGCACTTTTTAACATTCTTCCGAATTTAACATCCGCATTTCATACTTGTACACCTGGTATATATATATATATATATATATATATATATATATATATATATATATATATATATATATATATATATATATATATATATGGTATAGTTGAGTTCCGGACCGCGAAGTGTACACATCGAAATCGAATGCCCGGCAGTAGTTAACTCGTTCAACGAGCATTATTTCGGTAGAGTTTCGATATATTGAATATTTAATTGTTTTGGTCAATTGAAAACAAGAGGAACTAGAAATAAAGCAGAGTGTAATGTTAGAATTAAGACAATGAGTTAAAAAAAAAGAAGGTCTATGAGAATAATTCTGGGAAATTGTATGAAGCTAAAGAAGCGTTGAGCGACGACCTTGACTGTTTTGATTACTGAGATAAGAGGTAAAAACAACAATTTTTTGTCTTTCTCCTCTTCTCTCGGGTTTGAAAATAGTATATACGAGGAGCATACGAAAAGTTTTGATAACATAAGCTTCAACAGAAATAACAATGGATAACGATAATTATACATTAGGAGACTGGAAAAGAGGAAGATTCGAGAAAAGGGAAGAGCCAATGGGAATATATGAGAGGAGTAAAAAGCTGATAGGAACCCCACAGAAAGAGAAAAATGAAGGAGAAGATAACTTAACAGAAATGATCAGAGAGTTAATGTCAGATATAAAGGAAATGAAAGAGGATCAGAAGAGATACCAACAAGAGGTGAAAGAACTAAGAAAGGAGAATCAAGTATTAAAAGAGGAAAATAAGACAATTAGAGAGAACATGAGAAATGGATTCGAGGTTGGTTGGAAAAGGAAAACGTAAGGAATAATATTGTAATATCGGGAATGAGATTTAAAGCGAATAGTCAACCAGATCTGAAAATGGATGTAGAACATTTTATGGAAAGAAGTATGGACATAAAGGTACAGATTCAGGATGTGATAAAAATGGGAGAGACTATATACAAGATAGAACTTCGAAACTCAGGAGATAAGGAAGTTGTGATGAAAAATAAAAACAAACTGAGAAAATTTTGAGAAAGGGAGTTTACATAAACAATGATTTAACAAAGGGTGAAAGGGAAATTCAAAAGAAATTGAAGCATATAGCAGAGAACGAGAGAAAGAATGGAAAGAGAGTGAAAATAGGATATCAGAAAATCTTAATCGATGGAAGAGAATATAAATGGGATACTGAGGAAGAAAAACTGAAGGAACAAACAAAGAACACTACGACCATCAAGCCAAAAAAAACTGAGAAAAAGGAGAGATAGGTAGATCGACGACGATCCTGACAAAGACAAAGGATACGGAAGAAAAGACTAACGAAAAGAATATAAATAAGAAGATAATCAAGGAAATGGATAGGAAGAAAGAAATAGGAAATAATTACCGAGTTAGTAAATTGGGAACACGGAACTTTAGGGGTATAAACGGAAAAGAGATTAGATTGGGAACATGGAATGTTAGGGACATAAACGGAACAGAGGACTATGTAGGAATCACAGAAACAAAAAAGAAAGAGAATGGATGCAAACGATTACCTAATGGATATTGGATGTACTGGTCAGGAGTAAAAGAGGAGGAAAATGCAGGGGCATGAGTGGCAATGGTGGTCAAAGAAGAGAAGATTAAAAATGTAAAAGACGAAAGGTTTGTAAATGAGAGAATACTCTCGATAGCAATAAAGGAAGATGGAGCGGACGAAGACTGCACTTTGAGTGTGTGCTAAGGACAAATGTCAACGCAAGAATTGAGGAAAGGGACAAATTTTTCAATGATTTACAGGAAGAGATAGACAATACAAACAATAAGATAATAAGTAATGGGAGATATGAACGGAACTCAATTCCACGGGCCTTACACCCCTAAAGGGGGTATATATATATATATATATATATATATATATATATATATATATATATATATTATATATAGTGCCGAAATTGCCATCCTGGGCGACTTTAATGTCCACAATATCAACTGGCTTAAATATAAATATACCGACGAACAAGGTCGTGAATTATGGCTTAACTCAGCTTATTGACGAACCAACACGGTATGTAACCACCAATCCGAAGATATACACGGTATATATATATCGACATCGATATATCATATATTTATACAAATCTGCTATATCTATGGAATATATGGATGGACATATATATATATATATATATATATATATGTATATATATATATATATATATATATATATATATATATATATATATATATATATATATATATATATATATATATATATATATATATATATATATATATATATATATATATATATATATATATATATATATATATATATATATATATATATATATATATATATATTATATATATATAATGCCATGTTATTAATAATACAATTTATCTTTAAAATTATAATAAAAGTCGCTTACTGGCTTCAATCATATTTGGGGAAAATTAATTACATTCCACGTACAACATAAGGTAATTTTCTCACAGTTGTATATTTTATAGACAATTTTTGGTAAAAATAAGACTTAACAATAAACATAATGTCAAAGTATTTAATTGAATACCTTAAAAATCGACATAATTTATTTATACAATAGTCAAGGGCAAGCTTTTTTAAGATACTTGTGTTAACGTAAGGGCTGATCTAAACGACAAGGTTACCGACCTTGACTACTGTCTATTATACAGCAATAAATGATAGATAGTTCAATAAGTCGAAAACTTTATAGATAACTATTGTAAAAGTATACCAGTAAGTTTATTAATACTTAAAAACATAATTTGTTTATTGGAAAATTGTAGTTAATTATATGGTTAAAATAAGTTAGAAAACTTACGTCTGCTTTTATTGCTTTATATAAATGTAAGCAAATGCTGACCTTTTCACAAAAGAAAGTCTATAACGTCATATCTTCTACAAGGGTTTTTTATAAGCAAAATAAAAATTAAAAATTTATTAATAGATTGATAAGTTACATCAAAAGTATAAGTGAAAAGAAAGGACATCTAATTTTCCTTTTCATTTATAAGCTTACATCACGCTATTAAAATATAGGGTAATGCCCAAGGATCCGCATGTTTACATTAAAACGCTATCAAACGTCTAATCTGGTTTGAAAACTGGCCGACTAGTAGCATTCGAACAAATCGATTAAATATATAGTGTTGTCATACTTTCAAAATGTAAAAAATTCATGGGCTTTCTCAATGTCATCAAAAATCCAATCTAATGAAGAACATCATTTTGGCTACTAAAGAACAAAGTATATTACATTTATAAGAAATATCTGAATATTTTCTATTCTGTGACCACAAATACACTGTTAATTAAAATTAACAAATGTGGGTGACAACACCGGTACGTATTCATATAAGGTTTTACTACCAGACCATGTGCGGTCATTACGTTTTTAGCTGCGTTGCACGGAAGTGTAGTAAGGTAATATCTATAAAATGCAACGTCTCTCTGTCTGTCTGTCTGTCCGTTAGTGCGCTTATCACTGGAGAACCACTTATCCGATTTACATGCTTTTTTTTAAGACATACATATGTTCTCTGGCCAGCAGTGACGATAATAGTGAATCAAGTCGGAAAAAAGTTTGCCGCTAACGCGTTCTCTTGCAATACACTGCCTAAACCATTAAATATGGAACAATATCATGTAGCAAAGAATATCTGTAATATATGTAAAATGCAACGTCTCTCTGTCTGTCTGTCTGTCCGTTAGCGCGCTTATTTCTCGAGAACCACTTATCCGATTTACGTTTTTTTTTTTAATTCATACATTTGTTCTCTGGCCAGGGTATCTATAATCTTCTTCTAATATATATAAAATGCAACGTCTCTCTGACTGTCTGTCTGTCTGTCTGTTCGTTAGTGTGCTTATCACTGGAGAACCACTTATCCCATTTACGTGCTTTTTAAAACATACATATGTTCTCTAGCCAGGTTATAGGCTATATTTTATTATGTTAGATAACATAAGGAGTAAGCAGTGACGATAATAGTGAATCAAGTCGGAAAAAAAGTTTGTGACTAGCGCGTTCTCTTGCAATACACTGCCTAAACCATTAAATATGGAACAATATCATACAAATTCAGTTTATTTGCCAATATCTACAAATTCATAAAATGAGAGTAATTAAATTTGCTCGAAATACGACAAAAAGGATGGCACAGCGACTATAAATAGCCGATACCACAAGCCCTTCACTATTTGGGCATGTGTAGTGTAGTGTGGGCATGTAGCAAAGAATAATAATATCTATAAAATGCAATGTATCTCTATCTGTCCGTTAATGCACTTATCACTCGAGAACCACTTATCCGATTTACATGTTTTTTTTTTTTTTTAAATTCATACATTCATTGTCTCTGGTCAGGCAGTCTATAATCTTCTATAATATAATATATATATATATATATATATATATATATATATATATATATATATATATATATATATTATATATATATATATATATATATATATATATATATATATATATATATATATATATATATATATATGTATATAATGCAACGTCTCTCTGTCTGTCTGTCCGTTAGTGCGCTTATCACTCGAGAACCACTTATCCGACTTACGTGTTTTTTTTTTTAATTCATACAAATGTTCTCTGGCCAGGTTATATAATAATAATAATAATCTATGTAATATATATAAAACGTAACGTGTCTCTATCTGTCTGTCCATTAGTGTGCTTAGCACTCAAGAACCACTTATCCGATTTACCTGTTTTTTTTTTATAAAATACAAAAGGAATAAATAAAGACAAAATGCTAATATGTAGGAAAAAAGATGGAAGTTTAGCAGTAAGCTTGGCAGAAAGACTGAATGGATGGGCTATGCGGTTGATGTAGCAGTGATGGCAAGAGCAAAAGAGAACCTCAAAAAAGCCATAAGTAGGAAAGAAGAAAGGGGATGGATGAGAGGACTAAAGATAAATGAGGAAAAAACAAAATACATGGAAATTACGAAGAAGAAAGATAATAAAAACAACAAAGGTTTAGATATAATAAACAACTTAGGGAAAGGATATATGTTTGAAAAAGTAGACAAATTTAATTATCTGGGAGTAACAATAACAGAGAAGAAAGACAAGACAAGAAAGGACGGAGATACAAGAAAGAATAGCGAAAGGACAGAGATGTTTGGGGGCAATGAATCCAATATTAAAATCAAAAAATCTATCAAGAAAAGCAAAAGAAAGAATATATACGACAGTTGTCAGACCCACGGTGACATATGGATACGAAAAAACTGAACGCAAGAAAAAAGGAGACGTTGGAGGTGTGGGAAAGGAAAGCTTTGAGACAAAATCTATGGAGGAAGGAAAGAAGAGGGACTGCGGAGAAGAAGAACAAATTACGAATTAAAATGCCTATATACGAAACCCCGTATAAGCCAAATCATAAGAAGCCAGCGATTAAGATGGTTGGGACACGTGGCAAGGATGAAGGAAGAAAGACAGGCAAAACAAGCCCTAATAAGGAGTGATTAGAAGAAGGGTAGACCTCAATTTACATGGATTCAGGCAGTCAAGCAAGATCCGGAGTTGATGGGAATCCCGCACTGGGAAAAGCTAACAGGAGACAAAAAGAAGTGGAGACAAGTATGCAACCAAGCCATGGGTCGCTAAGACCCCTCGAGCTATATAATAATATAAACATAACGAATAAGCAGTAACAATAAAGGTGAATCAAGTCCACGCAAGCGGAGCCGCGGACACGGCTAGTTATATAGTATAATATAAGCCAGAGTTGCAGTTATGTCTAGTGTTTTCTGCTTGTTCTTAAAGCTCTCATTTGAAAATTTGGCGGAAAACGATGTTATGAATGACATACTGTGTCTAGTGGTAGAATGTTTTTGGTTATGCTATAAGAAAGAATAAGGCACTGACGTTGCGGTTCGTGTGCGTAATTGAAAAAAAACTGAATTAAGTAATATCAAGAAAGACTAGTATAAAGTGTTTTTCTTCCTATGGAAGGGAACTCATTTTTTTGTTAACAACTCCGACATTTCATTCATTCTTCTGATCCTTTGGCAATTCGAAGTACACAAAAAAAGTTCATAGTGGCTTTTGTTATATAATAAATTACAGCAATTTAATGCTAAATATACAGGTTTACAAGTAAATCCAACTTTTAATGCCTCTAAAAATAAACAAATGGCGCTGTGGGATAGATAACAAACGTCTAAAATGACGTTGTTATTAATCTACATTAATGTAACTAGCAACCGCCCGCGATTTCGTTCGCGTGGAGGCGTTATTTTCTTCAAACTTTTTTTTTAATTTAGGAACCTATGTTAATTGTTTAGAGCTTCTCTGTATGCTATGTCTCATATTTTATTATTTTCTGGTAGCAAAATATATTGGTTTTCTGGAGTTCCGATCCTTCATAACCTGACATACAATTGGCAATGAGAAAAACATTCCTGTCTCAAATCGATTCCCACGAGTTTGAAAGTTTGTCCCTGGGATTTGTTTATTGTGGGAGCAAACTATTCGTTCACCGGAAACTCCAACCGCTTGAAATAAAGTGGTCGATCCGATATGAATAATTTTTAAGTACACGTATAATTATTTAGAGTACATTTTCTAAGGGTTAAAGAGGTAGTAACAGGTCTTCTTAAGATTTCATCATAAACTAAACAAGATAAGAACTAATTACTTAGTCTTATTTGTTTATTATTTCCAATGTTAACAGGAAAAGTTGTTGAATATTATGAAAACATTTTTTGGCTTTTGGTTTGGGTAATTGACAATTTGAAGCATAAATAACACGTAGGCTGAAAAGTTTTTGGTCTACCTACTTAAAACACATTTTTTTGCAAAATTCGACTTTATTCATACAATCACTTCAACGCTTTTCTAATATTTCTATACCTTTCTTGTAGAAGATTTGTCTTTGCCTTCAAAATAGGCCTCAGCTTCGGCGATAACTTCTTCATTGGCGCCAAATCTCTTTCCCGCGAGCATTTTTTTGAGGTCTGCGAATAGATAATAGTCGCTGGAGATCAAATTTGGAGAATACGGTGGATGAGGAAGCGATTCGAACTTCACGTCATGCAATTTTGCCATAGTAACCATTGACTTGTGACAGGGTGCATTGTCTTGATGAAAGCACACTTTTCTCTTGTTCATTTGGGGCCGTTTCTTTGCGAGTTCTGCCTTCAAACGCGCCAATAACTTTACATAATATTCGCTGTTGCTGGTTTTTCCCTTCTCAGCATAGTTGATAAAAATTAGTCCATGCGCATCTCAAAACACAGAGGCCAAAACCTTCCCAGCCGACTGCTGTCCACTCAGCTGACTGCCGATTTCATTCCAGTGTATAGTGATGGATCCATGTTTCATCCATTGTCACATATCGCATGAAAAAATCCTTTTTATTAAGTTTAAACAGGTCCAAACAGCGCTCAGAATCATCAACACGTTGTTGTTCTTGGTTCACTGTGAGCAAACGCGATACCCATTTCGAACAGAGCTTTCTCATGCCCAAATGTTCATGCAAAATATGACCAACACGTTCTTTTAATTTCTTCAGGGTGTCAGCTATCTCACGCAATTTCACTTTACGGTCATCCAAAACAATTTTGTGGATTTTTTTGATGTTTTCCGGTGTAACCATCTTGTTTGGGTGTCCAGAGCGTTCAGCATCATTTGTGTCTGTACGACCGCGTTTCAGCATATCAGTAAATGATGAGGAATTTTCCAGGTGCAGAGTCACCGTAACACTTAACAAGCTATTGTTTTGTTCGAACGGTATTTTTTCCCATCAAAAACACACGAAATTCGATTTTTTCCATATCAAATCAATATAAAAGTAGGGTTATTAAAACTACTGTATTGTAAATTTTGACTAAAAATCATAGGGATTTTTTGAAAAAGGGCGACATCTATGTGTCAGACCAAAAACTTTTCAGCCTACGTGTTATATAATACAAAATAATAAAACATGCGAGGGGTTCAAAAAGGTAAGGGCAGGGGTTAAGGGGGGTGTCTTTATATATATTAGGTTATATGTCCCTTTCAAGGTTCTTACAGTTAAGGAATCTGAAAATTTTTTAACAGGGAAGGAGAGCAAAAGGGTGGGAATCATTAAATATTGTATAGTTTTAATATTATTATAAGATTTTTTTTCCTGGTTTTTGGACT
Organism: Pachyrhynchus sulphureomaculatus; assembly: GCA_019049505.1. NCBI lineage: Eukaryota > Metazoa > Arthropoda > Insecta > Coleoptera > Curculionidae > Pachyrhynchus > Pachyrhynchus sulphureomaculatus. Next base: position 85,589,140 of record CM032453.1, on the reverse strand, counting down.
TTATTTTAGGATATTTATTTATAGTAAAAGATATTTGGAAGTTACATTTACAGTTCTTGGAGTCAAGAATCTGAAAGTAATATTATTTTTCACTATTACCAACGTTAAATAGAAGCTCTTTTTCTGCTCTACTTTTGATAGTATTAACATCCCATTCTAAAGTACCTATTGTGTAAAATACCGAGTTGTATTACAAGTATTAAGTTAAAACTTATAGTTGATTAAGATTTTTAACTTTGAAGTTCTAATTAATTAGAGTAAACAAATCATGTCTTTTAGCTCTTATTTTTCTCAAGTTATTGTAATTTTTGACCGGATAAAATTACGCATTAAGCGAAAAATCCAAATCACCCCAGAAAGAATAAAAAGAGACATGTAGTTTTTTTAACTCGCACTAATTTATTATTGAAATCTCTTTTTACCAGACCTCTATGTCAAAGGCCCGATTTTTGAATTGGACAGAGTTCGTGACGTTAGATATTTTGGACCAGATTATAAGGCTATATTTTAATTACGTCTTATGAGCCTGTAAAAGAATATTTCTACACATTTTAAAGTAGGTGCTCATTGATTTAACTTATATTTTTAGTGTTCCGTACAAAACACTTATAAGATCACTTCGGTGTCCGTCTGTCTGTCTGTCTGTTACACCCGATTTTCTCCGAAACTATTCGACATAGAAAGTTGAAATTTGGCACTAATACAGGAATTGATGGCCTCATCAGAGCCGTGTAGTTTTGAAAGTTCAATTTTGACTTAAGGGGTTAGTTTTGGGGGGTGAAATTGAAAGTGAACAAAATTTTTTTTACCAGGTCATCAAGTGGGGTGTCAAACGAAAGTTTGTAAAAAGACGAGTTCAAAAATATATATAATGTAATACTTGCGCACAATTCTCTTTGCATTATTTTTAAAAAAGTGCGAAAAACCGCTGTCCCTCCACCGTATCTCGAAAACTACTGATCAAAATTTTTTTAAAAAATTCTGGAATATTATCACGAATGCATTACCTTTAATAATTTATCTGGTATATAAAAAACAAACAAGAATTTCAAGGTCATCAGTTTTCACCAAAGATCGGAAGAAAAAACTTTGTTAAAAACTCATTTGGGATGTGTTTTGTGAAGTCACTGATACAATTTTATACTTTCGTAACGAAAATTTTGATTTTAAAAGCAATCAACGTACGGAACACTTATTGGGCAAGTCCAACTTGCACTTGGCCGGTTATTTATTTAGAACATAGATTTTATATATAAAAACAATTTTACTGTTCTTACTACATGGTGACTTTTTTTTGTCTCTTTTCTTTCTTTATTCATCATTCATTCATTTTTTATACAGATGAGAACCTGTGTAGCAACATAATAATTATAACACCCTAAATTTCGATTGTTAGCAGGTAAAACCTTATGGGCTTATTTTAGAAATTAAGATTTTCTGGATTTCAGGATTTTTTTAATTAGAAGTGCTAAGGGAAAAAGACCGGAGTCGATAAAAATACTATTATATTATATATTAATTATTCGCAAAATTTTTAATCGTTTTTGCGTAACATATGGAGAAACTTTTTTTAACACAATTATTTACACACACTGAAAGCTTGTACAAAGGGTACATATTTCACAATAAAATTGAACACCGTTCGATCTCGCCTTACATCCCTTATTTTTACTTGTCAAATTTATATGTAAATATAACTGAAATATCATTTACGTATAATCAAGGCTGTGGGGCAAAAATCTGATCCCGAGGACTCAATTTTCAGGCCCCTATTTCCGTGGAAATTAGGCCACAGATAAGTACGAGAAACTTCTGGAAAATTTTTTCATATGGTTTCACACTCTTACCCACCCTCTTCCAACCTAAAAAAGTACAGCTCTTACCGTGAAACTTTCCCGATTTAAATCCTTTCCCAGAATCTTAATAAAAAAAATCCCTAACCAAGGGAAGGATAATAAACCATTAAGAACCCATCTGGGAAAAACTGCTCAATCTCGCCCTGGAAAAAGCGAGCCCAGAGGGACTTCACGGATCCTCTCTTGTTAGCTCTACCTAAATCTGTTCTCTCTATCTCTCTCTCTCCCTCTTTCAATCCTTTCACCCCAATAGGAGTATCAGTGATACTACGCCGTTACTGTCTCAACAGTCATTCTCCAGGTATCTCGATCTTGCGCGACCTGATTTGACTCGTGCATACCCATACCAAGAAGAGATCTTACGTGGTCGGAGCATCTTGTTGAAGACCGTCCCATTGATCTTCTAACTTGTACCTTCTCCGTTACTACAGGTTTTTTTATGGCATCCATTTTCTTCATAAGGTGACCAAAATATTTCAAGTACTGTTTATTAATTCTATTTGAAAGTCGGTCATTTATACTAAGCTCTTCAAGAATAGATGCTTAGTAGTGTTTGGTCTATGATACTCTCGAGGATTTTTCGACATGCCCACCTCTCAAGCGCATCGATTCGTATTTTGTCAGATTGTTTAACGGTCTGTGTTTCTGATGCGTAAGTTGCAATGGGGAATATACGGCTGGATAGCAATCATAAATTTGTATTTTTTGTGACAGCTAGTGAGTTTGATCGTCGAGTTTCCCAGCCATCATTATTAGTTATGACCCCAAATAGCTGAAATCTTATACAACAGTGAAATTAGCAATTTCATTTACGCGGGACAGATCTTCATTACGACTAACAATCATTACTTTGGTTTTTGCTCTATTAATTGTCAATTCAGAATTTTTGCTAGTGATTTCAAGGTGCTCCATAATTGATTCTAGATCTTGTATTGACGTTGAAGGTAAAACAGTATCATCCGCATATCTAAGATTACTTAGCTTTTTTTCCCGCGTTTGGCAGACTCCCACTCCAGCCATCCAAAACAGATCTCATTATATATTCACTAAATATATTAGGGATCGGAAAAAGATTTATTCCGTTTAATTCTGCCATTTGTATTCTCATACAAGATGTATAGGTGTACCCATGCTGATTAAAATCGACGAGAGTTTGTTCCATTGAATACAGTCGAAATATAGGTTATTATTTGGAATTCCCTGACTTTTTCTATTATCTGGCGTATGTTGAGAATAAGTCCTCTAGTCTATCTACCTGGAATGAAGCCTGTTTGTTCGATAGATATTTGCGGCACCTATACTTATTACTTACACTTAATTCTCTTTTTAGTGTTTCGTACGGAGCACTTCTGGGATCACTTCGGTGTCCGTCTGTCTGTCTGTCACACCCGATTTTTTTCTTCGAAACTATTTGACATGGAAAGTTGAAATTTGGCACAAATATAGGAATTACCGGCCCAATCAGAACTGTGTAGTTTTGAAAGTTAAAACTTGTGAAAATACGAGTTCAAATATATATAATGTAATACTCGCGCAATCTTTTGTTCATATTACTTTTTAAAAAATGCCCAAAAATCGCTGTCTCCTCCCCCTATCTCGAAAAATATTGATCGAAAAAATTCTGGAATATTCTCCTTAAAGTATAGACTGAGCGAAAATTATAATTGTGTTTGATAATTTATCTGATATATAAAAAAAAACTGTTTGACTTCCAGTAGGGTGGAGAATTTTTTTCGTGAAAAGTTGTGAATTTAACCGGGACTAAGAGTTACGAAATATCAATACATATTCGGTGCAATCAATAATATATTAATATACTTTGAGTACCTTGCGGCTTTAAGCATTTGGCCAATCACAGAGAAAATAAATTTCCATGATAACTGGTGACCAACGGATAAGTCACGAGACAAAATAATTTTATTTTATTTGTTTTTAATTAAACAAATATTTAGGTACTGAATATTTTTTTAAACTTTTACTATAATGCTTTTTATATATTTTCGGTAATTCTTATATTGAAAAAGACTGTGTGTGACTGAATTTCATAGAATACTTCAGCAGTCACGGGGTACGGAATACTAATTGTGCAAGTTCGACTTGCACTTGGCCGTTTCTTTTTCTATAGTTCCAAATTTAAAAACTTTTAAATTAAATTTACGAAAAAAACTAGACCATTGGGATTGAATAATAACCTAGTTCGGCTTCATATTTGTAGCAGCTTGTATAATTTAATCTATTCTTGAACAAATATATATATATATATATATATATATATATATATATATATATATATATTATAGGGACCATATTGAATAATAACCTAGTTCGGCTTCATATTTGTAGCAGCTTGTATAATTTAATCTATTCTTGAAAAAATATATATATATATATATATATATATATATATATATATATATATATATATATATAACTTTCTAGGGTATATTTTACTAGACAATATTTTTTTCAAACTTTTCAAACTTCAAGCACAATCTTAATTGGCTGCTGTGTAATTGAGTACTAAGGTGTGCGTATTTGGTACAAACTTACCGAAATCAAACATTATTAGGATATAAGAAACACGGACTGTCACTATAACTACAAATAAATGCTTTTAATTTTATCTTTCTGGAAACAATAAAATAATTTTTACTTACACACGAAAATGTAGACTTACAGTAGATATGACGTGAAGATTCTAAAACTATTTACATTTATATATTTATTTAACAGTGGCGTAGCCAGATTCAATAGGGAAAGCAAATTAATATCAAAGGCGTTTCTTTAAGGAAAAAAGAAAACATCAAAGCTGGAGCTGTTTCCCAGAGGGAAGAGGGTACAAATCGACAAATGAGTGGCGCCAACGACAAATGAGGGTAAAGCCTCCATGTAGTGGAAAAGCTTAAGGCCCTCTCAATATATTAAACTAAAAATCAGTAACCGGGGGTGGATATTTGTCATACACAAATGAACTGTTGCGTACGGTAGATCTTTAAAAACCTGCACCGAATTTCAAAATTGATAATCGGGGAGGGATGAAGTTCTTTTAGCGAAACTTAAAAACTCAATTAGAAATCAATGACTGGGGCTTCACAAAAATTAAAAATTCATACAGTGAAGAAACTTTACCTTCAGTTAAAAATCGATGACTAGGGGGTGCAAATGTTTGACAAAAAAAACCTCCAATAAAAATCAGCAGCTATAACTGTTTTTATTTTCAGTCAGTCTTACAGTGGCTCACAGCACTGGACAGCAGCTATGAAAGATCGCTAACTACTCCCTACCAAATAAAAGGGGATGCTGTCCTGATTTGAAGGTTATGTTTATATGATTAGATATGTTTTGACGTGTCTTTGTTTTGCCCTAAGAATGAGTAACCAAGTGTGACTAAAACGAACAAAACATAAGGCTATCCAGTTATCACCATTTATTTATATACAGCCGCTTTTTGCAAGCTTACGTTTTTTAGTTGTTAATTTGACACCACACTAAAATCATCTGAAAGGACCCATGTAATTAAATAAGAATTTTTTGACAATTTTGGTTTTTAATATAATTTTTATGTTTTTTTGTTTAATATTTACTGACCTAGAAGTCTTCTCAAAATCAAATTTACTGCTTCCCTGAGGTACTTCATACATAACATATTTACTTTTTGGTTTTTGTTATATAATTTAGTTATTGCTAATATTTATCTAAAGATATTTTAAATTTTATAATTGTTCTTATTGTAAATTTATCTCCTATACTTTAAATTTTATTTCAAATGACAAAGGTGCAGTCACCGTTTGCGTTTTTGCATGTGCAGATTATATATGCTTGATTGCATATAGATATTCTTATTATAGATATCGTCTCTAGCGTGTAGTGGTTTTTTAAAGCGATTTATTTACTTATAGTAGACAGAAATTTTTACACCACAACTTTATAGAGCAAAAGGTTTTATTTCATCTTAAACTGGAGTATTATACTTTATAATTATCTAGAAGGCTTCCATATAAAAAAGTTTTTTTACGAGTGGCAGTTGACGGATTTCTTTCTAATACTTTTGCTGTCATCGCCGGTGTGCCCCAACGCTCAATACTGTCTCCTGCCCTCTTTCTCCTTTATATTAACAGTCGGCAGAAAAAAAAACAGGTATCCAATCTACAGCTTTGCAGATGAGAGTACGCTTATTTCTTCATTTGCTTTGAACACTCAAACATCGGCTACTTTTGCAAATATCCGCAGGTTGCAGGAAGTCGTTCAACTTAACAAAGACCTGAAAGAAATTCTATATGAGAGTGAGAGTAACCATGTAAAATTTAACGTTACAACGAAACCAGACCGCAATTTTTTTAAAAAGAAAATAACCTTGCAAAACCTGACATAGTTATGTCGGGACACTCCATTCCTCTAACATCGTCATTCAATTTGCTGAGCGTTAACTTGGGAGCAAATATGTCTTCTCATGAACATGTTGCATGCATAACAAAGACAGCAAAGTTGGTAGTGTTATTTTGAACTAGAAAGCTTTGCACTTGACAACAACTTTTAATTCTATACAAAGCTCAAATTCGGTCAACGATGGAATACTGCTTCCATGTTTGGGGCTCCGCGCCTAAAGTCACCCTGCATTTGTTGGATTTTATGCAGCAGAGAGCTGTTTGTCTGAGTTGGGCCCCAGAACTCACTAGTAACCTTGGGTTTTTGAAGAATCAGAGAACAGTTGATGACTTGAGTCTATGCTACAATACCTTCATAGAAAGTGTTCGATGGATGTAGCCCACTTAATTCCTCTTAAAGCGGTGTATGCTAAAAATGCACGTCGCGGTCGCGCTAATACATCACATCTGTATGAGGTTCAGCTTGTTATTTCGCGTACAACCCTTTTCAAACCTTTTTTTATGGAGAACCTCATTCCTTTGGAATGATTTGCTCAGGACTGTGTCTATCTTTCAGCAGTTCTCTGTTCTCTTTTGTGCCATCCTGAGACGTGTTTCACCGTATCACGACTCGTCAGTCACGCTAGGATTGACAAACAAGAGAACAGAATTTACTGGTACTTATCCCAGAGGTTACGGAATGCGATGGCAGGATACAACGAATTGTACTAAGTACAATACGCATACCTATTACTCCATAGAAAGCTGACACAGCAGCTTTCGAGCCGACAGAGTGGTTGACACGGTCAACGCTTCAAAGCAGGTAGCGCTTTTCGAGGGATCCTCCTCAGGCATATATAAACAATTGAAAACGGACGAAGTTCATATTTCAGCAGTTTACTCACTGTTCTCTTATTCGTCAAATCATCCTGAGACGCGTTTCGCCGTATCATGGTTCGTCAGTCAGGCTGGGATTGAGAAACGAGACAACATAATTTATTGGTACTTATCCCAGAAGTTACGGAACACGATGGTAGAAGACAACGAATTGTGCTCATACCAGTAAGATTCTAAATCCCCAAAATCTAGTAGTTGCCAGCATGCGTTTTATAGCCGTTACAAAATCCGTTAAGGTGAGTCTAGCAGAGTACTAAGAAATAAATAACTAAAAAAACTTAAAGGGAAGAGCCTGTATTTTATTAAATGGTGGTAACTACGTAGCTTGACGTTTTGTTTACACTTGGTTACTGATTCTGACAGAAGAATATATATATATATATATATATATATATATATATATATATATATATATATATATATATAATATCAAAATGTTAAATACCTAATTAAAAACAAAAAAAAAATAACCAAAAATACCTGAGCCGCATTTTCTTGGTGTATGTGTTTTTATTTTCTAGACAAATTCATGACGTTCGTCTTAGAGTGGCTTATAGCGTCTGTTAGTGGCCGCAAAAGATGCCTAATTACCTCCTATCAAATGAAGTGGAAGAGAAAACGACATATTGCTGTGCCGAATTGAAGGTTATATTATATTAAAATTACATTTTTATGGAAACTAATTATTAATTGGACTACGCACAGAACCAATGGAAGAACTAGGAGTAGCTAAAAGAATAACTGACACCATCTATGAAACAAATTTGCGATACTTTGGCTACATTGCTAGGCGGAATAACGATATGGAGCTGCTAGTCATAGAAGGAAAAACCATGGTCTCCACGTCGCTGGTCGGATCAAGTTCGGGAGCATGATGCAGTTCATCTTGCTGATGATAGGAACTAGTGGAGGGACTCAATGTGTGTTAAAAACATATTGCGGCGTCGACTGAATGAATATTTATGATGATGTTAAGGTTTTTTGACATTAATCAGAGTCGACGCAACTTATTATTATTGAATAAAAACTTGATGTTTAGATGGTGCACAATAATATTACGGTTTTATTAGAGCAACGTAATATTTTTGACTATTTCAGGTGTTCCTGTATTTTTAATGCAAGGGAAAAACTCACTGACTGTCTTAGTCTGGTAAACCATTATATATGTATATATATATATATATATATATATATATATATATATATATATATATATATATGTATATATATATATGTATATATATATATATATATATATATATATATATATATATATATATATATGTATATATACATATATATATATATATATATATATATATATATATATATATATATATATATATGTATATATATATATATATATATATATATATATATATATATATAATATATATATATGTATATATATATATATATATATATATATATATATATATATATATATATATATATATATATATATATATATATGTATATACATATATATATATATATATATATATATATATATATATATATATATATAATATATATATATATATATATATATATATATATATATATATATATATATATATATATACATACATACATACATACATACATACATACATACATACATACATACATACATACATACATACATACATATATATATATATATATATATATATATATATATATATATATATATATACATACATACATACATACATACATACATACATACATACATACATACATACATACATACATACATATATATATATATATATATATATATATATATATATATATATATATATATATATATATATATATATATATATATATATATATATATATATATGCTTTCTGCGTATTTTTCACGGACATTAAATATGCACTTCGTTTATAAATGTCTCTGGCTATGTGTAACCGGCCCCCTGAGAGATTCGAAGTACAATCATTTCTGAAATCGAAACACTCATGTATTTTTAATGTATTGGCGAAACCTACTAATGGTCTAGTTCCATAACTCATTAGGTATATGTTTTTTCTACGTATTTTTTCACGAATATGAAATATTTATTTTGTTATAATTGTTTCTGAGTATAGGCTGCTTTATTGAGGTTGGAAGTAGGATCCTTTCTGAAATCGTAAAATTGTGAACATAGGGAGGGTGTAAAATACTGTTTTTTGTGGTTGCCGCTGTACATTACTAGTGGCATTAGTATCTTATTCGCCTAAGCTAGCTAATGTGAACTAAAATAGAGAGAAACATGGTATGTTCTAGTTTACTGATTGATAGGGCCTGTCCATTATGCTTCGGTCTTAGTCCGAGCTTTGCTGCGTTTTTGAGGACGTTCAATATAAATAATAAACAAGAAAACCAGACAAACCAGAAGCTATTAAAAATCATACATGACATTAACACAGTAGAACACATGTAGGACAAATATAAAATTGGGATATCTACTGAGCAAGGAAGTAAAAATAAACGCCGGAATATGACAAGGCGATTCACTTAGTTCCTTTATCTTCAACCTTGTCATGGATAGAATAGTGGAGAATCGTCCAAAAACTAGAGGATACAAAATGAGCAACACACACTTCTACATAATCTGCTATGCCGATGATGTAGTCTTCATCTCCGATTCTGAGAACAATCTTCAGTAGCTTCAAAAGAATTATTAAGATGCAAGCTGGAGATCTAAGGTAGTATTATTGAACAGGTTAATAATTTTAAATACCGGGGAACAATGATAAGAAGTTACAGACGCTTAAACAGGGAAGTAAAATAACAGTCTATGAAGGTATCACTAATAACAGGTTTGCTTGACGGATATAGTATGGAAAAATAAATACCTCACAATGGAAAGTAAAATAAGAATATACAAGACAACAGTGAGACTTATCCTCACATATGCTGTAGAAACAAGAGCTGACACATGTAAAACGGCACAAATGATGAAGACAACAGAAATAAAGGTGATTAGGGACATACATGGAAAAACTATCCATGACAAAATCCGCAACAAAGATTTACAAGAACTAAGTAAGATCCAAGAAATATCCAAATGGACCAGGACTAGAAGAAAACAATGGAATAAATACGTAGATCGGATGGATGACAACAGCCAGTCTGTTGTCGTACATCTGATCTCAATAAAACCTGCGGTAGAAGAACTAGGGGCAGATCTCCGAAAAGGTGGATAGACTGCTGGACGTCCACACGGAAGAGGCCTAATGGGGATAAAACAGGCAGTATGCCTACTACCATATAAGAAAGAAGAAGAAATATAAATAAAATGCGGGTGCGATTAGTTGCATTAAGTGGTACTAATGTTCGAAGAATTAAGAAATTTAACGTAATTTTTCCTTTTTTTAATTCACTCTGATTCAGTGTTTTTATATTTAAACATGACTGTGTTAGGTATTCCAGACACGTCCTTTCCGTTATTAAAACTAATGAACGTAATCATGTAAAAGAATCGTTTTTGCATCACAATGTTCTCAATTATGTCACAAAGATCGTTGTACAGGATCTGTTACAAAACCGGATCCTTATTTCTATGGTGTTTCATTTACAAAGAAAAATCTTCTACTTATATGAGTAATATTGGCTAGTATATCTACTATCGATATCCTTAAAAGTCATATACAGAGGATGCATAATAACGATCACTCATGTTCTTCATGTTGCAATATAATCACCTCATTGGATGAATGCTGTAGTATAACAAGTAAATATTGTGTTTGTATTTAAGTAATAAGTTTTGTTAACTAAATAGGTACGAGGTAAAAAGAGCTCAGAAAACTGCTTCTATACTACTACGAAATCTCAAGGACCATAATATAGATATTATTGTGGGTAAAGCAGCAGATGCAGTCTGATCCCCAAGTAAAATAAGGGTAAAATATATCAGTAATATATCATTTATAAAAATGTTATTAGCAGATCTTTTGTTCGTCAAAAAAAATTGCTGGATACATCCACTTTTATTGATTGTTTTGCAAAATTTTCAATAAAAAATGTCCCTTTTGTTGCGAATTTTTTTGCCACGTTTTATGAGAATTTATTTATTTATAATGTTTTTTAAAAAGTAATTGGGATACATAATTACAATAGACCAAATTCAAATATATATATTTCCAACAAAATTTTTTGTTATTCATGATTAATGGGATTTTCACTTCAATCGTATACCGTAAATTTATAAATATATTGAATAGTAATAAAAAATGTATTTTCCCTTTAAATTAAAACCTTTTTATTTGTAATGTAAAAATAAATTAAATGACTGAACCCACAACAGTCAGGAATTATTATAACTATAATACGTTACATTATACCCAGAAGTTTCTCATATTTAGGTAATGTCACTATAACTATTGATTTATGGTTAAAAGGATATTATATATTTTGTTTACCAAATACAACCAAATATATATATATATATATATATATATATATATATATATATATATATATATATATATACATATAATGAAAATGATGGGCTGATGATGTCATTCAATTGACATCTTAATGAATAAGATATCAAATTAAACAGAATATATAAAGAGTAAATGACTAAGTTTTTTATTTTTAATTTTTTTTTATAGTGATGTTTAAAAAACCTTTTAGGTGCCTAATTACGGAACTTGTTACTTTAACAGGGAAACATTTTTATATTTTTGTTTCGAAATTTTTGAATTATCAGGTGTCGTTCTATTTTTTTTCTCAAAAGCACATTCAATGCGGCATTACCGCGGTTTTCATAAAATAAAAAAGTAAAAGGGAAGATAATACATCTCTTCTAGTAATCAACGCAAATAAACATAGTACTTGGTAATAAAGGATGAATATGTATTAATATTGAAAGTTAAGGTTAAACGAAAAATATAAGTAGTGTGTTTATTTTTTACCGAAATATTTCCAGCATTATAATCACTATCACAACCACTGCTTGTAATCACGTATTACAGTACATGTTATAGTAATTATCACATACAAATTTAACGCTGACAAATATAATACGTGTACATCTATTATTGTATACGAGGCTGGTTTGAAAAGTCCGTGCAAAGTCCGAGAGATGGCACCACCGGCGCGTATCGAGGTCATGTTTAGTTAGTAGCATCTCTTGAATGAACGCACACCAAGTTTCAGCCATATTGGTCTATTTCTTTGTGTTTGGCATTCGTGTGAATCAAGGAAGTCGAGTGATTTTCAAGAAATGGACGAAAAAGAATTTCGTGTGGTGATTAAACATTACTTTATGAAAGGCAAAACGCCTCAAGAGACTAAAGAGAAGCTTGATAAACATTATGGTGACTCTGCACCTTCGATTAGAACAGTTTATAAGTGGTTTCAAAATTTTCGGACTGGCCATATGGGCACAAGTGACGCTGAACGTTCTGGACGGCCTGTGGAGATTACGACTCTAGAAATCATTGATCAAATCCATGATATGGTGATGAATGACAGAAGAGTTAAGGTGCGTGAGATTGCTAGTGCTGTGGGCATCTCGACTGAACGGGTACATAATATTTTGCATAAACATTTGGACATGAGAAAGCTATCCGCAAGATGGGTTCCGCGATTGCTCACGCTTGACCAAAAACGGAATCGTGTGAAGTGTTGCAAGGATGGTTTGCAGCTGTTCCAGAAGAATCCGGAGGACTTTAAGCGTCGTTTCGTCACTGTGGATGAAACATGGATACATTACTATACTCCTGAGACCAAACAACAATCTAAACAATGGGTTACCAAGGGGGAATCTGCACCAAAAAAGGCGAAGACCGTTCCTTCGGCCGGAAGGGTTATGGCGACTGTCTTTTGCGATTCGCAAGAGATAGTCCTCATCGATTATCTGGAAAAGGGTAAAACTATTACAGGTGAATATTATTCATCGTTATTGGACCGTTTGAAAACCGAGCTGCAAGAAAAACGCCCGCGATTGGCCCACAAGAAAGTCCTTTTCCATCACGACAACGCGCCAGCACACACCTCAGCAGTTGTGGTCGCAAAATTAATGGAAATAGGATTCCAACTCGTTTCACATCCCCCCTATTCTCCAGACTTGGCTCCCTCGGACTACTATTTGTTCCCCAATTTGAAGAAATGGCTGGCGGGACAAAGATTTTATTCAAACGAGGAGGTGATTGCAGTCACTAATGGATATTTTGCAGACTTGGACAAATCCTATTATTCGGAAGGGATCAACAAACTAGAACATCGTTGGACGAAGTGTATAAGCCTAAAAGGAGATTATGTCGAAAAATAAAAAAGGTTTACCCCAAACACATAAGTAGTTTTTATTTTTGCACGGACTTTTCAAACCAGCCTCGTATTGTATCTTTCACTAAATTTGGATCAGCAAGTTCGGGCTTAGAAATAACTCATAATATCGAATTTTAACAAATTGTATATAATTTGCTTCTTTTAATTATTTGGAAAAATACAGTGCACAAAACTGATATAACACCGAATACTGTTTAAAATTTTATAAAAACAAGTACATATAAATATAAATTTAAAAAAAAAATATTCCTGTATTTCCATTTTTACGACAAATTAAAATGCTGCTGTTCATATGAATTTCCAAATTTGTGATAGCCCTAAAACATTTGCGACCTTAAATTTTGTAAATTACTTTTGGTTCACTTACTGTGCCAAGTTTTAACCGATTTAACATGTTATGTTCCTAAAGTTTTTTGTTTGATATATTATTAGGTGTAATTTAAAGAATAGTTTCTTTCATTTTCTGTCCTTGAAAAAAAAATGTTTGATACATCCATTTTTATCGATTGTTCTGCAAAATTTTCAATAAAAAATTTCTCTTTTGTTGCGAATTTTTTGGCCACGTTTTATGAGAATTTATTTATTTATAATGTTTTTTTAAAAGTAATTGCGATACATCATTACAAGTATTATATTAATAGACCAAATTCAAATATATATATTTCCAACAAAATTTCTTGTTATTCATGATTAATGGTATTTTCACTTCAATCGTATACTGTAAAGCTATAAATATATTGAATAGTAATAAAAAATCTATTTTCCCTTTGAATTAAAATCTTTTTATTTGTAATATAAAAAATAGATTAAATGCCAAAACCCACAAGTCAGTAATTATTATAACTATAATACGTTACATTATACCAAAAGTTTCTCATATTTAGGTAATGTCACTATAACTATTGATTTATGATTAAAGGGATATTATATATTATGTTTACCAAATATAACTAATATTAATATATAATATATATCTATATATATATATATATATATATATATATATATATATATATATATATATATATATATATATATATATATATATATATATATATATATATATTATATATATATATATATATATATATATATATATATATATATATATATATATATATATATATATAATGAAAATGGTGGGCTGATGATGTCATTCAATTGCCATTTTAATGAGTAAGATATCAAATTAAACAGAATATATAAAGAGTATATGACTAAGTTTTTTATTTTTGATTTTTATTTTATAGTGATGCTGTTTAAAAAACCTTTTAGGTGCCTAATTACGGAACTTGTTACTTTATCAGGGTAACATTTTTATATTTTTGTGCTGCGGTCTCGCCTTTCTGTTTCGAAATTTTTGAATTATCAGGTGTCGCTCTATTTCTTTTCTCAAAAGCACATTTAAAGCGGCATTACCACGGTTTTCATAAAATAAAAAAAGTAAATGAGAAGATAATGCATCTCTTCTAGTAATGAACGCAAATAAACATAGTACTTGGTAATAAAGGATAAATATGTATTAACATTGAAAGTTAAGGTTAAACGGAAAATATAAGTAGTGTGTTTATTTTTTCACCAAAATATTTCCAGCATTATAATCACCATCACAACCACTGCTTGTAATCACGTATTATAGTACATATTATATTAACTATCACATAAAAATTTAACGCTGACAAATATAATACATCTATTATTGTATATTGTATCTTTCACTAAATTTGGATCAGCAAGTTCGGGCTTAGAAATGGATTGAATATTATGTTTTACCTCCAACTCTAATAATATCAAATTTTAACAGATTGTTTCTTTTAATTATTTGGTTAAAAATACAGTGCATAAAACTGATTAAGTTTCCAGATATTTACCCTAAAGAATAATTTGAATTCCAGTATTACTATTGGATATGTTAAACAATAAAATGATACTAATTACAAAAAAAGTGAATGTAGAAAGGCTTCAGAGATATAACATCGAATACTGTCTAAAATTTTATAAAAACAAGTATAAAATATAAATAAAAAAAAATTCATGTATTTCCATTTTTACGACAAATTAAAATTCTGCTGTTCATATGAATTTCCAAATTTGTGATAGCTCTAATAAATTTGCGACTTTACATTTTGTAAATTACTTTTGGTTCACTTACTGTGCCAAGTTTTTAACCGATTTAACATTTTATATTCCTAAAGTTTTTTATTTGATATATTATTAGGTGTAATTTAAAGAACAGTTTCTTTCATTTTCTGTTCTTCAAAAAAATTGTTTGATACATCCATTTTTATTGATTGTTTTGCAAAATTTCCGATAAAAAAATTTCCGTTTTGTTGCGAATTTTTTGGCCATGTTTTATGAGAAGTTATTTATTAATGTTATTTTTTTTTAAGTAATTGCGATACATAATATTAATTACTATATTAATAGACAAAATTCAAATACATATATGTATTTCCAACAAAATTTATTTTATTCATGATTAATGGTATTTCACTTCAATCGTATACCGTAAACCTATAAATATATTTAATAGTAATAATAAATGTATTTTCCTTTGAATTAAAACCTTTTTATTTGTAATGAAAAAAAATAGATTAAATGCCAGAACCCACAACAGTCGGGAATTATTATAAGTATTATATGTTACATTATACCAAAAGTTTCTCATATTTAGGTAATGTCACTATAACTATTGATTTATGGTTAAAGGGATATTATATATTATGTTTACCAAATACAACCAATTTTGATAAAGATAATTCATAGCTTTGAAGATTAAACAAAACAAGTACAAATATTTGGTATAAAAATTAAAATTTGTTATGGTGAACAAACAGCTACCACAAAATAAACAACAAAAAGTACATAGCATTTATCTGGAAGAATATTATTTTTAGAGTTTTTTTTTTTATAATGATAGCAAGACTTAAAAAAGTTCAAAATCGGGGTAAAATGAATTTAATTTATAAAATGAAGTTAATAGTGAGAAAATCAACGACAGGAAAAATTAAAAGTTTTATATGAAATATTTTAATTTATACATAATTTTTCCTCCTTATCTTTATAAGATAACAAATTGATGCTTGTACTTTAAATATACCGTAAAACTATAAATGTGTGTGGGGTTGCTAGTCCTCCATCGGGCACCTCCCCAGGTGGCGGATAGGGGAACGCCTCCCAGATATGGGTGGTACCGGAGAAATGAAATATTCGGTGCTGACCAAAACTAGCACTGCAGCCTCTGTCTTCAGAGAAGCGCGTGCAAACAACGTAGATTTCCCAGGTTAGCAACGGGTGGTATTAACATCTTCCAACTCGTCTAGCCAGCGTGAATTTTAAAACTTGTGGAAATTTCATATTCCGGGTGGGTAGTGACAGGTTTTGAAATCCCACAGCTCTACGGTCTACCTCATGGATTCTTGGGGAGGAAAAAATTCGCCTACTTTTCCCAATAACAGAAAATACAAACTTCACATAGGAACTTTCAATATATAAACGATGCAGACCAAAGATAGATTGGAAGAACCGAAAAAGAATTGATCCACAAAAAATGGAATATTATAGATTTGAACAAGACGAAAAGAACACCAAACAATCACCACATTGAAATCGGGACAAATTCTTTACCAGAACAATACTGAAACAAACACATATCTAGGTGGGATAACTATCTTAATAAATAGATGAATTAAAAATCGGATAAATAAACTAAACGCCATGTCAGATAGAGTTATATACATAGTCATAAAAATCTCTAAGAGATATAACCTACAAGTCATCCAGTCATGGCCCCTACTAGCTCTTCAGAAGACACAGATGGCGAACAGTAATATGAAGATATCACACTAGCAAGGAAAGCGGAAAAGTCACACTATTGTGTGGGTGATTTGAAACTAAAGTGGGGGACAAGAACATCGACAATATTAAAAATAGAGGACATTTTGGATTTTATACAGCCAATGAAAGAGGGAAAACCGTGATAAACTATTTGCAAAATGAGAACTTTTATTGCATGAATACTTTTTCAAAAAACCAAAAAGTCGTAGGTGGACATGGAGAAGTCCCGACCTAAGAACCAAAAACAAAACTGAGATAGACATTATTAGTAACAAAAAGTAGATCATATCAGATGTAACTGTACTTACCATATTTGATGTAGGCAGCGCAGCACAGCCTGTTAAGAGCAGCAGTAACTATCAATACCAGAAAAGAAAGGAACAAACTAATACAACAACAATGTTTTCCAACCTCCGAAGAAATAGAACAGAATAAAAATAAATACGAGGAGAATCTAAATAAGAAATTTTTACCTACGGACAACACTTAAGACAATGGAGATAAATGATCTAGAAAAAAAATTCGTACCGACATCCAAACAGTAACTAAAAAGATATGCACTACGAGAAAACGAAAGAATCACAAAATAATACAATATACTAAAGACTTAATGAAAGAACGAAGAAATACGGAGAAGAGTACATCAAGATACATAGAACTAAATAAGCAAATCAAGAGGACGATAAGAGAAGACGTAAGAAGTACCATATAACACAGAACTTATCAAGAATATAATTGAAAACAATAAAAACAAATAAAAAAAAAAATACTGAAATCTATAAATTTAATTGGAAGAACTCATATCAAGCAAATGAAAAATACACAGGGAGAGATAAAAAGTGACAAAACCGCAATCAGCGATATAGCAGAGAATTTTTATAAAAGGTTGTACTCTTCAGTAAATGCGAAGCCAGACACTGTACAAGTGGTTGAAAAACTTACAAATATTGGCTCGAAAGAAATTCCATATATTACAGAGGATGAAATTATATTGGCCCTTTGTCAAATGAATCAAGACCTAGCTCCCGGAGGAGATGGAATCATTCATAAAATGATTCAACTAGGAGGAGCTGCCACAATAAAATCGATGGAAGTCCTTTTAAACAACTGTCTACAAAGCAGTGTGATCCCTGACAATTGGTTAAAATTTTCAAGTAATTCTTTTATACAAAAAAGAGGACAAACTAAATATAGAAAACTATTCATAAATTATTAACGAAGATAGTAAGCAACAGACTCACAAACAAATTAAATGATTATCAACTACCAGAACAAGCGAGGTTTCGAAAAGGTTACAGTACCATCGAGCAGATACAAAACATCAAAATTCTAATAGAAAAATGGAATGAGTATAATGTCCCAGTTCATTTAGCTTTTATTGATTACAACAAAGCGCTCGATTCTATAGAGCTATGGGCCGTATTTAAAGCTATGAACAACGCTAGAATAGATTCAAGATACCGGGACTTTCTTAAATACGTAACGAAAAGGCTACACTACAAGTTAAAATCAATGATGATCTAATAACCGATGAAATAATAGCTCTACAACGCGGAATAAGACAAGGCGACACTATCTCGCTGAAACTTTTTCTACTGGCTTTGGAGGACGTTTTTAAACAATTGGATTGGGAGGAGAGAGGAATAAATGTTGATGGAAGATACTGGGGCCACCTTCATTTTGCTGACGATGTAGTTTTGATCGGCAACGACTTACAGAGAGTTACAGGAGATGGTCCAGGATCTGAAGGCAGCTTCAGAAAAAGTTGAGCTTATATAAGATGCAGACCAACAATTTTATGATGCAATTAACAAAAATGAAAATCCTGATTCCAGACGAAAAAACGCCAGTCTATGTTATATAAAAAGTAAAAGAATATGTTTACCTAGGTCATAAAATAAAACTTGATAAAGAGAACTAAAAAGCCGAATTGAGTAGGAGAATTAGAATGACATGGGTAGTCACTGGAAAACTGGGGGTCCCGATCCCGATCAATCTGAAAACCAAAGTTTTTAACATGTGCATTCTTCCTGTGATGACTTATGGATTAGAAACCGCAACATTAACAGTGAAAACAACTAATAAATTTCGAACTACCCAGAGAGCTATAGAACGAATTATGTTGGGAGTAACACTTAGAGACTACTTGCGTAACGAGGAAATACGTCTAGGAACCAAGATTGAGGATGTCATAAAGCGTGTGGCAACTCTAAAATGTACTTGGGTAGGACACGTCGCTAGATAGGAGACGGACAAGAAGTGGACGAAACACTTAATACAGTGGAGACTAGAAGACACATGAGAAGTGTGGGAAGACCACCAAAAAGATGAATTGATGACATGAAACAACAGGCCGGCAGGAACTGGTACCCTATAAACAAGGATAGAGTGGAGTGGAAAAGACAGGAGGAGGCCTACGTCCAGGAGTGGATGGCAAAAGGCTGCTAAAAGAAGAAGAAGAAAACTTTAAATATACTCCAAAAGACCCAGTTTTTATTATTTTTTTTTCCTTTTTATATCGGAGTTAGTAATTTAATAGTAGTATTATTCAAACTGCCCACCCCATGTAATCTATTAAAAAATAAATATATTAAAAAACACAGTAAAACAGCAACAATGAACCCACACAGAATTTTTTTCCAAGAGAACAACACAATAAATATATACTGGTAAACAAATAATTGTTTATTCTCTACAATTCAAAAAAATTCTATGGTTTGCCACACTATCCAACTTAGCTTGCTTTCTTATCTTACTTCCTCTTAACTTTTCGTACAGTCGAATAACTTTAAAAATTTTTTTATATCCTGCAATTTTAAATAAGAACATGAAAAATTGAAATTTTATGTTTAAGGATAAATCCAGGTTTCTTTTGAGGAAATATAAGTTGTTCCAAAGAAAAAATTTCATATTGGGGCAGAAAAATGACATTTAAGAAATTCAGATCGAAAGTAAAAGTAACAAATCCTATGTATGATCGCACCTATGTTATTACTCTATTTAAAATGGAGAAAGTTCTTTTTTCAGTTGCTATCATCCGCTACCAGCACTATTGTGAAAACTTTTACATTTCTGTTATTGTAAGATAAAATTCTGTGTCTATATTACGAAGACAATTTACAGCTTTTTCAACATGTCGTATCTTTTGCAATAGTTTGTTCAAATTAAAGTTGTTTTTCATATATTAATTTAAAGCATTCACATTCTTTCAAATTAGAAAATTAGTGGAGAATAACATTTGCACTTCCTTTATTTCAGCAAATTGGATCACGCCCACAATTGGTCCTAAGAAGTATCTCAATAAAACTTCGAGTAACAGGATCAACTCTACGAAAAATTGTGGGAGTAATAGCGTACAGAACATAAAAAATTTGGATACTTGAACTAAAACAACAGATCGTTTTGATGTCGATTACTTAATTGTTTCTATAGTTAGTAAAATTCGACTTCTACTTAAGGTTGAATTTCCCGGTAGTCAGAGCTTTCAGCACATTTATAGAATGTTAATTGTAGTTATAGTCCATATGTAATACTAAGATAGTACCACTATTCATATCGTAAGTTGATTTAACATATTGATCCTTTAGAAGTTTCCGGAAAATTGAGAAATCTTGTGATATGTTCAATTTAATTAAACATCTGATTTTTTTTTCTTAACAGAAAATATATCACAGATATCAGTTCAGCTTATTTAAAAAACAAATTATAAATTTTCATTCAATTAGTATTAACGACGAAAAACTTTAAAAATATTGTGCTTTGCTGATGACGCAATATTAACAGCAGACAATGAAGACGGTTTACAGCGATTAATACATCGTTTCCAAACCAGAGCAGAAACTTACAACATGAGAATATCAGTGGAAAAAAACAGAATCAATGGTTATAGCTCAAGACCCCATTAGATGCTAATTAGCCGTCTAAAACAAAACAGTAGCACAGAACATGCACTGCACATACCTGAGAGTACAGCTATCGAGCTCAAAAAATCTATATTAAGAAGTACTCAATCAGGCAAATAACGCATCAAGAATATCTCGTTGTTTGAGGACTTAATATGGAAAAATGCCTACGTGTCTACAGAAAGCAAAGTGCGTATATATATACAACAGTGGTAAGACCGCTTCTAACGTATGCAGTAGAAACAAGAACAGAAACATCTAAAACAAAATGCTCATGAGAGCTACAGAACTGAAAACACAGATTCAAGACATCGTTCGTGTCGCCAGATCAAGATGTCGATATGGGAGCGATCACGTAAGTGGGATGCCAGCTGATAGCTGGTCAAGATGGGCAAATTATAAAAAACCGGAAACAAGAACACCTCCCAGTCGATCACCAAAAAGATGACACGAAAGCTGGTCATCTACGTCACAAGAGGTTTGAAAACAGACCAACCAAGACTTCGTCTTATAGAAAAAGAAGAAGACATAAAATGTACTAGTTGAACTAAGAGGAAAAATTACCACGGTAACCAGAAATTTTATTTTGCGTAATAAGAAGATATTTATAACAATTATTTATTTCAATGATTTAATTTCTCGCATTCTACCGTTTACTCAGTTATGATCACGTTACAATGAAACAACTGGTGACGTATTTTTAAAAAGATTAAAATTGAATTGAACACGAAGCAAAACAAATTGTGCCATTAAAGAGCAAATAAAATAGGTAATAAAACTAGAATTAAGTAAAAAAGAAAGAGCAATCCAGAAGACAAACTTAAAAAAGACAGAATAGGAACTACTGATTGAACACTAGTATCGATACATACCACGAAATTGGGTAACCTTCTTTGTATTAACATAATATGTCCATAAAGTAGCCCATCCCCTTAACACCATCGAAAGAATTAAAAATTCAACCTTTTAAATTCAGTTCTCTTGCTTATTATTTGTTCATTATTTGCTAATTTTAATTTGTAACAGGATGCAACTCTACGGAAAACTGTGGAAGTAATAGAATACAGAACTAATTATGAAATTTAATTACAATTCTTTGTTTCATATTATAATGTTTACGTGGACATTTTTGAATCGTATCTCAGTTAATATTTCGCACTAAAATTTAAAATGAAAATCGAAAAAAGATACAGTTTTAGAAGAAAACTGGGATGACTCAATCTATTTGGTCCTTTCAATACAAAAATTGTATCATGGATGACCGCCATCTGAAAGAAGTTGACTCTAAAGCTATAAGTATCTCAAGGTAACCTAAGAATGAAGAGTCCTTTAAAACTGACATTTACACTACCGTCAGAAAGTATTTGCCCACGTAGAAATTTCAATGTAACTGCAAAATTTAATACCTAATTAAACCCTTTTATTATATTAGGTAAATTGAATTGTGTCCATCATAAAATTGTTTAAATAAGCCTTTTTGGTGAAATCACAAATTAAAAACCAATTAGAACAAATTTCCAAGTTTTGCATGATAATCGCCTTGAGGCGATTTCTAAGAATTCCAGTTGAAGTAAGAACTCATTTCAAGTTTCTAGGGATTATGGAAATTCTTAGTGACATTTTATGATAAAAACTATGCTATAAATACCATTGTCCTCTTGGAAATTAACCAATCGCAAACAGTACTTTGTCATTGATACAGGCTCAATTGTTTTGTGAAAATGTCAAAAACGAAAGAAGTTTCCGTTAAAAATCGGGCTGTGATAATTGCGAGACATCAAAATGGTTACTTGAGTCGACAAATCGTGAGTGACATACGAATGCCAAGGAGAATGGTGGACTACATCGTAAAAAAAAAAATTCTGCGGGACATGGAATTCCCAATCAAAAACGTTCAGGAAGGCCTCGAAAAACGACTCCTGCTGAAGATAGAACTATAACAGTGTCCAGCAGACGTAATCGCCGCCTAACCGCACCAGAAATCACGGTTCAAGTAAACTGGAGCGGTCCATCCCCATCAGCGTGACAAACGTGAAGAACAGGTTAGCAGAAGGTAGACTACACGGGAGAGTTGCAGTGCACTTCTTAGGTAAGTGAATAAACGTAAACGATTAGAATGGGTCCGAGGACATGAAAATTGGACATCAGAACAATGGAATTCCGTCCTTTGGAGCGACGAATCTAAATTCGAAATTTTCGGTTCAGATCGACGAGTTTACGTGCGGTAGTCAGACAGAGGATGTTGGAAGCCTGTCAGTTGCCTACAGTAAAACACGGTGGAGGTTCAGAAATGGTTTGGGGTTGTTTGGGCAACGCTAAAGTTGGAAAAATCTTTAGGATAGAAGGAATCATGCGAAAGGAACAGTATCAAGAAATTTTGCTAACTCAACTGCTTCCTTCTGGAAGAGATATTTTTTAGGGAAAATTTATTTTTTTCAGCATGACAACGACCCTAAATATTCTGCTAAGCAAATTAGAGAATTTTTGGACCAATGGAAATCCGATGACGTCCTGAGAGTGATGACTTGGCCTCCACAATCATCCGAACCCCATCGAATTGCTGTGGGGCCATTTGGACAGGTGTGTATAAAAACTCAATCCAACATCAGAAAATCACTTGTGAGAATTTTTATAAGCAGAATGGGTTAAAATAACCGAAGAAACTTTGAAGAAACTACTGGACAGAATGCCGAAACTCTGTAAAGTGGTAATTAAAAACAAAGGAGGTCACATAGATGAGAAAAATCTTGGAAAATCATGAATATTTTTCTGATTTTCTAGACTGTAAATAATGTGAAAATAAATAATAATTCATTGAAATTAAAAAAATATATTATCTGGGTTTTTGTTGTCTTGGGACTGAAATAACTAGGTGGGCAAATACTTTCTGATGGTAGTTGAAACATCTTTAGTGTTTGTTAATTCTAATTGGATCTTCTAGTTTCTCTCACATACACACCACATGAATAGAGAATTTGGTTGTAATGGTATTTCTCGATAATTTTGATGAATCTTCTTATACGTGTTAAAAATTGTAAAAATGGTGGATTAAAGTCACTCTTTTGTAGTTCTATAAATTTTGGGTAAAACTTCATGTAAGATTTTAAAACAATTTATGTCTGGGTTTTGAATTTGATTACTTTTTTGTTGAATTTCTAATAGGAAGAAATGTTCATCATATTAACATTAACATAATCACTTCGCTAAATAAAGCATATATAAACTTGTTTTAGAAACGCCCACCCTAAAACTGTACCTAGACTGGCCCTAGAGAAAAGGTGTAAGAATATGACCTCTTATCTAACGCAATTAACCGTTAAGTGATCACGATATCAAAAGAGTTTTAATTGAAAAAAGAAACGTAAATATCTTCAAGAGAAAATATCTTAACAGTACCGAGGTTTGAAAATATAAGATTCAGTAATGTCAATAGCATACTGAAGTTCAGATGTTATATTTTAAAAATTTTAGTACAAAACATATCTGATGAAGTGATTTATTTTAGTATTACAATTTATTAAAAATCACACCAATTTTGGATGGTTGTAGCTTCTACTCGATGGAAATTCACTATAAATATATAATAAAAGACTGTTTTTAGTCAATTTCCACTGGTTTATTTAAATTGCGATGGCGCGTTGGTATCGATACGTAGACGATATAATTGTATGCTTTATAGGTACTGACAGACAATTAACTCACTTTTTACAGTACATTAATTCTTTACATAGAAATATCAGTTTTACAATGGAAGAAGAAGTCGAAGGGAAAACCAACTTCCTAGACTTAACAATCAGTAAAACCATGAAAAAACATGAATTTGCAATATATCACAAACCTTGTCATACAGATACCACAATTAACAATAGTTCTCACCACCCTAACCATCATAAACTCGCAGCTTATCATAGTTTTAAACATAGACTAACTAATATCCCCTTATCAGAGGACAATTTTACTAAAGAATTAAACTACATAAAACAAGTAGCCGGTTACTTTAATCGATAACATCGTTAGGAAAAAACTTAGAAACAAGGCAATCTGAGAAATATACCCACGTTTTAAGGACAGAAAAACCACATTTAAATTCTTAATCTATTTCGGCAAACCAACAGAAAAACTGGGAAAATTTTTAAATCAAAAAAATATCAACATAGCTTACAAGACTAACAATACTATAGGGAAATATCTCAAAAACTACAAACCACAAATCAATACAGACAATAAATCAGGGGTTTATCAATTAACATGTGGGTCATGTCCTAAAACATACATAGGACAAACTGGACGTACATTTATACAGAGAATTACAGAACACGAAAAAAGTTTCATCCATCGAAAGTCTAATTCAACATATGCTAATAATCTTTTAACAGAAAATCACACATTTAACAAGAATTTCAAAATTTTACACACCCAACAAAAAGGTTTAAAAATAAACCTTTTAGAGACAATGCAAATAAATCGATTAAGGACTACAGATACTTTTCTCAATGACCAGGTAGATTTAAACAATTCACCATTATTGAATTTATTCTCCTAATTCCAAATCTGTGTGGGTTTTCCAATACTATCAATGTAATTTAATTAGGTGTAATATTATAATTAAGAAATTATATAAAATTGTAAACATTAAACCTAACTTGACAGTGTAAAATGTGGATCTGAAGAAGCTGTATCGACAGCGAAACACGTCATCGCAATTTAAATAAACCAGTGGAAATTGACAAAAAACAGTATTTTTATTATATATTTAAATCACGCCAACTTAGAAACCCCTCGTGGGTATTTTTATAATTTTATTTTCGGGAAACAGAAAGTTCCAAGATGCCTTTTCTCTTCTGCTTGTACTAGAAAATTTAGAACAGAAAAGATACCATTTAAATGAGTTTCCATATTAAATTTGATGTATAGATTTTATCATCTGAAACACTGACAAATGATACTAATATACTGCAGTTAATTCGTCTGGACGCTCTAAACCCGGACGACGACTGTAGGCATGGCCTACGGTAAACGTTATCGATTAATAGTATTTAATAGAAAGAGCCGCTAGCAGGCTTGTTCACTTAATGTTTTTGTTCGCACACAAATCAAGTCATTGTTCAAGCGAGGCGCTGCCCATATATTTACCATAAGTGTCTTAGTTTCATTCTCTATGCTGAGGGATCTAAAACGACATTTAAATGTTTTGGACCCGTGGCCAATTAACAAATGTGTCGTCGACCTATCAGCACCAAAGTATTGGTTTTTATAGGAACGGGAATTAAGGCACTTTCTTCGATGGCTATCATAAAAATGTCTGCTGCTACATTATAAAGCGGAGAATCTATGACCACAGTTGAAACTTGTTCCTAAGGTGAATATGGAAAATATTTTTTTTGTAGCCAGACATGTATCTATGAAGATAAGCTAGGCATCAATTTTCTTTGTAAATCTTCTGACTATTTTCCTCGTTGATCTATAAATGAATGAATTATAACTGCAAGGTTATGTAGTTAAAAATTAACAGTTCATTTCTTTTTTCTCAAATTTGTCCCTATAAATCATTATTGTTCAATTTTCGTTGTCTCTTAAAATAACCGGTTCGTTGTTGAGTTATTTTAATGCATTTTTTTAGTTGGTAAGACGATCGACTTGCGTGGTCAGAAGTGTTTTATAATCACACATTATTTAATATAATTGTAGCTCTCTTAGATCGAATCATCAGTTCATTCAGGAGGTTATTTTTCTTATCGAACCTTCAACCCGGGAGATTATATTCTCGACTGGTACATTTTTCGAGGAATTCAGGCGGCCCTCTTATACGAAGTACCTGGTCAAGTGCAAGTTGAACTTGCACAATTAGTGTTCCATACGTTGATTGCTCTTAAAATAAAAAATGTTGTTACGGTGGTATAAAATGATCAGTGACTTCACAAAACACACCCCAAATGAGTTTTCAACAAAGTTTGTTTCCAATCTTTACTAAAAACTGATGATCTTGAAATTTTTGTTTTTTTATATACCAGATAAATTATTAAAGGTAATGCACTCGTGATAATTTTCGTTCAATCTTCACCCCGCGAAGAATATTCCAGAATTTTTTCAAAATTTTTTGATCAATACTTTTCGAGATAAGGTGGACCACAGCGATTTTTCGCGATTTTTTAAAAATAATACAAAGAAAAGTGTGCGCAAGTATTACATTATCTATATACAGTCCCTGGCCAAATTATTAGACGCACTGTATTTTTTTTAGTAATTTATGTTTCTTAAGAGTTTTTATGCAATAATGGTATATTTAAACTACAATATTATTGATTTTTATTTAAAGGAATTGTTGTAGACTACATATTTGTATTTATTTTTAACATATGGCAACACTGTGTTGACAAAGTGATACATGAACGTAAATAAGTACAAACCTGTATCAGTCGCGATCGGAATCGAGTCAGGTACGGACGTGTTTCTGTGGCTTTATGTTTGTTTAACAGTTTTATACTACTCAGTTATTAGTTTATTTTGTATGCAGTGTTTTAAAAAAGTAATTGGACTATTTTCATTATGGGTAGAAAAGGCGATCTTTCACCACGTAAAAAAGCTGAAGTGAAGGCCCTTGTGATTGCAAAAACATTTACAAACCGAGAAATATCACGAAGATTGGAGGTTTCTGAAGCTAGTGTACGACGCGTAAAAAAGAAAATTGAGTCAGGGAAGGAATTAAGCCCGGAAAGAAAGAAAAGATGCGGTAGAAAACCAATTTTCACTCCACGGTCAGAGAGATGTTTGAAGAAAATTTGTGTAGAAAACAGATTTGCTACCACAAAGATAATAAAATCACAACTCCAGGATGCTAGCGTAAATGCTTCTGAGCGCACTGTTCGAAGAAAATTGAAAGAATTAGATTTTAAGGCCTGCCGCCCCGCCAGGAAGCCCAAGTTAACAGCTGCAATGAAAGCAAAGCGCCTGAAGTGGGCCAAACAATGGCAAGACAAAGATGTGGACTTCTGGAGATCGGTAAGATACAGCCATTTAATCAATAATTGATACATTATTATCATTTTCGGTTAAATAAAGCAAATAAACATGGAAGTTTATATATTTGTCCTATTTTTGACAGGTCTGCTTCAGTGACGAAAGCACATTCGAAATTTTGCAGAATAAAGCTCAGTATGTGCGTTGTCGTCATGGAGAAAAGTTTCATATCCTGATTGTGTCGTCCCGACGGTTTAAACATCCCACCAAAGTGATGATTTGGTCAGTCATCAGCGGCAAGGGCACTGGACGTCTGTACGTCGTCAAAGGAATAATGAGGCAAGATCAATACAAAGAAGTATTACAAAATCGGTTGATTCCGCAGCTCAGAGAATGGTTTCCAAATGGGGAACCATTCACTTTCATGCAAGATGGAGCTCCCTGCCACACTGCTCGGTCTGTTAAAGCTTTTTTGGCAGAAAAAAATATCCCTCTGTTGGATTGGCCCTGATATGACCCCCATTGAAAATGTGTGGGAGCTGATGAAAAGAGAAGTGGCTAAAGATGTGATTACCAACAAAACCCAGCTCCTAGAAAAGATTATTCATGTGTGGAATCATCATCCTCAAATGCAGGAGACAGTACAACCTTGCATTGATAGCATGCCGCGCAGAATTAAAGCTTTGATAGCGGCTAAAGGTGGCTCAACTAAATATTGACTTTTACTAACATTAATTTCACTTTTCTTTAAAACTTAATAAACTTATGCTTTTCTAAATTAATGCTGTTTTATTTATGTCAAATAAATAGGTAATTGATTGGATAATATAAAAACAAAAAACAAATCAATTTAAAATAATAAAACGGTACAATATCACTCGGTAATTAATATTTTACATGAAATCTTGCAGTGCGTCTAATAATTTGGCCAGGGACTGTGTATATATACATATATATATATATATATATATATATATATATATATATATATATATATATATATATATATATATATATTTTACTCGTGTTTCCACAAGCTTTCATTTGACACCACACTCGATGACCTATTAAAAAAATTTTTTTTCACTTCTGATTTCACCCCCCAAAACTAACCCTTTATGTCAAAATTTGACTTTCAAAACTACACGGCTTTGATGAGGCCATCAATTCCCCTATTATTACCAAATTTCAACTTTCTATGACAAAGAGTTTCGGAGAAAATCAGGTGTGACAGACAGACACCGAAGTCATCTTATAAGTGTTCCGTACGGAACACTAAAAAAGATAAACACATAAAAATGTGGACTTATTAAATGAGGGTGCTTTGTTCCAAACCTAGACAAACGAGGAGGGGGGCATATATTACCGTGGCTCCCAGGACTGGTGGTAATAGCGAAATTTTAGCCTTTGGATAAAACTAGATTTTAAAGCCACAAATTATAAAATCAACGACGGCTAAATATCCACACTATACAGGACACGCCATCAATACAAGAGAAGCCGAATGTCCTGCACCACAGGATAAGGATTCAATACTTGGCTTGTGTTCGAATATCGAAGAATAAAGATCCACGAAGGAATCTCGTGCATTCGTAGGCGAAACGTCGGAAATTAACTACAATTTGACATGAGAACCATGATTTCTCAGCTTATAATTTTATTTCCAAAATTGATATTTATCTAATATTTACCAAATATATTAATAAGTTATAGTCCGTTTACAATTCCTTTTTTAATAATATTTCTCTAACTACAAGATGTATCGTGTCGCAGGTGCTAAATGCGTGCAATAAGAGGTGATACTATCTAAACATTTATTCTGGGAACAGCTTTCTTCATGTTCCTCTTACTAAAAATGGTCACAGTAAATCCATTACAGTAGCGAAAGTGCGCTCCAAGTGGGTGACGATATTTTGAAGGCGCGTGCTGTGACCGATCCCTCTTTCAAAATGGCCGCTCAATGTTTACATCTGATCTCGGAATGTGTCTTTTAAAATGTATCGTCAATCATTTCTTGATGTGACTGCGGTTTATATGAATTTAAAGACAGAGGGAATAGAATAGAAACGGAATACGCGGACGTAGAAGCTGAAGAACAGGCAGGCTTTAGAGCAGGAAGATCCACAATAGACCATCTCTTCTCACTGACACAAATCCTAGAAAAGAAAACCGCATTTGACCAGGAAGTCCATGTCTTGTTTGTTGATTTAAAAAAGGCCTACGACAGCGTGCCCCTAATGAGATTGTGGGAAACACTACAACAGAGTAATGTAAGCACCGAAATAATTAAAGCCGTAAAATCCTTATACCAAGACGCAAGAAGTAGTGTGAAAACCAAATATGGTATAACAACAGGTTTCCCGGTCACAAAGGGTCTCAAACAGGGCTGCTGTATATCCCCAACGCTATTTAAAATCTATTTGGAGAGTGCACTGAAGAACTGGAAAAGGAAATGCAGCAGTATGGGATTACCACTGGATGACGATACTACATTGTACACGCTATCATTCGCAGATGACCAGGTAGTAGTCGCTCAGGACATCGATGATATGGAATACATGACACGAAAACTTATGGAGGAATATGAAAAATTGGGCCTAGAAGTCAATATTAAAAAGACCGAGTACATGTGCGTCGGAGGACAACAGCAGGACTTGAAACTGGCCACAGGACACACCATCAAACACTGTGCCAGTTATAAGTATTTGGGAACAAGAATATTTAGGGACGGAACACTGGAAGAAGCAATATTCGAGAGGAATATCCAGGGAAGAAAAGCGATTGCAATGCTTAATAGTATACTATGGAACAAAAACATAACCATTGAAAATAAGAAGAGAATTTACAACTCAATAGTGAAAAGTATAATAACTTACAGCTCCCAGGTGTGGCCATTAAAGGAAAGAACAGAAAAAATACTAAAAGCTACAGAAATGGATTTCTGGAGACGAGCAGCCAGAAAATCCAGAAAAGACCGCATACCAAATGACACGATAAGGCGAGCTTTAGAAATAAAGCACGATATAGTGGACGAAATCAGAACACAACAGTTGGTATGGTACGGACATGTACAGAGAATGTCACAAGACCGACTACCTAAAAAGATTTTAAATTGGAACCCTCATGGAAAAAGAAGGCGAGGAAGACCACGCCAAAGCTGGAGAGCAGGAATCAACAAGGAAGTACTAGAGAGAGATTTGGAGGAGGAGGGATGGAGAAACCGGGAGGAGTGGAAATTAGGCATCGGAAGACGGAAGACGGAAGACGGAAGACGTTATAAAACCGATTGATATATATATATATATATATATATATATATATATATATATATATATATATATATATATATATATATATATATATATATATATATATATATATATAAAGACAGAGGGAAGAGAGAGTTTGCATAAAAAGAGAATTAAATAACCAGTCAAGTCTTAAAATAAAAAGTGTTGTTAAGGTGGTATAAAATGATCAATGACTTCACAAAACACACCCCAAAAGAGTTTTCAACAAAGTTTGTTTCCAATCTTTACTGAAAACTGATGACTTTGAAATTTTTGTTTT
This sequence comes from Pachyrhynchus sulphureomaculatus, assembly GCA_019049505.1. Taxonomy (NCBI): domain Eukaryota; kingdom Metazoa; phylum Arthropoda; class Insecta; order Coleoptera; family Curculionidae; genus Pachyrhynchus; species Pachyrhynchus sulphureomaculatus. Next base: position 85,557,465 of record CM032453.1, on the reverse strand, counting down.
TTTTTTTATATACCAAATAAATTATTATTAAAGGTAATGCACTCGTGATAATTTTCGTTTAATGTACACCCCGTGGAGAGCATTCCAGAATTTTCGCAAAATTTTTTGATCAGTACTTTTCGAGATAAGGTGGGGGACAGCGATTTTTCGCGTCTTTTTAAAAATAATACAAAAAAAGTGAGTCCAAGTACTACATTACATATATATTTTTTACTCGTGTTTTCACAAGCTTTCATTTGACACCACACTCGATGACCTAGTAAAAAAAATTTTTTTTCACTTCCGATTTTACCCCCAAAACTAATCCCTTAAGTCAAAATATAACTTTCAAAACTACACGGTTTTGATCAGGCCATCAATTCCTTTATTATTACCAAATTTCAACTTTCTATGACAAATAGTTTCAGAGAAAATCGGGTGTGACAGACAGACAATCGGACAGACAGACAGATACCGAAGTCATCTTATAAGTGTTCCGTACGGAACACTAAAACGTTTGTAAGTGAATAGAATCGAAAAGGTTGACAAAAAATTTATAAAATCATAGGGAAAGGAGGTTATTGTTGTGCCGTTGTCAATTGTAAAAATAATTCAAAAAGTATGCCGGGAGTGAGGTTCTTCTAATTTACCAAAAATGTTGAAAGGTAAGTGATTTAATTAAAGGATATCAGTTGCATAAGAAATTGTATGCGGATAAATTGAATCATTCTGAGAAGCTGTTTCTCTTATGACATTTTTTTGGTTATACAGCCAAGATTTGGCTTGCAGCAACCAAACGCGTCATCAATTGTCCGAAAATTTGTGCAAAAATTATAAAATTGAATTTTTTTCCGAATTCGTCAAACTTAGCTCGAATATAATTCTACCTGTGAGAAAAGAATACTCCGTGTGTCAAAGGCTAATAACACATGTAAAGATCCTTATAAGAGTCGGATTTTATTGTAGTTACAATCAGGTCCAGAAACACGCTATTTGGATTCGGACATAAAAAACCTTGCTGTATTCAAATATGTCTTTAAAAATTTGGGTTTTTAGTTTCAGTTTTGGACCAAATAGAGTCCCAACAAAGCATTGGGCCCAAAATCTAACATGCCTATTCAATTTCCTGGAGAAAATGCTAAAACTTTTGTCTGCAACATTTTTTTCTAAAAATGCCTTTTCTGACAAAGCGCTCTATTCTTTTTAGTTATATTATATTATTCATGCTGCTTTAACTTGACATTTTATTAATTAAAAATTTTCGAACATTTGTACATCTTTCATTTTGAATGAAAACTTTGCAGAGTAACATTATTTCCATTTAAAATCTCCCACTGGTCCCCTTTTTAACATGGCGTACTGCCACGAGACCTCTTGAAAACTGAGACCTGATTTTCCTATACGGTTACCCATGAGTTTCGCTACTGTATTAGGTTTACTGTGATATGGTTTTAGATATCTTCTAGCGAAAGCATATTAACTCTGGATTTATAATTCAAATTTGTAACAGGTTTTAAAGTAGTTTTATTTTCAATTTTGATTATACTGTCTACTTTAGTGTTAAGGGTCGATTCCGTCTTAGAAAAAGTGGGATCTTAGATTAACTTTAACAATAACAAAAAGTTGCTGTTTAAATGACGGTCTATTAAAATGTCTTCGATTATTATTTCAGGCACAACCAAGATATTAGAATTGGTAAAGTTATTAGTTTTTGTTTGCCCCTTTATTGTTGTATGTCTTGTTATGGTATTATATTCTTTTAAACTTCGCTTTTCTTTTATCATTTTCTTATTATAATAATGTACAATATATTTCAAACTTGTTTTTATTACATTACTAATACACAACTTCTTCTTGAACTGGAATTATCATATCTTTTTATGTTTTTTCATTGTGTTATTAATGCGATTGTTTCTAAAATTTAATACTTTAATGACGGTCTAAAAATATCTTCGATTATTATTTCAGGCACAACCAAGATATTAGAATTGGTAAAGTATAATTACTAATATTATCATATCTTTCTATGTTTTTCAGTGTTATTAATTGCGATATCTTTAATAATTAATATTCCAACCATTTTTTTATGTTCCTGGCATTTGTTTATATACTATAAGAACATAGACAAAGTTACAATTGGATATTAGCTATTATACAACACGTTGAGGTTGAATTTCAAATTAAATATGTTTCCTAGTTTGACATATTAGTCTTCCGTACGGAACACCTCTAAGATCACTTCGGTGTCTGTCCGTCTATCCGCCCCCTCCTCGATTTTCTCCGAAACTATTTGACATAGAAAGTTGAAATTTGGCACAAATATAGAAAGTGATGGCTCCATATAGTTTTGAAAGTTAAATTGAACCTAAGGGGTTAGCTTGTAGGTGGAAGTGAATAAAAAAATTTATGGTCATCGATGGGGTGTGAAATGAAAGCTTACTAAAACAGGAGTTCAAAAATATACATGATGTATTACTTGCGCAGACTTTTCTTTGTATTATTTATAAAAAATTGCCAAAAATCGCTCCTCCCCCTTATCTCGAAAAGTAATGATCAAAAATTTTGAAAAAATTCTGAAACATTGTCCATAAGATGTAGATTTGACAAAAATTACCACATTACCTTGATAATTTATCTGGTATATATAAAAAAAAAACAAAAATGTCAAGCTCATAAGATTTCAACAAAGATGGAAAACAAACTTTGTTGAAAACTCATTTAGGGTAACAACATTTTTTATTTTAAAAGCAATCACGGTATGGAACACTAATTGCGCAACTCTGACTTGCACTTGGCCGGTTTTACTTTTTTCTAGACATCTAAGTGAGGATCCTATGTACTTTGTACTTTTTGGTTATATTTTTTATCTAGAGATCTATTTACTTGGCTCACAAATCCTCTGGAGTGAGTAACTTTTACCAAATTTAGGGTTTAATACTACTAACTTTTTCTATGATCAATTCTATTTTGTTATAATTACGAAGGGTTCTAAGTTATGATTGAAGCGATAATTTCATTCAAAAATTTTATACAATAAAAGAATCTTTTTTGGAGAGATTTGCTTCAACATTCTTTGATTGAACACTGAAAATATCACGTCATATTAAAAATTGGATGCTATGCTCTTTCATCACCTCTCGAATTAATATTAATTTAAAATTAATAAAACTCATATGTTTAATTCAAATTAATTAACGACGTTTAAAATTTTCAACCATAAACAACGAGAAGGTAAAGTAATGCCTTTGATGCTTTTTCTTTCTCCTGTACAAGTGCAATTAACTTGGTAAAAAAGTCTGCATCATCACAGATAAGAAAAGTGACAGTAGTGTTATTACACAAACTAAAGAAAAGAGCTAGTGCAGTAAAAAAAGATCAAAATAATGATGAGATAGGCATAGTTTAGATATAACAATATTATGATTTTATCCTCTCTGGGATATCACCAGCATTACTGTCCTGAGTTTTGGACCTCAAAAAATTTGTGCTCTTTTGTTTAACTTTTCAAAACGCTTTTTTTGAGCTTAAAATGTGAATAACTCCGGTTATAACAGTCGGATCGAGACAAACAAAAAACTAAACTCTTCGTAATGAAATTTCCAACAAATCCTCGTTGGTTTTAAATCGCTCAAATGTGTACATAACCTAAAAAATTGAAAAAACGGGCAAAAATCTGTTGTTTTTTTTTATTGTACAGGTCGATTAAGTGAACCGATCGGCTTGAAACTTTCAGAAAATATTCCTTTTGTTATAGCAAAAATACCCTGAAATTTTGGTATTTAAATATTGAACCCAGTGGACACAATTGAATTTGTTATTTAAAATTGAATTGCCCGGCATTTTATGCCATTTAGCCGACGTCAGCTTTCCGATGCCATTAAAAAAATTTTTTTGGGAGTCATTTTAACCATTTTTTTACATTTGTTTATTAATCAAATAACAATTGATATTCTGAAAAAAAAATTGTTAACGAAAATGAATTTTTTTTTTAAATAAAGGTCTCGCGATTCTCTGCCAAAATGTGATAAAAAAATTTCAATTCTTTTTTCAAAGTGACCGAAAAAACGCATTTGTTTTTATTTGATTAATAAACAAATGTAAAAAAAACGGTTAAAATGACTCCACAAATAATTTTTTTAATGGCATGAGAAGCTGGCGTCAAGACCTAAATTTAAAAAAAAAGATTCATTTTGAACCAAATGGCATTAAATGGCGGGCAATTCCAATTTTAAATAACAAATTTAATTGTGCCCACTGGGTTCAATATTTTTGAATCAAAATGTCAGGGTATCTTTGCTGTAATAACAGGCATATTTTCTGAAAGTTTCAAGCCGATCGGTTCATTTAGTCGGCCTGTACAATGAAATAAAAAAAAAAAACAGTTTTCTGTCCGTCTTTTCAATTTTGTAGATTATGTACACATTTGAGTGACTTAAAACTAACGGTTTTGTTGGAAATTTCATTACGAAAAGTTGTTTTTTTTTTGTCTGGATCCGACATATATAATCAGAGTTATTCGCATTTTAAGCTTAAAAAACTCGTTTTTAAAACTTCAATTGTTTATAAATAAAAGAGCACAAGTTTTTCGAGGTCCAGAAGTCAGGACAATACTCCTGTTGATACCTCAGAGAGAACAAAATCATAAGATTGCTGTATCTAAACTGTGCAATTTCAAATACTTTTTTTACTGCATTAAGCTGAGTATAAAGAAAAAAACTGGCCAAGTGCGAGTCGGACTTGCACAATTAGTGTTCTGTACGGTAATTGCTTTTAAAATAAAATATAATCCTTACCTAGGCTGAGAGTCCCTGACATATATGGATCTTAAGATCAATAACCGGTCAAGTGCAAGTTGAACTTGCGCAATTAGTGTTCCGTACGTTGATTGCTTTTAAAATAAAACAAATTTTGTCACAGAGGTAAAAAATGATCAGTGACTTCACAAAATACACCCCAAATGAGTTTTCAACAAAGTTTGTTTCCAATCTTTACTGAAATCTGATGACCTTGAAATTTTTGTTTTTTTATATACCATATAACTTATTAAAGGTAATGCACTCGTGATAATTTTCGTTCAATCTACACCTCGTGGAGAATATTCCAAGAATTTTTTCGAAATTTTTTGATAGGTACTTTTCGAGATAAGGCCCGGGACAGCGATTTTTCGCGAATTTTTAAAAATAATACAAAGAAAAGTGCGCGCAAGTATAATATTATATATATATATATATATATATATATATATATATATATATATATATATATTTTACTCGTGTTTTCACAAGCTTTCATTTGACACCACACTCGATGACCTAGTAAAATTTTTTTTTTTCACTTCCGACTTCACCCCCCAAAACTAAACCCTTAAGTCAAAATTTAATTCTCAAAACTACATGGCTCTGATGAGTCCATCAATTCCTATATTATTACCAAATTTCACCTTTCTATGTCAAATAGTTTCGGAGAAAATCGGCTGTGACAGACAGACAGACAGACAGACAGACAGACAGACACCGAAGTGATCTTATAAGTGTTTCGTACGGAACATAAAAATGTATTTTCACGTTTTTTCTCAGCCCATAATTTATAATAGTTATAGAACTTAGCTACCTAAGCCTATTATCAATTAATAAAAGTGTAAACAAATATTTACTACCTAAATATTTGTTTAATTATCAACAAATGAAATAAAATTATTTTGTCGCAGTACCTACTCGTACCTGTTTATTACCAGTGTAAGTATATTAAAAAAACCTCCACCATATTGTCAAGTGAACTAGTTTTTTTTTATATCAGATAAATTATCAAACGTAATGCACTCGTGATAATTTTCGCATAATCAACACTTTATGGAGAATATTCTAGAATTTTTTCAAAATTTCTTGATCAGTACTTTTCGAGATAGGGGGGGGGAGACAGCGATTTTTGGCCATTTTTAAACAATAATACAAAGAAAAGTATTCCCAAGTATTATATCATATATATTTTTGAACTCGTGTTTTCACAAGCTTTCACTTGACAGCCCACTCGATGACTTGGTAAATTTTTTTTTCACTTCCAATTTTCATCCCCCAGAACTAACCCCTTAGGTTCAAATTTAACTTTCAAAAAGATACGGCTCTGATTGGGCCATCAATTCCTATATTTGTGCCAAATTTCAACTTTCTATGTCTAGAAAATCGGGTGTGACAGACAGACAGACGGCACTGAAGTGATCCCGTAAGTGTTCTGTACGGAACACGAAAAACTGTTGTTCTATATATGTAATATTAGTTAACGTTCTAATAAATATGACAATAATATTTATAAAGAAAAATCAATTTTGTTCTCTAAGTTGTATCAATAAAGTAATAAAAAATTTATTTTGTTCTTGACCCTCCAATACGAACATTTCATGTACAATATGTTTTTAAACTATCTTTATGGGGTAGTAATTGCTTCCAGAAAATTGGTTTGAAACTTCCATGAAAATTTCACACGATTTAAATTGCTAGTAAAGGGTAAATCAATTTTATTAACTCTTTATATAAAAATTATACAGTTTACAAAACACAACTGATTAGCTCGAATAAATATTTATAAATAGGTTTAGGAAAGTTAGTGTAAATAATTTGTTTAATGTGATGATAAATTTGAACATAAATTGACTAGTCCTAACTGTAACAATGAAAATCATTTCAAAGTGTTAGTTGCTAAAAGTGATTTTGTTAATATGGTATAAAGGATATGTTCAAATATTTATAAATATTCGGTGAATATTCGCAAATTCTAACAGGATATTTAGATGGTTCAGTCGACGATCTATCAAATGAATCCTCATCACAACTTAGTTACGTTAGATTGTACTAAAATATTATTTTAGTACGAAATTCTCAATTTTTGAAAAAAAAGTCATTAACGCTAGTTTGGACCTGAGCTCCCAAATTATTAGTGTCGATATACGATAAACAAATAAAAATGGTTACTCTTGAATGAAAAAAGATGAAAGTTGACTAAAAATTCAAATCTATTTTTTTTTATTTAAAAAGAAATATATTAAGATATAATATTATGAAAAAAAAAAACAGCCATATCCCCAAAATGAACCCCTTTTACCGGAAGGATGCACCAAAACCAAATTACTGAGAATTTTTAACAATCTGCTTCAAAGTCGTCCCAAAAGTCTTAAACAGGAATGCTGTCTCTCCCTCACATTATTTAAAATATATCGTAATGAAGTGTTAAAGAACTGGACAAGACTATGTAATGGAATAGGTATACAACTGAACGAAGATACAACACTGTATACTCTTCATTTCGCAGATGATCAGGTTGTGATTGCTCAGGATAAGGAAGATATGGAATTTATGGCCCGAAGACTGTTTAAACATTATGAAGAATGGGGTCTATCGGTCAACAAAATAAAAATCTAGTATCTATGTATTGGAAGAGAGATAACAGAGGATCTTCAAGTAGACTAAAAGCATGTAATTAATTCGTGTACGGAGTACACCTATTTAGGAACGAAAATAGAATGTAAAGGTCGCACAGAAAAAGAGATAGAACGTCGTATCGCGAAAGGAAAATAGATAATTGGCTGCCTGGACTGCGTCCTCTGGTCTAATCAGATCTCACGAGTGCGGAAACACCTGATATACTACACGGTTTTTGTAAGCATGGTTCTCTATGGATGAGAAACATGGCAAATGAACAGAACACTAGAGCGTGCTAGAAATAGACTTCTGGTGAAGAGCTGCTGGTAAGTCGAGACTGGAAAAAATATGAAATGAACGAATAAGGGAGGTCATGAAGGCCGATAAAATGATAATCGATGAAGTACGGAGACGGCAGCTAACGTGTTACGGTCACGTTGATAGGATGGACAAAGAACGAATTCCCAAGAAAATTTTGAAGTGGACACCGGCAAAAAGAAGAAAAAGAGGAAGACCAAAAACAACGTGGATAAGAGGAATATGAAGAGCAGGAACCTACAACCTGGGAATTGGGAAGACCCAAGAGACTGGGATCTAGGAATCGAAAGGCGTAGGATGCTACAAAACCGATATATATATATATATATATATATATATATATATATATATATATATATATATATATATATATATATATATATATATATATATATACATATATATATATATATATATATATATATATATATATATATATATATATATATATATATATATATATATATATATATATATATATATATATATATATATATATATATATATATATATATATATATATATATATATATATATATATATATATATCGGTTTTGTAGCATCCTACGCCTTTCGATTCCTAGATCCCAGTCTCTTGGGTCTTCCCAATTCCCAGGTTGTAGGTTCCTGCTCTTCATATTCCTCTTATCCACGTTGTTTTTGGTCTTCCTCTTTTTCTTCTTTTTGCCGGTGTCCACTTCAAAATTTTCTTGGGAATTCGTTCTTTGTCCATCCTATCAACGTGACCGTAACACGTTAGCTGCCGTCTCCGTACTTCATCGATTATCATTTTATCGACCTTCATGACCTCCCTTATTCGTTCATTTCATATTTTTTCCAGTCTCGACTTACCAGCAGCTCTTCACCAGAAGTCTATTTCTAGCACGCTCTAGTGTTCTGTTCATTTGCCATGTTTCTCATCCATAGAGAACCATGCTTACAAAAACCGTGTAGTATATCAGGTGTTTCCGCACTCGTGAGATCTGATTAGACCAGAGGACGCAGTCCAGGCAGCCAATTATCTATTTTCCTTTCGCGATACGACGTTCTATCTCTTTTTCTGTGCGACCTTTACATTCTATTTTCGTTCCTAAATAGGTGTACTCCGTACACGAATTAATTACATGCTTTTAGTCTACTTGAAGATCCTCTGTTATCTCTCTTCCAATACATAGATACTAGATTTTTATTTTGTTGACCGATAGACCCCATTCTTCATAATGTTTAAACAGTCTTCGGGCCATAAATTCCATATCTTCCTTATCCTGAGCAATCACAACCTGATCATCTGCGAAATGAAGAGTATACAGTGTTGTATCTTCGTTCAGTTGTATACCTATTCCATTACATAGTCTTGTCCAGTTCTTTAACACTTCATTACGATATATTTTAAATAATGTGAGGGAGAGACAGCATTCCTGTTTAAGACTTTTGGTGACTTTGAAGCAGATTGTTAAAAATTCTCAGTAATTTGGTTTTGGTGCATCCTTCCGGTAAAAGGGGTTCATTTTGGGGATATGGCTGTTTTTTTTTCATAATATTATACCTTAATATATTTCTTTTTACATAGAAAAAAAATAGATTTGAATTTTTAGTCAACTTTCATCTTTTTCCATTCAAGAGTAACCATTTTTATTTGTTTATCGTATATCGACACTAATAATTTGGGAGCTCAGGTCCAAACTAGCGTTAATGACTTTTTTTTCAAAAATTGAGAATTTCGTACTAAAATAATATTTTAGTACAATCTAACGTAACTAAGTTGTGATGAGGATTCATTTGATAGATCGTCGACTGAACCATCTAAATATCCTGTTAGAATTTGCGAATATTCACCGAATATTTATAAATATTTGAACATATCCTTTATACCATATTAACAAAATAACTTTTAGCAACTAACACTTTGAAAGAAAACTGTTGGTTTAAAAAATGTTTTACAACTGTTAATAATTTTTAGGATAATCAGTTAAGAAACAGTTGACTATAAAAAATTGTTCAGGCGATAAAAGCAACGTCAAAGAACAGGGAAAAATACTTTTGAAATGTATTTTAAACCCGAGTACAAAATACTAAATCTAAACAAGCAACAAACAATTTCTATTGTCACATGTTTTCAACGGTTTGCCTAAAAGTAAGAAGGGGTTATTTTCCTTTTAAATGGCTTGCGAAACTTTATGGTCAATTTTTGTTTTTTTTTCCTAAGAATTCAAAATCATCTCGAGGTGTACTCGAGACACACGTATGCTGAGTGTTGTCTTATTCCAACAGATTAGATTCTGATACTTTTATGTACACCTGTAACATAATATCCTACCTGTGCCTTTATTTTCCTATTTTTAATTAAGTTAAGTTCAAAATATTTAAACTTGACTACAGCCTATGCTCTCTGAGAGAACAAACATACTACGAGATACCACAAGCGGAAAGAACCTCGACGTAAGTGTCTACGTAGATAACGATTGGAGGAGTTTCTAACTGTCAGAGGGACAGCCAAGACAAAACAAAGAAGCTGAAGAAATACAAAATTTTATTGCTGAAATGGATAGGACAGAAGTTGAAAAGTACAATAACCAATAAATAGACAAGAGTAACAAGAAATACAAGAACAAAATAAAAAAAAAATACATAGAAAATCCACACATTGGAAGATAAAGAAAAAGCAAAAAAAAAAACTAACCAAACAGAAAAAATTAAACAAGCCAAAAATGATTTTGAAGAAGAAAGTATAGAATTTTTGACGACAACGGGAGTTATTCCGGAATAATACATGAGAATCAACATGCAAGAAGAGAAGCAAATTTAACGACACTGCGTAAAAGTTATCGGAAATCTCCCAATCATTCTGAGGAATAGCATAGACTCTAAAGGCACCAAAATCCTGCCATCTACGCTTAGGGACCATAAGAATACCACGCAATTACTAAAAACCAGGGAACAACAATACTCGTACAGTACCTGTTAAAGAAGGCAAGCCACATATAATAGTAGGAGGAGCCTTCAAAACATTTACAACAGAAGAAATATAGAAGGACCTTGAGGAAATGAGGTTCAAACCGATGAAAATATTTCTTCGAAAAAATCCATACCGATAGTCCAGGGCTTCTTGTCGAAAGCGTATATGGATATATAAAACATAAGCGAAATTAAAATAAAAGTAGCAGCCAAGAGGGAGAAACCACGAAGAACGCAGTGAACTAATTGTCTGTTAGCTGGAGTCCCTGCATTCACCTTCAGGGTCTAACCAGGATGCATTAAATGTGGCCTCGGCGATTACCGGATGACTTGCATGAAAATAAAAAAAATTCCTCCTCCGTGCAAACTGCAGGGGTAAGCATATAGAAAAGTACACGGAATTCTCAAAGGGAAAGAAAACCACAGAGGACCTAATTTTTTAGATATCTCACTTTGAAGTTGGCATTTTTAAGAGTACTTTTATCTCTATATGGGTTGATACGTAAGCAACAGTTGGATGATTAGGAGTACTTCGTTTATAACGAACTCTCTGTGCTCGATGTTACGCGATTTGATCCAGGGAATTCACCGAAACTCGCTGGGAACCCCTATTCTACTTGTTTTCGCCGCGTCGCTTGTTCGAGCAGTATTATTTTCAATTCACTTGTTGTGTTATGCGGTTCTAATGCATATTTGTTCAAAGTAGCAAAGTGAATGTTTAAGTTTTTTTTTAAAATGAGAAAACAAAAATGTAAAGCGTTTGCTTTAAAAGACAAACACGATATTATAAGGAAAATAGAAAATGGAGTTAAACAAAGTGATGTTTGCAAACAGTTGAATTTAACTAAATCTACGGTTTCTACCATATGGAAGAAGGGGCAAGAAATCTTATCAATCTATGATAAAAAAAAAATTTAGTTGTAAAAAAGTAAGAAAATGACCAAGTCGATAAAGGACTCCTTAAATGGTTTAATCAAAAACCAGATTAACATGTTCCTATTACTGGCTATACTTTACAAGAGAAAGCTAGTGAATTGGGAAGGGAAATAGAGACCATCGAGTTTAACTGTTCTAGAAGTTGGATTGAAGGATTTAAAAAGCGACATAAGTGGGGGTAAGATAGTAGGAGACACTGCAGGAATGGATATGACTGTTGTTGATCAGTGGTTGGCCAATGTATGGCCAGAAATTCGCGAATGTTATGAATATGTGGACATTTTTAATGCGGATGAAACAGGTTTATTTTACAAGATGACGCCTGATAAGACATTAAAATTTGTCGGAGAGAATTGTGCTAGTGGAAAATTATCAAAAGTAAGGAATACTGTGTTGGTAACTACAAATATATATGTCTGGAACAGAGAAAAGAAAATTGTTGATGATAGGAATGTCCTCCAATCCCAGGTGTTTTAAAAATAAGCATTTACCAGTAAAGTACAAATCAAACAGTACAGCCTGGATGACATCAGAAATTTTTAAAAACGAACTGATCGAATGGGACAAAGAATTAAAATTCACAAACAGAAAAATATTACTTTTGATTGACAACTGTCCAGCGCACCCTACAGCAAATAAAATTGGTTTTTATGTCTCCAGTCTATTGATCAAGGTGTGATACATTCTTTAAAATGTCATTATAGAAAGATTTTACTTATGAAAATGTTGGAGGCGATCGATAAAGGTAACATTTTTTCTGTAACTCTCTTGGACGCTTGCCATATGGCTTGGTAAAAAGTCAGTAGAGAAACAATTGCAAACTGTTTTAACAATGTGGATTTTTAAGGAAGGAATGTAGATATGACTCGGATGACTCGGAGCTACCGTTGACTCAGTGGGTTGAAAAACATCGAGAAGATCCTACTGATTGTCTAGAATTTGTTTATGAGGGGAAGAGACGATCCTTCTGATTGCTAGGAATTTGTTTGCTGACATTCAACAAAGTACAGTGGAAATCGAGATTAAAAAGATGTTTAATCACTTTAATTTTGAAGAATATGTATGTGCTGATAACACAGCCCCACAAAAAAAAAGTGGGGTATACTTTTGATGCGATATATCAGATCCGTAGTATTTTTGCCCTCTGATCACGAATCTGACGTCAGAATATCGCCATCGCATCTCAATTTTTTTCTAACCTCAAAAAAAATAGGTAAAAATTAAGAAAAATATACTCCTAAAAAATTGATTCAAGCTTTTTCATGAATCCAAAGATGTATTAATATGTATTCGGACACGCTAAGCTAATATTCATCGGTTGGATTAAGCCATACAGTTCTGTTTTCTTTCTAACCTCAATAAATCAGGCAGATATAGTGCTTCTCGAATGCAAAAACGAATTCAAATTAAAATTCAACCGATTCTTACCAAATTTGGTACACGGGGGTTTTTTTTTTTGGGTTGCTGATCATACATCTGGGGTCGGATTTGCAAAATTCAAAATGGCGGATCCAAGATGGCGGACAAAATTTTTGAAAACCAACCGATTCCTACCAAATTTGGTATACAGTTGGGGAATCCTCAAACCTGATACTCTTAAACCCTAAACCCTGAAACCTTAGACTCCCACACCCTGTAACCTCAAAAAATAGACCTCAATAACCCTGTAACTTTAAAAATGAGACCCAATAAACTCAAAACCAGGACTTTTAAACCATATACTCTCAAATAGTAGACCCTTAAGCCCTAGAATTGCGAAGGTTAGACCCGCGCCTAACTTTCCTTTTTTTGGCTGTATCTTGTTCTTTTTTCTGCGAATGACCTATTCAAAGGCTTTCTGCCCAAACGCTTTTGAGGACTTGTTTCTCTTTTTAGCGACCAGCAATAGTCCGCTAGCATATGGTCATCCCATCGTCCTTGATACCGATTTTCTATGATTTTCAGATCTTGGTGAAAACGTTCCTCACTGTAGTCACCAAGATTATCTGGGAAATCATCGATGTGGGAGTCCAGGAAATGTAATTTTAGATTCATTAAACAACCTAATGTTTGAAAATTTTTTACCATTTTCTCGACTATTTCTTTGTACTTAGGACTTTTATTATTTCCCAAAAAGTTTGTTGCGACTTCTTTAAAACTAAGCCAAGCAGCTTTTTCAACTTTATTCATTTTAGTAACAAATAATGAATCTTGAAACAATTTTCTTATTTGTGGCCCGTCAAATACGCCTGCCTTAATTTTAGCTTCAGAAAATTTCGGAAATTTTTTATGCAAATATTTGAAACATGGGCCATTTGTATCTAATGTTCTCATGAATTGCTTCATAAGTCCAAGCTTAATGTGAAGCGGGGGAATAAGAACTTTTCCTGGATCTACCAATGGTGAAAACAATACATTATTTTCACCAGGAGTGAACGATTCTCTTGTTGGCCAAATTTTTTTCTTATAATGACGTTCCCTGTCTCTGCTATTCCACAGACATTTATAACAGGGATAAAGTGTAAACCCTGACTGTTGGCCAAGCAATATTGTTACAATTTTCAGATCTCCACAAATTTTCCAGTTATGATCAGCATATTTTATTTTTATCAAAAGCTGCTTCATTTTTTCATATTGCTCTTCCATCACTGTGGAATGAGCAATCGGAATGGGAGCGTAAACGTTGGTATTATGCAGCAAAACTGCCTTATTGCTCCGTTTAGAAGAATCAATGAACAGTCTCCATTCTTCAGGATCGTATGAGTTATTTTGAAATTCATCCATTAGACCTTTTACATTGGTACAATATGAAAGTGACAATTCCTCGTCCATTGTGAAATATTTTCGAAATTCTTCATCTCTGTTTCTATAATAAGAAATCGTGGCTTCTGGCTTAAGTAAATGTCTTTTCTTTAAAAAGGAAGCAAGATGCTCTGAACCATCTTTGGATAAGCCTAAATCTCTGACTAGATCACTAAGTTCTGACTGTGATACGAGTATTGGTTCTGGTTTACGGTTGTATGGTAGAAATTCTTTATCTGTGTCACTAATATATGATAGGTTGTCACTAGAACATTCATTAGTAACAGTGTTTGAATCTTTTTCGACAGTCTCAATGTTTTCGGCATGAACTGATAAGGTGAAATCATTTGTTTCCATAACATCAGCATCAAGTGGTTCAGGAGGCGGAATTAGTTTAGTTGGTCTTGTTACTGTCGAAACATCGTTATAAGTAATAGTGCTTTTATTTTTTCGGTTATGCCTAGATACAACATTCATACATTTTCACTGTATGGTCTATTCCATATTGCTGGTATGGAATATTTAATCGCCTTCTTATTGATGTACAACATTATTTTGCAAGAACTGCAAATGCTGTGGGGAACCCAATCTGTATCCTGGTGCTGTAATTCAATGTTAAAACAATCCTTATATAAGGTTTTAATCTTATCCGTTATCGGTGACCCCATTTTACTCAATACGTGTTGACAGCAAATATAACAAAATGAATCACTGTTTTTATCGCACTTATGAAAAGTCCTTGTACCGTGAGACCGTTTTCTTGTAGCATTATACTCTACATGAGCCAAGTCACCCACACATGAAGAGCTACGGTCGCTGGATGACGACGGCTGCGGGCCCGCTTTCCCACCCTGACCAACCGCCGATACTGGGTTTCCGAGTCCCTGCATCGTAATTCTCTTTCTTCTACCTGCCATGACGGCATCTAAGCCGTTATCCAGGGACTCTGCCGGCCAGTGGAGTAACACCGTTGCCCACCGTCACCACGTGGAGGTGCCCTGGATGCAGGTAGAAGAATAAAAATCGACCGATGAATTTTCTCGGCGTTCAAAATGGCGCGAAAACATCTGCTATCTTGAATTTTGCAAATCCAACCTCAGATTCGTGATCAGCGACCCAAAAAATCCCCATGTACCAAATTTGGTAAGGATCGGTTGAATTTTAATTTGAATTCGTTTTTGCATTCGAGAAGCACTATATCTGTCTGATTTATTGAGGTTAGAAAGAAAACAGAACTGTATGGCTCAATCCAACCGATGAATATTAGCTTAGCGTGTCCGAATACATATTAATACATCTTTGGATTCATGAAAAAGCTTGAATCAATTTTTGAGGAGTATATTTTTCTTAATTTTTACTATTTTTTACCTATTTCTTGAGGTTAGAAAAAAATTGAGATGTGATGGCGATATTCTGACGTCAGATTCGTGATCAGCGGGCAAAAATACTACGGATCTGATATATCGCATGAAAAGTATACCCCACTTTTTTTTCGTGGGGCTGTGTAATGAATTAATAAGGAGAGAAATGTTAACTGATGATCAAGTTATGACATCAGTGACTTCTGGGAAAATTTTAAGCGATAATGACGATGAAGACGAGCTTGGGGAAGGAGATAATATTTACGTTCAATCCATTTCAGAAATGACTAAGAAAATGATTGAAACTCGCAATTTTTTCGAATCTCGTGAAGTTCCTGAACATATATGGAGTAGTTTTTGTGACCTTGACAAGTATATAAACACCATTTCTTTTTCAAGTAAAATTGTACAAACGAAAATTACTGATTTTATTGTATTAATTACGTATTTTAATGTTTTCGTTTATACTTGTATATGTACCAACATACATAATAATAACTTTAGTGTGACTTATTTTATTTTCCTTTGAACGTTTTCTTTTAATTAAATAATTATTATTATTTATTTTTCTAAGCATTAGCGCCTAATCTAAATAAAAAGTAGTGAAAAATGATATTAGATTTTGTTTACTGTTTGTAACGAACTTCAGATATAGCGAACCATTTTTAGTGATTTTTTGGAGTTCGTATCAACCCGCATAGAGATAAAAATCCTCTTAAAAATGCCAACTTCAAAAATTATGGACTTTTAAGCTTCGTGCCCACTAGAACTTTTGTACTACTCCTCAAAAACTATATTTTCTAAAAGTTTGAACAAATTTGACCGAGAACCATTTTCCATAAGGATAGTACCGGGTTCTTTTGGTCGGTAAATTCTAGAACCGTTAGCAACATTTTAATGCAAAGCGTTTTAAGTCCAAAATTTGCAAAAAAAAAGTTGAATTTTTTCATTACACAGTAAAGGGAACATATTATTACAGCTAATTAACTTTTTATTTTTAGTTTCTATTTTTCATTTTATGGAAAAAATTTAATTTTGGAGGAAACGAGAACCTACGAGGAATTTTTACATTTCTAGAATAAAATGAAATTTTCAAAGGTCTATAGTTTTTGCTTAAAGTAGATGTTAAATAAAGTATCCCGATCTCTAAAGTCTTAGTAATACTAGTAATAGACTAAAGTTTTGTTAATTTAATTATAGTCTTGATTTCATCAAACAATCGGATTTCTTATAACATAATATTTTATAATGCTAATATGCGAAGAATTTAACCCCAATCAAATCAAATGATATTTTAAATTAAAATATCTAAATGCATCAAATTATGGAAACACCAGTGCAATTTGGACGGTTTTTAT
This sequence comes from Pachyrhynchus sulphureomaculatus, assembly GCA_019049505.1. Classification (NCBI taxonomy): domain Eukaryota; kingdom Metazoa; phylum Arthropoda; class Insecta; order Coleoptera; family Curculionidae; genus Pachyrhynchus; species Pachyrhynchus sulphureomaculatus. The sequence goes on along the minus strand of CM032453.1, from coordinate 85,540,365 downwards.
GTTATTGGTTAAGTAATTTGCCTAGCACTTTTCTCGCAAACACGCATTTCTAAAACAGCTATCAGAATTGAGACTAATGAAAAAAAAACCGGTCAAGTGCAAGTTGAACTTGCACAATTAGTGTTCCGTACGTTGATTGTTTTTAAAATAAAAATTTTTGTTAGGATGGTGTAAAATGATCAGTGACTTCACAAAACACACCCCAAATGAGTTTTCAATAAAGTTTGTTTCCAATCTTTACTGAAAACTGGTGACCTTGAATTTTTTTTTTTATATACCAAATAAATTGTTAAAGGTAATGCACTCGTGATAATTTTCGTTCAATCTATACCCCGTGGAGAATATTCCGGAATTTTTTACAAAATTTTTAATCAGTACTTTTCGAGATAAGGTAGGGGACAGCGATTTTTTAAAAGTAATACGAAGAAAAGTGTGCGCAAGTATTACATTATATATATATATATATATATATATATATATATATATATATTTTACTCGTGTTTTCACAAGCTTTCATTTGACACCACACTCGATGACCTAGTAAAAAAAATTTTTTTTCACTTCCGATTTCACCCCTCAAAAAACGAACCCCTTAAGTCAAAATTTATGTTACGGTGGTATAAAATGATCAGTGACTTCACAAAACACACCTCAAATGAGTTTTCAACAAAGTTTGTTTCCAATCTTTACTGAAATCTGATGACCTTGAAATTTTTGTTTTTTTTATATACCATATAAATTATTAAAGGTAATGCACTCGTGATAATTTTCGTTCAATCTACACCCCGTGGAGAATATTCCAGAATTTTTTCGAAATTTTTTGATAAGTACTTTTCGAGATAATGCCCGGAACAGCGATTTTTCGCGAATTTTTAAAAATAATACAAAGAAAAGTGCGCGCAAGTATAGTATATATATATATATTTTTTACTCGTGTTTTCACAAGCTTTCATTTGACACCATACTCGGTGACCTAGTAAACAATTTTTTTTTTTCACTTCCGACTTCACCCCCCAAAACTAACCCCTTAAGTCAAAATTTAATTCTCAAAACTACATGGCTCTGATGAGGCCATCAATTCCTATATTACCAAATTTCACCTTTCTATGTCAAATAGTTTCGGAGAAAATCGGGTGTGACAGACAGACAGACAGACAGACAGACACCGAAGTGATCTTATAAGTGTTCCGTACGGAACACTAATAACATAATGTTTTAATTCATCGATTCTAAAAACTCCGGATAGAACGTATTACGAGAAATATACAAAACAACCCCTTCTAAACTCCTCATTAACAAAAATAATTATTCTTAAAATTTGTTCATTATTCAGCTAAGAACCTGGAAAAAATTACTACAAGAATAATATGTGTAACAAATTTCAAAATAATTCATTCGAGTTAACGTGCTAGTAAACAAACAAACAGACAGGATGATCTACTGAAGGCAATTACAGACTAACTAACTAACGAACATAGTACTTCTCTTAGCAAGGGAAGTAAAAATCGTGAGGTTATGTAAGTAATTTGGATATCAGATCAATCATGAATCACGTTTGGACGTCTGTCAGTACGTTTGTTGGATGTTGGATCAAATTTAGTGAGTTGAACATGTTGGATTCAATTGTTTAGAGCCGCAACAGTATGCGGAACAGGTATGTTGCCAGAAGCCAACAGCATAGTTCTGATACTGCATATTCTTATAGTGCCTATGTTGACAATTGTTTTTTGTTACTAGTTAAAAACTTTAATTATATATATATATATATATATATATATATATATATATATATATATATATATATATATATATATATATATATATGTATGTATATATATATATATATATATATATATATATATATATATATATATATAAAATATATATATATATATATATATATATATATATATATATATATATATATATATATATATATATATATATATATACTAGCCGTGCCCGCGACTCCGCTCGCGGGGGAGATGATTCACTATTATCGCCACTGCTGCTTATTCCTTATGTTACCTAACGTAATTAAATATATCCTATAACCTGACCAGAGAACCTATGCGCAATTAGTGTTCCGTACGTTGATTGCTTTCAAAATTAAAAATTTTGTTACAGAGGTATAAAATGATCAGTGACTTTACAAAACACACCCCAAATGAGTTTTCAACAAAGTTTGTTTCCAATCTTTACTAAAATCTGATGACCTTGAAATTTTTGTTTTTTTTATATATCAGATAAATTATTAAAGGTAATACACTCGTGATAATTTTCGTTCAATCTACACCCCGTGGAGAATATTCTAGAATTTTTTCAAAATTTTCTGATAAGTACTTTTCGAGATAAGGCGGGGGACAGCGATTTTTCGCGATTTTTTAAAAATAATACAAAGAAAAGTGTGCGCAAGTATTACATTATATATATATATTTTTTACTCATGTTTTCACAAGCTTTCATTTGACATCACACTCGATGACCTAGTAAAAAAATTTTTTTTTTCACTTCCAATTTCACCCCCCAAAACTAACCCCTTAAGTTAAAATTTAACTCTCAAAACTACATGGTTCTGATGAGGCCATCAATTCCTATATTATTACCAAATTTCAACTTTCTATATCAAATAGTTTCGGAGAAAATCGGGTGTGACAGACAGACAGACAGACACCGAAGTGATCTTATAAGTGTTCCGTACGGAACACTAAAAACAAACACGTAAAAAGTGGTTCTCGAATGATAAGCGCAGTATGTACTATATATATATATATATATATATATATATATATATATATATATATATATATATATATATATATATATATATATACATATATTATATGTATTAAACATATGATTATTATATAACCTGGCCAAAGAACATATGTATAAACTAAAAAAAAAAAAAAAACGTAAGTTGGATACGTGGTTCTCGCGTGATAAGCGCACTAAAGGACAGAGAGACAGACAGACAGAGAGACGTTGCATTTTATATATATTATATTCTTTGCTACATGATATTGTGCCATATTTAACGGTTTAGGTAGCATATTGCAAGAGAGCGCGCTAGCGACAAACTTTTTTCCGACTTGATTCACTATTATCGTCACTAGTTATTTCTTATGTTACCTAATGTAATAAAATATATATCTATAACCTGGTCAGAGAACATATGTATGAATTAAAAAATCACGTAAATCGTGTTCTCGAGGAATAAGCGCACTAACGGACAGACAGACACAGAGACGTTGCATTTTATATATATTATAGATATAGATTATTATTATTATAATATAACCTGGCCAAAGAACATATGTATGAATTTAAAAAAAGACACGTAAATCGGGTATGTAGTTCTCGCGTGATAAACGCACTAACGGACAGACAGAGAGGCGTTGCATTATATATATATATATATATATATATATATATATATATATATATATATATATATATATAAATATATTATAGATTATAGATTATAGATATTCTCTGCTACATAATATTGTTCCATATTGAATCGTTTAGGCTGTGTATTGCAAGAGAATGCGCTAGCGGCAAACTTTTTTCGGACTTCATTTACTATTATCGTCACTGCTCATTCCTTATGCTACCCAGCGTAATAAAAATATAGCCTATACCAGGGGTGCTCAAACTTGAACTGCTGGCGATCTACCTCAATATTGTTAAGACTACGATCGATCGACTCTGAGAGGCTGCAAGTAAGTGTGATGCAGGATTGTCGTCTAGGTAGGGTGTATCGTGGCATAGATATTAGTTTTCCGCACAATATGCATTTTTTTAGTCAAGGTAAGTGTAGGTCTGCTCTAAAATGTCAATGAAAAAACTCATAGTTATTCAAAATTGCGAGTTTATTGGTTCTTACAAAACAAACGAGTTCTAGTGTCTAAACTTAACTAAAGAGTGACTTTGGATGTTGAAGCGTGGCACTGCATGTCCTCAGCATACTTTTCATAAGATGGTACGTAATTACCGAGTGCTAATCGCAAGCATGATGACATATGTTCGTCAGTTAGTCGATTGCGATATTTTGACTTAATTATCTTCATTTCAGAAAATGCAGATTCGCACAAGTAAGTTGACCCAAACATTGCCGTCAGTTGAAGGGCGATTTGCCTTAGATTCGGATATTTATCTTCAGAATTTTGTATCAGATGCTGTGGTTTTAAAATGTATATCTGATATAATCTGCACTAACTCATTTTCAACAGAACATGAGTCCATGTTAAACTGACTTGTTATTTCAGTAGCTAATTCCTCAATGTTTTTACACGAAAAAGGATAACTCATAAATGATGCGATATTTGCCAATTTACCGAAATCATAAAAACGTATTTCGAATTGGCCCAAAATATTTGATAATTCTGCCTCATAAATATCATAATTCAACTGAGGAATCCTTGCTTTCAAAGACGGAAAATTTTTCAGATCCTTTCTTTTCAGTTGATCTATCATAAGTTGCAAATTACTTTTGAATGCGTTTATTGTGCTAATCATCTCAATAATAGTTTTTCCTTTACCTTGAAGCTCCAAATTAATGGTGTTTAAACGCATTGTGATGTCTGTCAAAAATGCCAAATCAGTCAGCCATTTTCCGTTTTTCAGCATCTGAGTTTCATCACCTCTTTCGTCCAGAAAAGCTGTTATTTCGGGCAATAATTCTTGAAACCTTTCTAGGAATTTTCCGCGACTCAACCACCTGACGTCCGTGTGAAGAACTAAATCAGTGTGTTCAGCTGACTCGCTATCTTCCAACTGCAATTTAAAGAGCCGTCGTTGCAAGCTACGTGCACGGATAGAATTCACAATTTTTATTGCAATGCCCATAATCTCCTCCATGTTTAGAACTTTTGAACACAAAACTTGTTGATGTATAATGCAATGGAAGGAGAAAAATGAAGGGAAATCATCATTAGCTCGACACAATGCCACAAAAACCGTTTTTGTTTCCAGTCATTGCTGGTGCTCCATCGGTTGTAATGCACACTAGTTTATATATTGGTAGCTTGTAGTTTGTTACAAAATTGAAGAAAACGTCATATATATCTTCGCCACGGGTCTTTCCTTTCAGAGGAATCATTGTCAAAAACTCTTCCTTAGCCGACATGTCACTGAATACCATTCGAATAAAAATACACAGCTGGGCAGTGTCTGTCATATCGGTGGATTCGTCGAACTGTAAAGAAAAGTATGTACATTCCATGATATCATGTTTTAGTTTATCTGCCATGTCCTGACTCATGACTTCAACAAGCCTTGTGACAGTCGGACGAGATAACTGAAGTTCTCTAATAGAAGACATAATCTCTGTTTTATTTTTAGAATCTCCAAATAAAGTCTCAATCGCTTCAATAAATGCTTCCTTCACAACCAATCCATCATCAAATGGTTTCTTGTGTTTCGCCAATATATGAGATATTTTAAATGACACGATCGTTGCAGCTTTTGATTGTTTGGCTGGTCTTGTGAACATGGTTTGTTCTTTTTTCAAACAAGTTATCAAATCACGTACTTTTCGTTTTCTTAATTCACTCTGTGACGGAAAATCCTTTTCATAGTTTTTATGAACCGTTTTACGATGCTTCTCTAAGTTCCACGCTTAGGTATTGCAACTGACGCACGGCAAATGAGACAAATGGACTTATCCTTTACCATACAAAAGAAAAATTCTTCCTCCCAATCGTTATTAAAATGATAAGTTTTACTTTTCTTCGCCGCACTCATTTTGGACTATTTATTAATAAACTTTGTACCGATGTATCGCCTTCAAGTTACAACTCGGACTGACTCCTATTCCTGCAGGCGCAACATTTATATCGGCGCGAACGAAGTCTCGAATGTTCCCGTCAAACATGCCGCCCGAAGTTTCTAGAAAAATCGGCGGGAATCAAAAACGCGGCTGTTCTTTGACAAGTACCGCGCGTTCCTTTGATAAAGCCGCCTTTTGCCGCTAGCAGGGGGTTATTACGATAAAAGAAAGTGATGAGGGGGTTATTCTGGCCTAATTGTGGATCGAATACATTTTAGTAGTTTATTTATTACATTTTGTTTTAGTTACCTAAAACAAAATCTGTGAATAGTTCTATATCGGAATTTTTTTCTCGAGATCGACTCAAAAAGCACTCGCGACCGACCGTTTTGAGCACCCCCTGGCCTATACCTAGCCAGAGAACATATGTATGTTTAAAAAAAATAAATTCGTAATTCGGATAAGTGGTTCTCCAGTGATAAGCACACTAACGGACAGACAGACAGACAGAGAGACGTTGCATTTTTATATATTTTATATATATATATATATATATATATATATATATATATATATATATATATATATATATATACGTATTATTAAAAATACATGAACATAGTTAATGCCAAATCTGGGAAAGTTTTTAGATATTTATTACCCCTGTGTTCTGTTTGTATTTTTTCCCATTCAAGCCGTCATTTCATCGATTCCTGAATAATTTTTAAAAGTTCAAGTAATAATTCTTGTTTTACTTTAATTGGTTTTCATAACAAGAAACATGACCAATAATTGAAATGGATGTCTTCTTAACAGCTTCAAGCGCTTGAAAATTATTTTATTACAAAGACTACTTACTCGCTTTCTCTTCTACGTCTTGTAGTAATTTGATTACTCACAGAACTTGCTAGACTTGTAATAGACGTAATACTTTTTCCCCCCGGACTAGTTCCTCTAGATTTAGTCAAAGACTGCCCTGTATTCCTTTGAGGCGACCTCGCAGGAGATCTTCTGCTTTTGTTTGGAGAAGGTAACGGTTGACCATTTTGCGAATTAGTTATCTTGTCTCGTGAAGAGCTAATACCTCTTGAGTAATTGTTAACTCTCACAGGACTAGTGCCTCTGGATGTATTACTCCCTCTTGATGGACTATTAACTCTGTGTGTATCTTTATTTCTTGAAGGACTGTTTCCTCTAGAGGACTGACTACCTCTGGATGGACTAGTACCTCTGGATGTCGGAGGCGTTCTATACTGTTGATTAGGCCTTGTGACCATTTTTGGATTGTTAACTGGAGTAGTTCGATTCATCTAAAGGGTTGTATAAAATCCATATTATCTAAAAATTAAAATAAAAGTATTTTATAACAACTTTTGGAAATGTTTATTGCATTGCGAGTAATAAATACAAAAAGAAGATATTAATCGAAAAATATTCAACTTTTTTCGCGATGGTTAGTAGTGTCATTCTAGATTTAAATATTCAAAATAATGATCGAAATTATTTAAATTTTGAAAATGGAAAGTAATTTTAATAATTCATCTATCATTCAAGAAATAACATATCGGTTTGTATTATATTTTTGAGGATAGATCAAAAGAAAAAATATTTGGAGTTCCTTTGTGTCGTTATAATCAATTTGCCTAATTATTTTGCTGCAGATAGTGTAAAGCATTGCTACTCGTAATAAATAAAAAATTTGCACAATTATTGGTTACCGTGAAAAAAGTTTCTAAAATGGCAAGTAAAAAAACAGAAAAAATATAAAAATAAATATTTTATGACTTACATATCTTGTTAAAATACAGGATTAATAATAATTTTAAAAGATTTTAGGAAATTCGAAACAATAATATACAAAAGGCCATAAACTTTTATTTTTTAATAAAGAAACTTACTATTTTAATTGCTAAAGTTTGTTTTATACATTAAAAAAACTAACTTTCCCGCGAAAACTATTACCTTTGATCAAACACTACTTAAAAAGTGACCACTAACAGTATGTACGCGTTACTAATAAACATGGGGGTCTGAACATTCCGCTGCGACGCTGAAACTGGTTGTCAGGGGTGCTACGTTACGTCGATTAATACAAAAAAACGTTAATTTATAGTCTCGATACGAAACATGTGAATTTTCGATAAGAGAGAAATATAATATCAAAGAGATATAAATATATATATATATATATATATATATATATATATATATATATATATATATATATATATATATATATATACATTTTTTTTTTTCTGTGGTGGTTTCTCTCTTACAGATCTCCTGAAGAAGTTTGTAAACACAAACCAAAGCTTGAGAATTTAAAAATAAGATTCAGTCGAAAAAATAATGCAACACCAACTTTTATTTGCACTCTCAACCCAAAAAAAGAGCAATCCCAGTGTTATTGTTAAGTTTGTTTGTTATCAGTAGCTTTTTTACTGTCCTTCAGTATATATATATATATATATATATATATATATATATATATATATATATATATATATATATATATACATATAGATTACTTTTATTGACTACTAGCTAGTTTCTACGCTATAACTATTATACAATGATTTGGTTAGAACATGATTTACAATTTAGATCTTAAGATATATACATGACAGGGATCTAACTTAGTGTAGGTAAGGAGGTTATATAAATGTATTGAAAGAATTTAAGATATTTCATGAGCAGAAAACTTAAAATTAAACTTAATATTAATTAAGATTAACTTAAGCTAATCCGGTGGCAGGGGGTCGCTGGGTCTTGGCAGATGAGGGCGGGTTTGGCATGGAGGGGGACGGTAGGCGGTGGGATTGGGGTGGTGAATGACTTTGTCCAGGAATTTGAGCTGGGCACTGCTGATGAATTTCCGGATTGTGGGCATCTGGAGGTCTCTGTGAAGCTGAGTACTGTGGATGATGGGGTTTTGGCGATGATGCGGAGGGCCTTGTTTTGCGGGTACGTGACATTTGGCACCATGCTGTAAATTGTTGCGAATTGATAATTCACCGGACTTGTTCAGAAGTGGATACAGCCGAGGAGTTGGTTTGCTTTCTTGGCGGAGGCGGTAACCTGGTCCTTGCATACTAGCCGCCATATATATATATATATATATATATATATATATATATATATATATATATATATATATATATATATATATATATATATATATATTCAAAATTTTTTACTCAGTATTTTTCCAGATAAGGGGGGACATCGATTTTTGGCAATAAATAAATAACACAAAGAAAAGTGCACGAAAGTGCACTTTTCTTTGTGTTATTGTCTTGTTGAACTCGTATTTTTACCAGCTTTGATTTGACACCCTACTCGATGATCTAATTTTTTCCACCTCCCTAAATTAACTCCTTAAGTCAAAATTGAACTTCTAAAACTATACTGCTCTAATTAGGCCATTAATTTCTATATTTGTGTCAAATTTCAACTTTCGATGTCACATAGTTTCGAAGAAAATCGGGTGTGATAGACGGACGGACAGACGAACAGACACCGAGTGATTCTATAAGTGTTTTGCATGGAACACTAATAAGTCAAACGTGGTGCACCTTGTATTAACCTTTTTTACTTTGTTTTGAGCATAGTTTCTGCCATGAATTAAAGCCAAATCATTATAGCACTAGTTACAGCGCCTCTTAACTTTACCATTTCGCTTGTCCGTTTGATTAAATGTCGCTAAAACATGATGCGGTTACGAAATGGTAGTTGGTTCTTGCCAATCGGGTCCCAAAAAGCGTTTTTATTAGGCTTTCTCGAAATTTTTTCATTGGAATTTTTTTTCCTGTTAAAGTCCAAAATAAGAAGCATTTACAACAGAAATGTTTAAAAGAAATTCGAACACATTATCTTGTAATACCACCGAATTGATTTTCTAAATACTAAAAAGTATGAACCAAGTTGATCCGAAATGTCCACCCCCTGTTTGCCTTTGTTGTAGTGTATTATGGCTTGTGGTCTTACGATTTCTTTGCCTTTTCTATTTTTTTTTATTATTTAAAGTGGCAGTGTCTATACCATGCATCATAGTTAAAAATAAAACCTCTCTTCTATCTAACCATTTTCTTACTACAATTCCATTAGGTAGCTACTTTTCAATCACCTCACCTTCCCCAATTTTTTCCTTCACAATGTGGGGTAGATATTTTCTATTTTTTCTTAAAGTTCCTATACTGTGCGTTTTTTTCTCTCTTGTTATTGTGCTAATAGTACAGAGGTATGTAAATTGTCTCTAGCTAACGAACTTCATTTAGATAATTTTTTGTTAAATCAGACACGACTTTTGCGGCCACACTCTTTTGGATATCATCCATCTTTCCTGTGTAGACTGAAAAGAGAAAAGTATATCCGATAGGGCTGCATGCCTTAAAAACTACTTTAATTCCATACTGATGAGGCTTGTTAAGAGTATACTGTAACATCAACATTGACACGAAATGGGATCATACTCTCATCAATGACAAAAATTTCACCAGCCACATATTCAGAAGAAAATTGGTCTTGTAGTTTTTCACTGATCTTTCTGATCTTATTCTGTCTGCTTGGCCCGTACACACATTATTTTCAAAATGTATAAATCTTAGTAACAAATGAAACATGTTTCTGCTCGTAATAGCTCCAACAAAATTAGTTTTACTCCAGTAGTTTTCTATAGTTAGGTAAGTAACAAGTCCTATATAAATTAACAACCCATTTTTTTAGTTCCTCATCATCATCAGTGTCTTTTCACATTTTAACACGTGCTGCAGGACTAAGCTGCTTATTTTGCTGTAAGTACTGACTTGAGTTTCTATTTGTTCCTGTGATTATTATTTTTATATCAACAGTTAAAAATTGGCATTAATTGGCTGCAGCTCAGTCCTATCAGTTGGATAATTATAATTATAGTTGTAAATTTCATTTCTACGAAAAGAAAATTTTTTCAATTTTTCGGTATCAACCGCTGATCACTCAAAATCTGTGTTAGTCTTCCGTTATTGTTTGCTACAGATTCAGAAGCCTCAGATGGTAACATCATCTTCATCATCATCTACGTGTGGAACAAAATCATCATATGAATCAGACGAAAAATCAAACTCCCAAAGTTCCTCATCAAGAAATTTCAACAATTCTTCCTTTGTGTAACTTTTAACAGGTCTCGTTTTTGTGGGGAAACGGTTCAAATGGTTGGCTAGAATCCATCGTTCTTTTTATTGGTTTAGCTTTACTAGTAGATGGTTTGTTGGAATCCATCAATAATGGAAAAAGAAAAAATAATTAAGTATCTAATCGATAAATTACTTTACTTAACTAAATAGTATAAAAGATTATATAAAACTTTTAATTTGTAATAATGTAACAATCTGATAAATAAATGTTAATAGGCACTAAACACGTAAAGAAAACACACTCTGAAACGATAAAAGATAACAAATAAAAAAAGGCTAAATGGAACTGTTACAAATACCTTTCAAGTGTTCCCATCTTTTGTCCACTCATAATACTTTTAGTTCGCATTATTGAGAGGCCAGATACCAGTTTCACTGATTTACCTAGAGCCAAGGGAAAATATAAAGAATGTAACAAGCCTGTACTGAGGGGCGGCCGGAGACCCTCATGACGTCTCAGAGATCACCTAGTGAGAGCGGCAGACGTTCCACATGACACCGTATATATATATATATATATATATATATATATATATATATATATATAAATATATATATATATATATATATATATATATATATATATATATATATATATATATATATATAATATATAAATATATATATATATATATATATATATATATATATATATATATATATATATATATATATATATATATATATATATATATATATATATATATATATATATATATATAGATGTATATATATATATATATATATATATATATATATATATATATATATATATATATATATATATATATATATATATATATAAGGAGAAGGGCACTAACGGAGCACTGGTAACACTAAGTGATAGTTTAAAGGCTGGGATAGCTCCTAATATATTGAAGAGAGAGCAATTACATAGGTCAGATTTCTCAGAAACTATCAAAAAGACTTGCGTTACATAAAAGTGACTGTAAACACAAACCAAATGCCACCAGCCTGAGTTTACATGTTAACACTAAAGGCCATAAAGTCCGGTACAATGACTGTTTTGTCCTAGATACCGAAAATAATTGGTTTAAACACAGTTTCTTAGAGATGTGTTATATAAAAAACTGTAGTAACTGTCTTAACCATAAAAAAGATCTTGAAGGATTGAGTTCCATTTACACTTATTTACAGTAAGTTACACACAAGCAGAGTTACACAAAAACCACAAATAGAGTGATGCAAAGGGAAAATAGAGAATAAGTATCTTTTAACAAATAACTTAAATTCTGGACCACCTAAGGTTCAACTAATACCAAGATATCAATTGGCAACCATGTCTTCTAATAACAAATTTTATAAAAATCCCCAGAAATATCACTAAACAAATGTCAACCTATTGATAAATATTGGCGAAAAACAAAAATGATCTTCCTGTACCACGTTTTTCTTGCGTTCTTTGTGGTGTCTTTTCAGTTCAGTTATATTGTATTAAATTAATTTAAGAGTAGTTAACTTTTAATTATTTTAATATATGACACCTCAAATTGAGGCTTAGTAAGTTTTGTAAATTTTTCATTTTTTAACCTGTTTTGTGGTCATGTCTTACTGCTTGTCTTGGAAACGAGAATTGTGTAATAAATTTTCTTCGGGAAGAGCAATGCTGTAAATATTCTGTAAGTACGTTTATTTTCCCTAAATTACATCTTTCTACTCCAGAATGTTTGCACATTTCAGATTTCCTGAAGAAGTCCACATACAAGGACGATAGCTAGAAAGTTCGAATAAAAATACAGTTTCTTAGAGCTACTTAGATCTTTTATTGCTCTCTTTTCAATATATTAGGAGCTATCCCAGCCTTTCATTATATATATATATATATATATATATATATATATATATATATATATATATATATATATATATATATATATATATATATATATATATATATATATATATATATATATATATATATATATATATATATATATATATATATATATATATATATATATATATATATATATATATATATATATATAACATGGATCCTAGAATTTAGAATTTTTACGGATTTTAGTATCATTTGAAAGCCCATTCTATTCTCTTTCTTATGCTTTTTACTGATGATGATTGAAAGGGGAAACAAGGAGAATAAGAATTGAAAATAGGGGTAAGAGAAAGGAAAAATTAAACAAATTTTAAGCCTAACAATCAAATTTATTGATAAAAACCAAAATCAATATTTATTATTACCCCCCCTCTTATTAACTATAGCATAAGGAACGAGGCGTTCCTGTACGATCTCCTCGATGTGCTGGTGAGCAGTTAATCCACCGTTACGTCTCATCAGTCACGAAAACCAAATCGGTTTTCGGCCTCCCCACACCATTACAGAACCTCCTTCGTAAGCGACATTTTCAGTAATACAGTACTACGCAAAGCGCTTCCCAGGTCTCATATAGATTCGTCTTCTTCCATCATTGCCATGTAGGCACATTCGGGATTCGTAAAACGGAGCGTAATTGCTCTAAAGTCCAGTTGATATGTCAACGGGCAAATGTGAGTTGTGCTGGTCGAAGGGTTGCTGTCAATTTGGGTCCGTTAGCTGGTCTCTTCGGAGTTAGGTTAGATTCCTTAAGTCTTCTTCTGACTGTCCAATGACTGACAGCCTGACCACGAACTTGTCGGAGCTCCTGCTGGACCTCAACGACGGTCAAGTGACGATTTCTTAGACTTGTGTTGACAATGAAGCAGTCATCTCGCTCCGAGGTACCCCTTCTTCTTCCTGATCCTGGTCTCTGTGTAAAGACTTCAGTCTGTTGGTAATGTCTGTAGACTCTGGAGATAGCTGACTGGCTCAGGTGCTGTTGCGCAGCGACTACACGTTGCCTTTCTTGCAATAGGTCAATAACTTATGCCGATAAAGGAATGATAGGAAAATGCAGTTGCGTGTGTTTTTATAGGGATGAATAGCGCGCAACAAGTACGTTGCTGAACTAGCAAAAACGGCACTATTGAGTAAAACCGTTTTAATCAGTAAAATTTTTTGGAAATCCAAATGCTTTTGGTATTATTGGAAAGAGTAGAAAATCAGCATTCTAATGATACCAAAAATAATATCACTGTTTGAAAATTAAATTCGAGGATCGGTGTTAAATGAAGCAAAATCGTTTGAGTCGATTTTTTTTTTGCTCACCAGTGTATATAAATATATTTTCTTCATGGCTATTGCGTAGCTTAAAAGAAGAAGCGACTGAAGAAGTACAAAAAACGTATTATTTAAGTTGCATCTTGCGTCGTTAACACTTTACAGTATAATGTCGCAGTGAGAAAGTATTGTCAGAAGTTATGGTTTTGCTAATAGAACAATCAAGCGTAAACCATTTGGTTTTGAATGCAATAGGTGGAATAATAATAAAAAATATTTATATGATAAAAATTAAAAAAAATTAGATTCCAATAAAACTTATAGATTCTATTTATCTAGTCTTTACAAATGTACCAGGTGTACAACTATGAAATGCGGATTTTTTTCAAAAAAAAACATGTTAAATTCGGAAGAATGATAATAAGTGCCTTATTCAAAGTATGCTCCATCCCTTGTTATACATTTTTCCCATCTTTCGGGCAATTTGTGAATACCACGCCAGTAAAAATCTTCCCCTTGTGCTGCGAACCATTCATCAAGCCATTTTTTCACATCATCGTACGAACCAAAGCGCTGCTCAGCAAGTGCGTGACCCATCGATGCAAACAAGTAGTAATCGGAAGGAGCCAAGTCTGGTGAGTAAGCCGCATGGGGTAAAACTTCCTAGCTGAGTGCTTCCAACGTGTCGTGAACTGATTTTGCCGTATGTGATGGAGCATTGTCATGAAGAAAAATGACTTTGTGTTGCCACTTTCGGTATTCTGACCTTTTTTCAAGCAGCGAACGGTTCAAATCGGTCAATTGTTGTTGGTAACGTTTAGTATTAACCGTTTCCCCAGGTTTTAATAGCTCATAATAGACCACGCCCCTCTGGTCCCACCAAACACAGAGCATCGTCTTTCTGCCAAAGCGATTCGGTCTTGCGGTCGGTGTGGATGGTGCGCCTGGGTCTATCCATGATTTTTTGCGCTTGGGATTCTCAAAATAAATCCACTTTTCATCCCCTGAGCGAGCAAAATGTCACACGTGTTTTTTACGCATCTGCCTGTCGTTCAACTCATGTGGTACCCATCTACGGTCTTCTGAATCTTTCCCATCTCTCGTAGCCGATTGGAAACAGCTTGTTGACTAACGCCCGATTGCTCGGCGAGTTGTTTTTTTGTGTTTGCGAATCGTCTTCGTCCAATAATGCTTGCAATTCCACATCTTCGTATTTTTTTTGGCGGTTTTCCACGTTCCTTGTCTGCAACATCGAAGTCACCACTTTTGAAACGCCGAAACCATCGTTCACACGTAACTTGCGATGAAGCATGTTTACCATAAGCTTCTCGAAGTAATCGGTATGATTCAACAGCAGTTTTCTTCAAATGAAAACAAAAAATTAATGCTGTCCGCGAATACTCTTTGTTCGGTATAAATTTCGATATATTGAACACAACAACACAACACTATGCACACACTTTTCCAATTTATCACTCGTGCGAGTCTGAGATTTGTTGATGACACAACAAAATGGCGCAGTATCCAATCTTTATAGCACAAACTGCATTGGTGCACCATCTGTTGTCTGAAATTCGCATTTCATACTTGTACACCTGGTAAATTAAATTATCTTAAGTAATATTGTTAATATTCTGTAGGACAGTACCTCCTTAAAATTTATAAAAAAAATGTCTAACTATTAAATTGATTAGTTTTATGATAGAAAAAGAGGGGATAATAATTCGAATATTACCCAGTATAATCCCCCCCTCTTCGATTGCCCCTTGCCAGGGAAAATTTTCACCAAATAAATTAACTCGGTAAAAAAATATTAATAGTTAATTACGTTACTCAAAACAGCACGCACCAAGGATAAAATTTAACGACCTTTTATTTCAATTAATTATACAACACAATGCATGGTTTTACTAAAAACAGTAAATTGATATAAAAAATGAAGTAACTATGCGCCAATGGATATACAGTTCGCTTAGTCACACGAACGTAATGACCAATATGTACAGGTCATTTAAATTTACCATATCTTTCTTTTAAATCAGGAAAATATGGATTTTTATTATTCTCAAGGTCAATGTTAAGCTTTATCTATGCAAATAGTATGGCTTTCTAGAATGAGGAGGTCATTACCATTTATAGATATTTTCTAGTAATTTATTTTTACTTGTTTTGTTTGTATACATGGCGTGGCATAAGTTTATTTGATATCTTAGTATTATTTTGCGACACCTCTTAAATTATTTTTTTTTTTAAGGGTCTAGCACACGTGCTGCAGGGAAGTCCCTAAAGCGCTACCGGAGCGACATGTGTGCGGAAAAAGCGATTCACGTTGTTCTTGAATCGCTGTAAATTGTACTTGGTGGGAAATACAGTCCTGGGCAAATTATTCCAAAAGGATGATGTTCTCCATATAAAAGACTGCTTGAAAAGCGTTGTACGAAGAGTAACAAGCTGCACCTCATACGGATGTGAAGTATTAGCGCGACCTATATTTCTAACATGCACCGCGCTGGGAAGAATTAAGCGGGCTACATCGTTCGAACACTTTCCATGAAAAAGTTACTTGTAGAATAGGCTCAAGCCGCCAACCGTTCTTCGATGTTCCAGCGAATCAAGGCCGCCGGACAGGTCTGGGTCTCCAATCAGACGAACAGCTCTTCCCTGAATAAAATCCAACAAATGCAATGTATGTTTGGGAGCGAAATAATATTCCCAACTTTTGAGAAGCTCTCTTTGCTATGCCTGCGACATGTTCATGCCAGGACATATTTGCTACCAAATTAACGCCTAACAAATTGAGTGATGATGTTAGAGGAATGGAGTGCCCCGCCATAACTATGTCGGGTTCAGCAACGTTAACTTTTTTAGAAAAAACCGCCGCCTGGGTTTTTACAGCGTTAAATTCCACTTGGTTACTGTCACCCCAAGATAGAATTTCTTCCAGGTCTTTGATAAGTTGAACGACTTCCCGCTGTCTGCGGATATTTGTCTGAGTAGCCGATGTCCGAGCGTTCAAAGCGAATGAAGAGATAAGCCCACTGTCATCTGTAAAGCTGTAGATTGGGTTTCCGGACTTTTCCAGCAGATCGTTAATGTAAATAAAAAAGAGAGTGGCAGATAGTAGCCTTGGAGCACACCGGCGTTGATAGTGAAGGTGTTAGAAAGAAATCCGTCTACGGCCACTCGTAAAGAACGCTCTCTGAGGAAACATGAGAGCCACAAACAGAACTTTTCAGACATACCATAAGAGCCTAGCTTAGCTAACAGTCTATCGTGCTAAACACGGTCGAATGCCTTGGATATGTCAAGAGCAACCGCTCGAGATTCTCCAAAGTGTTCAATTGCGTTGTTTCCAAACGTGTTACATAAGTCAGAAAATCTCCTGCTGAGCTATGTTTACGAAAGCCATATTGGTGATCGTTAATAATGTTGAATCCTTTAAGATACTTTAGAAGATGCTGATTGATAGCCTTTTCCATAACTTTCGATATTATTGAAAGCAGTGCGACTGGTCGGTAGTTATTTGGTAGTTTATCGGTATCGGTAGTTTATTTGCCTTTTTTAGGTATCGGCTGAACTGTGGCACCTTTCCAGCAGGAAGGAAAAATTCCCTTTCTGTAGGATAAGTTGAAAAGTCTAGTGCTAGTTCCCTCGCACAGTTTTTGAGAACTACGGCAGGTATTCCGTCAGCGCCAGAAGCGTTTTTGGTTTCTAGCTTCATTAAAATACGCTTGATGATACGCTGTCTGAAGACAAAATCGGACATCCTTGACTGCATTATGAGAATAGTAGGTGGTGTTTTGCCTTGGAAATCGACACTACCTCTTAAATTAGCTTATTTAAATAAATATTTTTCAGAGCTTTCATGTTTAGTTTTTATACTTATTCTCTTTACTTTTTAGAGTTCCTAGGTCACGAGAAATATAGTCACTCATTCCTATCGGTCTGCCTGTCCGTCTGTCAGTCTATCAGTCCGTATGTCCTTAGGCACGATAACTTTCAAACGATATAAGATGTCAATTTCAGGCTTGGCACACATATAATACCCAGAAGAAGAGAGGAAACCTATAGTAATTGAGCAATACCATTTCACGGGAAGGGGGTGAAAGAAGTTGGAATTAAATGTATTGATACTTAGTTTCCCTTTTTAAAAAACAACTTTTTGTTCATAGGTTCAGGGACATTTATTATAAACTTTTACAGTATTGGCTGAACTAAGTGTTAAATAATAATGACAATGATTATTTATATACATAATATTTGTTATCTAATGCTAAGTAAGCAAATGTATTCTCCGGCCCTAGTGGAGAACTATGGGTTGCCTTCGGAGTTTCACGTTAAACTAATATCTTGAAGTTCCATGGCGGTTCGTAGCGCAAACCGACCGAGGGATGTTCCTCTCTTTTAGGTATAAATAGTAAGGACTATAAATAGCTGCAATTGCTATAATATTATTATTGTATATATGCTAGTTGTCTGTCTGCCTGTCTGTCCGCCCGTCTGTTTGTCTGTCTGTCCGTCTGTCACACCCGATTTTCTCCGAAACTATTTGATGTAGAAAGTTGAAATTTGGTACTAATAGAAATTGATGGCCTCATCAGAGCCGTGTAGTTTTGAAAGTTAAATTGTGACTTAAGCGGTTAGTTTTGGGGGGTGAAATTGGAAGTGAAAAAAAAAATTTACTAGATCATCGAGTGAGGTGTCAAATGAAAGCTTGTAAAAACACGAGTTCAAAAGTATATATAATGTCTTACATGCGCACACTTTTCTTTGTATTATTTTGAAAAAATCGAGAAAAATCACTGTCCCCGCCTTTATCTCGAACAGTACTGATCCAAAAATTTTGAAAAAAAATCCTGGAATATTGTCCACGGGGTGTAAATTGAACTAAAATTATCACGAGTGCATTACATTTAATAATTTATCTGGTATATAAAAAAAAAATCAAGGTCATCAGTTTTCAGTAAAGATCGGAAACAAACTTTGTTGAAAACTCATTTGGGGTGTGTTTTGTGAAATCACTGATCATTTTATACCTCCGTATTAAAAATTTTTTGTTTCAGAAGCAATCAACGTACGGAACACTAATTGCGCAAGTTCAACTTACACTTGACCGGTTATTTTAAAATAAATTGGGTCGTTTGTTGTCTGAAATTTGTTATTGGGTTTCAAGAGCACTGAGAACAATTTTAAATACGACGTTTACATTTCTATTTTTTAAATGTAAATTTTTAAAGTTCAATTTTGTATTAGGCATGCAATTACTTTTAAAATTTACTGCCGATAGGGCGATGTTTTTAAAATGTGGTTTTAAATCTTGAAAGGTCCTTAAAAGGATGTATTTAATTTTGATTTTACAACTGTTATTTATTTCGATTAAATATATACTATTAATAATAAATAATGTCTTTGTTTCCGGCACAATTTTGAATGGCAACAATTTGGTTGGTTTAATATTGATTTTTCTCTATTTATTTTTGAAATATCGGCAACAATTTGGTAGCAATTCGTAGTGTTTTTATAATATTGTAGAGGCTGTGATTCACATGTGGCGTTGTGTTTAATTTTCCTCATGTGGACGTCAAGACATAAGAATTCTTCAATGATGATTTCTTTGCATGCCATATTTAAGAAAGAGTGACCCTGTTCATTGAGGGTAAGGTTTAAAGGTAATTATTCATTGAATTGGTAAGGGATACAGATGGTACTAGTGATAATTTTTTGATTCAACAATTAGGATTTCTAAAATAAACGTGGTCTCATTTCCTTGACTATAGCTTTTAATTTTGATTATTTATTCAAAACATGAAATGTTTTTTTATACGAGTGTAAAAGGGAATTTATTTTTCTCTGGATATGATTTACACTAGATACTTCTAGTAAGAGATCGTATGGACCTATTATTACATTATGAAAAAGTATTTGGTTTAGAGAATGTCATTGCCACTATTGCTACTTCTACTTTTAAGTTTTTACAAAAACAATGAAAGAAAAACAATTCTCGAAAAATTTCTTCCACTCTAAGTTGGTACCTCAAAAATATAGTTTTGGAAGGAATCAATAGCTTCATGAGATGACGCTGATCGCTGTCCACGAATTTTTTTGATATTCGGGAACAAAAAGAATTCGTTAGGCAATAAATCAGGTGAATACGGGCAATAAGACATTATTTCGATGTTTTTCTTCGTCAAATAATCAATTGTTTGACATGCTGTGTGAGAGCTGCCATTGTTTTCGGTTGTTGTTCCTGATTTTAGCGATGACTTCTGGCAAACAAATTGTTTTATACCATTTAGCATTCACAGTTCTTGGATGCTCTAAAGCAGCGGTCGACAAGCCGCGGTCCGCGACTGTTTTGTAAATAAAGGTCTTATTCGGAATTATTTTAATTTCGCGCCAAAACTGAAATCTGTGACATCCGTGAAAACCAGCCTACCGCCCACAAAACACTTTTTTACCTCAGAAAAGAAATCAACACTTTTATGATCGAAAAAGGCAATTCTGTTCCAGAACTTACGGATCCTCAATGGTTAATAGACCTTGGATTTCTGACAGATTTAACTCACGAGTTAAATATAATGAATATGAGGCTTCAAGGACAAAACAAATTAATATCTGATATGCGCACAGACATAAAGACATTCCAAATGAAAAACAAGCTCTTCATAAAACATATTCACGAGAAAAAGCTGGACCATTTCCCGAATTGTAAAAAAGCTGTCGAGAAAGAATTTTCATTGCAAAAATAATAAAATCAAATGCATTTTAATGCAGCTACAAAATCAGTTCAACGACAGATTTTGTGACTTCGAGAAGGTTTCTGGCAAACAGAAGATTTTTGCAAACCCTTTTTCATGTGATATTGAGGACGTACCGAGTATTTTACAATTGTATGTGATTGATCTTTAATCTAATGACACTCTCAAAAAGCCCTTCTATGAAATCAATGATCTTGTTAAATTTTATGGCAGTTTGCCATCTAATTTTGACGAATTGAAAAGGTTTGCTAAGCAATTCATTACAATTTTTGGCAGCACTTACTTGTGCGAACAAACTTTTTCAATTCTCAATTACAGAAAAATAAATATTGTTTTCGTCTCATGAGCATTTGAGTGCCATTCTACGATAGACATGAAAGCAAACATTCTACAAATAGCCAGTCAAATACAGCCTCAAAATTCACATTAAATTTTGAGACTTACATGTATAGTTTTTTTCTCATTTTCTTTTTGTCATTGTTCCTACTTATTAATAAAATTTAAATAAAATGATGATGAATAAAACGTAAAAGTAAATATTTGTGTTTTTGCATTTTTAATATCATTGACATTAACAAAACCTATTAACAAAATTATGAACAATCCGGCCCGCCTTTATTTCCTTTTGCCACTATGTGGCCCTTGCCTGCTAAAAGGTTGCCGACCACCGCTCTAAAGCAATAGTTGTAACATGTCCGGTATAATCAAATCAAAGAGATCATTTTCTTGAAATGCGAAGGAACCACTTTTGTTGAATTCCGTTCATCTTGGAACACCCAAACAATTGATTGTTGCTTAGTTTCCGGCTCGTACGAATATATCCAAGTTTCGTCTCCTGTTACGATGTTCTATACGGTTTTTGTTTGTCCTCGATCGCGAAAACTTTCACGTGAAATGTCCATTTTTTTAAACGCTCACTGTAAACAAACTACTCGGCCAGTTTGTGAGCTGCCACTGTTTTAACAATAACAAATGTCAGATTTTACAACAATGGTAGTGTCACATCTTAATAGCGCCATCTAGTGATCGTTTGTAAAAACTTAAAAGGCGGCCCTCGTATTCTTTCTAAGGTATCATATAATGAATTGGAAAGTTGAAGTAAAATGAAATATTATGGATTAAAAATCATAAAATGATAAGTCCCCGTAATTTTATTGTGGATTTCTTTAACCAATCTTTATAATTATTTAATTTGATCGTTTAAAACTAATTCATTATGGGCTAAAGTGGTTGTGACGTTTTTTAATTTATTTCGATTGTTTGTTAAGGACGATAAGGACGATTTTGTATATCTTTCGGCATTGTTTTCCTTTAGATTACCCGTGATTGATTTAATAATTGATCCAAATCCATCGATTAAGCCTCATTTATTACGTATTATTAACATAGGGTGCAACTGGATTATTTGAATTTTTATTTTATTTATTAGAATATCTATAATATATATAAAATGCAACGTCTCTCTGTTTGTCTGTCTGTCTGTCCGTTAGTGCGCTTATCACTGGAGAATCACTTATCCGATTTCCGTACTTTTTTTTTAAAATATACATATGTTCTCCGGCCAGGTTATAGGCTATATTTTATTACGATAGGTATAAGGCATGAGCAGTGACGATAATAGTGAATGAAGTCGGAAAAAAGTTTGCCGCTAGCGCGTTCTCTTGCAATACACAGTCTAAACCATTAAATATGGAATAATATTTTGTAGCAGAGAATATCTATAATCTATATAATATATATATAAAATGCAATGTCTCTCTGTCTGTCTGTCTGTCCATTAATGCGTTTAGCACGCGAGAACCACTTATTCTATTTACGTGTCTTTTTTTAAATTCATACATATATTCTTTGGCCAGGTTATATAATAATAATAATCTATATCTATAATATATATAAAATGCAACGTCTCTCTGTCCGTTTGTCTGTCTGTCCGTCCGTTAGTGCGCTTATCACTGGAAAACTACTTATCGATTTACATGCTTTTTTTTTAAAACATACATATGTTCTCTGGCCAGGTTATAGACTGTATTTTATTACGTTAGGTAACATGAGGAATACGCAGTGACGACAATAGTGAATCAAATCGGAAAAAAGTTTGCCGCTACCGCGTTCTCTTGCAATAAACTGCCTAAACCACTAAATATGGAACAATATCATGTAGCAAAGGATATCTATAATATATATAAAATGCAACGTCTCTCTGTCTGTTTGTCCGTTTGCGCGCTTATCACTGGAAAACCACTTATCCGATTTACGTGCTTTTTTTTTTAAACATGCTAAACCATTAAATATGGAACAATATCATGGAGCAAAGAATATCTATAATATATATATATAATGCAACGTCTCTCTATCTGTCTCTCTGTCCGTTAGTGCGTTTATCACGCGAGAAGCACTTATCTGATTTACGTGCTTTTTTTTTTAAACATACGTATGTTCTCTGGCCAGGTTATAGGATATATTTTATTACGTTAGGTGACATAAGGAATAAGCAGTGACAATAATAGTGAATCAAGTCGGAGAAAAGTTTGTCGTGTGGAACAATATAATACGAGTATAGCAAAGAATATAATATATATAAAATGCAACGTCTCTCTGTCTGTCCGTTAGTGCGCTTATCACTCGAGAACCACTTATCCGACTTACGTGTTTTTATAAATTTATACATATGTTCTATATAATTCGATATAAGCCTAGATAATGGGAGATAAGGTGAGGTAATGGGAGATAATGCGAAATAATGGGAGATAAGTCGAGATAAGCCTCGATAATGGGAGATAAGGTGAGATAATGGGAGATAAGTATAAATAATGGGAGATAAAGAGAAATAATGGGAGATAAGCAGAGATAAGTCTAGATAATGGGAGTTATGGTGAGATAATGGGAGATAAGGAGAAATAATGGGAGATAAGGAGAAATATTGCGAGATAAGTCGAGATAAGCCTAGATAATGGGAAATAAGGTGAGATAATGGGAGATAAGGAGAAATAATGGGAGATGAGCAGAGATAAGCCTAGATAATGGAAATTATGTAGAGATAATGGGAGATAAGGAGAATTATTGGGAGATAAGGGGAAATAATGGGAGATATTTTATTACGTTGGGTAACATAAGGAATAAGCAGTGACGCTAGTAGTGAATCAAGTCTACGTGAACGGAGCCGCGGGCCCTGCTAGTCAGTAATATGATAAGAGTTATGAAATTCTTTGGCATAGCCATAGTCATGTTTTTTTTTTAATTACATATTTAATACAAATACAAGATTTTTCGAGTGATGTGAATTCATCAATAACTTTGTTAATATCGTAGATTTGTATGAATGTCAAATAGTTGATTTTGTTTTGTGCGTTCCCTAATTGTAAAGGAAGATTCAGATTTTATTTATTGACAAATTAGCTAGTAACTAAAAACTATAACTAACATACAATGAATAAAATAAGCATGATTTATAATTTAGGTCTTAAGATATGTACATTGCAGGGACCTAACTGACCTAGCCTAGGTATTGATAAACTTAAGATGTTTCAACTTAAGATATTTCAGAACATAAACTTAAAAACTGGATTTAATAATTAAACCTAATATAAATTTTAGCTAACCTTAAGATTATGCATGGTAGGGATCTAACTAACTTAGCCTAAGTATTGGCGAACTTAAGATATTTCAACTTAAGATATTTCACGAACATGAACTTAAAATTAAACTTAATACATATTATACTTACTGTGAACTTAAGCTAATCTGGAGGCATGGGGTCGCTGGGTCTTAGCAAACGGCGGCAGGCTTGGCGTGGAGGGGGCGATAGGCGGTCCTGACTGTGGGGTTGGGGTGGAGGGTGGCTTTGTCCAAGAATTTGAGTTGGGTGCTGCTGATAAATTCCCGGATTGTTGGCATTTGGCGGTCTCTGTGGAGCAAACCATGGGACGTTGGCGATGATGAGGAAAGAATCCAGGATTGTCAGTTAAGTTGCGGAATATTGGATTTAATTCCGCTGCGAGATAATGTAGAGGGTTGGTCTGTAATAACGGGGAGTTTTTTAGTTCTTTTACTTGTATTGTCTCTTTTTTATTTTTATTCTTCTCATTTGTTAGTTCAACGCGTTTCCCATCTAAAATTTTTGTTATTTTGAAAAGATCTAAATTTTTCTTGTCTTTTTAGTATTCCGTACGGAAAAGATCACTTAGATATCTGTCCGTCTGTCACACCCGATTTTTTCCGAAACTATTTGACATAAAAAGTTGAAATTTGGCATTAATATAGGAATTAATGGTCCCAGCAGAGCCAAGTAGTTTTGAAAGTGAAATTTTAACTTAAAGGGTAAATTTTGGAAGGTGAAATCGGAAGTAAAAAAAAAATTACCAGGTCATTGAGTGGGGTGTCAAATGAAAGCTTGTGAAAACAAGAGTTCAAAAATATATATAACGTAATATTTGCGCCCACTTTTCTTTGTTTTTTATTTCTAAAAAAACTCCCAATGATCGCTATTACTCTCCCCTCTTATCTCAAAAAGTACTGATCAAAAAATTTTGAAAAAATTTTTGAATATTCTCCACAGCGTGTAGATTGAAAGAAAATTATCTCGAGTGCATTATCTTTAATAATTTCCCTAGTATATAAAAAAAACAAAGAATTCAAGGTCATCAGTTTTCAACAAAAATCGGAAAGAAACTTTGTTGAAAACTCCTTTGGGGTGTGTTTTGTGAAGTCATTGATCATTTTATACCTACATAACAAAATTTTTTATTTTAAAAGCAATCAACTTACTAATTGCGCAAGTCCAATTTGCAATTAGCCGGTTATTTATTTGTACCTTTACAGTTGTTTAATTTAAATTCTTTTTTTTCACTGCCCTGTGTATTATGTTTTGTTAGGGGGGCATTACACTATAAAAGTTATTTTATAAAAGATCTTTTATAAAAGAACTTTTACGATAAATGTGTCTTTTATAAAAATTCTTTTATCATAAGTTTGCATTTTCATCCAATAATTGATAAAAGTACTTTCTCCCACTCCTGCACTCGACTCGCCGGTAGGTTAGCTTCTCTTCTCTTTGTACGCATGCGCATATCTCACGTCTCGCGATAAAATCCAATCACACGTATCAGTTATCAACTCATTAATCGTTATATATTTAATTTTATTTGCGTTTTTAAAATATTATTTCTTTAAACTCCATTTTAAAAACAAAAGCTTTGAAAGTAACTAAATAATGGCCGAGTCGAAGATTGAATGCAGGTGGTCTATGGCTACTAAAATTTTGATTTGTGACTATGAAAGAACAGATTATCTATATGACGTTTGCCATACAGAGCATAAAAATAAAAATAAACGGTTGAATGCTTATGAAGTTATTGCTTGTGTATTAAAAGAACATGGATACACATATGAGGTTGACGACGTAAAAAAAGCTAATGGGCTGAAAGTGTACACCGAGGTATGCGACTACCGTATTGAAGACTTGTGTAGCTCTCGCCTGTGGCAAGAAATCGCAGAGTAACCCTAAGCCGTTCCTCAGGGGGTATCGGGTTACGCAAATGTGTCGTTTCCCGAGATATAGATCCCACCTTCAGAAGCAAGTAGTCGAAGGTTTTTTTCATCTATCCTCAAATAGTTCATGTAACTTTTTGTATCTTCCATGGCCAGTTCTTTGAGTAAATTCTGATGGATGCCCTTTAACTCGCGTCGGTCAACCCAAGGTCTTACCCACAAACGTTCCTTTACATTTTTGTTTTTATCTTTTTCCGCCACAGCTATTGCAACTACGGCAGCCACAAAACCTGTGGCAATTGGTAAAACGTCATCCATTACACAACAGTCACAACTCACAACATTGTCTTGAAACGAAAAACTGAGATTTCTTTTAAAATATTTGGTAAAATATTTTACGTAGTGTAATGCAAATTTTGTAGTCATAAAAGATGTTTTATAAAAGAAATTGTAAAACAATTTCTATCCAACTTTTATAATACACCTTTGTCAAAGAACTTTTCTAGTGTAATGCCTGCCTTAATACGGATTCTTTATTTAATTCTAGTTTTTTCTTTTACTTCTTTGTAAGTGTGAGTTAATTTGTTTTTATGATTGTCTGCATAATCTGTATAAAAAGAATTGGAAAGAAAAATTTCCTGGGGGTTCCGTGAGTTTGTATGCCGAAATGTAAGTTCAAAGGGTGTGAATTTAGTAGTATCCTCTGGTTGTAGCCAATATATATTTTTTTTGGGTCTAGCACACCTGCTATGGGGAAGTCCCTAAACCGCTCCAGGAGCGGCATGTGTGCGAAAAAAAACGATTCACGTTGTTCTTGAATCGCTGTAAATTGTACTCGATGAGAAACACAGCCCTGGGCAAATTATTCCAAAGGGATGATGTTCCCCATATAAAAGACTGCTTGAAAAGCATTAGCGCGACGTGTATTTCTAACATGCACCGCTCTGGGAGGAATTAAGAGGGCTACATCCTTCGAACCTTTCCCATGAAAATACTTGTAGAACAGACTCAAGTCGCCAACCGTTCTTCGATGTTCGGGCGAATCAAGGCCGCCGGTCAGTTCCGGGTCTCTAATCAGACGAACAGTAGTGTATGTTTGGGAGCGGAGCCCCAAACATGGGAGCAGTATTCCATAGTTGGTCGAATTTGAGCTTTGTAAAGAATTAACAGTTGTTGTGGAGTGTAAAGCCTTCTCGAAATAACATTCCCAACCTTTGAGAAGCTCTCCTTGTTATGAGTGCAACATGTTCATGCCAGGACATATTTGCTCCCAAATTAACGCCCAACAAATTGAGTGACGATGCTAGGGGAATGGAGTGCCCCCACATAACTATGTCGGGTTCAGCAACGTTAACTTTTTTGGAAAAAACTGCCGCCTGGGTTTATGTAGCGTTAAATTCCACTTGGTTACTGTCACCCCAAGATAGAATTTCTTCCAGGTCTTTGTTAAGTTGAACGACCTCCTGCTGTCTGCGGATATTCGCCTCAGTAGCCGATGTCCGAGCGTTCAAAGTGAATGAAGAGATAAGCGTACTGTCATCTGCAAAGCTGTAGATTGGATTTCCGGTCTTTTCCAGCAGAACGTTAATGTAAATGAGAAAGAGAGTAGGAGACAGTATGGAGCCTTGGGGCACACTGGCGTTGATAGCGAAGGTGTTAGAGAGAAATCCGTCGACCGCCACTCGTAAAGGACACTCTCTGAGGAAATATGAGAGCCACAAATAGAACTTTTCAGACATACCACAAGAGCGTCGCTTAGCCAACAGTCCATCGTGCCAAACACGGTCGAATGCCTTGGATATGTCAAGAGCAACCGCTCGATATTTTCCAGAGTATTCAAGTGTTATTATTTGTTGTTGAAGTGAAAAAAAAAATACTATAATATAAGTCATCGAGTGGGATGTCAAATGAAAGCTTTTCAAAATACGAGTTCCAAGATATTTATGATTTCATACTTGCGCACTCATTTCTTTATATTATTTTTTAAAAATGGCCAAAAATCTCTGTCTCACCCCCTTCAATCTCAAAAAGTACTCATAAAAAATGTTGAAGAAATTCTGAGATATTTTTCATAAAGTGTAGATTAAGCGAAAATTATCACGAGTGCATTAAGTTTGATAATTCTTCTGGTATAGAAAAAACTATGTGGCATCATACATAGTTTTTGTTTATACCAGATGGTTTTAAAGTTGGAAATTCAAACGTGATTAAGGGCTACGAAATATCAGTACGTATTCGGTGCAATCAGTAATATCATGATAATTGGTGACCAACAGATAGGTACCGAAGACAAAATTAAACTTTTACTACTAGGTTCTAGTTTGAGCTAAATTCATTTATTGGCTATTAGGTAGTTAAGTATTTTTTTTAAAAGGTAATCTTACCGAACACTAATTGTGCAAGTCCAACTTGCACTTGACCAATTTATGTTCAATTTACTTTGACATAAGTATAAATATGTAATGAAAATGATTTTTATTTATTTGTTTTAGATGTCACTATTCTCTAAGTTAATTCGATTTTTCAGCGATAATTTGTTTACGTTTGGTTTATATTTTTCTAAAAATGAAACCAATAAAGTATTTTACTGATCATTAATGCCTATTTCTGGTTTGGACCTGCCAAGGGTTACTTTGTAAATTTGTATAAAAAAAATCCGTTCAGCTAAAAAGCCGATAATTTTCTGGATGACTTCGGAAAAAAATTAGTTGATTCTCATTAAATCTTCTTTAAGAAATAAAATGCTATTCAAGGCAATGCAAATCGCCTAACTAGAATATTAAGTTAATTTAGTTTCGAAAAACTCCAGGATATATTATGTTTATAGCTTCTATGTATTTTAGGGGTAGTTTATGGATTTCTTGAGATTTGTTCACTAAGTGATGTACCTGTTCTCTGTCGGGGGCTGTTCAAGGCCACGGACCGATAGAGGTATTGTTCAGCAAGTTGCTAACAATTAGCGATTTATAGGGTTCTACCCCAAGTATATAAAAATCAATATAAACTACTAAAATTGGACGATATCCATTTTCAGCAGTTTTTGACCGTTCTCTCATCCGTGACTCCATCTCAGGACGCACCACCACGTCTCTTCAGATGAGAGAACAGTAAAAAATTGCTGAAAAGTGATCATTGTCGAATTTTAGTGGTTTATATTGATTTTTAACATACTTGGAGTAGAACTCTATGAAGCTGTACCAAGCTATAATTGTTAGCAACTTGTTGAACAGTTCCTCTATCCTTCTGTGACCTTAAACAGCCCCCGACAAAACTGGGCTTATATCAGCTAGAGGTGTAAATTATTTATATGTTACTTACTATTTACGTTAGTACCGCGACAAGTACTTTTTTTACTTCGTTTTCTTTTTCCGTCGATATTAGCTTAGCTGAAGAGCCATGATATCGCGTAACGCATCCTAAGATAGATTGACAGATGAGAGAACAGTCAAATTTATTGAAAAAAATTCTTTTTAATTTGGAAACATCGATGATTGAAGAAGACGATGAAGATGCTCCTTCAACAAAAATTTTGTAATAAGGTATAATAAAAAATATTAAATTAAACCATTTTGAAATTTTAATTGTGTAATAGGGAGAAATAGTTAAACAAATATTTACCGATTTATATTTTTATTTCCAACACTTTCTATAAATATCCAATAACTTTACATTGGCTAATGCGCAAAGCTATGGATTAATGTTCTTATGAAAATACTATTCTGGAATCTTCTCAAATCGATTTTTTACGCTAGTTTAATTGAAATGTTGTTTCATCAAAAAAATTCGCCTTTTCGTCTCCTTTAGTACAAATTTGATATAGAGATTGGTAAACCTATAATACGACTTTAATATGTTATCTATTTCATTAATTTCATCAACTCCTCTCTTCCAGTTTAAACCATGTTATAGTTATGACCAATCAATTTTTGGTATTCACCATATATCATGTTCTTTGCAAATGGTTGTTTAAATAAATAATTTGCAATTCGAATACCACATAAATTTCTAACTCTTTAAGAACATAGTCAAAAGAGCAATTACATCCCTGCATGTCAATAAATACGTCTAATTCCAGCAAACCCACGTTTAATACTGAAATCAAATTGACAATATAAAATTGTTTCAGTTTCGTTGGGTTTTTTTTTTTTTTCGTTTTTTTTTCATAAATTTGTCTTCTTTTTTTCTTCTCCTCAACGCATTTTTATAATTTATTAATATTATTCTTGGGATGAAGAGTCCCTCTGTTTGTGGAAGGAGGAAGAAGCATTTCCACAAACTACCTACTTTATATATATATATATATATATATATATATATATATATATATATATATATATATATATATACGTAGACTAAAAAGTTTTTGGTTTGACACATAAATGTCGCCCTTTTCAAAAAATCCATATGATTTTTAGAAAGTACCAACCTTCAAACGATAAGTACCAAAATTTTATCACGCTTGGACGATTAGTTTACAAGTTACAATGATTTTAGTGACGCTACTTCTGATATTTTCAAAACAATGGAAAAAATCGAATTTCGTATATTGATTAAACACTGTCTTTTGATGGGAAAAAATACCGTTCAAGCAAAGCAATGGCTTGATAAGTGTTACGGGGACTCTGCCCCTGGAAAGTCACTCATCATTTACTGGTATGCTGAATTTAAACGCGGTTGTACAGATAAAAATGGCGCTGAACGCTCTGGACGCCCAAATGAGGTGGTTACACCGGAAAACATAAAAAAAATCCACCAAATTGTTTTAAATGTCCGTAAAGTGAAATTGCTTGAGATAGTCGACACCCTAAAGATATCAAAACAACGTGTTGGTCATATTTTGCATGAATATTTGGGCATGCGAAAGCTCTGTTCGAAATGGGTACCGCGTTTGCGCACAGTGGACCAAAAATAATATCGTGTTGATAATCCTGATCGCGCAATAAAAAGAATTTTTTATGCAATATGTGACAATGGATGAAACATGAATCCACCACTACACACCGGAATCAAATCGGCAGTCAGCTGAATGGACAGCAGCCGGTGAAAGCTGACCGAAGCGACCAAAGACACAACAGTCGGTTGGAGAGGTTTTGGCCTCTGTATTTTGGGATGCGCAATTTTCATCTACTATGCTAAGAAGGGAAAAACCATCAATAGCAAATATTATATAAAGTTATTGGTGCGTTTGAAAGCAGAA
Organism: Pachyrhynchus sulphureomaculatus; assembly: GCA_019049505.1. Lineage (NCBI taxonomy): Eukaryota > Metazoa > Arthropoda > Insecta > Coleoptera > Curculionidae > Pachyrhynchus > Pachyrhynchus sulphureomaculatus. The sequence continues at coordinate 85,508,861 of CM032453.1, read as the reverse complement.
ATCGCAAAGGAACAGTCCCAAATGAACAAGAAAAAAGTGCTCTTTCATCAAGACAATGCACCGTGTCAATGGTAACGATGGCAAAATTGCATGAATTGAAGTTCGAATTGCTTCCTGATCCACTGTAATCTTCAAATTTGGCCCCCAGCGACTATTATCTATTCGCAGACCTCAAAAAGATGCTCAGGGGAAAGAGATTTGGCTCCGATGAAGAAGTCATCGCCGAAACTGAGGCATATTTTGAAGGCAAAGACCAATCCTTCTACAAGAAAGGTATAGAAATGTTAGAAAAGCGTTGGACTGATTGTATCGCTGTTGAAGGAGAATATATTGATGAATAAAGTCGAATTTTGCAAAAAAATGCATTTTAAGTAGCTAGACGAAACAGTTTTCAGCCTACGTGTTAAATGTGATATTTCGACACCTCCAGTCGTATCGCTAGCATCGCTCTCAGCAAGTGACGCACGTAGGATATTATTGCACTTTTGGACTAAGGTCAGAACTTTTATCGAGTAGTAGCAGCAGCAAGAGCACTTGAAAATGCCAAATGAGATTTTGGCGAAACGCCGTGCAAAATCATTGTTAGACGAACGGATTGAAACCCGGAATTTTAATGGATTACATTCCACCATCCGTAAAAATCTCTATTGTAATATATATATATATATATATATATATATATATATATATATATATATATATATATACATATTTGTTTTCAATTCTTGGGCTTTGGGTTCGTTTTATGAATATTTGGTATTTAAAATAAAACTTAAATTGACGTTTCGCCCTTTGGTTTAGAGCATTTTCATTTTTTTCTTTATTTCTACAAATCATACAAAATATAAAAATATAAAAATAATTTACATTTAGGTACACTAGTACAACACAAATTATTTAACACACACAAACATAAACTATTTACATAAATTCTTAGTTCTATCTTTAAAAATTAAAATCACATGGGACCTACCTCGAATCTCACATATTTTATTTACTACTGACAAGTCATAGTGGTATTCTTATCGATGTAGATTTTATTTTGTATTATTGATCCGTATTTTTTTTTTTGAATATTAAGCAGGTAGTCTGTTTGTTAATATATTAAGGATGAGTATACACTTTAAAATATTACCTTATTAAATTTGTATAAATAAGGCTAATTCCTTTTATATCACTTTTATCATTGACTGTAAATTTCTCATTTTTTTTAATTTCGATCATTTCTTTTATTGCAAGTTTTCCAATATTAATGTCCCTATTTAAAATCTTTGTTTCATTAAAGTTGAAATCATGTCCAAGTTTCGTTGTGTGTTTATGAAGTGCCGTTGTTGCATTTTTTGTATACTTGTGTCCATTGAGTCTGTTTTTTAATAATTGGGCGGTCATACCAATATAATGCATTGGGCAATCTGCACAAGGTACCAAATAAACTACGTTGGATTGGTTCATGGTTGGTACCTGGCTTTTCAATTTTGTAAATAGTGAGATTAGTTTGTTCTGTGTTTTGTGATAAACAGTTATGTCATATTTTTTTAAAGTGCCCCCTAGTTTTTCTGATAAATCGCGTGTATAAGGTAGTGGGAGAAATTTGTTCTGATTTTGTTCTTTGGTTTCCTCTTTTTTGATTTTTTTATTATAGAATTTGTATGTTCTTGTTTTTATTGTTTGGTTGATGTCTTTTTCTCTAAATCCATTTTGTATTAACACTGATTTCATTTGATTCAGTGCTTTCGGTCTTAAAATTGGTGAGGTCAGCGCTATTGCCCGGTCTGTTAAACCGTCAATAATACTTACTTTTTGTGCCTTTGTGTGATTAGAGTAGAAATTCAAATACCTGCCAGACCACGTTGGTTTAGTATACCATTTAGTGATTATTTTGTTATGTTTTCTAATTAAGGTTGTATCCAGGAAATGTATTTCATTGTTATTTTCCATTTTTGAAGTAAATTGCAACTTTTGATCGAAACTGTTGAAATCATGCAGGACTTTATCAGTATTATCTGTTGTAACTGCCAATAAACAATCATCCACAAATCTTTTGAAAAATAGTATGTTGTACTCTACATTATTTATAACACTTTCTTCTAAATGCTTCATAACCAATTGAGCTATTACTGGGGATATAGGAGAGCCCATGGCACACCTTTCTATTTGTTGATAGAATTTGTCTTGATATTGGAAATAATTAGTATTTAAAGTGAGGTTAACTGCTTCAATAAAGTTTTCTTTTGATATTGTTGTGTGTTCTGTCTGTTCATGGCAGTCTGTACAAGTTCAAAAATGAGAAAAAAAAATGAGAAATTTACAGTCAATGATAAAAGTGATATAAAAGGAATTAGCCATATTTATACAAATTTAATAAGGTAATATTTTAAAGTGTATACTCATCCTTAATATATTAACAAACAGACTACCTGCTTAATACTCAAAAAAAAAAAAGGATCAATAATACAAAATAAAATCTACATCGATAAGAATACCACTATGACTTGTCAGTAGTAAATAAAATATGTGAGATTCAAGGTAGGTCCCATGTGATTTTAATTTTTAAAGATAGAACTAAGAATTTATGTAAATAGTTTATGTTTGTGTGTGTTAAATAATTTGTGTTGTACTAGTATACCTAAATGTAAATTATTTTTATATTTTGTATAATTTGTAGAAATAAAGAAAAAAATTAAAATGCTCTAAACCAAAGGGCGTAACGTCAATTTAAGTTTTATTTTAAATACCAAATATTCATAAAACAAACCCAAAGCCCAAAAATTGAAAACAAATATTAACTGATGGTTCAAGAAAATTTTTAAGTATATATATATATATATATATATATATATATATATATATATATATATATATATATATATATATATATATATATATATATATATATATGGGTCATCATTGACACAATTTATGAGGACACAATCTGGTCTAGATTAAAGCTTATGATGTGTAGTTTTTCAATTTTGAGTGGCATATTAAGAAACTGTGCTGATTTGGGCTCAATACCGACCCAAATCTCAAAATGAATTTCAAAAAATTTCAGGAAATCTAAAATAAAAATATAATTTCCTAATATAAGTTTTCTCTGATAATTTTATTCTACCCTAACATTTGTAGGAAAAGTTTTTTTTTTGGCCTCAATTTTCGGAGATATTTGTCACAGCGTATTTGTCATATTTTGGATATTCAACAATTTTTTACTCGAAAACTAAAACTTTTAGAGAAATTATGTAGGAGACAAAAAATACTTGCTCTTATTCGTAGAATCACCATGATTTTTTTCAGAATTTTTGAAGTACTTTTTAACAATAAATTAAAATTAGTTTTCTATAAACGAATTGATTATACAATTCCTTTATAATTACCTTCTTTTTGAAATGCCATATCCGATACGGACATAGGCGACCCGCTTGCCTTTGCCTGTGGTTGGTGCCCGAGATAGGAACCCATGTCGCCAGCGTAGAAAGCAGACACCTTACTCACTACACTATATCCGTCTCTTATAATTACCCAGAGAAAAAATATACAGCATACAACAGTAGCTATATCAAATATTGCTAATATTTCAAGAACTCTTAACGTTTGGAATGTAATGTTTCAATTAAAATAATCCTAAAATTGTGTGAGGAACTCAAAAATGATATAACATAGATATCTTTAACTCAAGAACTACTTAATAGTCAGTTAATATTCGTATTAGTATCATAATATTTATATAGTTTGGTCATATTCATCAATCAGTTCGTAGTTCTACAAATTCGACAAAAGTTATGTATATCAATCAATTGAAAAAAATCTGCTGAAATGACCTATTTATATAGGTCATATTATATTCCACATTTGTCTTCGGGCAACTACTTCACGTCATTGAAAAGAAACGCATGGGAAAAAATTATATTGATGGATCTTAACAGTTTCAATATTCTTATATATAATTATATACATATCGGTTTACAACGTTCTCCGACCTCCAATGTCCATCTCTTTCGGTAGTTCCATGGATTTTCCGGGTTTCCTTCCTTAAGTTCCCTGTCTATCCCCCCTCTCCAACTTGTTCTCGGTCTACCTCGCTTTTTCTTACCTTCTGGTTGCCATTTTAGTATTTGTTTTGAGATTCGATCCTCGTTCATTCTTTGGATGTGCCCAAACCAGATAAGTTGTTTGGTTGGAATGTCGTCTGTAACACGCCTCCCATGATTTCTTTAATACGTTCGTTGGTGGCTCTTTCTCTTCTGGAAATTCCTGCTGGTCTTCTCCAGAAGTCCATTTCCGTTGCTCTAATCGTGGCTAATGCTCTTTGTTTCAGAGACCATACTTCACATGTATATAATGTGATACTTTTCACTATGGTTTCATATATCCTCTTTTTGTTGGTTTTATTTATAGATTTATTCCATAGAATGCTGTTTAGTAGTCTAGTGGCGTTTCTTTCTGCCGTATTTCTCACTCTTATTTCCCTGTTCAGTTTTCCACCCACCGAAATTTTTATACCCAAAAACTTGTAGTCGTCGCAGTGTTTTATCGTGGTTCGATCGTCCAGTATAAGAGCTTTCTGTTGCCCTCCAATACACAGATATTCTTACATTATTAAAATATTTTGGCAGAAAAGAGTGACAGGTGAAGAAATAAAGGTTTTATCGGTAGTGTAGTTAGCTCTACTTTTCCTTTAGTTTCTAATTACGTCTGTCCCTTTGATTAATAATTAAGTATAGGCAATAAGTTTTATTATTTAAATGATGTAGCAAATTCTTTCTTATCAGAAAAAATAAACTTTTATTATGGTTTTATGGTTTATTGTCTTGAGGTTCATATAATTAAGTTAAAAAGAAACTATTTAATTATCATAATTAAGAAATATGCCAACGGCAAACAATAATAAACATACAAAAGTATTAGCTGGCAGAATGATTCACATACTTGGTAAACAAAATCTCATTATTAACTTTGAGAAAATACGGAGATTTAGATTATTTAAATATATCTTTTTAAATACATACTTTCTACATCAACAAAATTCGTTGTATACATAGATACTTAAGAAAAAGGGGAAAATTAATTTCATGTAGACAAACGAAAGAAGAAATTGTAGGTATAGTCGACGGCATTCTAATAAGTCGGGTCAGACGTCATTTCATTTTCTGAATTAGATTAAAAAAGCAGAGATCCCCAAAATGTGTGCGAAGAAAATTTGGGATTTGTCAAATATAGTTTACCAGTTGTCAAATTTGATATTGGTTTGTTCAAAATTTAAAGAACTGCCCATAAAGGGTTGCGTTCAGCATTTAACAAAATACAGTTAACAACAGGTTAAGTTTCAAAATTAGCAACACTTCACACCAAGTTTAAAAAACATCAAAACATGATAAATGAGTACAAAGCTTTTATTTAATCAAAGTTAGGTAAGGAATGAAATTAGAATGAACTATGTATTTTAAACAGAAGAAAGGGAACGTACATAAATATAAAAAACGATCATCTCCTAAAATGTATCTACCTAAGAATATTATATACTCGATTAAGTATGCTGAAAGAGAAAGGTATGAAACACGTTTAGTAAATAGAAATCGGAAGTTTCTTCCCGTTTGTTCTTAATGACATGTTTTACAAAATATTTTGACAAGAATTTTTAAGGCGATTTTCTAAAAGGTTGCAGAAGGGACGCTTTGAATCCTATTTCTTACATGTCGAATTATTTTATTATGTATAACGTATCTGTAGGGTAGTCCATGTAAAATAAAAGATTACACTGTACACATACCTTATCTCGGAAAGTTCTAAATACTTATATCAACAGTTTATAGTAGATTAACAGCATTTACCATACTTATTTGAGGAAAGGGGGACACTTTTGATGATGTTTTTTTTTCGCGACACCCCTCACCCTTCTGAATGGAGGGGTCACCTTCAAAAATTTAAATGAAACGGGGTTTCTTTTTTCCAGAATCGATAATCGATTTTATTAATAAAAAAATGTATGCATGTCTTTTTTTTTAAATCGATTTAGTATATAGTTTTAATTTTAATTTGAACGAAATTGGCAAAAGTTTATGTTTACTGCTTACTTATTAAAGCAACGGTTAACCGGATTTTGAATCACTTTTACAGGCTCGTTAGAAACAATATTTTTTTTCTGTGGTGCTTTATCCCCACCCCTTCTGGTAACGGTTTTTTTTTACGTCGAATTGGATTATTGCATATTTTTAGGACACTCTACACAAAAAATTAAACTGTTCAATTTTATTTTTATTTATTTAATAAGCAAAAATTTTTTATGAACATTAACATTTTTCGCAAAACTTAAAGGACCAAATTGTCCACGTTGCTCGCTGTGTGTACAAGCTGCACACAACTTATGCATTTATTTCATATAGGTATGTAGGTAACAACTTATTTCAAAAATGGTGCTTAATTTATTAAGTTACTCTAAAGAGGAGCAAAGAATACCTTTAGAAGGCGGTAACTTCTAACTAAAGTCTACCCAGAAAGAATATATCACGAGCATTAAATTTAAACAGAAAAACTGAACAAACGGTTGTTAAAACAAAAAGCAACGATAATGCTACATTAAAAACAATAAAATTAAAAAATTAAAATTAAGAAACTTCAAATTCGCTATCTGAGTCATCAGAGGTATCGCTATCATCTGTAGATACTTAGATAACTACAGGGTTTACTTGGACATCCAAAACTTTTTCTCTATTCCACCATTCTAAAATTATTTTTTCTGTATGCTCTATAACTTTTTTCCAGTACTCTTCGATGATTTGGTCTAGAGAGTCTTGTCATACCATTTCAGGTTCATGAGATGTAGGTTCTTCAGTAATATGCTCTTCATAATAGGATTTTGCGCCTGCCCATATTAATTCTATGGCGTTAAATTGGCAATGGTAAGGTGGCAAACGCAAAACCTCATGACCCTGTTCCCTTAAAATTTGATCACCCGTGTATATTTTAGGTTTTCTAAAAGTCTTTGCCATTAAGATTAATTCTGTTTTTAATAAATTTGAAGAAGTGTTTTGATTTTGCTTTACTAACCATCGATGAATTTGGTTGTTTATTCAAAATTTTAGAATGATATGAAGCATTGTCCAAAACGATTAATGAAAGTTGATCTAAATTTAGAATAAGCATTGCTTTTAGCCACTTTTCGAATGTTTCATTATTCTTGCTGTCGTGGTAATCGGCGCTTTTCGATGTAGTTGAAAATATTAAACTGGCCCCAGGTACAAATCCGGCGTATGAACCAGCATGCAAAATAATAAACCTGTTTCCAGAATTGGACCCCTTCTTCCTTTTTACTGATTTAGCCGAATTATCTTGCCAGGATTTGGACCCACTTCCGTTTGAAAAAACCTATGTTTCATCCAAAAAAATTACTTTTCTAAACTATGAATTTAAATTTTCAACATACTTCATTAAAAATGTTACTCGTTGACTGGCAGTAGTGGGGAGTTCATACCAATATCTTCGGTTGCAGTCTTTTTTATATCGAAATCTCAAATGTTTCATTAATTTTGACAAAAACTTTAGTCCAATTTCTAAAATCTTTCTATCTCGTAAAGTATCTTTTAAAGTCGTAAGAGTTATGTTCATGTTAGATTTATACATGTCGTAAATCAAATTTCTCACATCCATTTTCACGAATTCGCTTAAATCCTTAGTTTTTGGCCTTTTCTTTTTCCTTTTTTCACATTTTTTCGCGGTTATACAGCTGCGATCTTCATTTGTATGGTTCTAATACTTAAATTTAAAGCTTCCGATACTTGTTTCTGGATGGACTTCGAATTGATTAACTTACTATCTTTGGTAGATTTTCTTTGCTCCTTTTCAAAGTAGCTTATTAAATTAAGCACCATTTTCTTCGCCCGAGGAATTAAAAAGCCCGCAAAACGCTTTTTCGCTTCCATTATTATATGTATAATAAAATTTTTTGACACTATTTAAAATTAAAAAAAAATTGGCATTAACATTGACATAATGCTGCATTCATTTTTAACATCCAAAAACATTTAGAGACGTTTACAAGAATATTTTACAAAAATTAAATAAACTAGAGCTTTTCTGCCTCGATTTTACTAAAGTACTTTCACTTTACGGACATCAAAAACAATTTTGTGGATTTTTTTATGTTTTTCGGTGTAACCACCTCATTTGGGCGTCCAGAGCTTTCAGCATCATTTGTATCTGTACGACCGCGTTTAAATTCAGCATACCAGTAAATGATGAGTGATTTTCCAGGGGCAGAGTCCCCGTAACACTTATCAAGCCATTGCTTTGCTTGAACGGTATTTTTTCCCATAAAAAAAAAGTTTAATCAACACAAAATTCGATTTCTTTCATTGTTTTGAAAATATCAAAAGTAGCGTCACTAAAACCACTGTAACTTGTAAACTAATCGTCGAAATGTCATGAAATTTTGACATGTATCGTTTGATGGTTGGTACTTCCTAAAAATCATATGAATTTTTTGAAAAGGGCAATATCTATGTGTTAGACCAAAAACTTTTCAGACTACGTGTTAAAAAGACTTTTTTTAATGAATTCCATTTTTTTTTATGGGTGTAGCACACGTGCTGCAGGGAAGTCCCTAAAGCGCTCCAGGAGCAGCATGTGTGCGGAAAAAGCGATTCACGTTGTTCTTGAATCGCTGTAAATTGTACTCGGTGGGAAACACAGCGCTGGGCAAATTATTCCAAAGGGATGATGTTCTCCATATAAAAGACTGCGTGAAAAGCGTTGTACGTGGAGTCCTCATACGGATGTGAAGCACCAGCGCGACGTGTATTTCTAACATGCACCGCTTTGGGAGGAATTAAGCGGGCTACATCCTTCGAACACTTTCCATGAAACTACTTATAATACAGACTCAAGTCGCCAACCGTTCTTCGATGTTCTAGCGAATCAAGGCCGCCGGTCAGTACCGGGTTTCCAATCAGACGAACAGCTCTTCTCTGAACAGAATCCAACAAATGCAGTGTATGTTTGGGAGCGGAGCCCCAAACATGGGAGCAGTATTCCATAGTTGGTCGAATTTGAGCTTTGTAAAGAATTAACAGTTGCTGTGGAGTGTAAAGCTTTCTGGTTCGAAATAATATTCCCAACTTTTGAGAAGCTCTTCTTGCTATGCCCGCAACATGTTCATGCCAGGACATATTTGCTCCCAAACTAACGCCCAACAAATTGAGCGACGATGCTAGGGGAATGGAGTGCCCCGACATAACTATGTCGGATTCAGCACCGTTAACTTTTTTAGAAAAAACTGCCGCCTGGGTTTTTGTAGCGTTAAATTTCACTTGGTTACTGTCACCCCAAGATAGAATTTCTTCCAGGTCTTTGTTAACTTGAACGACCTCCTGCTTTATGATACGCTGTCTGAAGACAACATCGGGCATCTTTGACTGCATTGTCAAAAGTCGATGTTTATTCAATTTTGAACAGAAATAACAATCAAGAATTTTAGAGTTATACTAAATATTACATTAGCACCGAAAGAAATCCGCACCTAAAGTTTTAAATTATTTCGAAGGCGAACAGACTTATATTACTGAATACTATAACTTAATATATATATATATATATATATATATATATATATATATATATATATATATATATATATATATATATATATATATATATATATATATATATATATATATATATATATATATATATATATATATATATATATATATATATATATATATATATATATATATATATATATATATATATATATATATAGTAAGCAGCGAGGGTCAAATTCCAAACATTTCATTTACTGGTATTATTTTATGTCTTCCTAGCTTTTGAATACCAAAATAAAAAGAATGAGTATTATTTATAGTCTACAACGATAGGGGAGAGGTGTCATGTGACAGATATTGATAAATCTTGTAGTTTTTATTTATTACCCCCCATCTCAACCTTATTAGTCAGTGGGCAATACAGGAAGACTACTAACTTGATTAGTGTGTTTATGTTGTACATTATTAAATGCATCTTTAAAATCTTTAGCTGTTATATTTCATAACTAATTTGCCATCTTAGTTCAAATTAGCGGGTCTGTATTATAATATTAGTAGAGAGGAAATAGTTTCTTTATGCAAATTTATGTATTATATATTAAAATGTTTTAGTTCCTTGCTAACGTAAAAAATAATATAAATGTATTGAAGTTTTCATGGGAATAACCTAACTTGAACTAACCTAAACAGTATTTTTTATTGTTCCGTACAGAACACTTATAAGATGACTTCGGTGTCTGTCTGTCACACCCGATTTTCTCCGAAACTATTTGTCATAGAAAGTTGAAATTTGGTAATAATATAGGAATTGATGGCCATGTAGTTTTGAAAGTTAAATTTTAACTTAAAGGGTTAGTTTTGGGTGGTGAAATCGGAAGTGAAAAAAAAATTTTTTTACTAGGTAATCGAGACTGGTGTCAAATGAAAGCTCGTGAAAACACGAGTAAAATATATATATATATATATATATATATATATATATATATATATATATATATATATATATATATATATATATATATATATATATATATATATATATATATATATATATATATATATATATATATATATATATATATATACATATAATGTAATACTTGCGCGCACTTTTCTTTGTATTATTTTTAAAAAATCGCTGTCCACCCGTTTTATCTCGAAAAGTACTTATCAAAAAATTTTGAAAAAACTCTGGAATATTCTCCAAGGGGTGTAGATTGTACGAAAATTATCACGAGTGCATTACCTTTAATAATTTATCTGGTATACAAAAAAAACAAAAATTTCAAGGTCATCAATTTTCAGTAAAGATTGGAAACAAACTTTGTTGAAAACTCATTTGGGGTGTGTTTTGTGAAGTCACTGATCATTTTATACTTCCGTTACAAAAATTTTTATTTTAAAAGCAACCAACGTACGGAACACTAATTGCGCAAGTTCAACTTGCACTTGACCGGTTATTTTATTTAGTTGTGACAATTTTTTCTCCGGCACTTTTGGGTTTTTCATTATTTTTTTTTCGTGAAAAATCTTCGCCCGTCGATCATCAATTAATAGTTTACTATGTTAGGAAAGGTCTAAATTTTAAAGTTCTAGGCACGAGATCTCTTTATGAAAAGGCTTTGCCTGTGGTTTCCTTTGACGATTCCCTCGTTTGTCGATTGACGCTCCCCTTCTATAAGTGGCTCCGCATTTACCGTTATGTATTTCTTTAAAGAAACGCCGTTTTCTTCACGCTACAGGGCTTTATTAGAATAGTACAGAAGTTAAATAATTGCATGTCAACATCTTACATGTCCAAATCTCAAGTGTAGTGTTTTTTAGATAATAAGGCCACGTTTTGCTATCTCGAATATGTGTTTCTTTAGAGTTTCCTTGTAGTGTCTATATTAGATAATTTTGTAGTTCATTCGTGTCAATCATCGCTCCTGATGAAGCTAACATGGTTAGCGAAACGCGCGTTGAGTGCAAAAATAAAGTGTTTGGTGTAGTGGTGATATATACTGAGTAGAATATTTTGTCTTGTTTAGTTTTCTATTTCTACTTGACTTTCAAAAGTACAATAGGATATATCCTTGTAAAGGTATTTTATTGATTGACCATGGTCGCCGACACCTATTCGGGAAATTGTCCGTAACGTTGGCAATTAGTTTGCAAGAGGCTGCACTCAAAGATAGTGTGTTTTTTCCTTATTTTATCCACCTGTTTTTTTTTTGACATCTTGCCCTCAAACTAAGTTTTTCTGTAATTCTTTCAAGTCACCTTTGACGACATGCTGCAGAGTTGATAGGGTTTTTTCTGTTTTCTTCCTTTTCTCTGCTAACGGTTCTCGTCAGTTTTTTTTGTTGCAAGTTTTATAGTCAGCTTAGAATTTTTACAAGTTTTATCTACCCGTTTTTTCTTATGTTGGGACAAGTTTTGGTTTACCGATTTTTTTCTTGATTTTCTGCTACCGTTTTACTAAGCTTCACTTGAACTGTTTACGTTCCAATACATCAAGACCTATTTGTCACAAACCACAGGACCTGTGAGGGTTCTCTAGTAGAGAAGAGACGTTGAGTGCAGAAGAGCTGTTCCTCCAACCCCGACAGAATAAACATACAAACGCGAGTTAGTTTCTCTAAAATTACATAATTGTATTTCTGTATTGGAATGGACCACATAATTTTCTTATAAACTAACTGACAAAAGCAATAAATGCGTTTTCTAAAAATAAAAATAAACACCCAGCAAGATCAGAATTATCTCTTCCGGTCGTTGTTTGATTACATGTTGTATATCTTCTCATTTTTATAAAAAAAACAGCCTTCATATTCTCATTTTATACGTACTAATAAACACTAGGCTAAATTACGGATTTGGATAATCTATCGTCATAAATCGATGTTTTATTTTATCTAAAATTTCTTTTTTTTATGTCGAATTTAATAAAATACCCGTTCTGTTTAATTTAATAACTAGACACCGGATTATATATATTTGCATAATTTCATATGCATTTGCATATTTAGACCATTCTCACCGATTATTGCATATTTTACCCAAAATCTAGTAATGATGCATATTTTCCCTATATTTACAATATTTCTCGGTATTACTAGGCAATTGAATTGCTCAGGGTATTGGTAATGTCGCCGTCTGGAACCGATCTTATCGCCGGAACATTACCTGCAATAGTCTAAACATCGATTAAGTTATAGTGCCAAGGGAATATCCAAAATTCCGACGGTATTTTATTCCTTTGTTTCTTGGTCGGGATATTAAGCGATAAGTAGTTAGTTTCTAAGAATATTTGTTTGAGCGTGGATCAAATAAACAATTTTCTCGAAGACGAATTTTTATTTTAAAACAAGATATCAGTTTTAACATTATTGTTGACATCAAAGGTGTAGTAAATGACTTCGATAGTGCAGAGGCTATGGCAGTTCGTCAATCCAAGGAAACATTTAACGATTCTGATATTAAAAAAAAACATAGCTTTGATTACCACTCACTTTTTTCACATACCTGCGGGTATTAAAAAGCTTGAAACTCGAGGTTTGGCGTTGACCGAATCAATTCAGTTAATGAATAAAATCCGTCAAATAAACTCCACATTGCCAGATGGATTCCCGCGTAGAGTTAAAGAAAAGTTTGAAAACATTTTGTGCAATAACCCAGGCTTTAAACCTTTGTGTCAAATTGATAGTTTTATTAATGGGACGGGTGAACTTTTGCCAGAAACAATAAGTGCTAATATAGCACCTAAATTCAAATACTGCCCAGTTATCTCAGTGGATGTGGAACGGACTTTTTCCACTTATAAAAATATTTTAAGTGATCGAAGACACAATCTTACTACCCAACATTTGGAACAATACCTTATTGTTTACGTGTACAAGAATGTAAATGTTAAATAATTTTAAAAAATGTTAAATAATTGTTAATTAAATTTAAACATCGTTTTGTTAATTTTATGCTGATTTTGAAATAAAAAACTAAAAAATTACTACTTTTATTATTATTTAATATTGCATATTTTGACCCTTTTCATGCATATTTTAAGCATTTTTCATGCATATTTGCATGCATATTTCAAGATTTTTATGTTGCATATAATCCAGTCTCTATTAATAACATCTTCGTGCTCATGATGTCAAATTCCAAAGCACGTTAAAGAAACCTTTGCTGGGTAAAAAGAACATCACGAAGCGGCTCGCTTGGACCCACTATAAGATACTAGAGTGGCTCTCACAATCGCCGAACGCCAACTCTATTCAAAACGTTTGGTCCCTTATAAAGAGAAAGCTCAGAGGAAATACTCAAAAGACGATGACTCAGCTGTCTCGCCAGATTCGAAAAATTTGCAGACTATACAGAAAATCTCGTTGACAGCATGCTTCGAAGATGCCAGGCGGCGATTGAAAAACTTACTAAGGTAATTGCGCCGTTGTTAGCATATCAAAGAATACATTGATGGCAAAAAATGTTTTCAAAACACAATTTTTCAAGAACACCAGCGGTCACGTTCTTACTTGACAGACTGTATATATACAGGGTGTCCCAGTATTCCGTATAGATAGAGTTAGTGTGGATTTCTGGGATGAAAATATGACCATTGAGCCCAACTTACCTTAGTCCAAAAATTCGTTAATTTTTGAGATACAGGGTGTCAAAGTTCTACTTATATTTTAGTTTTTCTTAAGTAGCTTTCTTAATAATTGTACTATTTGTACAAGATTCGATGCTAAGAGGTTTTCTGAGATGAGAAATCGAAATCAGCTCACAGTTTTGTTGTAAATTGTAGGGGGCGCCACTTATTACACTATGTATATTTTGAAGTTGTCATAACTTTTTTAAACCACTCTGCATGGTATTTCTAATTAAATATTTGTATTCTCCGCCTCCTCCTGTCTAAAAAAGTTCTTTTGGTAAATGTTGCTCCGAGCAACAATTTCTGAGAGAGTGAGATGTTTGTTTCCATTTTTTAATTCCATTATTAAATTCGCAAATACGTTCCTTCACACGTTTCTTCACATTGTTTAGTTACTTGGTAACGCTCAAAAATCACTCTGGCAATGATGTAAGATATCATATGTTCTATGACTTAACTGGCTCGTAATAATACTGACAGAAAGTAATTATTGACAGATATCAAACACGTTTTATGAGTATCAACGAGAATTAATCCCTTCTTAAGCTCAACAGTGTTTTAAATCTAGCTTATAATGAAGTACACTTTTGGTGAGCAAACTGACCTGATTATAGTGTTTGGTTTTTGTAACGGCAACGGTCGTAAAAGTGCTCGCATATATCAGGAAAGATTTCTGCATCGTCGGACCATCACACTTTTGCCAACATTGAGAGGCTACTTCGAGAAATTGGATAATTTAAGCCGATCAAAAATAATGCTGGGCGGCCTCCACAAGCTAGAGCATTCAATGTTGAAGAGGAAATCCTTGAAATTATTCACAATAATCCTGGAATCAGCACTCGTGTAATTGAACTTCAAACGGGAATATCAAAAAGTACAACTAGCCGGATCATTAGACAACAAATTATTCACCCCTTTCATATACAGTCCGTCCAGGAACTCTTACCTCCAAATCTTAGATCCCGTTTGCATTTTTCACAAATTATTCGAGCACGCATAGCGACTGTTCCGGCCTTTCACACTAAAGTCCTATTTTACGTGTCCCTCCCTATCCCTATGTCTGGATGAGATTTATAGCGAACTGTTTGATCGGGCCGTTTAGAGTACCAGATTGACTTGACGGAGAATTCCACAGTAACTCTATGTACCCGGAATACCGGGACACCCTGTATATATATATATATATATATATATATATATATATATATATATATATATATATATATATATATATATATATATATATATATATATATATATATATATATATATATATATATATATATATATATATATATACTGAGCAATTGTGGAATAGGATTCAAATTACTGCTAACACTTTACGAGATGAAGACATTTTAAGAAGAGTACATTTAAATTTCCTGCGCGGGTATTAATTTATGCATTAACGAAGAAGTTCATTCTTTTCGTTCTTTTTTTTATATTTATCAATTTTAAGTGCTCACATATCAAGACCTCTCGATATCCGTAAATAAAAAAAATTAAATTAGTTTTTATGACACACTACAAACCCACAAATAGTCAAAAATCACTATGTATACCTTTATTTACTGGTCTAGGTCCTCTCAAATAGTTTTTCATTAACAGTTTATTATTGGACTATAAAATAAATCACTTGGAATAGAGATAACAAAAAAATTACGTGGAATTTTTATTTATTAATTATGAAGAAGCAATTTTTAATCAGTCTGCCAAGGTCTAGTTATTTATCATATTTGTCGGTTAATCTCAAAGTAGTAAATAATTAATAAAAATATACATTATTAAATAATTCTACGGCAACGACAGTTATTGTACTCAGATAACTAAAAAAACTTGATTCGACCTCGGCATTGATCTATTTGTTGTGCTACATTTTTAGAAAAACATATATTAAATATTAATCATTGGAAATATTTATTTTATGTTATGGATTAAAATAAGTAGGATATCTTCTATTTTGCACGACATTTGTGGAATTTTTCATTTATCTACTCGTATAGCTACTTGTTTCGTTTGTTATACTCACAGAAGATGTTAAACCAAAACAACAACAAACAATTTTATAAAATATTTAATCGTTAAACTCATTTCCGTATATATATATATATATATATATATATATATATATATATATATATATATATATATATATATATATATATATGTATGATTTTGTTATTTTTCTTTGACCCTGTATGTACTTTTTTTTATTTTAATTTTTCAATTTTCTTGGGTTTGGAAGTCAATTATAGAATAAAACTTCCTAAACTTTATTGGGATTCTTTCCTTTTATTGACGTTTCGGCACAGTTTACCTTCCTCAAAATTTTTTTTTGTCGGGTTTGGCTTGGACGTGGATGTTTAGGTTAATATTTATCTTTGCTTATTTCACAGAATTACAACGCACTCTTTTTTCATTTTTCGTTACACGAACCATATGTTAATTAGTTTTCATTGTTATTTATTTTATTTTAATTTAAAAATTGGGACGAACACAACATGTAGACTGCATTTATAGTACTCGAGATATATATATATATATATATATATATATATATATATATATATATATATATATATATATATATATGCATGTGTATCCCAAAAACCAACGTATTCCCTTCGAGGGTTGATAGGCCAGCTCATAACTCACCAGAATATGTAAATATGACTTTAATGAAAAATCGTTAGATTTCAAGATGTTGACACTCTTATGAATTTCATGAAAATCTACACTTTAGATCAGTTCATCGAGTGCCACAACTGAAAGTTTCCATATTCTAAGATTCTAATTATTCTTATGCTGTTGATCACAGTTCAAAATAAAACTAATTGTGCTAAGCCTGTGGGGAAAAAACCATTTTTGCAAGTATCATGAGTAAAAAGTTTTTAATTAGTTAACTTTGACTCTTCACACTCTAAAAAAAAATCTACTAAGCTAACCTGGTAATATTCTGGTGAGTTATGAGCTGGCCTATCAGCCCTCAAAGGGAATACGTTTTTGGGACACCCTATATATCTGTATATTATATATATATATATATATATATATATATATATATATATATATATATATAAATATATACATATACATATATTGAAAGAAAATATGAATAGCGAAATTCTGGTCAAGCAATTTTTGAATCAATTATTTTAAATTAAAACCATAATTGTATTGAAAATAAGGGAAAATTCTTACAAGTGGTATTTTTTGTAAATATGCTGTCAAGATATCAACTTGGTTTTTGGATAAAAAAAAGTGAGTTCCCCAGTACCTATCTCCAAAACACGCAGTCTGAAATAAATACTGATATTGACTAAAGAATAACTTAATCCAAATATTTCATATCGATATCTTAATAATTGTAATTAATTACTCTTAAATGTCATCATCTTAACTAAAACCTATGGTTATACCACCTTAAGGTGGTATAACCATAGGTACTTTTCTTTCTCCAAGTATTATATATATGATACCAACCTTGAAATCTTGATCTGACGACCGGGGCCCCGGACTCCACACAGAACTAAAGAAAACTCAGCCAGCTGATATTCTTTTTCCGAGATGAGTTTGTGAACAAAGATAAAAGAGTTGACTCATTCCTGGAGAAAGCTGAATTATAAGTGCAGCGGCTGAAGAAGGCGGCCAACGACACTGACAGCAATACCGACAATGAGCTCCCAGGCTCAGAAGACGAGGGGGCCAAGGCAAGACTGAGGAAGATGCATAACAGAAAGCGCAAGACGAAGAATGAAATAAGCCAGATTCATCTGAACAAACTGTTGGTTTAGGTTGATCACTGGTGGATTAAAGTAAACCTATCCAAGACTCCAGCGATTTTTTCTCCAGGTCAAGAAAAGTTCTCCCGAGACACTACTTAGAGGCGCCAGGTTGCATGGTTAAATAAGGGAAATAATCTTTTACTACGACAAGAGACTGGTAGGGCAGAATCAGGCTTTAGCTGAAATAGCTAATCCAAAGCCTTACACGCCCACTGCTGAATCGTTCCAGTAAGATGTCGCAGAGGAACAAAATGACCCTTTACAAGAAGATTATCAGATTAGGGCTTCTGTAGGATTAACAGACGTCAAAACGTCAAAACTTTTGCTCTTCTATAATATATATAAAATGCAACGTCTCTCTGTCTGTATGTCTGTCTGTCTGTCCGTTAGTGCGCTAATCACTGGAGAACCACTTATCCAATTTACGTACTTTTTTTTTAAAACATACATATGTTCTCTGGCCAGGTTATAGCCTATATTTTATTACGATAGGTAGCATAAGGATGATGAGCAGTGACGTAAAATAGTGAGTGAAGTCAGGAAAAAGTTTGCCGCTAGCGCGTCCCTTTGAAATACACAGCCTAAACCATTATTTATGGAACAATATTATGTAGCAGAGAATATCTTTAATCTATAATCTACAATATATATAAAATGCAATGTCTTTCTGTCTGTCTATCTGTCCATTAGTGCGTTTATCACGCGAGAACCACTTATCCGATTTACGTGTCTTTTTTTAAATTCTTTGGCCGGGTTATATAATAATAATAATAATCTATATCTATAATATATATAAAATGCAACGTTTCTCTGTCTGTCTGTCCGTTAGTGCGTTTATCCCTCGAGAACTACTTATCCAATTTAGGTGATTTTTTAAATTCATACATATGTTCTCTGACCAGGTTATAGATATACATTTTATTAGATCTATAATATATATAAAATGCAACGTATCTCTGTCTCTCTGTCTGTCTGTCTATCTGTATGTCCGTTAGTGCGCTTATCCCTGAAGAACCGATTTTCGTACTTTTTTTTTTTAAAACATACATATGTTCTCCCGCCAGGTTATAGGCTATATTTTATTACGATAGGTAGCAATAGGAATAAGCAGTGACGATAATAGTGACTGAAGTCGGAAAAAGTTTGCCGCTAGCGCGTTCTCTTGCAATACACAATCTAAACCATTAAATATATATAAAATGCAACGTCTCTCCGTCTGTCTGTTCGTCCGTTAGTGCGCTTATGACTGGAGAACCACTTATCCGATTTACGTGCTTTTTTTTTTAAATATACATACGTTCTCTGGCCAGGGTATAGACTATATTTTATTACGTTAGGTAACATGAGGAATAAGCAGTGACGTTAATGGTGAATCAAATCGGAAAAAAGTTTGCTGCGTTCTCTTGCTGCCTAAACCACTAAATATGGAACAATCTCATGTAGCAAAGGATATCTATAATATATATAAAATGCAACGTCTCTCTGTCTGTTTGTCCGTTTGTGCGCTTATCACTGGAGAACCACTTATCCGATTTACGAGCTTTTTTTTAAACATACGTATGTTCTCTGGTCAGGTTATAGGATATATTTTATTACGTTAGGTGACATAAGGAATAAGCAGCGACGATAATAATGAATCAAGTCAGAGAAAAGTTTGCCGCTAACGCGTTCTCTTGCAATATACTGCCTAAAGCATTAAATATGGAAGAATATCATGTAGCAAAGAATATAATATATATAAAATGCAACGTCTCTCTGTCTGTCTGTCTATCCGTTAGTGCGCTTATCGCTCGACAACCACTTATCCGATTTACGTGTTTTTATAAATTTATACATATGTTCTATATAATTCGATATAAGCCTAGATAATGGGAGATAAGGTAAGATAATGGGAGATAAGGAAAAATAATGTGAGATAAGCAGAGATAAGTCTAGATAATGGGAGTTATGGTAGGATAATGGGAGATAAGGAGAAATAATGGGAGATAAGGAGAAATATTGCGAGATAAGTCGAGATAAGCCTAGATAATGGGAAATAAGGTGAGATAATGGGAGATAAGGAGAAATAATGGAAGATAAGGAGAAATAATGGGAGATGTACAGAGATAAGCCTAGATAATGAAAACTATGTAGAGATAATGGGAGACAAGGAGAAATATTGGGAGATAAGGGGAAATAATGGAAGATATTTTATTACGTTGGGTAACATAAGGAATAAGCAGGTAGTGACGATAGTAGTGACTCAAGTCCACGCGGGCCCGGCTAGTTTGTTTATAAAAAACTGAAGTTTTCAAAGCGTTTTTGAGCTTAAAATGCGAATTACTCTGGTTATATATGTCGGATCGAGACAAACAAAAGACTAAAGTCTTCGTAATGAAATTTCCAATATATCCTCGTTAGTTTTAAATCGCTCATATGTGTACATAACTTACAAAATTGAAAAAACAGGCAAATATCTGTTTTTTTTTTTATTTTATTGTACAGGTTAATAAACAAATGTAAAAAAAACGGTTAAAATGACTCCACAAAAATTTTTTTTTAATGACATCGGAAAGCTAGGTTCAAGACCTAAATTTTGAAAAAAAAAGATCCGTTTTGGACCAAATGGCATAAAATGGCAGGCAATTCAAACTTTAAATAACAAATTCAATTGTGCCCACAGGGTTCAATATTTTTCAATCAAAATTTCAGGATATTTTCGCTATAACAAAAGGCATATTTTCAGTTTCAAGCCGATCGGTTCACTTAGTCGGTCTGTACAATAAAATTATGTTTTCAATTTTGTAGGTTATATACACATTTGAGCGACTTAAAACTAACGAGGATTTGCTGGAAATTTCATTACGAAGAGTTTGTTTTTTTTTTGTCCCGATCCCACTTATATAACCAGAGTAATTCTCATTTTAAGCTCAAAAACGGGTTTTGAAAACTTCAGTTATTTATAAACAAAAGAGCACAAGTGTTTCGAGGTCCAAAACTCAGGACAATACTCTTGGTGATAGCCCAGAGAGAATAAAATCATAATATTGCTGTATCTAAACTGTGCAATTTCAAATGCTTTTTTACTAGTGCAACACGCGGAGAAAATCCATGCAAACTGCGCAGAATAGGAACTTGAAGATAATAACAAATATCCCATGGATCGTGAGAAACAACCTACTGTACGGAGACTTGAATATCCAGACGGTCGGTGCTACAACACAGCACCAAGCTACACGAGAAGTTCCGGTATAAGACAGCCCAGTTTGTTCATTCAACGATCTGCGAATTCTTCAGGCGGGATCTAAATGTGTGGGGAAAATACTTGCATCCTAATGACCCTGTACCAGTCACCTAGCGAGGACTAGGCTTCTGCTCGATGTAGAATCAGATCAGTCCAGCAAAAAAGTAGAAGAAGAAAGTGGTGAAAAGCTAAGAAGGCAGGTAATGCTATAGATCCTACCAAAATTTAAACGATCCTTTGAAAACTTTTACAAGGACTCATAAAAAATGAACTTTGCCTATTAGTCTTCTTTAAATGAATATAAAAACATAGAAGTTCCAATATAATGGGCAAGTGCGTTTGATGTTACATCCTGATTATAAAGTTAAAAATAAGCAGAAAGCGTTAGGTATATAAAACTCCTTCATCTTCTTATGAAAATTATTAAAAAATAACCGATGAAGCGCAATTAGTGTTCAGTACGTTGATTGCTTTTAGAATAAAAATTTTTGTTACGGAGGTATAAAATGATCAATGACTTCACAAAACACATCTCAAATGAGTTTTCAACGAAGTTTTTCGCCGATCTTTACTGAAAACTGATGACCTTGAAATTTTTGCGTTTTTTTTTTGTATACAAGATAAATTATTAAACGTATGTACTCGTGATAATTTTCGTTCAATCTTACACCTTGTGGAAAATATTCCAGAATATTTTCAAATTTTTTAATCAGTACTTTTCAAGATGAGGGGGACAGCGATTTTTTAAAAATAATACAAAAAAAGTATGCGCAAGTATTACATTATATCTATTTTTGAACTCGTGTTTTCACAGGCTTTCATTTACACCCCATTCGATGACCTGGTAAATTTTTTTTTTCACTTCCGGTTTCACCTCCAAAACTAACCCCTTAAGTCAAAATTCAACTTTCAAAACTACACAGCTCTGATGCGGCCATCAATTCCTACATTAGTACCAAATTTCAACTTTCTATGATAAATAGTTTCGGAGAAAATCGGGATGGAAAAGGACTTTCTTGTGGGCCAATCGCGGGCGTTTTTTTCTTGCAGCTCGGTTTTAAAAATGGTCCAATAACGATGAATAATATCCACCTGTAATAGTTTTACCCTTTTCCAGATAGTCGTTGAAGATTATCCCTTGCGAATCCCAAAAGACAGTCGCCATAACCTTTCCGGCCGAAGGAACGGTCTTCGCCTTTTTTGGTGCAGATTCCCCCTTCGCCTTTTTTGGTGCAGATTCCCCCTTGGGGTAACCCATTGTTTAGATTGTTGTTTGGTCTCAGGAGTATAGTAATGTATCCATGTTTCATCCACGGTGACGAAACGACGCTTAAAGTCCTCCGGATTCTTCTGGAACAGTTGCAAACCATCCTTGCAACACTTCACACGATTCCGTTTTTGGTCAAGCGTGAGCAATCGCGGCACCCATCTTGCGGATAGCTTTCTCATGTCCAAATATTTATGCAAAATATTATGTACCCGTTCAGTCGAGATGCCCACAGCACTAGCAATCTCACGCACCTTAACTCTTCTGTCATCCATCACCATATCATGGATTTGATCAATGATTTCTGGAGTCGTAACCTCCACAGGCCGTCCAGAACGTTCAGCGTCACTTGTGCCCATATGCCAGTCAGAAAATTTTGAAACGACTTATAAACTGTTCTAATCGAAGGTGCAGAGTCACCATAATGTTTATCAAGCTTCTCTTTAGTCTCCTGAGGCGTTTTGCCTTTCATAAAGTAATGTTTAATCACCACACGAAATTCTTTTTCATCCATTTCTTGAAAATCACTCGACTTCCTTGATTCACACGAATGCCAAACACAAAGAAATAGACCAATATGGCTGAAACTTGGTGTGCGTTCATTCAAGAGATGCTACTAACTAAACTTGACCTCGATACGCGCCGGTTGTGCCATCTCTCGGACTTTGCACGGACTTTTCAAACCAGCCTCGTATATCTTGATATATTATCAATTTCCTAATTGAAACACATTCTGAGTTTCAAGGAATTCAATTGAGTGTTGTTTTATTATAATATATCATATTTTTTCATTCTGGTTGTAAATTTATTTGTGAAATAATGGTGATATTGATGTTGCAATCGATTAAAGAAACGTGAGGCTGGTAATTTGAGGAAAAAGGTGACAAAATCTTATGAAGATTCAGCCAGAATTTAAACTTAGAGAAAAAAAAGCTTTATTTCCTATTCATATCATACAATATCAGGAAACTAATTGTTTATTCCAGTCAAGTACTGCAAAATTTACAGGAAGTTTCTCGTACCATTTATTTTCAAGGTCGACACTTCATAATTTATCACAGCTGAGTCATTATACTTATGTCATGATGCCCACATGTCGGCTAAAAATAGTGAAATAAATTATTTTATCAAACTTAAATAAAAATTTTGGTTAATATGGTAAGATAAAAGTGTCTATTACCATGATAATGTACCGAACGTGACATAACGTTTTAGTCTGAAATTACCAACGTAGTTGATATATCTAGTTTTAATGGTTTCCGTAAGTGAAAGTATCTCTGATAAATAAAGTGAAATAAAAGTATTCTTGTGCAATTTGAAGTACAAATCCGACTGATAGTTTCTTTAAGGGACGTAGAATATAATTTAAAAAAAAAACAAAGAAGGACCGCCTTTTAAGTTTTTACAAACGACCACTAGATGGCGCTATTGAGATGTGACATTACCATTGCTGTAAAATTTGACATTTGTTATTGTTAAAACAGTGGCAGCTCCGAGTAGTTTGTTTACAGTGAGCGTTTAAAAAAACTGTTTTGTGAGCAAATGTAAATTTCACGTGGAGGTTTTCGTTGGATGATTTTAGTAAATTCCTAACTCAACAACGATGCCGTGAATTACCTCGTTCAACTCTTGGCAATGAATCACCATCAGAAAAGACTATTTATAATTGGTTTGCAGAATTTCGTCATGGTCGTGCTTCCGTCAGCGATGAATTTCGTGAAGGTCGAAAAAAATCGGTTATTGCTTCAAAAAGCATCGATGCTGTGTGCAACATGATTGAAGAGGATCGGCATGTGACTTACCGTGAGATAGATGCATCCCTAGGCATATCAAAGACTGTAGTATATCCGATTTTACATGAACATTTAGCTGTGAAAAAGATCTGTTCCCGAAACTCAAAAACAGGCTCGTGTAATTGGTGTAAGGAAATGCTAAAAAAATTCGACCGAGAACATGCAAAATTCGTATACAACATCGTAACAGGAGACTACACTTGACTATATTCGTACGAACGGAAACTAAACAACAATCAACTGTTTGGGTGTTCCAAGATGAACCCAATCACAAAAAAGTGGTTCGTTCGCGAAGCACTTCCAAGAAAATGATCGCTTGTTTCTTTGGTTATACTGGACATGTTACAATCATTGCTTTAATTAATGTTGAATGATATACAACAATTTGTTTGCCAGAAGTCATTGATGAAATTAGAAAAAACAACCGAAGATGTAGATGTCATGATAATATCAGCTCTTACACAGCACGTCAAACAATTAATTACCTAACCTAACGACTTCTTTTTGTTCCCAAATGCCAAACAAAATGCGTTGACAGCGATTTTCATCATCTCAAGAAGCTGCTGAATCTTTTCAAAATCATGTTTTTGAAGTACCAATTTCAGAGTGGAACTCATGCAAAAGTATATAAAGGCGAATATTTTGGGAAACAATAAAACGATTGTACTAATTTTTTTTTTCTTTCGTTGTTTTTTGTAAAAACTTAAAAAGTAACCCTCGTATGTGACAAGTAACTTCTCTAACGTTCTTGTCGACTTCTTTAACCCCATGTACGTTCGTCTATAAATGTATTCTTCAATTAGTATCGCAAACAAAATTCAAGAAAGATTTTAACAATTATATTGCAAATATACAAAAGTTATAGTCCATCACCTATTGCGCTCATTTTCCTTAGAGCGACTTCATTCAAAAACTATTCCATTACATTCTGTTTTTCCTTCAAGTATTATACTTAGGTATGCAGGCCAAATTTGAAATCAATATCTCATTTCATTCAAGAGTTATCGAGCCACAATACAGACAGACAAACATATTACAAACAGTTTGAGTGACTGACGAAATGATAGAAAGATGAAAATGGGGAACTATGGTCTTCGTGATTTAGGAACCCGGAAACAAATGCAAAAATGTTGGAGGGCGAGTTTTTCTTGATTTCTTCAACAATGGTAGTAAAAAAAGCAGTCGGTTACAATCTACCTGGTTCATTAAAAAGGTCTAACTTAAAAACTAATTTAAGAATTAGAGGTTGAAATTGCCAGGTTAGCAGTAAGATAACCGACGTTATGAGGATGTGCAGTAAAGATACAAAAAAATTTATTCATGAGTAAACCGATAATTATAACGAACTGTTAACGTGTCTAAATGTCTTATTTCTCAACTTTTTTTTGGATTTTCTAATAAAAACATGTTTCTGACGATAATTACTGGAATCTGGCTCTAAATATTTAGGCTCTGAAAGGTGAAAGAACTTTTAATTCACATAGGATTGTGCAGATGTTG
Organism: Pachyrhynchus sulphureomaculatus; assembly: GCA_019049505.1. Lineage (NCBI taxonomy): Eukaryota > Metazoa > Arthropoda > Insecta > Coleoptera > Curculionidae > Pachyrhynchus > Pachyrhynchus sulphureomaculatus. The sequence goes on along the minus strand of CM032453.1, from coordinate 85,483,124 downwards.
ATAAGTTTGTTAGGATCAACTAAATAATTTTAGTAATTCGAGAATTGTATTAATACTTATGCTGTTTACGTCCACTTTTATACTAATAATTACAAACGTTTAATTTGGCTAGTTAACAATTATAATTTGCAGCTAACATGTAAAACTGTACCTCTGTACCTCCATATGAATATGCAAGAACTTATCATTACATCTACGAGTATTACTATTATTTTATTGCATTCATTTACTGAACATAAACTTTATTTTCTGATGTCAAGTCAAGATTAAGAATTTCAAAAAACACTAGAAATAATAGTTTTGTTCAATATTAATAAAAATTAGAAACATTTTTTTTAATTTAGCGGTTGCACATATTTATTTTAAACAGCATTTTGCTACGTAGCTTAGTTAAAGGTAGTGTATGCGTGTTTTTTGTTAAACATGAACACTAAAACTTAATATATGTTGTTACGTATCGATTACTATAGATATAATGGTAAGACACAAGGAATTGTACCAAATACGTACGCCTAATACTCCATCGTAGGCTGACATAGCAGCCACAACGTAAAACTACTGAAAACAGACAAAGTCAATATTCTAGCAGTCCACCCACTGTTCTCTTATTTGTCAACAATTCGTTGTATGTATGTTTCGTAAGTACCTGGATAAGGACAAGTAAATTCTGTCCTCTTGTTTGTCGATCCTAGCCGACGTGATATGACGCAACGCGTCTCGGGACGGATTGACAAATAAGAGGACAGTGGGTGGACTACCGAAATATGGACTTTGGCTGTTTTCAGTAGTTTTACATTAAACTACTATAGATATGTCAATAATTATTGATAGTTATGCTTATATTGAGAGTTATCGGTATGTTAACAGTTAGTGCTATGTCAATAGTTAACGATAAATCGATAGTTTGAGATCTATAATAATCTGTCAAAAGATTTACAGCTGTTAACATGTCCTTAATCATGGATATATCAATAAAAATCGGTACACGGTCAACACTCATATATCGGTAACTATTAACTATCGATAACAGTCGACACATAATCATCATCATCATCATTATCGCCCACCCGTAATCACGAGACGTACTAATGGATTTGTCGTTCTGATTTTTTTATAAAGGATATTTCAAGGAAGGTTTAGGAAACTTAAACATCAAAGTATTAGTTTAAAGCCCATATTGACAGTCGTTTCTTGAAGTAATACTCAAGTGTAACTTGTTCAAAGACACCAACCTTTCTTTCACGTTTAAATTCTATTAGTTTTCTTGAGGAGTAAAGGACAATACTATTCTTGATTTTCAGCTCGATTGGAAATTTTTAAATTTATTTTCCGTATTAATTTTATATTTCTTGGATGTTAAAAGTTAGTATTGTTATTATTTTTCATGTTTACCAAATAAAAAAAACAAATTTTAATACTCCTAGATTTTTTATAATTTTGGAAACATAAGACCTCCATTTAGCGTTAGGTAATATTAATTAATTAAAGAGTGTGAAGAACAGTGACAAGCTTTGGTTGTTTCGAAATTTTTTTTTATATAAAACATGTAATTGTTAACTAGTTTAGTTAGCTAGTTAGTTAGTTAGTTGTTAGCTAATTATTATGAAATATAGTGCCTATTGGTTTTAATATTTCACTTTTTACTATAAAAAAACGACAAAGTACAAGTCAGATCTGCGCAATTAGTACGGTGATTGCATTTAAAATCAAATAAAATTTTTACCTAGACTATGTAATTAGGTCCCTGACATGTATATATCTTAAGATCTAATATGCATTCTCATATTTTTTCTTAGTCAATAATGTATAATAGTTATAGCATCTTATAGCCAATAAATCAATCTAGCTCAATCTAGAATCTAGTAATAAAAGTGTAAAACAAATATTTACTACGTAAATTAATTATAAACGCGACTTGCTTAATAGACATGTCAAAATTTGACAATGCCTACATTTTTGTTTTGTCTTGGCAACTATGATGTTATAGCGTAAGTGTATTAAAAACAAGGGTAAAAATTGAAAAATTCAAAATAAATCGAACTATTAGAAATAGATATATGACATACTTAATAAAAGTTGGAGGGTTTTGTAAAATCTATCAGAAAAAATAATAATGTACAGGGTGTGCCATTTAAAAAATTTGAGATTTTTCAATTTAAACTAGTCGAAATGCATAAATTTATTTTGAACACCCTGTAGCGTCTAACTCAAATTTCTTTACATATATCTTTCTTTTCATCTCTATAGAACGCTTGTACCAATTATGAGTGTTCCACCTTCAGAAACAATGGCGCTACTGGCAATTTTTTTACAAAACTGAAAACTACTATTTTTTTTTTAAAAAAATGAAATATTAGAAAAACTACTAGGTTTAGGTATATAAAATTATTAATAAAAAAGTTATAACATTTTACGCAGAATTTAAAAATAAATTAGAAAATAGGATGTTCCATTTAAAAAAAAAACATATGTTATATCGGCCACACTTTTTTGAAGTACCCTGTATACTCAAAAATAATTTTAAACTGTGCACCTTAACATTCCCTAAAACTATTGTATTTAACATTTTTTCGTCATTCCCGAAACGAACATTCCTCTATCCTTGACTCACACTGTACAAGTTAAATATGTCAGCTGAATAATTAAAGGAAGGATGACAACTGAGTTCAAGCAATTCCAAGGTGAAACGCTAATGTAATGGACTGCATTGAGTAAGATGTAAGAGACTAGTAAATTACATAGATAGCGTAGTCTGTCGGAACTATGAAAAGTTAGAACAACTAGAAACGGGGGAAGATATACTGGAAAGAACAAACAAATATAAATGAGCGCTTATTTATTTATTAATGGACAAAGCCTAATTTTATGTAAAATTACACTACTATTTTGACTAGTAAAATTATGCCAAAATATGTATATTAATTGACCCGGAAAATTATCAAAAATCAGTTATAAGAATACACAAAGAAAAGAAGATACCCCAGGTCATATCTATCAGTCTCATAAACACCGCTTTATGGTACTTGAAAATAACTCTAGGATGTTAGTTGACAAGTTGACTTTATTACAAAATTATGCGCCTACGGTTGGTTCTGTGTTTGATATAGAAAAAATATGCTAAAGACGAGTATCTCGAGAATGCGCATGTAAGCTTATTTTATTTTAATGGAATAGAAGAAGAGTAGAAAGAGGCCATCATTATGCTCTAAATAAATCTAAAAATCTATTAAATTTGTGCAATCTTTAAGAATTTTGACATGGACGTCAGACCCAATTTAAGAGTAGATCATGTTCTAGTCTATTAAGTCGAAAGACAATATATTTTAAAAATTTACGATATACTCTTTCAGTGGATACTTACGTTATAGCATGAGTTCCAAACAGTAGAGAAATATTCTAAACCTGTTCTGATTATTAGTCGTGAGTAACACGGTAAACTAAGGAATTAGTTCCTATCTTCGTTAGTTTATGGTAACACTCTTTATAAAGTCTAGAAGGTCCATAAATGTTGAGATTAGGTTTTAAATTTGAGGTATAAAAATTGTGCAAGAATATTATCCTCAATTAAGTAATAATGTTCTAATACTGTGATGAATCTATGAAAATAGAATGCCAGGTAGAAACGATTTTATACTATTGCCTTTAATCATATGTCACATGTGTCATGTCACATATATTTGGAACATCACAATTGAGCATTATGGACAATCTCGAACGATTACACTTGATATATTTAAGGCATTTGACTGTGTTTGGCATGATTGTCGGCTGAGTTAAGCTCTTAGAGTGCGTCTAAACGGTTTTGTTTTTGGTTTTCGTGTTTTCTCAGAGAGCGTTCTTTACGAGTCTTATTTGACGGATTTCTTTTTAATACCTTCACTATCAACGCTATGTCCTAAGATTCCGTACTATCTCCTATTGTCTTTCTTCTTTATATTAGCGATCCGCTGGAAAAGATCAGGAATCCATTTTACAGCTTTTCAGATGACAGTAGGCTTATTTCTTTATTTAACTTGAACGCCGAAATATCGTCTACTCATGCAAATATCCGCAAACAACAGAAAGCCGATCAATTTAGCAAAAATCAGAACGAAACGAGGGTGACAGTAACTGAACAGAATTTAACTTTACAAAAACCCAAGCGGCGATTTTTCTAAAAAAATTAACGTTGCGAAACCCAACATAGTTATGTCGGGAGACACTCCATTTCTCTAGCATCCCCATTCAATTTGCTGAGCATTAACTTGGGAGCAAATATGTCTTGGCTTGAACATGTTGTATGCATAGGCAAGAGAGCTTCTCAAAAGGTGGAAATAGTATTTCGAACTAGGAAGCTTTTCCCTTCATAACTTTTAGTTCTTTACAAAGTTCAAATTCGATCAATGATTGAATACTGCTCTCATGTTTGGGGCTCTGCTCCTAAACAGACACTACATTTGTTGGAGTATATTCAAAAGAGAGCTGTTCGCCTGATATTAAACCCACAACTCACTAACCACCTTGATTTCTTCTTCAGCCCACCTTGATTTCTTCTTCAGCGACTTGAGTCCATTCTAGAAGTAGTTTCATGGAAACTGCTCGATCGATCTAGACCACTTAATTCTTCCCAGAGCGGTGCATGCTAGGAATACACGTCGAGAGACATCGCATTCGTATGAGCTACAGCTTGACACTCCTCGTACAACCTTTTTCAGGCAGTACTTTATATGAAGAACCTCATCGCTTTAGAATGATTAGTCCAGGACTGTCTTTCCCACCAAGTACAACTTACAAGACCAACCTGAATCCATTTTCCGCACACGCGTGGCTCCTGTAGAGCTTTAGGGATTTTCCTGCAGCACGCGTGGTATCCTCATAAAGAAAAGACCAAGTTACAAGATAACCCAAGCCAGATTAAAGTTTAGAGAAATCGTTAGACGAAAACACTTCCACATTATTAAAATTATGAAACTAAAGAAAGAAAAGAGAATAAAATAACCCGCACCTTAATGATACAAATCCACAGTTCCGGGATACGGAGAGAAAGAGGTGTGGGTTGATGTTAATGTGTAAGAATACGGCACTACTGGCTATGGGCCCTTGATTTTAGGCTGAGTTCCGCAGTTGAGAGAGAGTTAGAACTTAATTTATTTTGACTTACTACTTAAAGGTACACAAGACTTATTTTTCTACACGTAAATTCACAACAATAAACACAGGTTTGTTAATTAAATTATTTTTAAATTAGGTAAAAATCTTACTTGGGGATTAATAGAATTTTTAAAATTTAAAAGCTACACAATCACTTTTTATCACAGGTGACATGTGCTCGGCCATTTTGAAATAATCTAGTCACTAGACACAGTGATTGTGTAACTTTTGAATTTTAAACAAATTTAAAAATTCTATTAACCCCCAAGTATCATTTTTATCTAATTTAAAAATAATTTAATTAACAAACCTATGTTTATTGTTGTGAATTTATATGTAGAGAAATAAGTTCGTTGGCAATTATTTAAAATCATGTATCAACATTTCTTTTCCCTCGACTGCATAGATCGTTTTCTCCTTTAACAGAGAGCCAACTGTGATTATTCAGTCCTGAAGATGATGTACCAATTGGCATCGAAAGCACGATTTTAGAATAAAGCTACAGTTTCTAGGAACTTTAAGATATTTTTTTTCACTTTGTAATCCTAAGGGATATCTCTAAGTGAAAAAACCCTCTTGGTTGTTACCGGTAAGCCATTTTACTGACTTGCATATATATACATATATATATATATATATATATATATATATATATATATATATATATATATATATATATATATATATATATATATATATATATATATATATATATATATATATATATATATATATATATATATATATATATATATATATATATATATATATATATATATATATATATATATATATATATATATATATATATATATATATATATATATATATATATATATATATATATATATATATATATATATATATATATATATATATATATATATATATATATATAACACATAAGTTCGACCAGGCACTCTTTCCATTCTTTTTGCAGTAAATTTTAGCAGACTTGTTACCTACCACTTTGTTTAAATGAAAGATCACGTGTCTGCCAAAATTCAGAGTTAAAAAAACCGCCATCCTAAATTTAGCATGTATTAATTTAAAAATTCGGCGAATCACCTACAGTACTATAAACAAACATTTGTTTAAGAGTTCAACTTTAAATTACGGGTATTGAATCATATCGAGTTTGACTTGTATGGAAAGTATTGGCGAATAACTACAGTGTCGCCGTTGCAAAATATATCAAATAAAATGAAATTTTATTAGGCTCAATAGATAATCTCTTAAAAGAGGTTTGTTAAAAAGGTGGCTCGCTAACTTCTGTACTATTTTCCAAAAACCCGATTATGCCGTTTTTTTAGATTACCCGTTTCCTCCTAATTTTTGGAAAACTTGGGTGGGAGGGGCATAGATTTTCAAAATTTAAATAAAAATCTTCAATAAATTTTGAAATATATATCCGGGCAGCAAATTCTTGCATGTATGTAAAAGTTAGTGGCAAGCATTTTTACATTAGCCGATCATTCATTCATTAAATACATAAATAAATATTTGATATGAATGTCACCTCTAAGTCAATATCTTTAACTTGTTAAAAAAAATGGCGCCCACTAGTCATATCACCATATCAACTACTTTTTTCGGCGTGTTCCCGCAAACACAAAATGAATGGAAACTTTTTTTTTTGTGAATTTTATCGTTATACAAATCTATAAGTGGTATGATCGGCAGATCATAATTATAGGAACGACTGCTAGCCTGTTATTTCTGAGATATGAAATTATAATATTTTAAATCTGCAAAATTCAAGTTTATAGGTGTTCTCATTAAAAATAAAGTAACCTGGATGTATGTCATTTCCAGTTTAAGAATGGCAGATATAATCACATAATATAACAGAGAATCATTTTTCTTTTAAGTTCTTGTACACCGAAAAAAAAAATCACACAGATATACTACCCTTGGTGTTTTCAGGTTTAATTGCTTACATAAAAAACAATTAATTTAAAATAACGACGATGAGATGACCAATTTTTTACATGTTTACATCTGCTCTGTTTAAAGAGTATTCATTTTCTTAACTAAATACACTTAAACTGCTTGACATATTTTAATGAAAAAGAAAAAACCCGATTGAGGTTATATGCTAATGTACTAGTGAATTGTTCTACAAAGTTGGGTAATATAGGTTCAAGGAGCAAAAGGTATGTGATACAAAGAGAGTTTCTTTATGGAAAAAAAAACACTAAAGGCAGAGCTACTCTTAGAGAAGGGAGGGGGCGTCAATGAAGAAAGGGGAGGGCTATAAACCTTTTAATACGAAAAAAGATCCTCTTGCAAAGGAACTCTAAAACGTCTGGAACCTTCACAACACAGTAAACTAAAAATCGATGAACTGAGGATGAACAGGACTCCAAAAATTTACATTCAATTTAAAACTCGATCTTCATTTGTCACAAACGAATAATAACAGAGAATAAAATAAATTCTATTTTTAAGGGGCGTATTTTCTACATACACACAGGCATAATAAGTACTACATACATACACATACCAGCTGTACAAGTATGAAATGCGGATTTTTTTTTCTAAAAAAACAGGTTAAATTCAAAGTATGCTCCATCGCTTGTTATACATTTTTCCCATCTTTCGGGCAATTTGTGAATACCACGCCAGTAAAAATCTTACCCTTTTGCTGCGAACCATTCATCGAGCCATTTTTTCACATCTTCGTATGAACCAAAGTGCTGCTCAGCAAGTGCGTGACCCATCGATGCAAACAAGTGGTAATCGGAAGGAGCCAAGTCTGGTGAGTAAGCCGCATGGGGTAGAACTTCCCAGCTGAGTGCTTCCAACGTGTCGCGAACTAGTTTTGCCGTATGTGATGGAGCATTGTCATGAAGAAAAATGACTTTGTGTTGGTACTTTCGGTATTCTGGCCTTTTTTCAAGCAGCGAACGGTTCAGATCGGTCAATTGTTGTTGGTAACATTTAGTATTAACCGGTTCTCAAGGTTTTAACAGCTCATAATAGACCACGCCCCTCTGGTCCCACCAAACACAGAGCATCGTCTTTCTGCCAAAGCGATTCGGTCTTGCGGTCGATGTGGATGCTGCGCCTGGGTCTACCCATAATTTTTTGAGCTTGGGATTCTCAAAATAAATCCACTTTTCATCCCCTGTATCTATACGATGCAAAAACGACTTCCTTTTGTACCGAGCGAGCAAAATGTCACACGTGTTTTTGCGCTTTTCCATTTGCCTGTCGTTCAACTCATGTAGTACCCATCTACCTGAATCTTTCCCATCTCTCGTAGTCGATTGGAAACAGCTTGTTGACTAACGCCCAATTGCTCGGCGAGTTGTTTTTGTGTTTGCAAATCATCTTCGTCCAACAATGCTTGCAATTCCACATCTTCGTATTTTTTTGGCGGTTTTCCACGTTCCTTGTCTGCAACTTCGTCACCACTTTTGAAACGCCGAAACCATCGTTCACACGTATCTTATGATGGAGCATGTTCACCATAAGCTTCTCGAAGTAATCGGTAGAATTCAACAGCAGTTTTCTTCAAATGAAAACAAAAAATTAATGCTGTCCGCGAATGCTCTTTGTTCGGTATAAATTTCGACATATTGAACACAACAACACAACATTATATACACACTTTTCCAATTTATCACTCGTGCGTGTCTGACACTTGTTGATGACACAACAAAATGGCGCAGTGTCAAATCTTTATAGCACAAACTGCATTGCTGCACCATCTGTTGTCTGAAATCCGCATTTCATACTTGTACACCTGGTATATATAATCATCATCATCAACATCATATCCGGTTTCATAGCGTTCTACGCCTTCCGGTTCCCAGTCGCCAACCTCTTCTATCTTCCTAATCTTTTGGTCTTAAGTTTCTCTCCGACATGGCTTTCTGGATTCCGCCAATCCAGGTTGTTTTCGGCCTGTCCATTTTAGAACTAGTTTTGAGATGCGCTGTTCCATCATTCTTTCTATGTACCCGTACCAGACTAATTGTTTTTGTTGGATATCGTCTATTATTGTTGTTTTTTACCTTCACGATTTCTCTTATTCTTTCATTTCAGATTCTATTCATTATAGATAGATACACCAGCTAATCTTCGCTAGTAGTCCATTTTGAGAGAAGTTTCTCTTCTAAACTCTTGGTTAACTGCCACGCATCGCAGCCGTAGAATATAATGACTAAAAAATCAAGTTGAGGGTGTTGTATGATAAAATATAAATAATAAAATAACATTAATACTTTTAATTCAATAATGTTAATTTTTTGAAAGTTTCTAAATAAAAACCTCTCGATTTCTCAAATTAAGGTTTATGATAATTACCACCTTTGTGCTTAACACGGCAATTATATAACTATACATACATATATTTATATATATATATATATATATATATATATATATATATATATATATATATATATGTATAGTATGTATGTATATACATATATATATATATATATATATATATATATATATATATATATATATATATATATATATATATATATATATATATATATATATATATATATATATATATATATATATATATATATATATATATATATATACGAGTTTAAATTTTTTTTTATTGTTCTATTATAGCACAGCCTTATACTGACAAATGAATGTACGAAATTTAGATATAAATTCACTTACAGCACATATTAATGAATTTCGGAACTTTATTCTGGACAATTCTTATGACCTTGTAGCGGTTACAGAAACCTTCTTAAAGCCCCATATACGAAGTAGGGCTGTTAATTTTCCCAATTACACGCTCCTGAGAAATGGTAGATTAAATAGTGCCAAACGAGGTGTTGCTATTTATATTAATAATTCAATCAAAAGTTATGAGGAATTGCATTACGATACATTTGAATGTTTATGGGTTAAATTTAAATTAAAGAGGAAAGTCTTTGTTTTCGGATGCGTATACAAGCTTCCAAATCTAAACAAGTATTATGAATATAGAAATTCAGAAACCTCCTCCGATGTCACACACCTATAGAAATTTTGACTCACCACCTAAAGTCTATTCCATGGTAACTGATTCTTTCTTCAATGAATATTTATTAGCCGTAATGGACATACACGCACCGCTAAAGACGATAGTTTTGAGGAAACCATACTGCTCCTGGATTACCGACAATATTAAATACCTTATTAGACTAAGAGATAAGGCCAAATGTAAATATAGAAGAACAAAAAAGCCAGAGGACTTTAATATCTACAGAAACTACAGAAATTTTACTAACAGCGCAATAAGAAGGGAGAAAAAAGCATATATTCAAAGCATTATAGTAAATTCAATCCCAAAAAGAAAAATGGAAAGCACTTAAAAACTTAAATATTATTAAAACTAAAAATAAAAAACTTCCTGACAATCTTTGTAATCCGAACGAAATAAATCAATATTTTGTCAATTCAATACCTCAAATTAAAAACCCTGATCTCGATGCTAAAAATTATTACATAACTAATAACTCAAATAAGACTGCTTTAAAACTTTGTGCTGTTACTGAAACCGAGATCTCAAAAGCTTTGTGTCGAATAAGGACAAAAGCTGGGGGTTCTGATAATATTCCTATTGATTTCATCATTTTTTGCTGTCCTTTATTTTAAAATATATTTGTCATATTGTAAACTTTTGTATCGAGATGTTAGTGTATCCATCCGCCTGAAAAACTGCGCATGTTGGACCTAGGACTGCCCAATGGCATATAGTGATTTATGCCCTGTAAGCATACTTCAGTATTATCAAAAGTTCTTGAACATATTGTAAAATCACAACTAGGAGTATGATATTTTCCTTACAGTACAGTCTGGCTTTAGGAGATCACACAGTTGTGCTACTGCACTTCTTAATGTAACCGACCATATATTTAGAGAGATCAATAGAAATAAATGTACTATTTTAATCTTGCTCGATTATTTGACATGCTCGACCACTCACTTTTAATTCATATCTTGAAGTTTGTAGGTCTGGACAAGGACGCTGTTAAGTTTATTGGAGAATATCTCAAAGATCGTATCACAGAGTTGTCTTGAGTGGATCTTTCTCGGACCTCCAAAAGGTGACCAGAGGCGTCTCGCAAGGATCAATTTTGAGCCTTATTCTATTCTGCCTTTATACCCATTTATTTCCGTCATTTCTCAAAGTCTGCAACTGTCAGATGTACGCTGACGATACTCAGTTGTTTTACTCTTTTTCTGAGAATGCAGTGCTTAACGGTTGTCGACTGATAAATTGTGATTTGGAGGTTATACAGAGAGTTTTGGAGGAACATCATTTGAAACTTAATCCCAACAAATGTGTCGCAAGGTTGTTCGGTAGACCAATTGTTGTAAAGAGACTCACTTCACTAGTTGAAGTTAATATTTCTAATAAAACGATACCTGTTAAAGCTGAGGCTAAAAATCTTGGCTTAATTTTGGATTCAACTTTAAGATTTAAAAAACACGTGTCGGCTTGCATTAAGAGGGCAGTGGGTCTACTTAGGTGTCTTTATAACTCAAGACATTTATTTAATACTCAATTAAAACTCATGCTTTGCGATTCTATCATTTTTATCTATATTTAACCACTGTGATGTTGTTTACGGCTCCTGTTTGACTGCAGAAGATACAAAAAAAATTCAAAAAATTCAGAAATATTGTTTACGGTTTAGCTACGGTATAAAGAAACGAAATCCAGTTACTTACAAACTGAAGGAAGCTAAATGGATTGACATGAAGTCAAGACGATATTGCATTGTTGTACCGTGTATCATAAAATTATTTGTACAAAGTCACCTACGTATCTTTTTAAAAAAATTCCGTTCAAGACTGACGTTCATAATATAAATATAAGAAGCAGAGGCTTACTTACGCACCCACTTCATAAAACAGGCATATTTGAAAGGTCTTTCACTTACAATTTAGTTAAAACTTATAACAACCTACCGGACATTCTGAAATCTAAATCACTCAAATATTCCAAAAAGTACCTAAAGCATTTGTTATTGCAGAATAATTAAAGAATTTATTTGTTCCTAAAAATGTAAGTTTTTTAATCTTAAATCATGGCTTTCTGTAACTGTTTTTGTTTGTTATTTGGTTGTGCATCATATAATTTGGTTGTGCATTATTATTATTATTTGGTTGTGCATATGTTAGTGTGTTGCTGCCTAGGGGTCAAGTGTAAAGACAGATGGACATATATTTTGCTTCAGTTAAATTAAGTTTTTTTTTGCTTTTATCTTTGTTCAGCTGCACTCTGTCCTATTCACTGTATATTGCATACTTTGAAGAAAATTGTTTATTATCATTTTTATATATTATTATATATATATATATATATATATATATATATATATATATATATATATATATATATATATATATATATATGTATATATATATATATGTATGTATAGTTACATAATTGCCATGTTAAGCACAAAGGTGGTAATTATCATAAACCTTAATTTGAGAAATAAAGATGTTTTCATTTACAAACTTTGCAGCTTTCAAAATTGACATTATTGAATTAAAAGTATTAATGTTATTTTATTTGTAAAGATAATAAACGACTTTTCTTGTTTTTTTTTTTTAATTTAATTGAAAATTTTTAATGATTTGAGATAAAAATAATAACTGTTTCTAATTACCATTTATTACCTTATTGTTATTACCTTACAATACTATAGCATATTGCCGTATGTAATAAATTTTTAGGTTCTTAAGTAAAATAAAAATTATTAATTAATTTATTTTTTTATTTATTGATATTTTATTGACACGAATGTTACGTAAATGACACAAATCAGTTATATAAAACAAACAAAATGTTATTTAAGCTATATTATTTATTAATTTTCACATCAGTCATATTAATAAAAAATAATTTCAAGATATGAAATAAAAAAGTAAGTAAGAGAAATAATTAATTAAATAACTAGATTATAAAATTATTAAAAAAGAAATTATTATTATTCTCGGTATTTAAATCCTCTATATCGTTATCATTATTACATGTAGCTACATCTTTTTTTTACTTGAGAATATCGACTAATTTATACTCTTCGTCCTTAAATGAATTTTTATATAACAGTGTCCATTTTCCTCGTTCTACTTTCACTTCACTGAAATTTTTAATGTATGGACGTTCAACATTGTACTTAATGTTTTTTAGATTATGAATGGAACTACAATCCTACCAATCATAAAAATCTTCGAACTTCATTTCAAGAATATCAGTTTTTTTTTTTTGCTGCATTTGAGAGACAATTTTTAAAATCTTTAAAGTCATATATATTTTTTTCCTTTAAGTTTTTTTTCTACTCTATGATGGAACGAATCAGCTGACATGAATGATTGGTCCAGTTCAAAATATTTAATTAATTAATTCTTGAAAACTTGTATTTGAAGAATTTACTACATAAACTAAAAAACTAAAAGATTTTCTGAATTCAATGTTTTTTTTTTCTGATGTACAGTTATCATCACGATGTAGCATGAAAAATTTATGATATGTACTGAAACGCGTCATATATCTAAATAAAGTGGAAATTTCAAAAATAAGTTTTTTCCTTCCACTTATAGCTTCGCGCCATATAACTGCAGCTGTATGAATATTAGGTTTACCAATTGGTACGAAACGTTCATTATAAGTTGATAAACGTTTAATAAAGAAAACACGTTAGAACATGTCACATCGTGGTAACATAATTACTTTTTGAAAGTCAACAGAATAGATAGAATAGTTTTGTTCATTTTTTTTAGTATCTTTGCCATACTCTTCTCGAGCATTGTAGCAGCTTTACTCATAAATTATATCCAACACGGTCTGCTTGGATGTTAACACCAGAATGACCATGGAGCTTAAAATGTTCGCAACATTCTTTATGACCAAGTTGTACAAAAGAAATATTAAGACCATGGATTGACTTCCGATAATAATCATATGAACATTAGTGTTAAAATTGTTATATATGTTTTGAGCAGACAAATCCCTGGGAAGAGGTAAGTGCTGTGGTGCAATCTTCTTCAAGAGTGATATGGTTTAAAATAATTAATATGATGAATGACTAGATCATTATCTTTTATTTTATTGCATGGCTCTTTTCCTCTTCTGTCGTTAGGTTGAGCTCTAAAAAAAGATTTTAGATTCAAAGTTAAGTTATTTTTGATAATTCTGTCGTTATTTGTTTGGTATCCAAGCGTAGTAAGGAAAAAAGACTTGATGACATTTTTAAAAAATAAGCCACTGAATTATATCTCCCTGATTCTGAACACACTGAATTTTTATTTTTAGTTGTTCGCTTAGTACTTAACATCATCATCATCCTCATCATCATTAGCTTATTCCATCCATAGTCAGATGTAAGCCTCCCCAAGTTTTCTCCAATGAACTTTGTTGTGTGCTTTTTATAACCAATCATGTCCTGATAATTTTTTTATGTCGTCTGTCCATCTTGTCTGTGATCTGCCTCTGCATCTTTTATGTTCTCTAGGCCTCCATTCAACTATACGGCGTGTCCATCTGTTATCATTCATCTTTGCGACATGCCCTGCCCAATTCCATCTTAATATACATATTCATTGTATTACATCTGTCACTTTTGATCTTCTTCGTATCTCGATGTTGGGAATACGGTCTTGGAGTCTAATATTTATCATTCTTCTCTCCATTACTCTTTGGGTTATCTAGAGTTTATTTATTATACTTCTATTTAAAGCCCACGCTTCAGTGCGATATGTTAATACCGTTAGAACATATTGATCGAATACTCGGACTTTTATTGTATTTGGGATGTCTAATTTAAATGTAGATTGTAACCTCCTGAATGCAGAGCAAGCTAACGAGACTCTTCTATCCAAGTCAGCCTCTAAATTATTCTTTGATATTTCGATTTCTTGTCCTAAATATATGAATGTTCGTACCTTTCCTATTCTTTCACCTTCTATTAACAGTTCCTGGCTGTTATCTTTACTTTCGTTGTTTATTTGTTCGTTGTATTTAACAGCATAAAGTTTTTTTTTTTTCTAAAATCTATTTCATGAAAATCTTTATTGATGATAACACGACGATTTTCAGAAATATATTTATAACATTTTTTTTTACAACGTTCTCCACCCCAGGAAGGACCTTGTACTAGTTTTTACTCATTTGTTTTTTTAAATTTTCTCGTTCAGTTGGGATCAATACAAATTTATGTCTTTTTCTTACTGTACCTGATTTAGTTTTGTTTATATCAATGTCATTTAATTCAGCCGATTTTTTTTTGGTGTTGACGTAATATCACAAATGTCAACTTCTTCATTTTGATAACAGCTTCAGATGATTCCATCAAATTTCCAGGGTTTTCATTAATATTTTCCCTAACAACTTCATTCCTATTTATTGATGTTTCATGCTCGTTTATTAATTCTTTTTGATTTTCACTGTTAATAATCAAAATTGGCAAATACAAGTCATCTGAAATTGTCAATCCATATGATGTAGAATTATTCTTGCTATATAAATTATTAAAAGAATCAACTATATATAGTATTCGTCTACGATACATTCAATTTGTAGTTCATCAACATTCAGCGTTGTATTATTATAGACACATAGCGTTAACGCGTTATGGCATTTCGTACTAATATTACTAAGGAAAATGGCGGTAACTCATAATTATTAAGAAATTATAAACGTATCTTGAAAATACTAAGACTTTTCAGCATATTTATTACAGATACAACAAAAATCACTTAGTTCTTGATTGATACGGCTGAATAGCATGGTATTTAAGGATTAAAAGTAAGATACTATATTTGTAGAGTTATTTTTTAGGTAAACATGTTGGAAAATTCATTATTTAGAGCCTACAACTCAAAACTCATTTTCGTCAAAAAAGTCAGTTACCATCTTTGTGCTCAGCAAAGCAGTATACATACATATCTCTCTCTCTCTCTCTCTCTCTATATATATATATATATATATATATATATATATATATATATATATATATATATATATATATATATATATATATATATATATATATATATATATATATATAAGTGTGTCCAAAAATTAAAGCAACTTACGAAGTTCGCCTTCATCTTATTTTATTACTATATATGTGTAGTTTTTATTGAGCTGTGGCCATTTTGAAAAATCAAGATGGCTGACCTCAAGATGGCTGTCAATCTGCAGAGGTAACAAGATACGAGACACGACATACTTGTTTATATTCAATAAACCTGTTTCAGTTCATATAAATATGAGAGTTAATAAGCCTGCGAAGATGTAAAATCTAATTGTAGATAAGAAGTGTATTCGTGATACAACAGAAACCAAAATGGTGACCAGAACCATGTACAACTATTAAAAATAAAATTTTTGTTGGATCGCAATAAGAACTCTCATTAATTAGAACACACGTGATTATTTTTCTTCCTTTCGAAATGTCTAATACAGATTAGTAACTTAAATATGAAAACTAAGTATGACCATGCTTAATATGGCGGTCATACACATACGAAGTGCCACAAAAATTTTAAATTCGGTCTAATATATCTCGATGAAGACATCGTTGGAAAAAATTTACATCGTAGAAATTATAGAGTACAGAACAAATAATCTACTCGTGACTATGGTGTTGATAAAGTGATCACATTTCAAGGTCATTTGAAAGTCATTTGATAGTTAGCGAGCACTTATGTACATCGTTTCCAGGAATCGTCTATAGGCATACTACTATAAGATCGTGTTAATGAATGTTTCAATCTACAATTATTACATACCATAGCAGTTTTTGGCAACTTAGGTTTCTCTTGCAGAAGTGCATTTGCTATTTTTTGAAGATTTGATCCGTTGTTACTAGGAACTCTATCTGCCTTATAAGGATTGATGCACATATCTGTTGAGCCAGCAAATATCCAACTCAATAAAATGCTCTTTAACTAACCTAGAAAGGACTGTTGAAGAAACGATGTAAGTGCTCGCTAAATATCCTCAAAAGTTCCGTTGAGCCAGCAACTATTCACCTGAAAAAAATGAACTTCATCTATCCTAAAAAGGACTACTGAAGAAACAATGTAAATGCTCTCTATATATCCTCAAAAGTACTGTTGAGCCAGCAAATAACAACCTGTAAAAACTGCTTTTCAACTATCCCCAAAAGGACTGTTGAAGAAACTATGTAAGTGCTCCCTAACTAATAAATGACTTTCAAATAATCTTCAAATGTGATCACTATATCAATACCACGTTAATGAGTAGATTATTTGTTTTGAACTCTATAACTTTCACGATGAAAATTTCTTCCAAAAATGACTTCTTGGAGATATATTAGACAATTTAGAGTTTTTGTGGCACTTCCTATGTGTATGACGCCATATTAAGCATGGTCATACTTAGTTTTCATATCTGACTTATTGATTTGTATTAGATATTTCGAAAAGAAGAAAAATAATCCCGTGTATTCTAATTAATTGAGAATTCTTATTGCGATCCAACAAAAATTTCATTTTTAGTAGTTTGTATACGGTTCTGGTCGCCATATTGGTTTCTATTGTATCATGAATAGACTTCTCATATACAGTTAGATTTTTACAACTTAACAGGCTCATTAACTCTCATATTTGTGTGAATTGAAACAGGTTTATTCATTATAAACAAGTATTTTGTGTCTCGTATCTTGTTACTTCTGCAGATTGACGGCCATTTTGAGATCCGCCATCTTGATTTTTCGAAATGGCCACAGCTCAATAAAAACTACACATATATAGTAATAAAATAAGCCAAAGAAGAATTTCCTAGGTTGGTTTAATTTTTGGACAGGGGGGTGGCCTTTTTGACAAAGAATGCCCTATATATATATATATATATATATATATATATATATATATATATATATATATATATATATACAGAGAAGAAAAAATTAGTACTTATTATGTTCTAGGCAGTAGAATGATTGTAAAATATTTAGTGCTGTGTAAATACATTTTTTGTGTAAACTTGACAACTTTGTGTGTTTTTATGTATAAAATATTAGCAAACTTTTTTTGAACCCAATACTACTCCCGCTCAATCATAATGTAATCGACAATTTCACATTTTCGCAAACTGTTTGAGAAACACTAAGGTTATTGCAACTATATTGTCAATTCAGATTTCGCAAATGCATTAAACAATGGGTGTAAGGGAGGCTTAAGAGGCTACTACTGAAATACATCTGTGGGCTCAATCAGTTAGTTTTGTAGAAGGCTCTAGAGCATATTTTAAGCTACTGCAGTTACATGTAATAAAATATAATACAGTAATAGTAGGCTACGGTAGTAGACCATTTAGAGCCTTTTACCAAAATAACCCCCTTAGAACCGGATTAGTGATGAATATATAGAAATTGTAGCCAAGACAGAATTAGATCATATACGGTAAGGATGGCCTTACTGGACTGGTTAAAACAACCTTGGTCTTAAGGTAGAAATGTTGAGTAGGAAACCAAAATAAAATAAATATGCGATAGAAACTCGAAACACTAATTTATTTTTCTAAAATAATAAATTCAAGATCAAACCACAATGGAACAACAAAAATCATTTTTTCAAATGTCTTTTTAGGGCATGTTAAGCATAGGATTAGGCAACTTTGTGGTTAGATTAGGGCATCCTTTTGTCAACCATTTCCAAATTCTTAATACGGAGCATCAACTGTCTAATATCATATAATATTGTACTCTGTTCATGTTCTACAAAGTTTCTTCAATGAGGAACAATTATTAGCATATAAACTTCAATATTAATTAAGGAAATGCTTTAATAAATTTGTATAATAAATGTCCATTAAAAAGTTATTAGTTTTTCTCTACGGTTCAATGGACTTTTTATCCGCCTAACTCCGCTGCCACTGACGACCTTTCACTTCTGCACCAGGCCAGCCAGCAGGAACTGCCAACGTCTCGCGGTCTTCGGTTCTCCTGCTTTAGATGTTGGTCTTCCATACAAAATACGAAACGAGGGTTTTGTGCTGCGGTAGCAGCAAAAGACACACGTTTTGCGACATTTTAAACCGGTAAACGCGACGAACGTGGGTGCGCCCAAGCAAGACGTAGTGCCGCGAAAAAAAAAAGACGCGCACCGGGACGCATATTTTTTAAATGCTAAGTGATATTTAAAATTTATCGTTATGGATCAAGAGTTTATTGTTTGAATTATATTTTGGTCTGTTATGATTGCATTTCCTGTGTTTTGTTTACAGCGAAATTTACATGTAAGCAGTAAAAATTCAGTATATTTCTCAACAGTCTTCCACAACTAAGAGTAGCATTACCCTATAGGATATAAAATCTTGGTAAGTAATGCAACTACAACTAAAGTCAATATGGTAAAATAAGCCAGTATTAAATAATATTCACCACTGAACGTAAACCATTCATTCGGATAATATGTACATACCTAGACCACATAAATTTGTCAAATAATATCCACTGAATTTTTGTGAATTTGATACACCCAGAGGGTGATAATAATAAAGACAATAGTCTACTCAACAATACAAATGTCGCAAGAATATAATGGACAATGGATATTCAACTAGTGTCTAGTGTTGTTTAAGGAAAAACAAATTTAAAATGGGTATCCATAAGCCTTTCATATATTACACTAGACGTATGATGTTCCATATATATTCCAAAAAGGACATCTATTAAACCAGACAGAATAAACAAAACACGCTTAGTCGATATATTTATTTAAATACTTGATAACAACTAAAAACTTGTTTACCAATAACTCACATTTCAAATAATACGGTAAATCATTAATATAAACCGTGTTTCACTTACCTACATATTAAGACTATACCTATAATACTATATGTAGGGGTAACATTGAAGATCTTTATATTATATTGTTGACCAAAAAAAAATTCCTGACAAAATATACAAAATGTGCAAAAAATAAGAAACTCTGATCTGGCAGATATTTAAAGTCAGCAGAATTAGCAGGTCCAAGAAAAAATGAGTTATAGCTATTGATAATTTGGTTTTAACAATTGAGCATTGAGGACTCCTTCCAATTTTAAAGCTAATATATTCAGAAAGTATGATTAATGTGAAAAACGTCATCATACTTTTTAGTGTTCCGTAAGGAACACTTATAAGATCACTTCGGTGTCTGTCGTCTGTCTGTCCGTCTATCACACCCGATTTTCTCCGAAACTATTTGACGTAGAAAGTTGAAATTTGGTACTAATATAGGAATTCATGGCCTCATCAGAGACGTGTAGTTTTGAACATTAAATTTTGACTTAAGTCGTTAGTTTTGGGTGGTGAAATGTGAAAAAAAAAAATCTTTTTACCAGATCATTGAGTGAGATCTTAAATGAAAGCCCGTAAAAACATGAGTTCGAAAATATATATAATGTAATATTCGAGCATACTTTTTGTATTATTTTTAAAAAATTACGAAAAATCGCTGAGCTCCCCTTATCTTGAAAAGTACTGATCCAGAAATTTTTAAAAAAAATTCTGTAATATTTTCCATAGGGTGTAGATTGAAGGAAAATTATCACGAATGCATTACCTTTAATAATTTATCTAGTAGATAAAAAAAAAACAAAAATTTGAAGGTCATCAGTTTTCAGTAAAGGTCGGAAAAGAACTTTGTTGAAAACTTATATGGGATGTATTTTGTGCAGACATTATCATTTTATACCTCCGTAACAAAAAATTTTATTTTAAAAGCAATCAGCGTACGGAGGGAACACTAATTGCGCAAGTCCGACTTGCACTTGGCCGGTTATTTATTTGTATTCTTGTAAGCTTTCATTCTACTTGATTAATGAAAAACTAAGAATGGAGAAACAATCTTTTCTAAAAGGAATATAGATAGTATATATTTTTTGGGAATTTTTCCTGACCAAAAGTGTTTTTCCGCGTCAACTTTTAATGTAGACTAGACTGATGAAATTGTAAATAATAAAGTTTTTTATTAATTTCAAACCATTTTAATACAACTAAACCAGTCAAAAAAATTATTAGGGGGGTATTAAAAACTTAGATCTACGTGTATTTTATATCAATATCTCGATTAAGTTCATAGATGGGCGAAACCGCCTTAATAGATTTAAAAGAGCATTGACAATTTTCACAAAATTATCAAAGTTTAAATTCGCACTAAATAGGAGCAAGTAATATATCGCTGGATAGGGCTCAATTTTAGACAAAACAATTTATTCAAATGTGTAGAAAAATTAAAATATCCGTCAAAATTTTAATCGTATATTTAGCCGGATGGAGGATACTATCAGTCAGAGGCAAATCTACCTTTCCAACTTGTTCTGATCTTCAAAGAATTCTAATAAAGGACAAAATTTTATAAAATATTATTAAGTATATTTTAGAGTTACCTAAATCCCGCCGTGTACAATATAATCAAAAAGCCTATACAGAAAAAATATATATATATACCAAATCCAAAGTTAACTGAAGATTTGAGGCTTATTTAGTTGTAATTTGTTCAAAATATCTAAAATAAATCTAAAATTGTATTATTTCTACACAAATTTAGCTTCATCGATAATCTGGTACCTTATATGAAATATAAAATGTTTCAAACTATAAATTTTTCATAATTATATTTGTTTCCAAAGTAATTATATATATATATATATATATATATATATATATATATATATATATATATATATATATATATATAATATAATAATAATAACATTAGCCGAAACGGAATGCACAGCCAGACATGACTCAGCTGCAAAAGTAGTTCACCAAGTACTAGCCACAACATACAAACTCATAGAAAACACAGATTAAAAGCTCTACTGGGACATCACTATCCATACAGATAAAACAGTCTCCGCCAATAGACCCGATATTACTTTTCAGTGCAAAAAAGGAAAAGTCACCTATCTAATTGACATAGCTGTCCCCAACGACACAAACATCCAAACGAAATACACAGAAAAAATTTCCAAATACACAGACCTTGCAATGGAAATAAAAAGGCTATGGAAACAAGAAAAAGTCATCATTGTCCCCCTCATTATATCAGCCACAGGCCTTACACCAACAACATTCACACCACACTTAGTACAATTAGGACTCAACACAAACATACACAAAAACATTCAGAAGTCAGTGATTTTGAAAACATGTAACATTGTCAGGTCATTCCTTAATACACAATGGTAATGCGTTTGTGCTGACTTGGTTTGCGCCCGTCAGCCAAACATGGAACCACATTGACCAAATGTGAGAAAGAAGAACTTTTTTGTAATAATAATAATAATATTAGCCGGAACGGAATGCACAGCCAGACATGACTCAGCTTCAAAAGTAGTTGACCAAGTACTAGCCACAACATACAAACTCATAGAAAATACAGATTAAAAGCTCTACTGGGACATCACTATCTATACAGATAAAACAGTCTCCGCCAATAGACCCGATATTACCTTTCAGTGCAAAAAAGGAAGTCACCTATCTAATTGACATAGCTGTCCCCAACCACACAAACATCCAGACGAAATACACAGAAAAAATCTCCAAATACACAGACCTTGCAACGGAAATAAAAAGGCTATGGAAACAAGAAAAAGTCATCATTGTCCCCCTCATCATATCAGAGCCAGACCTTACACCAATAACAGTCACACCACACTTAGTACAATTAGGACTCAACACAAACATACACAGAAACTTTCAGAAGTCAGTGATTTTGAAAACATGTAACAATGTCAGGTCATTCCTTAATACACAATGGTAATAGCGTTTGTGCTGACTTGGGTTGGGCCCGTCAGCCAAACATGGAAGCATGGAGAAAGAAAAACTTTTTTGTATAATAATAATGTGATAACAAAGTAAATTTTTTATATTCAATATTTATAATATTTTATCCCAAGTAACGCAAAAATCCATTAATAACTTTTAAATAGCTATTTTAAAGCGACCACCACAAGAACCAAATTGAGCAGCAGACTATTTACAAATGAAAATTATATATATATATATATATATATATATATATATATATATATATATATATATATATATATATATATATATATATATATATATATATATATATATATATATATATATATATATATATATATATATATATATATATATATATATGTATATAGAACGTTTCACTTTGTTATCACTTTATTCAAGAAAGTGATAAGTTAACAAAGTAAATTGTTAAATATCAAGTGTAATGTTTTAAATAAATTATTTATACGGAACACTTATGGGATCACTTCAGTGTCTGTCCGTCTGTCTGTCACCCGATTTTCTCCGGCCCTATTTGACATAAAAAGTAGAAATTTGGCACAAATATAGAAATTGAGGTCCCAATCAGCGCCATGTAGTTTTGAAAGTTAAATTTTAAATTACGGGAGTTAATTTTGTGGGGCGAAATCGGAAGTGAAAAATTTTTTATCAGGTCATCGAGTGGGGTGTCAAATGAAAGCCTGAATTCAAAAATATATATAGTGTGATACTTTCGGACACTTTTCTTTGTATTATTAAAAAAAAAATGTTAAAAATCGATGTCTTCAAAAGTACTGATTAAAAAATTTCGAGAAAATTCTGTAATATTCTCCATAGATTGAATGAAAATTATCATAAGTGCGTTACCTTTAATAATTTATCTGGTATATAAAAAAAACAAATTTTTCAAGGTCGTGAGTTCTCAACAAAGATGGAAAACAAACTTTGTTGAAAACTAATTTAGGGTGGGTTTTGTTAAGTCACTAATCATTTTATACCTCCGTAAGAAATTTTTTTATTTTAAAAGCAATCACCGTACGGAACACTAATTATACAATTCCGACTTGCACTTGGCCGGTTTTTAGTGTTCCTTACGGACAGACACCGAAGATCACTTGGGTGTCCTTCCGGCTGTCACATCCGATTTTCTCTGAAACTATTTGACATATAAAGTTGAAATTTAGCACTATTGTGGGAATTGATGGCCTTATTAGAATCGTATAGTTTTGAAAGTTAAATTTTGACTTAAGAGGTTGGTTTTGGGGGGTGAAAAAAAAATTACCAGATCGAGTGGGATGTCAAATGAAAGCTTGTGAAAACACGAATTTAAAAAAACATATAATGTAATACTTGCGTATACTTTTCTTTGCATTATTTTTAAAAAATTGCGAAAAATCATTATCGAAAAGTAAAAAAGTAAAGTAAAAAAATTTGAAAAAATTCTGGAACATTCTCCACAGGGTGTAGACTGAACGAAAATTATCACCTTTAATAATTTATCTGGTATTTCAAAAAAAAAACAAAAAAATTAAGGTCATCAGTTTTCGGTAAAGATCATTGATAAATGATCACTTTATACCCTCGTAACAAAAATTTGTATTTGAAAAGCAATCAACGTACGAAACACTAATTGCGCAAATCCGACTTGCACTTGGCCGGTTTTTATTAGTTATTGATTAGTTTGAGGAAGTGAAATTCGGTATTTATTTTAAAAATGCGAGATTGCAAGGAAGTACTGGGTAACTTACTTCGATTTGTTTTAAAGTTTTTATTGCTACATGACTATAATTGGCAACAAAAATTCTATGAAAGTTTATAAACCTTTATTAGAAATTTTTCGGTTCTGTCCGTTGTCTCGTATGATAATTAAATATATATGATATATGAATATATGTATCTATTCGTGTTAAACCGCAATCTATATATGGTCTAAAACAATGTTATAGTACAATATAAACTATTGTTTATTAAATACTAGACAATCTCGTCATACACCAGTAAAATGTTTCATTAGTCAATCACTATTTGAACTTTATAAACAATTGAAATCAGTTTTTTAACCTTTTATGTATAAAATTTACATAGACCGTGACTTTTGGGTTAACATTTTAATCGCAAAAAATAAAATATAACTAACAACTGTCCACTGAGGAAATACAGTGTGCAATTATTATTTTACTACATTTTTAATATGGCAATGTCGTTCAAATTATGTAAAAAGATTAGAAGCCAGGGATTACCAGTTTATTAAGAATATTAGAGTTGCTTGCATTTTTTTTTTTGAATAAGTAAATCTGACATTGAAACTTCGTGACTTTAGACTTTCCTAATATTAGATAAAAGGTCATTCAAATTTGTAAAATCAGTTTTATATTAAGTATTTAAATAATTTTAATTAGCTATAAAGTCCAAAGGATTTGTTCAGGCAAGAAAATCGAAAAAAAACAATCATTAATTAGAGTTAGAACCAGATGTTCATAATACTATACTTTACTCACGTTTTCGTTTTGAAGCCAATTTCCAAAAAAAATTACAGAAAATATTTTGTTGACATTCAGCATAACTTTTTGTTTCACAAAATCATATTTATATTAGGTTTTTCAATTAAATACAAAGGGATACAATTAATTTTCTGGACTGGTCCTGTCTACATAAACTAGTGTAGTTAATATTAAGAACAACTGAAAACGGACGAAGGTCCGTATCTCAGTAGTCTACCCATTGTTCCCTGATTTGCCGAATCCATGCCGAGATGCGTTTCGCTGTATGACGGCTCATCAGTCGGGCTAGGATCGACAAACAAGAGAACATAATTTTCGGCACTTAAGCTGCTGACCACTCTGTCGGCGAATGGATGCAGCGGGTCAGCCCTCCGATGAAGTGCCACCTACAAGGTAGGCGTTATATCTGACCATTATTGGCCATCAGGACTGGCTTAGGTACCGAAAATTCTGTTCTCTTGTTTGCCGATCCTAGCCCGACTCATACGGGAAATGCGTCTCGCGATGGATTCGACAAATAAGAGAACAGTGGGTAGACTGATGAGATATGGACTTTCGTCCGTTTTCAGTTGTTCTTATTTTAAACCACATATGCCTTAGGGAAGATTCCTCGAACACTCGCGCCACCTGTGGTAAAGTGTTGGCAGTCTGCTAATCACTTTGTCGGCGAATGGATGCAGCGAGTCAGCCCTGTGATGAAGGGCCACTTACAAGGTTGGCGTAATACATTAAAATTCCGGGTTTCAATCCGTTTTGAATTTGCACGACGTTTCGCCAAAATCTCATTTGGCATTTTCAAGTACTCCCGCTGCTGCTGCTACTCGATACTGTGATCTTGCTGCTCCTGCCGCTCGAATCTAAGCATACATCATCATATATATATATATATATATATATATATATATATATATATATATATATATATATATATATATATATATCTCCGTAGGTTTCTCCTCGTCATTGCTTTTAGAATACCATCATTCCAGGATTTGGACCTTAACTCTGACCAACTTAAGAAACTTATGTTTAATTGCCAATTGTAACTTGTACAATTCAGCATCACAAGCCAAAAAATTGTCCTAGCAAAAATTTGACAAACATACAATTAAGAAAATAGAAATGTACTTCCAATATTTATTTTTAATATATATTATAGTCAGTATTTAATATTCGACGTTAAAGCCGTACCGTTAACATCCGTTAACAAACTTTGGCTTGTAAGGAAACAAAGTCAACAACAACCGTAAGCGAATATAATATAACACGTCTTGAAATGACTTGTTATTTTTCAAACTATAACAAATATATATATATATATATATATATATATATATATATATATATATATATATATATATATATATATATATATATATATATAGTTATAGTAATAAGAAATAATAGTAAAATGAAATATATAAATATATCTCATGCGACGTACCAAATTATTTAAATAAACCTAAATTTGTGTAGAAATATTACAATTTTAGATTTACACTCCATAATATTTAAGATATTTTGAACAAATCACAACTTAAATAAGCCTGCATTCTTCAGCATACCTATTTTTATATAACTTTGCATTTGGTATATTTTTTTAAGGGGTCAGGGTTATTTGTACACAGCTGGATTTAGATAGTTCTTAGATATATGTTATTTAATAATATATTATTATAAAATTTTGTGGTTTATTAGAATTTTTTTAAGATCAGAACAAATTGCAAAGTTAGATTTGATCCTGATTGATTGTATGACTCTATCCGGCTACCTACGCTATTAAACGTTTGACGGATATTTCCGGATTTCTACACGTTTAAAAAAATTGTTTTATCTCAAGTGGAGCCCTATTCAGCGATATAGTACTTACTCCTATTTAGTTTGAATTTAAGGTTTGACAATTGTGTAAACATTGTGAATGTTCTTCTTCTAGTAAGGCGACTTCTCCCATCTATGAACTTAATCGAGGTATTGACATAAAATATAAGTAGACTTGAGTTTATAATAAGCCACATCCCACTTATATTTTTGACTGATTTAGCTATATTCCATATACACAAAAGATCAAAATGGTTTGTGAGAAATGAGAAACTTTCTTATTTAAAATTTTAGAAGTTTAGTCTTCATTAAAAGTTGACGCGAAAGATCACTTTTGGTCAGAAGAAATTCGGCAAAAAATATGTACTATCTATATTCTAGACAGTAGAATCACTCAAGGATTTTGAGATAATCTCAAAAAACACCTTGAAAATGACCAAAAGTACTTTTACAAATAAATTTAAAAAATAAACGAGTAAACCACCATATCTATACCTAATTGGGGTGCTAAAATTGAATCCAAGGTTAGAAAAACACCTCAAAAATGACAGAAATACGTCTGTAAGTAAATTAAAATATTAAATGAACGTATACGTATTCTGAGGTGCTTAAACTGATTATGCCAAAAGAATTGACATATTAGGTCAAGATCTCGAAATAACCTCCAAAAGTCCAGTCCTTCCATTCACGGGTTGCTGGATTAAGATGAATCCCCTAGCGTCTCACCCACTGGATGCTTTATTAAAGTGATTCCCTTCACACATCACTCTCGCGATGCTGGATAACAGTGAGTCCCCTCGCCTCTCACCCCAATGACCCAACTTTACATCCAGAATTCTAAACTTAACATAACCTAATGCTAGAACTGTACACCAGAAACTCTAAATCTAACATAGCCTAATGCAAATAACTTATACCAAGAGCTTTACACCAAGAAATCTAAACCTAACATAGCATAATGCAAGAAACTTATACCAAGAACTTTACACCAGCAACTCTAAACCTAACACAGCCTAACGCAAGAAATTTAGCCAAGAACACTAAACTTAACATAGCCTAATGCAAGAAATTTAAACCAAAACTTTACATCAAGAATTCTAAACCTAACATAAGTTAATGCAAGAATCTTACACTAAGAACTTTACACCAAGAACTCTAAACCTAACATAACCTAATAGAAGAAACTTACATCAAGAACGTTAAATTATAACTATAACATAACCTAATGCAAAAAAGAGCAGACCAAAGAATTTAATTAATAGGTCAGGATCTTGAAATATCCACAATTAGTCCAGTCCTTTCATTCACATAATGGTCAATTATAGTGAGTTCCATCGCTTTTCACCCTCAGGGTGCTTTTTTAAAGCGAGTCCCATCCCCTCTTATTCACGATGTGTCTTATTATGGTCTCCTCGCCTCTCACCCTTGGGGTGCTTTATTTAAGTGAGTCCCCTCACCTCTCACCATCGGAGAATCACTTTAATACAGCATCCAGTGGGCGAGAATCCAGCCACCTGTGAATGAAAAGACGGGACTTTTTGAGGTTATTTCAAGATCAATCACTTTTATGGAGTGCAATACGACGATTCAAGGATTGAGAAGTTTGGCCAATGTAGATTGATGGACAATTGAATCAATCCTTGAATCGTCGTATTGCACTCCATAAAAGTGACACTAGATGCCATCCACACCGATGTGCCTTGGCAACCCATTCTGTTGACAATGGTCATTCTTTTAATTTCAGGGAACCCAAAATTCTTCATTTCTCTAACAATCGTTCCAAGAGAGAATTCCTTGAGATGTGTTACATCCAGGAGAATCACCTTAATATCAATAAAAGAACCGACCTGGATGGTCTTAGTAACATATGTAGTTTCCTCCTATCCTGTGATAAATCAACTTCACACAATAATTCCCTGTCTTCAAGTGTTTTATGATCCATCTGAACCGCGTTGGTCGTCTCTTTTTTAGCTCCGTAATTTCCAGGGTTTCTCTCCTCCTTTCTCTTTATTTACGGTTCTCTTTGATTCTGGGCTCCACAGATTCCTTCCATTTTATCTGGGCCATTTTTTGCACCTAGCGATTACTGTCTTCCTTCCATTGACAGTACCTTGCGTCACCCCTCTAACACCTCCTGATGCCTCCAGTCTTCATTGGTTTTTGCCAACAATCTCTTCCTCCAATCAGATTCCAACAAGAAATTAATAAATTAATAATTATTTCATTAGATAATCTTCTTCTTCGTTGCTCCCATTATTGTCACTCTCTCTCTCACTCCCTCGCTTACCATTTACCTATAATTAGGTTGTGATTTATCCTTCCGCTATCACATACCGGGTTTTTTGGTCGCTCAATTGGCTATCTCTCTCTCACTTAGGGTCCAATATTTGCACTTCCTCTTCTATCGGTTCCTTCCAGGTGTCGACCTCGCATTCTGGTTAATTGAGTTTTCTTGACTAAACCCCTTATCTCTGTCGGGCAGCTGTCTCCTGTCGTCCTTGCCATTTTTCCTAAATGGCGGTGGCCATATGTGGTGGTCACAAGTGAAATAATTAACGATGTTCTCAACATCCAAGGTTCCCAATTACATCCATGTTTTAAATTTGTTTTTTAGAATTTTGTCTACAGTGTTTTAATGTGTATTTTATATATTTTATGGATTAACCAACTTTTATATATAACAACTTTTGTATGTATAACCTACGGCCATTCAGGCTAACGAAATCTTTGCACTTCTCATGTGAGTTTTTTAACTTATTATGACTAATATATTATTCTTGTTCTACACTAATTTTATTTATTATAACAACCTAACGATAACATCATTAATTTAAAGTTGTCCCAGACATGATCAGTGAATACGCTCTGTTCTTCTTTTCAGTTCTGCCCTGAAGAAGGTCCCAATCCAGGACCGAAATATTGGCTTAATGAAAATTGTGTGATCTCTTATCACGCCCAAATTTGCCGAGTTCCCCAACTAAGATTGTATTTTTAATAATTTTGGTAGATACGGCAATTTTTTGCTTTCTTTCTTTATTTATATATATATATATATATATATATATATATATATATATATATATATATATATATATATATATATATATATATGTATATGTATATATATATATATATATATATATATATATATAATATATATATATATATATATATATATATATATATATATATATATTATATAATCTATAATATATATACAATGCAACGTCTCTCTATCTGTCTGTCTCTCCGTTAGTGCGCTTATCACTGGAGAACCAATTATCTGATTTACGCGTGTTTTTTTTTTAAACATACAT
The DNA here is from genome assembly GCA_019049505.1 of Pachyrhynchus sulphureomaculatus. Classification (NCBI taxonomy): domain Eukaryota; kingdom Metazoa; phylum Arthropoda; class Insecta; order Coleoptera; family Curculionidae; genus Pachyrhynchus; species Pachyrhynchus sulphureomaculatus. The sequence goes on along the minus strand of CM032453.1, from coordinate 85,452,587 downwards.
ATGTTCTCTGGCCAGGTTAAAGGCTATATTTTATTACGTTAGGTAACATAAGGAATAAACAGTGACGATAAGAGTGAACCAAGTCGGAAAAAAATTTGCCGCTAGCGCGTTCTCTTGCAATACACTGCCTAAACCATTAAATATGGAACAATATCATGTAGCAAAGAATATTTATGTCTATAATATATATAAAATGCAACGTCTCTCTGTATATCTGTCTGTCTGTCCGTTAGTTAACACTCGAGAACCCCATCCGATTTACGTGCTTTTTTTTTAAACAAACATATGATCTCTGACCAGGTTATAGGATGTCTTTTATTATGTTAGGTAACATAAGGAATAAACAGTGACGATAATAGTGAATGAAGTCTGAAAAAAGTTTGCAGCTAGCGTGTTCTATTGTAATACACTGCCTAAACAATTAAATATGGAACAATATCATGTAGCAAAAAAAATATAATATATATACTATAATATATATAAACGTCTCTCTGTCTGTCTATCGGTTAGTGCGGTTATTACTCGAGAATCACTTATCCGATTTAGGTGTTTTTTTTAAACATGGCCAGGTTATAGGATGAATTTTAGTACGTTAGGTAACATAAGAAATAAGCAGTGACGATAATAGTGAATCAAGTCGGAAAAAAAGTTTGCCGGTAGCGCGTCTCTTGCAATACACGATTAAATATGGGACAATATCATGTAGCAATGAATATAATATATATAAACTGCAGCATCTCTCTGTCTGTCTGTCTGTCCGTTAGTACGCTTTTGACTTGAGGACGAATTTACATGTTTTTTTTTTTTTTTAATTCATCCATTTTTTCTCTGGCCAGGTTATCAATAAGCTTCTATAATATACATAAAATGCAACGTCTCTCTGTCTGTCGGTCCGTTAGTGCGCTTATCACTCGAGAACCACTTATCCGGTAAAAGCAAATCAAGTCGGAAAAAAGTTTGCCGCTAACGCGCTCTCTCGTAATACGCTACATAAACCGTTAAATATGGAACAATATCATGTAGCAAAGAATATAATATATATAAAATGCAACGTCTCTCTGTCTGTCTGTCTGCCCGTTAGTGCGCTTATCATGCGAGAACCACTTATCCGATTTACGTGTTTTTTTTTTAATTCATACATATGATCTTTGGCCAGGCTTTATAATAATAATCTATATAATACATATGAAGCACAATGTCTCTCTGTCTGTCCGTTACTGCGCTTATCATTCGAGAACCACTTATCCGATTTACTTGTTTTTTTTTTAAATCCATACATAGGTCCTTTGGTCGGGTTATAGGATATATTTTATTACGTTAGGTAACATAAGGAATAAGCAGTGGAGATAATAGTGAATCAGGTCCACGCGAGCGGAGCCGCGGGCACGGCTAGTATATATATATATATATGTTATATATATATATATATATATATATATATATATATATATATATATATATATATATATATGTGCTACAGTAAAGGTTTTCACGGATGGTGGAATGTAATACGTTAAAATTCCAGGTTTCAATCCGTTCGTCTAAAAATGAATTTGCATGACGATTCGCCAAAATCTTAATTGGCATTTTCAAGTGCTCTTACTGCTCCTGCTACTCGATACTGTGATCTCGCTGCTGCTGAGTCAATTAGCTTCGAGCGGCAGCAGCAGCAAAATCACAGTATCGAGTAGCAGCAGCAGCAAGAGCACTTGAAAATGCCAAATGAGGTTTTGGCGAAACGTCGTGCAAATTCATTGCTAGACGAACGGATTGAAACCATGAATTTTAATGTATGGATTCTGAAAGCAAATGAGAGGTTAATAGGTTTTTACAAATTTCTAGAAGGTTATTGGAGGAAATCGGGTGAAATACATAATTTTCTTTAAAGATTACTTTATTGTTATGTTGGGAATGTGGAACAATAACACTACTCAGTATATATCACTACTAACACCAAACACTTTATTTTTGCGTTCGACGCGTGTTTCGCTAACCATGTTAGCTTCATCAGGGGCGATGATTGACTGTCAGTTATCGCTTCTGATGAAGCTAACATGGTTAGCTAAACAGGCGTCGAATACAAAAATAAAATATTTGGTGTTAGTGGTGATATATATTGAGTAGAATTACTTTATAGTATAAGAAAAAAAAACTATTTTTATAACATTATATAATCGGTAAATTATTCTAAATATATACCTTTTGACAGATTTCTGTGTAAGAAATAGATGAAATACTTATTCTCATACAATTCTACTAAAAACTAGTTTTTACAAACTTCTACAATATTCGAATAGGAATGAGTTAAAATAAGTAACTTTTACAAAGCTCTGGAACATTCTACGTTGAAATCAATTAAGGTAAACAATTATATTAATTTAGAATATTCTTAATCACTGAAAATTGTGATTTGCTTGAAACGAAAAGTTATACGCATAATTAATAAAATTTACTTAACTTATTCCTAGGAATATAATAAATTTGAGAGCAGTTCTCTAGGACAACATCCTGTTCTTTAACATAGCTTTACGTCTCGGTGGATGTTGAGTCCCAGCTATCTTTCCACCTTTTCGGGGGTCTTCCTGGTGGTCGTTTCCTGTCTGGCTTTCCCATCATGACTTGTTTCGCTAGCCTGTCACAGTCCATACGTTGGACGTGGTCTCGCCGGTGTCTTCTCCTGTCTCTAGCAAATTTAACCGCATCTCCCATTTCGCATTCTCTCATATTGTCGTGTTCCTGATTCTATCTCTTAGCGTTCTGCCTGTCATTGCTCCTAACGTTTTCATTTCGGTTGTTCTCATTATCTGTTTGGTCTTTTGTGTTTCGCTTCTTGTTTCTGCACCATAAGTTAAAGTAGGTCTTACACATGTTTTGTAGATTCGAGTCTTGCTCTTCATCGTCATGTATTTGTTCCGCCATATTTATAGTTGTCCCGATACCATGGCTGCTTTTAGTGTTTGATTTCGTACTTCTTCTGTCACGTTTCTGTTACTGGTTATGTTAACCCCTAGGTACTTAAAACTTTTTACCTGCTCGACTATTTTTTGATCCACCAACAGTTTACATCTAATTGGCTCTTTGGCGAAGACCATTGCTTTAGTTTTTTCTACGGATATTTTCGTATTGTACTTCTTAGCGGATGTATTCAATTCAGATTATCCTCGCTGTCTGCTGTTAGGGTCACATCATCAGCGAAGTATATTATTTGGCTCGTTGTATTTCCTATTTTGTATCCGATGTCTAGGTTCTTTATGCCTGTAATTAGTTGGTCCATTATAATATTAATCAATGTTGGACTCAGACTGTCCCCCCGTGTTATGGTGTCTTTTAGGTTCAGTTCTTCTATTGTTTTAGTTATTGCTTCGTCCATTCCTCGTCTTCTTAAGATCTTAAGTACGTGATCTAGTTTCACCCTATCGAAAGCTTGGGTAAAATCGATAAAGCATATAAACAGCGGTTTGTCGAATTCGATAGCTTTTTCTATTAATTGTCTGATGATAAATATGCTGTCTGTGGTGGAGCGGTCATTGCGAAACCCCTGTTGGTCTTCAGAAAAACCTAGGGTGTCTACTATTCAGTGAGACAGTATTTTTGTTAGTAGCTTGGCAGTACTACATAACAAGCTGATTCTTCTGTAGTTGGTTGGATCTTTTTTTGTTTCTCTTTTGTGTATAGGAATCGTTATACTTTTCCTCCATTCATTTGGTACTGTTGCTGTCTGGAGAATCTTTTGGAATAGGATTGTTATTTCTTTGATTAGGTCCGTGCCTCCGTATTTGAGCATTTCATTGGAGATGTTGTCGATACCTGGGGCTTTCCTGTTTTTTAATTTCTTATATATATATATATATATATATATATATATATATATATATAGATGTGTATATATATATATATATATATATATATATATATATATATATATATATATATATATTCCTAGGAATATAATAAATTTAAGAGCACTGTGTGTATACGAGTATTAATTTTTTTTTTTAATTGAAAAATCGGCATCTTATCATCAAAATTCGAAATGATATTTTAAACGATAACCGGTCAAGTGCAAGTTGAACTTGCGTAGTTAGTATTCCGTACTTTGATTGCTTTTAAAATAAAAAAATTTGTTACGGAGGTATAAAATTATCAGTGACTTCACAAAACACACCCCAAATGAGTCATCAACAAAGTTTGTTTCCAATCTTTACTGAAA